>OX451740.1:813613654-814313663 GCA_948472305.1 Vicia faba
AAGAAGTTGTATGCAAAGTTGTCCAAGTGTGAATTCTGGTTAAAGGAGGTTAGTTTTCTTGGTCATGTGATCTCAGGTAGTGGCATCATTGTAGATCCATCGAAGGCTGATGCTGTGTTGCAATGGGAAACTCCAAAGTCAGCTACTAAGATTAGAAGCTTTTTGGGATTAGCTGGTTACTATAGAAGGTTTATCGAAGGTTTTTCTAAGTTGGCACTTCCGTTGACTAAGTTGACTTGTAAAGGTAGAGCTTTTGTGTGGGATGTTCAGTGCGAAGAAAGTTTTACAGAATTGAAGAAGCGATTGACGTCGGCTCCGATTTTGACATTGCCTAATCCAGGAGAGCATTTTGTGGTATATTGTGATGCTTCTAAGATGGGTTTAGGAGGTGTGCTTATGCAGAATAATAAGGTAGTTGCTTATGCGTCAAGGCAGTTGAGGACTCATGAAAAGAACTATCCTACACATGATTTAGAGCTTGCTGCAGTTGTCTTTGTGTTGAAGATTTGGAGGCATTATCTTTATGGTTCTAGATTTGAAGTGTTTAGTGACCATAAGAGTTTGAAGTATCTTTTTGATCATAAGGAGTTGAATATGAGGCAACGAAGATGGTTGGAATTGTTAAAGGATTGTGATTTCAGTTTGAATTATCATCCAGGAAAAGCGAATGTGGTAGCTGATGCATTGAGTGAAAGACTTTACATATGTCGGCAATGATGGTTAAAGAGTTGGAATTAATTGAACAGTTCGGAGATATGAGCTTAGTTTGTGAGGTTACACCATGAAGTGTTATGTTGGGTATGTTGAAGATTAATAATGAATTTCTAGACAGTATCAGAGAAACTCAGAAGTTGGATGTGAAACTGGTAGATTCGATGGTTGGGATCGATCAGTCTGAGAATAATGATTTTAAGCTAGATGCGCAAGGTGTGTTAAGATTTCGTAACCGGATTTGTATTCATGATGATGCTGAGATGAAGAAAGTGATACTTGAATAGAGTCATAGAAGTAAGTTGAGTATTCATCCAAGAGCTACAAAGATGTACCAAGATTTGAAAGGTTTGTTTTGGTGGTCTGGGATGAAGAGTGATGTGGCTCGATTTGTGTATGCATGTTTGACTTGTCAAAAGTTTAAAGTTGAACATCAGAAGCCTGCAGGGTTGATTCAACCATTAGAAGTTCTAGAATGGAAATGGGATAGCATTTTGATGGACTTTGTGACGGGTTTACCTAATACTTTAAGAGGAGTTGATTCTATTTGGGTGATTGTTGATAGGCTTACGAAGTCGGCTCATTTTATTCCTATTAAAATCAGTTTTCCAGTGTCGAAGTTGGTTGAGATTTACACTAGTGTGATTGTGAAGTTGCATGGTGTTCCTTTGTGCATTGTGTCAGATAGAGATCCAAGATTTACTTCTGATTTTTGGAAGAGTTTGCAAGAGGAGTTGGGTTCTAAGTTGAGGTTAAGTTCAGCGTATCATCCTCAGACATATGGTCAGACTGAACAGACTATTCAATTGTTGGAAGACTTGCCGAGGGAATGTGTTCTTAAGTATGGAGGTTCGTGGGATACGTATCTTCCGTTGATAGAGTTCACTTATAATAATAGTTACCATTCTAGTATTGGGATGGCACCTTTTGAAGCGTTGTATGGTCAAAGATGTAGAACTCCTTTATGTTGGCATGAATATGGAGAAAGTGTGGTACTTGGACCTGAACTTGTTTGTGAAACTACTGAGAAGGTGAAGTTGATTCGAGAAAAGATGAAAGCTTCCCAAAGTAGACAGAAGAGTTATCATGAAAATCGAAGGAAAGATTTAGAATTCCAAGCAGGTGACAATGTGTTTTTGAGAGTTGCACCTGTGACCGGTGTTGGGCGAGCATTGAAGTCTAAGAATCTCACTTCTCGTTTTATTGGACCATATCAGATTTCAGAGAGAGTGGGGAATGTTTCTTATAGAGTGGATTTACCGCCTAATCTTTCGAATTTGCATGATATGTTTCATGTGTTACAACTCCGGAAATATATTTCAAATCCATCTCATGTGATTCATATGGACGATGTGCAAGTACATGATAATCTTACGCTGGAGACAATGCCTGTACGGATCGCGGATCGTGAAATAAAGACTTTGAGGGGCAAAGAGATTTATTTGGTTAAAGTGATTTGGCTAAGAGCTGCCGGTGAAAGCATGAATTGGGAGTTGGAGAGAAAGATGTGGGACTCCTATCCTGAGTTGTTTGATTAAGGTAAATTTTCGAGGACGAAAATATTCTAAGTGGGGGAGAGTTGTAACGCCCGTAATTTAATTAATTATTTAATTAAATTATTTTTGGAATATTTGTGAAGTTATATTATGATGATAGTTGATGTGTTGTGATTAGTTGGATTTATTTATTTTATTAAGTTATGGAATAATATTAGAATGATAACATTATTTGATGTGGGCTTGTTTTAAAGGAATAGAAGTAGTAAGAAGGGAGTGTAGTAGTCTTAAGCCCATTAAGGTATTTTGAGAATAATAGGGTTATTTTATTATTGTTAGAAATAATAAGAAAAGAAGAAGCAGTAAGAGAGAAAGAATAAGGGTTGGAAGAAGAGAACGTGAAAGTGCAGAAAAGAAGGAAAAAGAGGCAGAACAGAAAATCAACCGGAAAAGTTATAGAGAAACATTCAATCCAAGGTAAGGGTGGGTCTTACTCTATAGTAGGGTTTATGATGATTGTTTTATGGGATTAGATGAGAAAATATGATCTTATTCATGATTGAATTATATGTTGTTATATGATGAGAATCGATGATTGAAAGATGAATAATGATGTCCTAATGATGTATATTTGATGTAGAATTATAGGATGATTATAATTGATGATTATATATGATTAGAGGCTATTTTTAGGGCCTAAAGTATGGAAATCATAATGAAAACGCAGTGAAATTGCAGAAAATATCCGTGACAGAACAGTGTGTGTTGACCCCAAACGTCATGCGTCGATGCATGAAGGCTTTTAGACTCAGGATGAGTCGATACATAGGAGCATGTATCGATACATGCATTGTTGCAGACTTAATATGAGTCGACATAAAGGGAGTATGCATCGACTCATGTAGCTTGTTAAGTCCAGTACACGTCGACCCAAGACATTACACGTCGATCCATGTTGTCTGGTTTTTAGTAGAATCAGTTTGAAAAGGCTGTAACTTGAGTTTTCGGACTCCGTTTGAGGAGTCGTTCGAAGCGTTGAATAGCTAACACGATGAAATTAATTCTTAAGGATTAAAATTAAGAATAGGAAGGATTATCCTAGTATCCAAATTAGGATTAGAGTTAGTTCCCGCGTTAATCGCCTATGTTGATTTTGTGAAGAATGAGGAGGATGAGATGATTATAGATTTCTGTTTGGTTTGTAACAGTAGGATTAATGATGATAATAATGTTGTATTACATAATGGATAATATGTAGAGGTTTGATAACTTAGAAGTAAGCCTTAGATGAATAATTAATTATAGGTAATATCACGTTGTAGGCCTATGGTCAACGTTGCAAGATTGACGATTTACTGTTGTATTGTTGTATGGCTTAGTTGTTGATGATAAATGATGTTTGATGAATTATGATGTATAAATCATGTTTGATGAATTATGATGATAAATGATGTTTGATTAATTTTATGTGTATAAATGATGTTTGACGAATTATGACGATAAATGATGTTGATGAAAGATGTTGAGATGCCTCTAATAATTGGCAGCTATTAAGATGTAGGCTTCTGGCTAACGATGATGTTGTGTTGAGATGTTGTTAATTATGGTGTTGTCATTACATTCATGATTTTGTCGCATACATTGCATTTCAAGATGGAGCTTATGCTCATTAAGATGGCCTGTATTGGCAAATCTTAAGATGAAGGTTTATGCCCTGTTGATGCCTCTATTTATTGGCAATTATTTTGTGATGGGAGTTCTGCTCCAATGGTACCACATGAATTTGCATAGTATTGAGTCACATTATATGATTGCATAAAGAAGTTGTGCATTGATGTGGTGAATATGTATTATTGTTGGTATTCTGTTGCAACTATTATTGTTTATGAGATGAGAAGTGGTGATGTTATGTGATCTAATTTAATATATTAATTATCATACATTTTATTATATTGTTAGATATCTCACCCCTTCTGTTTGAATGTTACCCTTACGTTGGTAACGTGCAGGTAATCGAGAGTGAAGGTTGTATATCTTCAAAAGTTCGAGTCAGTGTCATTGCTCTGATACATAACACTCGGGGGGATGAACGCTTGTTGCTTTTAATTGTTGATTATTTAAGTTGTTGAACTTTAATTTGATTATTGTTAAGCATGTGTTATTTTGAAGTTGCTGTAATGTTGGATAAGGATGTTACTAAGAATTCCGCTGCGTAGATGTTTAAATTATTGAACTAAGAGATTAAAGTATTATGCTGACGGTTCATCTGAAGTTTTAAAGTGTTATGTATCCACGATGAATGCAATGTGTTTTTAAAGTTGAATTTGTGGCATCCTGATTCGTTTGCATGAATGATTATAACTCTAATTTACACTTATAATTACTGGGTAGAATTGGGGTGTTACATGAAACCCATACTGTTGTACCCCAAAATTTGCCCTCCCATATTTCTCAAAACATGTCAAGAATAATCTCAAGTTGCTCAAGATGGCTCAAGAATTGGACAGTCAAATCACCTCCTAAGGCAGTCAATTCAAAATTAGGGTTTTGTGTTGCTTCAAGGTCCTTACATCCAAATTACCTCAAGTGCTTCCCAATTTCCTAATATGTTCTCAAGTTCATCCATGTCAAATTTCAAGCCTTGCAGAGGAAGTTTGGTCAGTCAATTGCTCAAGGGGTCCAAAAATCGATTGTGCTAGGGCAAAATTCAACTGTGGCCTACAAATAGTCAAATCTCAAGATTTTTTTGTCAACATTCTCATTTTGAAGGATAATTCATCATTTGATCAAGGGTTGATCATGATTCATCAAGGATTGCTCAAGATTCATCAAGATTCAAAAGTTGCTAAATTAGGGTTTTGTAGGAAAAGTCAACTCAAATTTGATCAAGCATAACTTTCTCATACTTTATGAGAAATGACCCATCCAAAGCTCATTTTTAAGAGGATGCAATTTCCTACAATCCATCTTCACAACCCAAGATCAAGAAATGCACTCACAAAAATTTACAAAATTGGACATTATAGGTCATTTTTGAAAGTCAACAAATACACCTTTTTTTCCAAAGCTCATAACTTGATAATGGAATATCAAAATGATATGAGACCAAAAGGGTTGGTTATACGACATCTCAAGGTTTTCTAAAAAGTCCACGAACACTTCCAAAAGTTCAAAATTGGAGAAGTTATGCATTGTTGAAGTTGGGCATTTTTCTAAAATTGCCAAAAGTCAACTATCCTCAAAACTCCAATTTTTGACAAAAGGGCCCACTTTTTTCCACTTGATTTGGTCTTATCACACCACACACCTGTCCCATCTTCAATTTCATGTCCATTCATTATTTTTTCTATTTTATTTAATTTTTATTGATTTAATTCATTTTAAATCAATATTAATTCAAATAAAATCCAAAAATTGATGGAATGAGATCTTTGTGATCATTACAGCTTTCAAATATCATGATTCACATAATCAAATTCGTATCAAGCATTGTTGTGCACAAAAAAATCAGATTTGGTACAATTTTGGAAACTTGTTAATGGAAGATCATATCAAATCTCCAATCTTCAATACTCATGGATTCAAGGCCCAAGGATTAACCTAATTCATTCCCTTATACACACACAAGCTGTACACATCAAGAACACGAGTTAAGGACTGCAAAAACGGTCAAACCAAATTGGAGAAAAAGCTTGGAAAATTGAAAACTGAAATCACACTTAGAGCTCGTTTCAATCCAAAATCGCAACGTGGTGTTCTTTCTTGCAATCCCCTGAAGTTATAGCAATCAGAACCAAGCCCTCTCATCGCCTGAAACGCGTTGTAAGTGCCCATGAACATAGCTCAGAACATGAAATCGTGAATCCATGTTCTTGCATCTTTTTGCCATTTTTCTTGTACCATCATGCTTAACGTTTGATTTCCAACATGTCCACATTATTTGATTTTGTTTTCATGGCCTATAACCTTAGATCCGAAGCTAGGGTTTGTATTCTTGTTTTTTAGGCATTTTCGATACAGGTAAAATCAGGACAAATAATTGGTACAGGGATGCTCAGGGAGGAGAGACGAACACGTTGGTGTTCTTAGTTTGTGTTTATAGGGCCTGGAATCCATTCTAGAACCGAGCCATGGATTTTGATGCGGAATAAAATCCGTAGGAAAAAATACAGTCTTCGTTGAAGAAGATGAAGACGTGTCTCTTCTTCATTGGCTCGTTCAAATGTTTAGCGCGTTTTTTTTAATTCCAGTATAATTGATTGTTTTCATATATTATGTCTGTGATACGGTGGGAGAACTGACTATGGTTTTGCGTTTGTTTTCGCAAATGTTTCGGTTGAGCAAGAATCGCCACCGACTTTTTATTTTATCCAAAGGAGAGGTTTAAAAAGCACAGCAAAAACCTTTGAGATATTTTCTTGGGTTCGGGGAGTAGATTATAGAAAGGGAAGGTATTAGCACCCTTTCTATCCATGGTTATCCATGGGCTCTTAGGTACTTGCTTAGATCAACCTGCCTTGGTTTTCAATTGTTTGAAATGGTGCTTTGTGTATGGTTTTGAAAATGTTTTGAAAAAAAGATGCCATGTCTAGGCTACCCTTGTAACAATTCTTTACTCGAATGTTTTACAAAAGGTGTTTGTCTTTTTGAAAAGATGTTTCAAGATTTTTTGAAAGTTTGTTTTGAAAGTGTTTGTGAAGTGTGGTTTGAAAAATAGGCAAGTGTTTTTGTTTTGCAAGTTGACAAGTACTTTAAGAGCTATCTACCCTAAAGTTCTCAAAGATTTTTGCTATGTTTTAACCCTTTTAACAATTTTGTTCCACCATTGCATTTGATGGACAATCTTGTGTTAGGATGTGAAAGGGACGGGCGCGGGTCATCGTTTAGACCATAATTGCAATGGTGCCAAGTATCTTTGGGCAATTTTTCTTTAAGGGACTTGATCATTTTTTAGGCAACTTTCGAAAGCGTCATCGAGGGACTATGATCATTTGATTGTTTGTATTTGTTTTGCCCAAAGAGACCTAATATGCAATATGGCCCATTATTGAAGGCAACAAGTGGAATACCCTAGGGGTGCAAGTGTGATTAGTGTTGTCCATTTTCATGCTTGATTATCTTAAAATTAGGTCAAACTATTTTTTATTGCTTTTATTCGCATACAAACCCTAATTCTATCATGGTATATCTAGAAAAACTTTAAAGTGCGAAAATTAAAGTTCCTAAGCTATTACAACACAATATGGGAAGGGGGGTACAAATGTTCAAATGGGGGGGGGGTATTTGACGAGGAAATTAAACCTAACTATTACATCAATTTGGAATTATTTACAAGATATTTAATTGCACAAATTAAATAAGATAAATAAAATAAATATGCAAGATGCAAAAAAATGTTTTTATATGTATGAAAAAGAAGTGTTTTTATGTATAAAGGGAACAAAAATAAAAATATTAATTTTTGGAGTTTTTATGTATTTTAGGGCAAAACCCTAATTTTATTAAATAAAAGTATTAGCTACTTAATATATATAATATTTATTTATTTTATACAAAAATAAAATAAAATGGAGTATATTTGTAAAAAAGGGTATTTTTAATGTCAAATATTAAAAAAAAAAAAATGTATGCATTTTTGTATTTTTGTCCTAAATATTCTAATAAATATATATATATATATATATTTGTATTATTTTCTAAATATATATTATATATACAAAATAATAATATTTAATATTTATAAAAAAGTATATTTTATATAAAATATTTTCAGAAGATAAAATAAAATAAAAATCAAAAAATGAATGTGTTTACATTATTTTTTTTAGTTATTCTAAATAATAATATTATGTATTTATTTACATGCAAATATCAATATAAACAAATAAATTCCTAAAAAATATAAAAATGGTGTAAAAAAAGTTTTTTATGTTTTTAATATTATTAGCAAAAATAAATAAGTCAGAATAAAAAAGGAAAAGTCAAAAAATCATTAAAATAAGCAAAATGGGCTCAGGGGGTGTAAAAGCAAAAATGGTGTGTAAACAGAAATGACAAATCAAGCCCAGCCCACCAAGTCCTTCTTCAACCTCTGGCCAGAAACAATGTCAAAAACGCGCGCTTTGTTCACTGATTCAAACATCCTGATTCCTGGCTTTTTAATGAAAACTCACATCAAAAATGTTCAGCATCAAACAATGAATCCATACATACCAAAAACTTGATTTAACTCTCAAAAATGACAGAGAATTTCTCCATTCCCAAATCTTAACCTAATTTTTGTTCAATGTTCAGACTTAAAATTCTCTAAGCATACATAATATAAATGAAATCTAATCACATGGGCATGTTCAGGGTTATGAATGTGACATGTTTTCTTCACAAACCTAAAGCTAACAATGCCTGGATAGAGAGATTCGTGTTCATGAACTTACCTGTTCAGCTGAAGTTGTATCTGATGATTGAGGTGCTTTCAGTACAAGGTGATGATTGGTACAGCTTCCTTGATGCCCAGGGATGCTATTACAAGCTTTACTTTGTCTTGAAACCTTCTGAATCGTGCTATGGAACTTCAGCTGCAAAACAAGAAAATGAAAATGGCCAAACTGATTAGAGGAGTTACAGTCCACTTCTAATGCTTTGGATAGTTTGCATTGATGGTAGGGAAGGTGTTTGAAGTGGTTTTAGCAAGAATGCACGATGGAAATGGGTTGTGGGATTCAATCTGCAGTAGGTGCTCTGTTTGGACAGTTTGAGGGTGATTCTGGGAATGGGGAGGTATTGGGGATGCTAGGCTCGTGTTTCATCTTAGGATGAATGTCTTGAATGTGTTTGATAACCTTTTTTAAGGCTTGGTCTGCTGAGATGAAAAGTTGTTGTCCAAAATGCTATGTTTCTTCACACTTAAGCAAGAAAAGGTCAAGTGGAGTTCTAGACTGATAGAGGCCCCCATTCTATGTTGAACCACTTAGTCTTGATCAGTGTAATTAGTTCCTAAACTTGTGCCAAAGAGATTTCAAATGTACTTGCTTGGATTTGTATTTTGATATAAAGTTCACTTTTGCAAAAATGGTTAAAGTGCTTTATCTATTTTGGGATTAAACCATTATGCAATGCTTGAACACATAGAATATGATCTTGGCACAAAGAGTTTGCATTAAATTTATGAGTGTAAAAGAGATTTAGGGCCTGTAATCAAGAGATGCATGCTGATTTGAAAATTGCCTAAGTGTATGAACATGGAAATTGGCCATAACAAAAGTGAGTTTTTCCCATATTGCAAAATTCGATTCTCTCAAACCATGAGGTTGTTTGATGAGTTCTTGGACATTTTGGAAAGCTTGGAATGTGTACTACAATCCATCTTTGAAATGCAAATTTAAATTCCAAGTGGAAGTATATGAAAAATGGTCTTGAAGTTAGGTAAAAACCTTGCCTAAAATAGGTCAAATTTTCTCTAAGTTAAGAATGGTTTGGTACCCTTGTTCCAAAAATTGTAACTTGAGCTACAAGCTTCTTTTGGGAAAACTTTGTGAATCAAAGTTGTAGATTATGTAATAGGCTACAACTTTCATGTTTTGACTTTTGCTTGAATCCAAATGAATCTTGGTGAGAAAGTGGGGCAAAGTTAGGAAAAAATTAGGGTTTTTCATAACTTAGAAAAATTCTAAGTTATGAAAAATCTTCATTTTAAACCCTAATTTGCAATTCTTGATTTCTTGATGAACAAGTTTCATGATTTGGCATGTTTTGATGAAAAATGAATCTTGACTCTTGATTTTGACCAAAAAGTCAAAGTTTGACTTTTCAGTATACAGTCAAAATTGATCAATTGACTGGGAAATTCAATTGTCAATCATGTGTATTTGGGATCTTTTGAACTTGTTGAGCATGTCAAGACAATTCCATGTGGTCCTTGAGTCCATATGTGAGCTTGAATTGCCATTGGTTAGGTCAAACAGTCAAAAATTGCCTTTGTGCAGTCAAAACCCTAAAAATGACCATTTTGCCCTTTTGGTGATCTGATCAAATTTCTTGTGGAATTGTGATCCAAACTTGATCAAATTGTCCATGTGAGTTCATAATGTTGATGTGGGTCAATTTTCATGAGATTTGACTGTCAATTGGCCACAGTTGACTTTTTCCCCAATACAGTTGATTTCTAGGTCAATTGTCCAATTGACTGGGCAAAATTTGGAATCAAGACTTGAAACTTGATGTGGATAAGCTTGGGAGTCCAACATGAAGCATGAAAGTCATCTTAGGCATTTTAGGTCAAAACATCTTTGTGCAAACACAAACCCTAATTTGGGTCAACAGTGCAAGGAGAAGTCTTGAGCAGATGAAACCCTAACTGGATCTTGAGCTTCAAGGGCTTTGTGATGAGAAATCATTGAGAAATGGGAGGGCAAATTTTGGGATACAACAGTTGCCCCTGTTCAATCTTCTTGAATCCGAAGAGTTAGATTGGCAGGTTTGCCTTTCGTGACTCGAGGGTAAAAGGAGATTGGACACTAGAGTGCCCTTAAATTTGCACTCGTCAAAGCAATGGATGCGGGAATGGGCTTAGAGATGCCATTTGGAGATGGGCTTAACGATGCCATCTGGAAGAGTGACATAAACTTGTCGGGGATGGGCTTAAAGATGCCATCTGGAATGAGTATCAGAAAGGTGTCCATATTTTGGACCACATCTGAATCGGGGGTCTGAACAAGCAATGGATTGATATCCGTATCTGGAGGCATCCGTAAACTGTTTTCAGAAGTTTGAGAAGAGTCTGAACAAGTGATAGGTTAACATCCGTTACTTGGAGAACCCGTGAACTGTTTTCAGAAATCTTGAAGTTGAATAAGCAATAGAGCAGCATCCGTTGTTGGGAAGCATCCGTAAACTGTTTTCAAAGGTTGAGAAGAGTCTGAACAAGCGATAAATTAACATCCGTTGTTGGGAAGAATCTGTAAATTGTTTTCAGAAATCTTGGAGTTGAATAAGCAATAGAGCAACATCCGTTGTTGGGAAGCGTCCGTAAACTGTTTTCAAAAGTTGAGAAGAGTCTGAACAAGCGATAGATTAACATCCGTTGTTGGGAAGAATCTGTAAACTGTTTTCAGAAATCTTGGAGTTGAATAAGCAATAGAGCAGCATCCGTTGTTGGGAAGCGTCCGTAAACTGTTTTTAAAAGTTGCATCTGAACAAGCGATAGATTAACATCCGTTGTTGGGAAGAATCCATAAACTGTTTTCAGAAGTCTTGAGAAGAATCTGAACAAGCGATAGGTCAACATCCGTTACTCAGAGAACCCGTGAACTGTTTTCAGAAATCTTGAAGGTGGAGGAAGAACCGGTGTAGGGTTTCCTGATGATGAGCTCGTATAAAACTGCATCTGGATGAATCTGGAATAAGCATCAGGATGTTGCCATGTCTTGATCACATCTGAACTATTCCTGGAAAGAATCTCGAAAGATAATGATTTTTGTCTGTCGACTGATCTTACCTGCAAAGGCAAAGAGTTAGTTATATGCAATGTCATGATGCATGATATAATGTATGTTATATGATATGAATGTAAATGGATGCGCATGTAAGCTGGAGAGCTGTCTTGCGGAGGATAAATGAATCCTAGATGGCTGACGATAAAAGCATCTTGACTGCTGCCGGGAAGAATAATTCCTGGTTGTTGCTGGAGAATAAGGAGCTTGGGTTGTATACCAATCTTCTGGGGAATTCCTGTCTTGAGGAGATCTTCATTAGAGGATCTTGAATGTACAATGAGGAACTGAGAACTGAGAGTCTTCAGATTTGCTTGGGGAATACCAGACCTTCAATCGTCGAGGGGTCTTAGAACCACTTGCGGGGACTTGGAATTTCCTTGGTAACTTGCAGGGTAAGAGAATTTCTGATGATGTCTATTGGGGATTTTAGAACCTGATAGACTTAAGCTGGGGAGATAAGACTGAGAATCTCTAGTCTAGTGAGAAGCATTTCTGTGGGGAAAAGGTTCACTAGTCTGGCTCCGCTGGGGATTGATAGTTTGAAGTTTTAGCTCTGCTGGGGATACTGAAACTTAAACTCTGAGGGGAAATGAGTTCTGGAGGATTCTCTGGCTGGGGATAACAAAGATAAACTCCTCTGGGGATTGTATTGATAAGTTATGCTGGGGAACTTTGATGAACTCCGTTGGGGATAGGGAGAATTCTGCCGAGTGCGATCTTCCGTGGCAATTGGCTGAGGATAACCCAGTTATAAGCCCTTGTGAGGAATAACTTTGAATAAAGCTCGGGAGAGACGTCCGTACTCTGCAGGGGATAAGCTTCCAGAATCTACTGGGGATAAGCTTCAAGACTTGCTGGGGATATGGATTCCAAATCTCCTGGGGGTTTCCTTTGAAAGGGTATCAAGATGTCCAACTGCACCTTCAACCTATCAGTAATCCTCTTTCTTGATTCATAAGGAAATGATTATGTTCAAATGCATATGCCTATTTAACAAAACATTGGACGTTTCTCAAAATAAAACAATTAGTGCAAGAGAAAAAGAAAAAGGAAATGACACAAATTTCTGGGAAGAGTATTTGTATTAACTTTCTCTGAGTATATTTGTACAAAGGAGACAATTATCCTAGTAAGAGGATTTTGTCGTAAATATTGAAAGATTTATACAAAATAAAGATGGCTATGTGAAATAATTCCATGGGATTCCATTCCGCTATAGCCTTCACAACTCTGAATATCTGTCCATCCAATGCTTCGTTTGTCGATGACTGGATTGATCAGAAACCTGGAATTGGTTGATGAAGAGATTGTATTTGAAGTGATCCGACGAGACATAGTCATACGCTTTAATTCCCTAACTTTTGCCTGAATCGCCCTTTCGGGTTTTCGATCCACCGGGAAACCCCTTTTTGCCCAAGCCGCCCTTTCGGGTTTTTAACTTGCCGGGTATACAGATTTTTTTTTGTTTTTATCCCTAATTTTTGCCTGAATCGCCCTTTCGGGTTTTCGGTTCACTGGGACGCCCATTTTTGCCCAAGCCGCCCTTTCGGGTTTTCGACTTGTCGGGTTATTTTATGCGTAGTATCTTTTGACTATGTCTGCGTTCGCAGGGTGCGGCAAATCATCGCCGTCCATGATGGTCAGAATCATTGCACCACCAGAAAATATGCTCTTGATCACAAATGGTCCTTCATATGTAGGAGTCCATTTGCCCCTGGGATCACTTTGCGGCAAGATAATCTGCTTGATTACGAGATCTCCGACTTGATACACTTGACGTCTGACTTTCTTATTGAAGGCCTTGATAATCCATTTTTGATACGCCTGACCATGGCATATTGCAGCGAGTCGCTTCTCGTCGATCAGATTGAGTTGATCAAGTCGGGTCTGAATCCAATCATCTTCATTCAAACCTGTGTCCTTCATAATCCTTAGAGAAGGAATCTGAACCTCCATAGGCAGGACAGCTTCCATGCCATATACCAAAGAAAATGGGGTTGCCCCGGTTGAAGTACGTGTCGTCGTACGGTATCCATGTAGAGCAAACGGTAACATCTCATGCCAGTCTTTGTAAGTGACTGTCATTTTCTGAATGATCTTCTTAATGTTTTTGTTCGCAGCTTCAACAGCGCCGTTCATCTTCAGCCGATAGGGAGATGAATTGTGATGATAAATCTTGAACTGTTCGCACAATGCGGTGATCATCGTGTTATTCAGATTCGTACCGTTGTCTGTGATGATCCTGTCTGGAACACCATACCGGCATATGAGATTTTGCTTGATGAAGCGGGCAACCACATTTTTAGTAACAGAGGCGAAGGAAGCTGCTTCGACCCATTTGGTGAAATAGTCAATGGCAACCAGGATGAAACGATGTCCGTTGGAAGTTGTGGGCTTGATCTCTCCAATCATGTCAATGCCCCACATTGCAAATGGCCACGGAGCAGTCAGAACATTGAGAGGAACCGGAGGGATATGAACTTTTTCAGCGTAGACTTGACATTTGTGGCAAGTACGGGAATGTTGATGGCAGTCAGCTTCCATGGTAGACCAGTAATAGCCTGCCCTTAGGATCTTCTTAGCCATTGTATGCCCGCTCAAGTGAGTGCCAAATGTGCCGCTGTGTATCTCAGTCATGATCAACTCTGCTTCAGCTTTGTCTACGCATCGGAGTAATACACAATCATGGCTTCATTTGTAAAGGATGTCGTTGCTCAGGAAGAACTTAGCAGCGAACTTCCTTAAGAACTTCTTGTCATTTACGGAAGCTCCTTCGGGTAATCTCTAGTCTCGAGATACCTTTTGATCTCATGGAACCAGGGTTGTTCCACTACTTCTTCGGTATTAATCTCGTGACAATGTGTCGGTTCATCCATTCGCTCGATGGTGATTTGGGGAGCCTCGTTATCCCAGTTGAGTTTAAACATGGAGGACATTGTAGCTAGAGCATCTGCTAGCTGATTCTCTTCTCGCGGGAAATGCTCGAAGGTAATTTGCTCGAAATGAGGCAACAATGTCAAGACATGTTCTTTGTATGGGATAAGATTAGGATGCTTGGTATCCCACTCTCCTTTGATTTGACTGATAACCAAAGCCGAATCCCCAAATATGATCAAAGATTTGATCCCCAAGTCTATAGCAGCCTTGAGACCAAAGATGCAAGCTTCATACTCAGCCATGTTGTTTGTGCAGCTGAAGCAAAGTCGGGCCGTCAAAGGTGTGTGACAACCTTCCGGAGAAATGAGTACCGCACTGATACCGTTTCCAAGTGCATTTGAAGCACCATCAAAGTACAGGGTCCATCGGGATCCCTTTTCGGGTCCGTCATACGGTCCGTTACCTTCAATGTTGTCCAAATTCATGATGTCCTCGTCTGGGAAGTCAAATCTCATGGGTTGATAATCTTCGATAGCTTGATGAGCCAGATGGTCAGCTAGTACACTCCCTTTTATAGCTTTTTGGGTGGTGTACTGGATGTTATATTCTGTTAGGATCATTCGCCATCTAGCTATCCTTCCAGATAAGGCGGGCTTTTCGAAGATATACTTGATAGGATCCATTTTGGAAATCAACAAGGTAGTATGAGTCAACATATACTTCCTTAGTCGGCGAGCAGCCCATACCAAAGCGCAGCAAGTTTTCTCGAGCAGTGAGTAGCGAGTCTCACAGTCGGTAAACTTTTTGCTAAGGTAATAAATAGCATGCTCTTTTCGACCAGACTCGTCATGCTGGCCCAAAACACGCCCCATTGAGTTATCCAAGACAGTCAGATACATGATCAATGGTCTTCCTTCGACGGGTGGTATCAGAATAGGAGGTTCTAGCAAATACTCCTTGATCTTATCAAAAGCAGCTTGGCAATCGTCGTTCCATTCGACTACCTGATCTTTCTTTAAGAGTTTGAAAATTGGCTCACAGGTAGAAGTCAGATGAGAGATGAATCTGGCAATATAGTTCAAGCGCTCCAAGAACCCTCTAACCTCCTTTTCAGTACGGGGAGCAGGCATCTCTTGTATTGCTTTCACTTTTGCTGGATCGACTTCAATGCCTTTGTTGCTTACAATGAATCCTAGAAGTTTACCAGACCTAACTCCAAAAGTGCACTTACTTGGATTCAGCCTGAGTTTGTATTCTTTCAACCTGGCAAACAGCTTTTCTAGATGTTCAAGGTGCTCTTCCTCTGTTTGTGACCGAGCTATCATATCGTCTACGTAAACTTCAATCTCATGATGTATCATATCATGAAACAAAGCTACCATGGCGCGTTGATAAGTTGCCCCTGCGTTCTTCAGCCCGAACGGCATCACCTTGTAACAGAAAGTGCCCCATTGTGTGACAAAAGTTGTTTTCTCCATATCCTCGGGGGCCATTTTGATTTGATTGTAGCCCGAGAATCTATCCATGAAGGAAAACACTTTGTGCTGAGCTGTGTTGTCGATCAAAATGTCAATGTGTGGAAGTGGAAAATCATCTTTGGGGCTGGCCCTATTCAAATCCCGGTAGTCCACACACATCCTGACTTTGCCATCTTTTTTGGGTACTGGCACGATGTTAGCGACCCATTGAGGATAGGACGTAACAGCCAGAAAGCCAGCGTCGAATTGCTTCATCACTTCTGCTTTGATCTTTTCAGACATGTCAGGCCTCATTCGGCGGACTTTTTGCTTGATCGGTGGACAATCCTCTCTAGTGGGGAGACGGTGAACCACGATGTCTGTGTCTAAACCCGGCATGTCTTCATAAGACCAAGCGAAGATTTCAACATACTCATTCAACAACTGTATCAGGCGTTCCTTGACACTTGGTTCCAGATTGGCACCCACTTGCACCTCCTTCCGGTCTTCCTCGGTCCCTAAGTTGACAGTTTCCAATGACTCTTCGTGAGGTAAGATGGCCCTTTCCTCTTGATGTAGAAGTCTGGCTAGTTCCCCTGGTACTTCACAACCTTCGTCATCTTCATACTCGGATTGATTGACCAGATCTTCAGAGTTATTGAAGGATATAGCAGAATAGTCACCCATGGAATCCGGAGTGGATGGGTACCTGCATTTGTGAGTGTTGGTGTGTGTAAGGGATAGCCATCCTTAAACAAAAATGCAAAAGGAAAGAAAATGAACACAAGCAGTTTATCAAATGAAAAACGTCCAATGAATCATTAAACATGGCATATGGATATGAAAAATAATCAAAACCCTTACAAATGGACCTACATGCCCCGGGCAAGGCATGAGGTGAAAAGATAGTGTACGGATTGTTTGAAAATAAATATTACAGACCAATAGGAAATGTTTGACAGATAAATTACTGATGAATAAAAGTGATGGGGACAAAGTCTTTTGCCTCCCAGTTGCACAATCCTCCTTTGACAGTTGGGTAAATCCACTCTTCGATTTCGCTCTCTTTGTCTTCATCCTCCAAAGCGTTGATTTCGTAGGGAGAAATTTTGACTGGCGCTCTTTCAATCTTCGAACGGCGCATAGCTTTCTGGCCCGCGGTAGTGAACCCTAATCCAAATTTGTCTGTCTTATGTGGAATATCAGGCAACTGCCCCCATGCCGAATTCTTCCCCTCCTTTATTGCGGCCCTTGCGTCCTCCAGAGATGTCATCCTGGCCATCTGTCTCGGTGTCTCAGCTGCCAACTTTGCTACTGTTATTTCAGGAAGGACTTCTTCGAAATGCTGAAAAGGCGTTTCAATGAACTCCCCCTCTACCTCCACATACCGGAAGGAGTTCAAGTGGCTGATCATGTACTCCTCTTCGCCATGGACGGTTATGATCTTCCCCTTGACAGGGTACTTCAACATCTGATGTAAGGAGGAGGTGACTGCCCCAGCATGGTGTATCCAAGGCCTACCCAACAAGCAAGAGTATGACGGACGGATGTCCATCACATAGAAAGTAGATTTAAACACCTCGGTGCCTATCTTGATGGGAATATCAACCTCCCTATGGACCATTCTCTTCGAACCATCGAAAGCTCTGACAACAATATCACTCGGCTTCAACTCCAACCCTTCACAATCTAGTCGGTCCAAGGCCTTCTTAGGCAGTACATTCAGCAACGAACCAGTGTCGACCAAGACATGTGCGAGAGTAGTTCCTTGGCACTCGACTGAAATGTGCAAAGCATCATTGTGGTTTCTACCTTTAGGAGTTAGGTCGGCATCATAGAAACCTAATCCATTGTCCGCAGTAAGGCTAGCCACGCAATTTTGAAATTGATCCGCAGAGGTTTCCTGGGGCACGTGGGCTGCCTTCAGGAATTTTATCAGAGCTTTAGCATGCGCTTCCGAGCAAAGTAGTAGTGCCAGCATGGAGATCTTTGAGGGGGTTTTCCCCAGTTGTTCTACCACATCGTAATCACTCCTTTTGATTATCTTCAAGATCTCATCCATTTCCTTCTTGGAGGTTTCCGGGATAACCAAGGGTTGAGCCCTCGTCCTGACGAGCTCATCTTGGATTCCCTTACCTTTATCAGCAGCGGTAGGAGGGACCACAACATCTTCAATCAAAGGGGTTCTAGCGGAGAGTTTTATTGGTGCAGGGATGACCTTGTCGGCAGATGAGGATCCAAAGATTTCTCTTGGAGGGGCAATCTCTGGAGAAAATATTCTCCCGCTCCGGTTGATCTTGCTCGTGCCTGCAATGTTTCCAATGCTGGCTTCTTCATCATCCGAACTTTCTTCAGTTATTTCGATTTGTTTAATACCATGGTAGTAGACGTCACCGCCGTGGTTCCATGGTATTGACTTCTCAGAAATATAGGGGACAGGCCCCGACATTGTTATCTTCAAAGGAACAGATTTCGTAGCTGGTGTAATCTTAACAGGCTTTCTGACGGCCTTGGAAAGATTGGCGTGAATGGTTATGATTGAGACATCTTCAGTATGGGTTGGAATAGCAGAAACTTTTTCAAACAAAATTTGTCGACTGTCCATTAGGCCTTGGATGCCTTTCTTCAGTAATGGACAATCAAACGGCAGAGAGTAACAACAATAACAGTCTTCTTTACATCCCGGGAAGATCCCGGCCTTTAACAGATTCAACTTGATGGTTAACAATGGAGTTATCAGCTCATTGACATCAGAAACATACAAATCTTCTTCAATGGCATTGACATTTCGGCCGTGCTTCGGCATGGGAGCAGATATCACATTAGGCTTCTCCGGAGCGTCAAACTCCACTTCCTTCGCCTCTATCAGGTCTTGGATTTTATGCTTGAGTGCCCAACAATCATTGGTGTCGTGCCCGACACTGTCAGAATGGTAGGCGCATTTAGCATTAGGATGATAATGCGGAGATGACGTATTCACATTCTTTGGTGCCTCTTTGATAGTGGTGAGATTCAACTTCAACAGATGGGGAAGCACTTGCGCCGGCATCATATTAATGCGGGTGAACTGCCGTTGTGGCTGTTCCACCCGTTGCTGATTTGGTCTGGACTGGTTATAGCGAGGCTGCTCACTTGACGGATTTTGGATCATTACGGCCCCCACGGTCGGCCGGCGCTCAGTCTTCCCTGCTCTTCTTTGGGAGTATACCACAGCCGTTTCCTTCTTAAAAGGCTTCTTCTCAACACTTGCAGCGACACCCTTCTGAATTTTTCCTGACTTGATGCCAGCTTCTATTCTTTCGCCTGTTAAGATCAAATCGGTAAACCCCGCGGAAGAGTTACCAATCAGATGATTGAAAAATGGCCCAGATAGGGTCCCTAGAAACATATCAACAAGTTCACGGTCGGTTAAAGGAGGCTGCACCCTGCCGGCCAAATCCCTCCATTTTTGTGCATATTCTTTGAATCCTTCGCCGGTTCCCAGCGACATACCCTGAAGTTGGGTATGTGTGGGAGCATGGTCAGAATTATACTGATATTGTTTGTAGAAGGCGGTGGCCAAGTCTTCCCAATTTCGGACGCTGGTTCCCTCTAGCTGATAAAACCACTCCAATTGAGCCCCAGAAAGGCTGTCTTGAAAGAAATGGATCCAAAGGTTTTTATCTGCCGTATAGGGTTGGATCTTTCTTACGTAGGACCTGAGGTGCATTTTTGGACAGGACAGCCCATCATACCTCATAAAAACTGGCACTTTGAACTTTGGGGGAATCACGATCCCGGCAACTAAACCCAAGTCTTCGAAATCCAAACCTGGCACCCTTTGTAGCTCCATGGCGGCCAACCTGTCTTCTAAACCTTTGTATTTATCATCAGCTGGAGGGTATTGTTGATCAGAGTAGTCTTCATCCTCTTCAACCTCCTCTTCTTCCACATCGGACTCGGAAGGTACCGCAGCCCCACCTCCTTTACTGGTTCCTTCATCAGAAGTAGGAGGAAATTCAAGCACTCTCCTGGCCTCTCCGTCAAATCTTCTCCCTAAAGTAGCCACCCCGAGTCTCTTTTTCTTCTTTTTCACTGGGTCTTTATTCCCCAGCAAGGTCTTGAGATCCTCCTGACCCTTAGCCAAGGTCATCAGGAGTTGCTGGAACTGTGCATTTTGAGCTTGTAGGTCTTTGACTGTTTGCTCTAGATCCATCCTACTGAAATAAACAGCAGACAGATAAGGAAACCTGGCGTGAGACCTGCTTATGCACATGATGAATGATATGCTTATGTATGCAATGCATTCAAGGATTTAGAATATTCAAACTTGTTGCAGACAAAAAAGAACGCACGTCATATTAATAAGAAGAATTTTGTTAGTACATAAATGCCCCATGGGCCAAATATTACAAAAACAGCTTCTCAAGGCAAAAAGACGTTGCGCATCCTCTTTGGCGCAATGTAGGTGTTGAGGGCCTCTTGCTCATGGAGTCGGCGGGTAAGCTCTAGAACCTTCTTCTCGCTAGCGTAGAAGCTGGCTTCAAAAGTGTTCCGTTCCTCCTTGAGCTGAATCCAACCTTTCTGCATTTCCTCCCACGATGTAGGCATGTCAGGATATAGGATGGTGTAGGGAACCTCTCCTTCCTTGACGGGCTCTTTAATCACAGGCAGAACATGAGTATAAGGCATCATTAGACTCTGAGCTCGGGCTCGTACCCACTTGAGATAAGGCTCAAGAGGGATGGAGTTCTTGTGTCCCAGAGTCTTGCTATCAACCTTGATGGGCCTTCCCTAAGCTCTGATGAATCTTTGGCGAAGTCCTTGCACATCATTGTCGAAGTCAAAAACTAGGTCAGGAATCAACATGTCGTGAGGGCCATCCCTCCGTGCATATCCAAATTGCCTCAAAGCTAGGCAAGGGTTGTAGGTAATGCCTCCTCTGATTCCAAGTAAAGGAACATTAGGAAACTCTCCGCAACGATCGACGATGATGACATTTTCTCTGGACCGAGAACACCAATGTACATCAGAGTGAGTAAGAGTCATCAACCGTTGGGACCACCTTGAGCCTTGGTCATTCTTCAAGACAGATTGTGGAAGGTGCGAAATAAACCACCTTGCAAGGAGAGGAGTACAGCACATGAGAACACCCCTCTTTCTCATTGTTCGCGTGTAAAATGAGTGAAGAATGTCCCCAAGCAATGTTGGTATTGGATTTCTGGACAAGAAGATTTTGACGGCGTTGACATCTACCAATTGGTCAGAATTTGGGAATAAGACCAACCCATAGATAAGGAGTGCCACAATTTCTTCAAAGGCTTGTAGGTCTAATGAATTCCAACATTCTTGTGCCTTCTCAAACAAGAATTTTGCTAAGAATCCTTTGACGCCGCTTCTGGTTTCCCAATGCCCCTTGATGTCGGATGGTTGTAGATGTAATGCTCGAGCAACATCTTTCGGCCTTGGTTCCTTTTCCGTACCTTTGAAGGGTAGTTGATTAAGGATAGGGATTCTTAGGAGTTGAGAAAACTCCTCCAAAGTGGGCACCAACTGGTAATCGGGGAAAGTGAAACAGTGGTGAAGGGGGTCAAAGAACTGGAATAGCACTTTCATCATATCCTCTTCAATGTTGGTGTTGACTAAGCTGAGCAGTCTACCATGTCTTTCACTGAAGGATGAGCTTTCCGGGATTCTTGAGGTGAGCTCCTTGAGTTGAGGAGAGATTCTCACAAGGTTGACTTGGATGGTTTTTCTGCGAGGAATTTCCATGACCTACAAAACAAAAACAAAGATGAAGATCTAAACCCTTGAAGTGGTGAGTGAATGCATATGATGCTTTATGATGTTCATGATGTATGCACAAAACATATGTACAAGCAATTCACACCAAACCCTAGTTTCAGGCTTGCATGAGGTTTCATAGGTAAGTACCCTCTTGAGTGTAGTTGGCTTAAAAACATGTCCTATAAATAGTAACCGGGTTCTAAGGAGCTCAATATCACTGGATTGTTTTCATTGTTCATTGTTTTGGTTTAGCCACTTAACTAGCGACCAAAATATTCCAAGAAAACAACCCTCAATGAGTGTAGTATCGAGTATCTACCAACTTCGGACTGCACCAAAGCTGGTCATCTCATTACCCCTAATAAAAGGCCAAGATGGTCAAGTAAGGTTCTAGGTCATTAGTGCTTAGTGACATCACTCAGCGTCCCCGTACTCTCCTTGATTGAACTCAAGGGTTACCGGTACTCACAAATATGTCGCACTAATATAGCTATTGCTTCGACCGTGTCGGTATACCCCGCACAGTTTCCACAATGTATTGCTATCTATGAATGTTTCCCAAAATCCGGGTGTAGGATTGCAAACCCAAACAAGAGAGCCAAGATATAAAGCAATCAAATCAAACAATTAGTCATGCAAGAATGTGATCTAAGCCCTAAGGTTACTCCACTTTTAAATTAATCCCCAGCAGAGTCGCCAGTTCTGTGATACGGTGGGAGAACTGACTATGGTTTTGCGTTTGTTTTCGCAAATTTTTCGGTTGAGCAAGAGTCGCCACCGACTTTTTATTTTATCCTAAGGAAAGGTTTAAAAAGCACAGCAAAAACCTTTGAGATATTTTCTTGGGTTCGGGGAGTAGATTATAGAAAGGGAAGGTATTAGCACCCTTTCTATCCATGGTTATCCATGGGCTCTTAGGTACTTGCTTAGATCAACTTGCCTTGGTTTTCAATTGTTTGAAATGGTGCTTTGTGTATGGTTTTGAAAATGTTTTGAAAAAAAAGATGCCTTGTCTAGGCTACCCTTGTAACAATTCTTTACTCGAATGTTTTACAAAAGGTGTTTGTCTTTTTGAAAAGATGTTTCAATATTTTTTGAAAGTTTGTTTTGAAAGTGTTTGTGAAGTGTGGTTTGAAAAATAGGCAAGTGTTTTTGTTTTACAAGTTGACAAGTACTTTAAGAGCTATCTACCCTAAAGTTCTCAAAGATTTTTGCTATGTTTTAACCCTTTTAACAATTTTGTTCCACCATTGCATTTGATGGGCAATCTTGTGTTAGGATGTGAAAGGGACGGGCGTGGGTCATCGTTTAGACCATAATTGCAATGGTGCCAAGTATCTTTGGGCAATTTTTCTTTAAGGGACTTGATCATTTTTTAGGCAACTTTCGAAAGCGTCATCGAGGGACTATGATCATTTGATTGTTTGTATTTGTTTTGCCCAAAGAGACCTAACATGCAATATGGCCCATTATTGAAGGCAACAAGTGGAATACCCTAGGGGTGCAAGTGTGATTAGTGTTGTCCATTTTCATGCTTGATTATCTTGAAATTAGGTCAAACTATTTTTTGTTGCTTTTATTCGCATACAAACCCTAATTCTATCATGGTATATTTAGAAAAACTTTAAAGTGCGAAAATTAAAGTACCTAAGCTATTAAAACACAATATGGGAAGGGGGGGTACAAATGTTCAAATGGGGGGGGGGGGGGGGGGGGGGGGGGGGGGGGGGGTATTTGACGAGGAAATTAAACCTAACTATTACATCAATTTGGAATTATTTACAAGATATTTAATTGCACAAATTAAATAAGATAAATAAAATAAATATGCAAGATGCAAAAAAATGTTTTTATATGTATGAAAAAGAAGTGTTTTTATGTATAAAGGGAACAAAAATAAAAATATTAATTTTTGGAGTTTTTATGTATTTTAGGGCAAAACCCTAATTTTATTAAATAAAAGTATTAGCTACTTAATATATATAATATTTATTTATTTTATACAAAAATAAAATAAAATGGAGTATATTTGTAAAAAAGGGTATTTTTAATGTCAAATATTAAAAATAAAAAAAATGTATGCATTTTTGTATTTTTGTCCTAAATATTCTAATAAATATATATATATATATATATATATATTTGTATTATTTTCTAAATATATATTATATATACAAAATAATAATATTTAATATTTATAAAAAAGTATATTTTATATAAAATATTTTCAGAAGATAAAATAAAATAAAAATCAAAAAATGAATGTGTTTACATTATTTTTTTTAGTTATTCTAAATAATAATATTATACATTTATTTACATGCAAATATCAATATAAACAAATAAATGCCTAAAAAATATAAAAATGGTGTAAAAAAAGTTTTTTATGTTTTTAATATTATTAGCAAAAATAAATAAGTCAGAATAAAAAATTAAAAGTCAAAAAATCATTAAAATAAGCAAAATGGGCTCAGGGGGTGTAAAAGCAAAAATGGTGTGTAAACAGAAATGACAAATCAAGCCTAGCCCACCAAGTCCTTCTTCAACCTCTGGCCAGAAACAATGTCAAAAACGCGCGCTTTGTTCACTGATTCAAACATCCTGATTCCTGGCTTTTTAATGAAAACTCACAACATCAAAAATGTTCAGCATCAAACAACGAATCCATACAAACCAAAAACTTGATTTAACTCTCAAAAATGAGAGAGAATTTGTCCATTCCCAAATCTTAACCTAATTTTTGTTCAATGTTCAGACTTAAAATTCTCTAAGCATACATAATATAAATGAAATCTAATCACATGGGCATGTTCAGGGTTATGAATGTGACATGTTTTCTTTACAAACCTAAAGCTAACAATGCCTGGATAGAGAGATTCGTGTTCATGAACTTACCTGTTCAGCTGAAGTTGTATCTGATGATTGAGGTGCTTTCAGTGCAAGGTGATGATTGGTACAGCTTCCTTGATGTCCAGGGATGCTATTCCAAGCTTTACTTTGTCTTGAAACCTTTTGAATCGTGCTATGGAACTTCAGCTGCAAAACAAGAAAATGAAAATGGCCAAACTGATTAGAGGAGTTACAGTCCACTTCTAATGCTTTGGATAGTTTGCATTGATGGTAGGGAAGGTGTTTGAAGTGGTTTTAGCAAGAATGCATGATGGAAATGGGTTGTGGGATTCAATCTGCAGTAGGTGCTCTATTTGGACAGTTTGAGGGTGATTCTGGGAATGGGGAGGTATTGGGGATGCTAGGCTCGTGTTTCAGCTTAGGATGAATGTCTTGAATGTGTTTGATAACCTTTTTTAAGGCTTGTTCTGCTGAGATGAAAAGTTGTTGTCCAAAATGCTATGTTTCTTCACACTTAAGCAAGAAAAGGTCAAGTGGAGTTCTAGACTGATAGAGGCCCCAATTCTATGATGAACCACTTAGTCTTGATCAGTGTAATTAGTTCCTAAACTTGTGCCAAAGAGATTTCAAATGTACTTGCTTGGATTTGTATTTTGACATAAAGTTCACTTTTGCAAAAATGGTTAAAGTGCTTTATCTATTTTGGGATTAAACCATTATGCAATGCTTGAACACATAGAATATGGTCTTGGCACAAAGAGTTTGCATTAAATTTATGAGTGTAAAAGAGATTTAGGGCCTGTAATCAAGAGATGCATGCTGATTTGAAAATTGCCTAAGTGTATGAACATGGAAATTGGCCATAACAAAAGTGAGTTTTTCCCATATTGCAAAATTCGATTCTCTCAAATCATGAGGTTGTTTGATGAGTTCTTGGACATTTTGGAAAGCTTGGAATATGTAATACAATCCATATTTGAAATGCAAATTGAAATTCCAAGTGGAAGTATATGAAAAATGGTCTTGAAGTTAGGTAAAAACCTTGCCTAAAATAGGTCAAATTTTCTCTAAGTTACGAATGGTTTGGTACCCTTGTTCCAAAAATTGTAACTTGAGCTACAAGCTTATTTTGGGAAAACTTTGTGAATCAAAGTTGTAGATTATGTAATAGCCTACAACTTTCATGTTTTGACTTTTGCTTGAATCCAAATGAATCTTGGTGAGAAAGTGGGGCAAAGTTAGGAAAAATTAGGGTTTTTCATAACTTAGAAAAATTCTAAGTTATGAAAAATCTTCATTTTAAACCCTAATTTGCAATTCTTGATTTCTTGATGAACAAGTTTCATGATTTGGCATGTTTTGATGAAAAATGAATCTTGACTCTTGATTTTGACCAAAAAGTCAAAGTTTGACTTTTTAGTATACAGTCAAAATTGATCAATTGACTGTGAAATTCAACTGTCAATCTTGTTTATTTGGGATCTTTTGAACTTGTTGAGCATGTCAAGACAATTCCATGGGGTCCTTGAGTCCATATGTGAGCTTGAATTGCCATTGGTTAGGTCAAACAGTCAAAAATTGCCTTTGTGCAGTCAAAACCCTAAAAATGACCATTTTGCCCTTTTGGTGATCTGATCAAATTTCTTGTGGAATTGTGATCCAAACTTGATCAAATGGTCCATGTGAGTTCATAATGTTGATGTGGGTCAATTTTCATGAGATTTGACTGTCAATTGGCCACAGTTGACTTTTTCCCCAATACAGCTGATTTCTAGGTCAACTGTCCAATTGACTGGCAAAATTTGGAATCAAGACTTGAGACTTGATGTGGATAAGCTTGGGAGTCCAACATGAAGCATGAAAGTCATCTTAGGCATTTTAGGTCAAAACATCTCTGTGCAAACACAAACCCTAATTTGGGTCAATAGTGCATGGAGAAGTCTTGAGCAGATGAAACCCTAGCTGGATCTTGAGCTTCAAGGGCTTTGTGATGAGAAATCATTGAGAAATGGGAGGGCAAATTTTGGGGTACAACAATGTCCATCACTTATTCCACTAACAAATAAGCAAATTGGCTCAGATGGCAAGCGTGTTGTTGCATAGTCCCAGGGGACCTGGGTTCGAATCCCAGGTCCCCTAAAACATTTATTTGATTTTTCTTCAGGCACTCTCATGCAACGCTCAAGATGCAGTCCACCATATGCCTACAAGATCAACCTACCAGATGGCCTCCAGACCAGATCTGGTGGACAGGAATGAGGGTCTACCATATACTCAAGTCAACAAGCATGCATTGGATGAGAAAGGTCAAACAAGGCTGAATGAAAATGGGCCTTGAATATGCTATCATACCTCCATCTGGGGTCCAACCCCCCCCCCCCCCCCCTGAGTATGTTTTCTTTTTATTTCTTTCATTACTTTTCTTATTTTTATTTATTATTATTTATTTGTTACTTTTAATTACTAACCAAATAATAATTTTCTTCATAAAATCAGAAAACAAAAAAATATTATTTTTAGTATTAATTTCATTATTTTATTAAATAAATATTAATTAATTGACTTAGTTTTTAATTAGGTATAATCTTAACTTCTTTTTTTTTGCAATAAATTAAAATCAATTTAGAATATTAGGTTTTTAATAATTTTGATCATTCTTATTTTATTTCCTAAAATATAAAAAAACCAAAAAATATATTTTTATTTAATTAATTAATTGACTTAGTTTTAATTTCTTTAATTTCAAAATAACAAAAAAAAACAGGTTTTCTTTCAAAAAGGGTCAAAACCCTAAAAACACGCTGATTCAATTTTCTCGCACGCGATCCATATTTCAATATCGTAATTGCTTCCAGTTTGTAATAGCTTTTAATTAGGACTTTATTTATTTATCGCTTTATTTTTATTTTCCGCAATTTAAATTAAAGGGTTTGTCTTTGGCGATGTAAATACCCGACGCCTTGTAATAGCTTAGATTTAATTTCCGCAAATTTAATTTCTGCGACTATACAATGTTAGATGTTTGATAAATAGGCAATGCATGACAAGATCAATCTTTAACTTAAAATCAACAATAGCTCACCCATGACATGTACAGATAAAATTAACCGAACTAACACACTTGCACATGCCACTCTTAGAGTACACCTCACTTGGTTGCCTCGAATGTGGTCATTGAGTATAGGAATTTTTAGTGGTCGCCCTCTTGTCCAAAGATCATAAGTTGCCTCGAAACGGTTGCCTCGGATAAAATGATCTAAGACATTAGGGTTACCGCTAAGGCGTCCTAACGTTGCTTTAGTGACCACACGTCCCTTAATCGAATTGACCCGAAAACTCCAACGACGGTGCTACCTACTCCTCAATAGTGGGATAGCATTGTCTAAAGGACATTTGCACAGTTTAATTCCTTTTTGAGTAGGTAGATGGTTCTTAAGTACTTGCTCCTTTTAAAACAAAACAAAGCTTTTCGCACTTACACTCTCTTCAAAACAACAAATCCTTTCAAACCCACAAACACAAAGAAAAGCAAATTTTGAAAACACAATGAGCAAGTACCTAAGAGCCCATGGATAACCACGGACAGAAAGGGTGCTAACACCTTCCCTTTCTATAATCTACCTCCTGAACCCGAGAAATATCTCAAAAAGTAATTTTCCTGTGCTTTTGTCCTTTCTTTGTTGGATAAAATAAAAGACGGTGGCGACTCTTACTTACTGCGACATTTTGCAAAAACAAACGCAAACGCGAACCAGCATTCCAAAACAGTCAGTTTCGCATTCCCACCAATCACAGAATTGGCGACTCTGCTGGGGATAATTATAAGTGGGGTGTACCTTAGGATTAGATCATTGTGTTTTCAATTGTATGCTCTGTATGATTTATTTTTATGGGCTTGTATCGGAGTTCTATAGATCCTAACCCGGATCTGGGGATACCCTTTAGGTAAGTAGCAATAAACTGTGAGGGATCTGTACGGCGTAGACCGATACAGATGAAGAAGTAGCTACGTTGGTGTGGCACTTTAGTCAGTACCGATATCCCTTGTGTTAGAACGAGGAGAATATGGGTCTTCTAAGGGGTCATTAAGCACCAACTGACCTTAAAACCTTAAATTGACCAACTTGGCTATGGAACAGTAGCAGTATGCTACACTCATTGAGACTAAACTCTCGCGATGATTCCGGACGCAAGAAAAGGTTGCTAAACTGGAATTATGACCGATTGAGGGTAGTCAGTGATATTGAGATCCTCTAGAACCCGGTTACTATTTTTAAGACAAGTTTAAACCAACTGAACTGAAAGAGGGTAGTACCTAAGCTCCATGCCAGCCTGAAATCTAAGGGCTCTCAGTGTGACTTGTGTGCCTTTACCATGTTTGTTTTTTGTGGATACTTATGGTGTGCCTACTATCATGACATCATGACATCATAACATTGCATACATCTTGCATAAGGACTAACCTATTTCAAAGACAGGAGGGACTCATCTTTGCTCTGTTTTGTAGGTCATCATGATGCCCATGCGTAAGAATACCATCCGGATCAACTTTGTCCAAGTACCTACCTTGCTTAAAGAGTTGGTTGCCAAGATTCTTAACACTACTTCCTTCATCATGAGGCATGGTTCTCTTCTCAGTTTGGTCACCTCCAAATTGGACGAGCAGATGATGAGTGTCCTGGTCCAGTTCTATGATCCCCTGTACCATTGTTTTACTTTTCAATACTATCATTTAGTTCCTACCATAGAAGAGTTCTCTGAGATGCTCGGTATCTCTGTTTTGGAGCAGACTCCGTTTACTGGTTGGGAGAAGACCCTTAGGCCCTAAGAAATTGCTGCAGCCCTTCATTTGACTAAAGAGGAGGTAATGGCTAATTGGGAGACTAGGAGTGGAGCAAAAGGATTTCTGACTAAGTTCTTGGTTGGTAAGGCTAACTATTTGTGGGATAGCCTAGACTTTAAGGCGTTCGAGGATATTCTTGCTCTTCTGATTTATGGCTTGGTATTGTTTCCGAATCCTGACACTTTTGTTGATGTTAATGCCATAAAGATCTTCATCTCTCAGAACCCTGTACCCACTCTCTTGGGTGGCATTCTTCATCAACTCTATGCTCGTACTGCCCGAAAGCGGGGAACCTTGATGTGCTGTGCTCCTTTATTGTCGAGGTGGTTTATTTCGCACCTCCCTAAGTCAGTGCTGAAGAACAAAGAAGGAATGGGCTGGGCTTATAGGGTGATGTCTCTTTCTCATAATGACATTATCTGGACTCTCAAAGGTATGGATAAGGTGACTATCATTGATCGATGTGGAGAGTATCCTAATGTTCCATTGATAGGGACCCATGGAGGAATTTCTTACAACCCATGCTTAGCTCTCCGTCAATTCGGAAGAGCCAGAAGAGAAGGACCTCATGAGATGTTGATGCCTCATATCATCTTTGATTTTCAAGGGGATAGCGACGAGCAACGTCGTAGATTCATAAGGGCTTGGGACAGAGTTCACCAATCTGATCCACATGAGCTGGGTCCAAAGACTTCTCTGCCAATGGAGCCATATCTCAGATGGGTCCGCATCCGTGCCCAGAAGTTGGGTATGCCTTATGAAGCCGTCCGACCTGTCACTCTTGAATTTTTTAATTAAGAAGGGGTTCTTCCAACCATCCTCCATCCTTATATGCCCACTAACATTGGGGCACTGAAAAGGTCTTGGATGCAATTGAGGGATGAACGGGATTCTTACCGAGAGAGGTTTAACGAGCAAGAGCAGAAGATCCAGAAGCTGACTAGGCATTTAGAGAACGAGCGGATTCTCAACGACTATGTCCGCACTGATAAGAAGAGACCATGGGAGCATTGACGGGACTTTGATGTTTTCCTTTCCAGTTTTATTTTTACTTTTCAATATTTCCATTCTTGTAACGCCTTAATGGCATCAGTTGAACAATTTGAATTCTAAAGTTTATCTAATAAAGTGTGTTTCCTTTCTTGTTTACAAATTTGAATCTCCCGATTGTCTTTGAAATCATGATCATACACATTTCATCCCATGCACTTCATAAACAGGTACCCTTTACAGGTCTCTTATCTTCTTCGTTGTTTATTTCAGCGATCATCATGTCTACTGAACCTTCAACTGAGCAAGCTATCAAGGCCCTCCAGGCCCAGAATGCCCAATTTCAAGAGCTGTTCATGAGTCTAGCTAAGGGTCAGCAAGACCCGAAGACCATGATTCTGAAAGAAAAGAAGAAGAATAAGAAGGAGAGGACAGTCCTGTTCAACACTGGACGCAGGTTTGGAAACGGGCTACAGAATGAAGTTGATTTGACCACCTCATCTGGAGGGAAAGATAGTCCACAAGAAAGGAGGGCTCCTAGCCCTGTGGTCTCCGACAACGAGACAGACTACGACGAAGAACAGTATCCTCCTGCTGAGGATAAGTACAAACAACTAGAAGACCGTTTGAGCGCTATGGAAATTCAGAAGGTGCCCGGTCTGGACTTCGTAGATCTAGGTCTATCATCTGGGGTGGTGATTCCCCATAAATTCAAGGCACCAGCCTTTGCTAAGTATGACGGAGTTTCCTGTCCGAAGCTGCACCTCCGGTCATATGTGAGGAAGATCCAGCCTTACATTGCTGATAAGAACTTATGGATCCATTTCTTTCAAGACAGTCTCTCAGGGACTCAGCTTGAGTGGTTTTATCAGTTGGACGGAGCCAGTATCCGCAGTTGGGAAGATTTGGCTACTACATTCTACAGGCAGTATCAGTACAACTCCGACCTCGCTCCTACGCGTACCCAACTCCAGGGTATATCAATGGGAACAGGTGAAGGATTTAAAGATTATGCTCAGAAGTGGAGGGACCTCGCCGGAAGAGTACAACCACCCTTAGCTGATCGGGAACTTGTTGACATGATTTTGGGGACCCTGTCTGGTCCATTTTTCAACCACTTTATTGGAAGCTCTTCATCTGGGTTTACAGATCTTATTTTGACTGGTGAGAGGATTGAGGATGGTATTAAGGCTGGGAAGATACAGAAGGGTGCCTCCACAAGCACCGAAAAGAAGTCGTTTAAGAAAGAGTCTAGTGTTGTCTACAGTGCGAGAAGACAGAATAGCCCTGAACACCGCCAAGTTGTCAATGCGGTTGTTATTTCAAAACCTGCTGGTGCTCCTCAGTACAACAATCAACAAAAAGACGAGAGACCTAAGAGGCAATTCACTCATCTCAGCTTGACCTTATCTCATATTTTTCCACAGTTGTTGAAGACTAATCTGGTGACTCTAAGGGAAGCCCCAAAGAATTCAAATACAACGTCACCAAGGTATAACCCTAATGCCCGCTGTGCTTATCACTTCGATAGCCCGGGGCATAATACAGATGATTGTTGGAGTCTGAAAAATAAGATACAAGACTTAATTGATGCGAAGGAGATTGAGTTCGAGGCGCCCGAGAGGCCTAATGTTATGACTGCTCCCATGCCCAAACATGGAGTGAATGTTGTAAAGGAAGACTTGTTTGTAGTTTCTGTGGATGACATTGTTACCCCTCTGATGACTATCAAGAAGAACCTTCTTCTAGCCGGTTTATTTTCGGGCTGCGACGAAGGTTGCCATATGTGTTCTATTTTACCTACCGGTTGCCCATTTTTAAAGTCAGGTATCCAAAACTTGATGGATAGTAAAGAGATCCTATTTGAGAAGATTGTTGTTCCCTCAGTTCATTCTGAAGAAGTTTCCATCATTACCATTTTCGACAATTCTTCCAAGGCTCCCTCGAGGAAGCCTGTTAGAATTACATCTGTTCCGAAGATCTCACCTGTGATCATCACTGTTCCGGGGCCCATCCCCTATACCTCTGATAAAGTTGTCCCTTGGCACTATGGGGTGGATGTTTATTTTCATGGAGTTAAGCAAGAGTTGGATGTTGATACTGACATCAGCAACATTACTGGACCTGCTAAAGTCACCCGCAGCGGAAGACTTTTCTCACCTGATATTGCTCCACCAACAGCCCGAAGACCTATTGTCATTACACCTGCAAGTGTACCTACTGCTGTTCCTGATCCAATCCCTATTCTTACCCCTGTCGCCGAGTCATCTGACGCTCGGGGCAAAGGGATCACCACTGATGTGCCTACTTAGACAGAGGCACCGAAGACAATTACTGTTGAAGCTTCCAAACAGGAGATGGAAGAGATTCTGAAGATTATCAAGAAGAGTGATTATAATGTAGTTGAGCAGCTGGGGCAAACCCGTCTAATATTTCTATGTTGTCACTATTGTTGTGTTCAGAGTCCCATGCCAAGGCTCTGATTACCTTCCTGAAGACTGCCCATGTGCCACAAGAGACATCAGCTGATCAGTTTACCGATTGTATGGCCAATTTAACTGCTGATAATGGTTTAGGTTTCTCCGACGCCGATTTGACTGCTAAGGGGAAGAATCACAATGATGTCTTGCATGTCTCTATTGAATGCAGGGGCATTACTCTTGCACATGTATTGGTTGATATTGGTTCCTCATTGAACGTCTTGCCCAAGAAAGCTCTAGACCGATTGGATTGTGAAGGGTTGGAGCTTAAACCAAGTAATATTATTGTCAGGGCCTTTGACGGGTCTAAAAGGATGGTGCATGGAGAGGTTGATATCCCGATCAAGGTTGGTTCTCAGGTCTTCAAATCTACGTTCTATGTGATGGACATTCGGCCATCTTATTCTTGTTTGCTGGGTCGTCCATGGATCCACAAAGCTGGGGCCGTAACCTCGATGCTCCACCAGAAGTTGAAGTACCCGGTCAAAGGGAAGATTGTGACAGTACAAGGGGAGGAAGAGTATATGGTCAGCCACCTCAACTCGTTCCGATATGTAGAAATGGATGGGGAGTTTATTGAGACCCCATTTCAGCACTTTGAAGAGGTTCCCCAGACACTGGCATTAGCTGAGACTGTGGTTGAAGGTTCTCCTAAGAAGATGGTTTCCTTAAAGGATGCCTGGGATGTTATTGAGAAGGGTGAGTGTGCAAATTGGGGCCGACTCCCTGATTTTACACATAAGACTAACAAGTTTGGTTTGGGTTTCACTGCAGAAGCTCAAAGGGTTGTTCGAAGTGCAAGGATCGGAAGACCTCCTGTGTTCATCAGCAACTCAGAAGTGAATGCCATTGAAGATGATGTGGAAGAGTCTGAATTCGACAGCTGGATCTATCCTACGACCGACGGTGGATCAAGAAACTGGATAGCAAAGGACTTCATCCCTATTACTTTTCTTACCCAGTAATGAAACTTTTTGTTTTGAATTTGTAATAGACAATGTTTTGAAACTTTATGGTCCGGTGTCTTACCCGGGGCATCGTGGCTTCATTTGTGAGGGATTTTGTGTGTCATTTTCATATATCATTAATAAAAGCATTGGACGTTTCTTGCATTTCAAATTTTGCGCTCCTTGTCTTTCTTTATTATATATTGCAAAACACCTATTTTACACACACTCACATATACAGGTCCACATCCACTCTGGATCTCACTGGTAACGACTTTGCTACTGCCGGTTATGACTTCGAAAATCCGATCAACTTAGCCGAAGACGAAGGTGAAGATGATTGCAAAGTGCCTGGTGAACTTGCAAGACTGTTACTCCAAGAAGAGAGGTCCATTCAGCCACATGAAGAGCCGGTGGAATCAGTGAATCTGGGTACAGAGACAGATAAGAAGGAAGTCAAGGTTGGTGCAAATCTGGAGCTTAGTGTGAAGCAACGGCTAATTCAGATTCTGCGTGACTACGTTGAGATCTTTGCCTAGTCTTACGAAGATATGCCTGGGTTGGATACTGATATTGTGGTTCATCACCTGCCTACCAAGGAAGACTGTTCTCCAGTGAAACAGAAGGTTCGTCGTATGCGCCCAGAGATGTATGAGAAAATCAAGGCTGAAGTTATGAAACAATTTGACGCCGGTTTTCTAGCAGTGACTTCTTACCCTCAGTGGATGGCCAATGTGGTTCCAGTGCCGAAGAAAGATGGTAAGGTCCGAATGTGTGTTGACTACAGGGATCTGAACAGGGCAAGCCCTAAGGATGATTTCCCTCTACCTCATATTGACGTTCTGGTTGATAACATTGCTCAGCATAAGGTATTCTCCTTTATGGATGGCTTCTCCGGTTATAATCAAATTAAAATGGCTCCCGAAGACATGGAGAAAACAACCTTTGTTACTCAGTGGGGTACCTTTTGCTACAAGGTCATGCCTTTTGGATTGAAAAATGCTGGGGCAACATATCAGCGTGCCATGGTTGCTTTGTTTCATGACATGATCCATCATGAGATTTAAGTATACGTCGATGATATGATTGCAAGGTCCCAGACTGAGGAAGAACACCTTGACCATCTACAGAATTTCTTTGACAGGTTGAAGTTGTACAAGTTGAGGTTGAACCCGAACAAGTGCACCTTCGGGGTGAGATCTGGTAAACTGTTGGGCTTCGTCATGAGCGACAAAGGTATTCAAGTGGACCCTGCCAAGGTGAAAGCTATACAAGAGATGCCAGCTCCCAGAATAGAGAAAGAAGTTATAGGTTTTCTGGGACGACTGATATACATTTCCCGATTCATCTCACACCTAACTGCTACTTGCGAGCCAATCTTCAAGTTACTGAAGAAAGATCAGGTAGTACGTTGGAACGATGAATGCCAGGTCGCTTTTGAAAGGATCAAAGAGTATCTCCAAGAACCACCTATTCTGATGCCACCAGTTGAAGGGAGACCTTTGATCTTATACTTGATAGTGCTCAATAACTCAATGGGGTGTGTGCTGGGTCAACATGACGAGTCTGGCCGAAAAGAGCATGATATTTATCACCTTAGCAAAAAGTTTACCGACTGTGATACCCGATACTCACTGCTCGAGAAAACTTGCTGCGCTTTGGCATGGGCTGCTCGCCGACTGAGACAGTATATGTTGACTCACACTACTTTGTTGATATCAAAGATGGATCCAATCAAGTATATCTTCGAAAAGCCTGCCTTGTCCGGAAGAATAGCAAGATGTCAGATGATATTGACTGAGTATGACATCCAATATACGACCCAAAAGGCAATCAAGGGAATTGTGTTGGAAGACCATTTGGCACATCAGGCAGTGGATGATTACCAGTCTATGGACTTTGAATTTTCGGACGAGAATATCATGTTAGTAACTGATTGTGAGATACCTGGACCGGATGAAGGACCTGAGGAAGGATCCCGATGGTCTATGTACTTTGATGGAGCTTCAAACGCTTTGGGTAATGGCATTGGCGCCGTGATCATATCTCTTAAAGGCTCTCATACTCCGTTCATCGCCCGACTATGTTTCAATTGCACCAACAACATGGCGGAGTATGAAGCGTGCATCATGGGTCTTCGAGATGCAATTGACCTAAGGATTAAGTTTCTAAGTGTCTTCGAAGATTCCGCTCTCGTGATCAGTCAGATCAAAGGCGAGTGGGATACGAAACACCCAAATCTTATTCCTTACAATGAGTATGTGTTGACGTTGCTTCCCCATTTCGAGGAGATCACCTTTGAACACTTCCCTAGAGAGGAGAATCAGTTGGCAGACGCGCTAGCTACGATGTCTTCTATGTTCAAGGTCAACTAGGACAATGAAGCTCCCCGGATTATCATTGAAAGATTGGACGAACCTGCACATTGCTATGATCTTGAGACTGAGGAGGTAACGGAAAAGCCCTGGTATCATGAGGTGAAGAGGTATCTTGAAGCTCAGGAATACCCCGAGGGTGCATCTGTTAATGACAAGAAGTTTCTGAGGAGGTTTGCAGCAAAGTTCTTCATCAGCAATGACATCCTTTACAAGTGTAACCATGATTCAACCTTACTGCGTTGTGTGGATAAGAACGAAGCAGAAAGGATCATGGCGGAGTTACATGAAGGTACTTTCGGGACTCATTCCAGTGGACACACCATGGAAAAGAAAATCCTTCGGGCAGGATATTATTGGTCCACAATGGAAGCTGACTGTTATCAGCATTCTCGGACATGTCACAAGTGCCAGGTCTATGGTGATAAGGTGCACATACCTCTAGTTCCTCTGAACGTCTTGACGGCTCCTTGGCCTTTTGCAATGTGGGGCATTGATATGATCGGCGAGATCAGACCTACGACATCTAACGGGCATTGTTTCATCCTGGTAGCGATTGATTACTTTACGAAGTGGGTTGAAGCAACTTCCTTTGCTACCGTAACCAAGAACATCGTGGCACGGTTCCTTCGGCATAATCTGATCTGTCGATACGGTGTACCAGAGAGGATCATTACAGACAACGGTACCAATCTTAATAACAAGATGATCACTGAGCTCTGCGAGAAATTCAAGATACAGCATCATAACTCTTCTCCCTACCGGCCGAAGATGAATGGGGCTGTTGAAGCGGCTAATAAGAACATTAAGAAGATTGTGCAGAAGATAACAGTGACATATAAAGATTGGCACGAGATGTTACCATTTGCTCTTCATGGGTACCGTACCTCAGCTCAAACGTCAACAGGGGCAACACCCTATTCCTTGGTATATGGCATGGAGGCAGTCCTGCCTATTGAAGTTCACATACCCTCTCTTCGGATCATGAAGGATGCAGGTTTAAGCGAAGATGACTGGATTCAGACCCGGCTTGATCAACTGAACCTAATTGACGAAAAAAGACTTACTGCTATTTGTCATGGTCAAATGTACCAAAAGAAGATGATCAAGGAATTTAACAAGAAAGTTAGACGACAAGAGTGTCAAGTTGGGGACCTGGTAATAAAGCGTATTATTCTACCTTAAGGTGATCCCAGGGGCAAATGGACCCCTACTTACGAAGGGCCATTTGTGGTTAAGAACATTTTCTCAGGAGGAGCTATGATTCTAACCACCATAGATGGTGACGACCTTCCTCACCCCGTCAATGCAGACATAGTGAAAAGATACTACGCCTAATCAAAGACCCGCTAGGTTGACTGGCCTAGGAAAAAATAAGGGCTTCTCGGCAAACCAAAAGGGTTCGGACAAAAATAAGGGATGAAAATTAAAAAAAATTGTACACCCGGCAAGTCGAAAACCTGAAAAGGCGGCTTGGGCAAAAATGGGTATCCCGGTGGACTGAAAACCCGAAAGGGCGGTCCAGGCAAAAATTAGGGATTAAAGCGTAATACTATGTCTCATTGGATCACCCTGCATCCAGACTTCGGTATCAACTATCAAACTCGGAAGGCACTGATCAATCTGATTCATCTTCAACCAACAGCAAAGTGATGAGATGCTAGAAGACATAAGGGCAATAGCGGAGTTGGAACCCAGTGGGATTATTCACATAGCTGTTTTGTTTCCACAAATTGTATAAATTCTTTTTGTTCGGCGGTGTTCTCTTACTAGGACGTCAGCCTCTTGTACAAAAACGCCTATTTACAGGAAAACTTCAAAATCAATACAAGTTCATTTTCAGACAAATTTCAAATTGTTTTTCCTTTACCTATTTTGTTTTGCAAAGAACGTCCAAAGTTTCATTTTTTTTATATATGCATTTGACATTAATTGCTGATCATAAATATTTACATGTGAAACAAAGGATGAATTACTGGTAATATCAGAAACAGGGGCATAAGAAATGTCCAAGTTGTGTAGTTGCTTTGTCCACCAGGTACAAGGTAGATTCAGCTGAAGAATATGGCTACGATACCTTCACTCCCCACAGGGCAAGACAGTAATAGTATCCCTCCCAGCTGAGACTTGCAGTTAGGTACAAATCAACAAAATTCTCCCCCAAGCAGAGTTAGCCTACCATCAGACCTAAAAAGGGTGGGTTTCCCCAGAAGGTCTTAGTATTCCCCAGCGGAGTATAAAGATATTCCCCAGCAAGTATAAGAGCATCCCCGACAGTCTTAATATTCCTCAACGGAGTATAAGAATGTTCCCCGACGGAATACAAGATACCCCCAGTGGAGCCATTTCCCCAGTGCAATCTAAAAAAGCTTGACCAACAGAGTTGAATCATCCCCAGTAGACTCTGGAAGTTTACCCCCAGCAGAGTACAATAAACCTCCCCAGCCAGATTCAAAGAAACATTCCTAGCAGAACTTAGAGGTTTATCCCCATAAGAGTCTAACAGGATTATCCCCAGCAAGTTGCAGCTGAAAGATCATCCCCCCAGTGAAGTTCTTTCCTTTCACAAGCAGGAGTTCAATCCTCAACAGATTCAATATCACCAGCAACGGTAATCCATCCCCAGTGGAGTTCATCATTAAAATCCCCAACAGAGCTTATCAACAGAATCCCCAGCGGAGTTTATCGTTAAAATCCTCAGCAGAGCATCTTTTCCCCACAAAGTAATTCCCCACAGAGTACTTCCCCAATGGAGTCATCTCCTCTTGCAGGTTATTCTCACAGTCATCTTTGTTCATCATCCCCAGCGGAAACGAAGAACTCAACTCTATTCTCCAGCAGTTCCGGGATTTATCTTCCCCAGCTAAAGCATTACATGTCCATACATCGTGATACATGCATATACACATCATACCATACAATCTCATTTATGTTGAGAACATCATTGCCTAATCCATATCATGCATTGCATATGACTGACCTTTACCTTTCAGGAGGGATGCAGTTAAATTCTCAATTATGTCAATGGAGAAAAAATCAGTTAAATCGATTCCTAAATATTTTTCTGAGGCAAAGCCAGTCAATGGAGACAAAATCAGTTAAATCGATTCCTAAAGATTTTTCTGAGGCAAAGCCAGTCAATGGAGACAAAATCAGTTAAATCGATTCCTAAAGATTTTTCTGAGGCAAAGCCAGTCAATGGAGACAAAATCAGTTAAATCGATTCCTAAATATTTTTTTGAGGCAAAGCCAGTCAATGGAGACAAAATCAGTTAAGTCGATTCCTAAAGATTTTTCTGAGGCAAATCCAGTCAATAGAGACAACTTGTCAATGGAGACAACCCGTCAATGGAGATAACTTATCAATGGAGACAACCTGTCAATGGAGACAACCTGTTAATGGAGACAACCTGTCAATGGAGACAACCCGTCAATAGAGACAACCCGTCAATAGAGATAACCTGTCAATGGAGATAACCCGTCAATGGAGACAACCTGTCAATGGAGATAACCCGTCAATGGAGACAACCCATCAATAGAGACAACCCGTCAACAAAGACAAAACCACCTACCAACAATCTCCAAATGGCATCTGTAAGCCCATTCCCAACATCACAATGCTGATACCACTTCATGCGAGTGCAAATTTCTGGGCATTTTAGTGTTCAATCATCTCCCACCTTCGTATCACGAAAGGCCCGAACGCCAATCTATATCCTCAGGTTCAAGAAGATTGAACAGGGGCAACTGTTGTACCCAAAAATTTTCCCTCACATATTTCTTAAAACATGTCAAGAATAATCTCAAGTTGCTCAAGATGGCTCAAGAATTGGACAGTCAAATCACCTCCTAAGGCAGTCAATTCAAAATTAGGGTTTTGTGTTGCATCAAGATCCTTACATCCAAATGACCTCAAGTGCTTCCCAATTTCCTAATATGTTCTCAAGTTCATCCATGTCAAATTTCAAGACTTGCAGAGGAAGTTTGGTCAGTCAATTGCTCAAGGGGTCCAAAAATCGACTTTGCTAAGGCAAAAGTCAACTGTGGCCTACAAATAGTCAAACCTCAAGATTTTTTTGTCAACATTCTCATTTTGAAGGATAATTCATCATTTTATCAAGGTTTGATCATGATTCATCAAGGATTTCTCAAGTTTCATCAAGATTCAAAAGTTGCTAAATTAGGGTTTTGTAGGAAAAGTCAACTCAACTTTGACCAAGCATAACTTTCTCATACTTTATGAGAATCGACCCATCCAAAGCTCATTTTGAAGAGCATGCAATTTCCTACAATCCATCTTCACATCCCAAGATCAAGAAATGCACTCACAAAACGTTACAAAATTGGATATTATAGGTCTTTTTTAAAAGTCAACAAAAACACCTCTTTTCCAAAGCTTATAAATTGAGCATGGAATATCAAAATGATATGATACCGAAAGGGTTGGTTATAGGACATCTCAAGGTTTCTAAAAAGTCCAAGAATACTTCCAAAAGTTAAAAATTGAAGAAGTTATGCATTGTTGAAGTTGGGCATTTTTCTAAAATTGCCAAAAGTCAACTATCTGCAGGAAAAAATACAGTCTTCGTTGAAGAAGATGAAGACGTGTCTCTTCTTCATTGGATCGTTCAAATGTTTAGCGCGTTTTTTTTTATTCCAGTATAATTGATTGTTTTCATATATTATGTCCATCACTTATTCCACTAACAAATAAGCACATTGGCTCAGATGGCAAGCGTGTTGTTGCAAAGTCCCATGGGACCTGGGTTCGAATCCCAGGTCCCCCAAAACATTTATTTGATTTTTCTTCAGGCACTCTCATGCAACGCTCAAGATGCAGTCCACCATATGCCTACAAGATCAACCTGCCAAATGGCCTCCAGGACAGATCTGGTGGACAGGAATGAGGGTCTACCATATACTCAAGTTAACAAGCATGCATTGGATGAGAAAGGTCAAACAAGGCTGAATGAAAATGGGCCTTGAATATGCTATCATACCTCCATCTGGGGCCCAACCCCCCCCCCCCCCCCCCCTGAGTTTGTTTTCTTTTTATTTCTTTCATTAATTTTCTTATTTTTATTTATTATTATTTATTTGTTATTTTTAATTACTAACCAAATAATAATTTTCTTCATAAAATCAGAAAACAAAAAAATATTATTTTTAGTATTAATTTCATTATTTTATTAAATAAATATTAATTAATTGACTTAGTTTTTAATTAGGTATAATCTTAACTTTTTTTTTGCAATAAATTAAAATCAATTTAGAATATTAGGTTTTTAATAATTTTGATCATTCTAATTTTATTTCCTAAAATATAAAAAAACCAAAAATTATATTTTTATTTAATTAATTAATTGACTTAGTTTTAATTTATTTAAATTCAAAATAACAAAAAAAAAACAGGTTTTCTTTCAAAAAGGGTCAAAACCCTAAAAATACGTCGATTCAATTTTCTCGCACGCGATCCATATTTAAATATTGTAATTGCTTCCAGTTTGTAATAGCTTTTAATTAGGACTTTATTTATTTATCGCTTTATTTTTATTTTCCGCAATTTAAATTAAAGGGTTTGTCTTTGGCGATGTAAATACCTGATGCCTTGTAATAGCTTAGATTTAATTTCCGCAAATTTAATTTCCGCGACTATACAATGTTAGATGTTTGATAAATAGGCAATGCATGACAAGATCAATCTTTAACTTAAAATCAACAATAGCTCACCCATGACATGTACAGATAAAATTAACCGAACTAACACACTTGCACATGCCACTCTTAGAGTACACCTCACTTGGTTGCCTCCAATGTGGTCATTGAGTATAGGAAGTTTTAGAGGTCGCCCTCTTGTCCAAAGATCATAAGTTGCCTCGAAACGGTTGCCCCGGATAAAATGATCTAAGATATTGGGGTTACCGCTAAGGCGTCCTAATGTTGCTTTAGTGACCACACGTCCCTTAATCGAATTGACTCGAAAACTCTAACGACGGTGCTACCTACTCCTCAATAGTGGGATAGCACTGTCTAAAGGACATTTGCACAGTTTAATTCCTTTTTGAGTAGGTAGATGGTTCTTAAGTACTTGCTCCTTTTAAAACAAAACAAAGCTTTTCGCACTTACACTCTCTTCAAAACAAAAACTCCTTTCAAACCCACAAACACAAAGAAAAGTAAATTTTGAAAACACAATGAGCAAGTACCTAAGAGCCCGTGGATAACCACGGATAGAAAGGGTGCTAACACCTTCCCTTTCTATAATCTACCTCCCGAACCCGAGAAATATCTCAAAAAGGAATTTTCCTGTGCTTTTGTCCTTTCCTTGTTGGATAAAATAAAAGACGGTGGAGACTCTTGCTTACCGCGACATTTTGCAAAAACAAACGCAAACGCGAACCAACATTCCAAAACAGTCAGTTCTCATTCCCACCGATCACACATACCAAATTTGTTAGACTTGTAAGGAATGTCAGGAAGTTGACCCCAAATAGTGCAACCACCTTCTTCTACCACAACCCTAGAATCTTTCAAAGAATCCATTCTTGGTGGATCCTTGGTGATCTTAGGATTAGCATGAGTAACTTTAGCAATGGAAATCATCAGAGGGATTACTTTAAATGTCTGGTAGGGAGTTTCAATGAATTCACCATCCATATCAACATATTTGAAAGAATTCAAACAGCTGACCATATATTCTTCTCCACAAACTGTAATGATTTTCCCTTTCACCAGATACTTCAATTTTTGATGCAAGGTAGAGGTAACAGCGCCTGCCCCATGAATCCAGGGGCGTCCAAGCAGACAGGAATAGGCCAGACGAATATCCATTACATAGAAGGTGGAGTTGAATACCTGAGATCCCACCTTGATCGGAAGATCAACTTCTCCATGAACCATCCTCCTTGACCCATCAAAGGCTCTTACCATAATATCACAGGGTTTCAGAACAACCCCTTTACAGTCCAGTCTATCTAGAGCACCTTTTGGTGATACATTTAGTGAGGAACTTGTATCCACCAACACATGCGCCAAGGTAGTGCCCCTACACTCGATAGAGATGTGCAGGGCCTTGTTATGATTCTTTCCTGCCATAGTTAAGTTAGCATCAGAAAATCCTAACCCATTATCAATGGTTAGGCTTGCAACACAATTCTCAAACTGATCAGCAGAGGTCTCTTGAGGTACATGAGCAGTCTTCAAAAAATTTACCAAATCCTGAGCATGGGCCTCGAAGCACAATAACAAGGAAAACATGGATATCTTGGAGGGCATCTTCCCAAACTCTTCAACGATATTGTAGTCACTTTTACGAATGATATTCAGTATTTCCTCCATCTCTTTCTTGGAGGAATCTTCAACGGTAACATCTTTTGATGGCGCCTCCATCTTGGCAGGCTCAGTCGCCTTCTCTTTGCCTTAGGTGTCGGTTGTTCACCCATGAGCAGGGATACATACTGGTGTAGTGGTTGTCTTTGGAGGAGAAATCTCTTGAGAGAAGACCCTTCCTGTTCTGGTAACTTTACTAGTTCTGACAATATTATCGACATTGGGGTTAGTAACTTTAGAATCTTCATCTTCAACAATCCATGGTTCTTGCTTAACACCATGGTAATAAACTTCAGCTCCATAATTCCAAGGAACAACCTTGTCAGAGGAATAGGGGACTGGCCCCGATGTAGTAGTGATCAGGGGAGCCACCCTGGGCTTGGCAGGAATCCTTATAGGACCTTTTGAGGTGATCCTTACAGGAGTTGGAAATTGTGATTATAGAAACTTCTTCAAGTCTCAGCTATTGAGACATACTTTCATGAAAACTCTTCACAGTCAGAGTCTTCTCAAATAGAATTTCATGGTTGTCAATCAAACGCTGAATACCCTTCTTCAGCCACATACATCCATTAGATTAGGACGCACAATGGTAAAAAATTTCAAGGAAACCCAAAAATAATCTGGCTTGCAACAGATTCTTCTTAATGATTATCAAGGGAGTGGTCAAGTCACTTATGGTGGAGACATAAGAAACATCGTCGATAGCATTAACACCTTTACTATGACTGGGCATAGGTGCGGTATCATATTAGGGGTATAGGGAGGATCAAATTCAATTTATTTTGCATCAATCATACCCTGGATTTTGTTCTTCAGGGACCAGCAATCATTGGTGTCGTGCCCAGGACTGTTAGAAAAATAGGCACACTTCGCTTTCGGGTTGTACTTAGGAGATGATGTGTTGGGTTTTTGAGGAGGATCCCGCAGTGTTATCGATTCTGATTTTAATAGATGTTAAAATGCCTGACACAGTGGCATATTAATCTTGGTGTATTGCCTCCTCAGAGTGTCTGGCCTATGTTGATTCCCATGTTGTTATTAAACAGGTGCAGGATTGGAAATCAACACCGCTCCCACAGACTAATGGTGATCATTCTTACCATAGCCCTTATGGCCATAGACAACATTGGTGTCTTTCTTATTATTGAATGTCTTATTTACAATACTAGAAGACGCAGCCTCCAAAATCTTTTCGCTCTTGATACCGCTTTCAACTTGTTCCCCCAGTCAGGATTAGCTCAGTAAAACCAGACGAAGAACTCCCAATAAACAAATTAAAGAACGGACTTGTCAGAGTTCCCATGAACATATCAGTTAGCTCCCGATCAGACAAGGAAGGTTGCACCCTTCTAGCTAAGTCTCTCCACTTTTGTGCATATTCCTTGAATCCTTCATTCGAGCCCATAGACATGTTTTGCAATTGCACTCGAGTCGGTGCAAGGTCAGCATTATATTGATATTGCTTGTAAAAAGTAGTAGCCAAGTCTTCCCACATATGGATGTTGGTCCCTTCTAGCTGATAGAACCATTCGAGTTGAGTGCCAGACAAACTTTCTTGAAATAAATGGACCCATAACTTCCTGTCAACAGTATGGGGTTGGATCTTTCGGACATACGATCTCAGATGAAGCTTAGGACAAGACACATTGTCATATTTGGCAAAGACGTGGGCCTTGAACTTGTGAGGGATAACAACCCCCGAGTTGAGACCCAACTCTTTGAAATCCAACCCAGGAACCCTCTGGATCTCCATAGTATTGAGACGATCTTCCAGCTGCTTGTACTTGTCGTCAGCCAGAGGATATTGTTCATCCGAATAGTTCGCTTCTTCTTCGTCAGAACCCTGGTTTTCAGCCTTCATACTTTTATCATGTTCCTCATGGTCATCATTTTATTCTTCAAACTCTAAAGCTCGCTTGACCGGACCTTTGAGTCTCCTACCCATGTTGGGGACGCCAGCTGGATTCTTGATTTTCTCCTTCCTCTCCTTAGTGATGAGGGCTTTCAGCTCTTTCTGCCCCTTGGCTAGATTCAGGAACACTTGCTGGAACTGGGCGTTCTGAGCCTGGATATCCTTAACTGTTTGTTCAAGAGCCATTCTTTCTGCTGAAATAAACAGCAAAAAGATAAGAAACATGTCTTGAAACATCTGTCATGCAGTGATATGTATGATATGTATATGCAATGTTTTCAAGGACCTTAAGAAATTAAAATTTTCTAACCAAAAGGAAAAAGAAACAAAGATTTTTATTAATAAGTTTATGTGAATACAAAGTATTACAAAGAAATAAATTAAAAACTCCTAAAACTTTAAGTTTCTCCTAGACGCCTCCTCTTCGTGTTGATATATGCGTTAAGACTCTGCTCTTCGTGAAGTTGCTTCATCAGCTCCAACACTTTCTTCTCACATGCATAGAATTGAGTCTTAAAGGTGTTCCATTTTTCCTTGAGTTGAATCTAGGACTTGTGAAATTCTTCAAAGTCGGTAGGCATGTCCAAATGAAGGATGATGCGAGAAACGTCTCCTTCGACAACAGGCTCCATGATTACCGGTAGGACAGTAGGATATGGTATCATAAGGTTTTGAGCACGAGTTCGTACCCATTTGAGATAGGTCTCCAGAGGGATGGAGTTCTTCTTTCCTAAAGCCTTGCTATCAATCTTTCTCCCCATGCCCCAAGCATGTATAAACCTTTGATGATAACCTTGAGGGTCGTTCTCATAATCAAATACAATACCCTGGATAAGCGTGTCATAAGGACCGTCTCTTCGAGCACACCCAAATTGACGTAGAGCTAGATAAGCGTTGTATATAATATCTCCCCTAATGCCAAGGAGTGGAACATTAGGGAATTGCCCATAATGGTCAATGTTAGGGATATCCTCGTGAGATCGGGAATACCAATACATGTCTGTATGAGAGAGTGGCATTATTCTTTGAGACCACCTCAAACCTTGTTCGTTCTTCATTATCGAGCGGGGAAGGTGCGAAATAAACCACCTGGATAACAGAGGTACACAACACATGAGAGTTCCTCGCCTCTTCATAGTACGAGTGAAGAGAATGCAAAATATCTCCGAGCAAGGTAGGCACAGGATTACGAGCAAGAAATATTTTGATGGCGTTCACATCTATGAGTTGGTCTGGATTAGGGAATAGTACCAATCCATATATTAGCAGAGCCAAGATCTCCTCGAAAGCCTAAAAACTCATAGCATCCAAAAACAGTTGAGCCTTCTCTATTAGAAATTTAGCAAGAAAGCCCTTAACTCCACTTCTTGTTTCCCAATTAGATATAATGTCGTACCGCTTTATATGTAAGGTTGATGTAATTTCTTCTGGTTTTAGAGCTTCCTCTAAACCGGTGAAGGGTGTCTGATTAAGAAAAGGTACTCCCAATAGTTTAGAGAACTCTTCCATTGTGGGTACCAACTGATAATCTAGAAAGGTGAAATAATGATGTGCAAGGTCAAATAACTGGAATAGAACACTCATCATGTCTTCGTCAAACCCTGGGGTAACCAGACTAAGTAGGCAACCATGCCTTCTGATGAATTGAGAACTTTCGGGAACCCTCGAGACTAGCTCCTTAAGATGATAAGTTATTCTTACAAAGTTGATTCAGATAGTATTTCTACGAGCGGAGGCCATAACCTACAACAAAGAACAAAGATAAATCCCTTGATCCTTGAAATGGTTAGTGAAAATGATATGGTATGATGTCATGATGTTATAATGTCATGTTCGAAAAATTAATCATACACAAACAAAACACACAAAGCCTTGGGTTCAAGCTTGCATTGAGTTTGTAGGTAATTACCCTCTTGAGTTTTAGTTGGCTCAAACTGTCCTAAAAGAAGTAATCGGGTTCTAGGAGCCTCAATATCACTAATCTTTCTCACAGGTATTGTTTCAGCACAAGCATCTGATTTGTGATTGAAATATCCCGAGAGTATAATCTTAATAAGTGTAGTATCGAGTATCGACCACGCGGAAGCCCAGTATTCTCCTTGACTTAACTCAAGCGACACCAGCACCAACCAATGTGTCACACTAACGTAGTCATTGCTTCAACCGTATCGGTATACGCCATACAATTTTCACGATCTATTGCTACTTACCTAAAATACCCCAGATCTAGATATAGGATCTTTACAAAAATAAACCCAAGCAAAACCCCGAAACATAAAGCATACAAATCAAGCAAGTAAAGCATTTTAAATGTGATCTAGCTCTAAGGTAACCCCGCTTTTAGTTCATCCCCAGCAAGGTCGGCAGTTCTATAATACGGTGGGAGAACTGACTTTTGGTTTTGCATTTTATTACAAATGTTGCCGATAGCAAGAGTCGCCACCGACTTTTCTTTTATTCAATAAAGGATAGAGTGAAAAGAACAGGAAAAACCTTTGAGAATTTTTCTGAGTAAGGGGGTAGGTTATGAAAAGGGAAGGTGTTAGCACCCTTTTCATCTGTAGTTATCTACGGGATCTTAATCGCTAGCTCACTTTTGAAAATGCTTTGTGAACGTGTAAGTTTAAAAATTATTTGAAAATGCCTAAGTTTGACAACTTTGTAATGATTCTCGTTTCAGTTGAGAACTCATATAAAGTGTTTGTTTTGAAAATATTTCAGAAAAGTGTTTATGTGAAAAAAGGATGCTTTTGTGAGCAAACGATTAAAACTTATATACCTACTCAAAAGTCTTTCGTGTTATTTTCCTCTTCCTTTAGATAGTTCCATCCTACTATTAGTTAGTAGGAAGCCCTATCGTTGGATGTTTGAGGGACAGATGCTAGTCATCAAATAGTCATAAAGGAAATATATAGGGATACCTTTTGCAATTCAAAGAGACTATCATCACGTATTCGTAGGCAACATTGAGGGACAAGATCATTTACCAAAGGCAGCATCGATGGGTCATCAAGGGACTTTGATCTTTATGATGATTTTTAACCGAGGGTCTTTGCAAATAGTATCCCTACGTTCGAGGGACATGACTGTTTTCCGAAGGCAACAAGTGAATCACCCTAGAGGTGCGTGTGTGGAAAGTGGTTTGTTTTTAGTTAATTTGTCTTTATTAGGTTTTTTAGCATTTGTTTTTAGTATTTCCATATAAGCCTATTAGTATACATCTAGCAGTTATAAAGAAAGCGGTAAAGACAGAAAATAGATTTCCTACACTATTACAAAGCTTCTGGGAGGGGTACAAACCATAAAAAATGGGGGAAATAGAAATAAAATAAAACCCTATTTAATATATTACAATCTTTAGCAGTTACAATAATCAGAAGAAAAAAACTAATGTGAAAGTAAGTAAAGCGCGAAGATTATGGAAAGAAACAGAGATTTTGTTTTCTTTTTTGTGATAATTTTTTTATGAAAAATTGATGACCTAACCTAAGTTAATTGATTTTAGTTTTAAAAAAGAAATTGATTATTAATAATAATTAAAAAAACACTAAAGAAACTAAGTTAATCATTTTTATTTAAAAAGTAATTAATTTAATTAAAAAAGGTTAAATTTATTTAATCAAAGAAAAAACCTAGATCTAAGTTAATTTTATTTTTAATTAGAAAATAAAATTTAATTATTTAAAAAAGAAATTGAAATAAAATAAAAAGGAGTTGATGTGCCTGAATGAGTAATTCTGGGGGATATGAGGAAAGCAATTTGCTAGGCCCAAAACTGCCAGCCCAGCATGCCTGCATTTGAACCAATGTGGCTGATTCTAGGAGGTTCATCGTGGGCGTGTATATTTGGAACGTTGGATCTGAATCTATTGAGATCCAATGGAGAATGATGAGGGGGTGTATGATGTGCGCTAACTGATTCATACTGGATCTATAAAAGATAAAACATAACAAATAAAAATATCAAAATACCAGGGGCAGAGATCGAACCCATGTCCTGGTATACTAACGCCTTTGTAATACACGCTCCTACCGTCGGGGCGGCCTTTAGAATCAGTTATATAAACCAAACTATAAAATTAAATATAGAACATGATGCCATTGGTCAGAGAGGCGTCAGATTCCTAGCTCCAATGGTCTTCTCCGGCAACCTATAAGATACGAAACCTGCAAAAATTAAATCTTAGTGATCCAAAACATCGTGTCCCCCTTAATTCGACCCTTTTGAATCAAAATTCGGACTTAGTTTTTGCCAAAAGTGCTTGTGTTGTGAGTTTTGAATCAAATGAACCTGATCGGAGCTATTATGGTATCTCACAATTCTGGCTGCATGGGATTACAAAACTAATCCTAACTTGTTCAAATATGCCTCAGAAACCCATTAATAATGTTAGTACAGTTTAAAATAAGATAAAATTAAAGGTATGATTTTTGCAAAAAATGTGAAATCGGTAATGCTATGTTATGCAATTTCACGCGCTTGAGATCATAGTAACTGATCCAAACCTACCTTTCAATGGTCCAGGAAGTGAATGGGATCAAAGTTTTGGAATGAAAGTGGTTGGATCGTGTGATACAACTTTGCACTTTTTCTTGAGAATTTTGTGAATTTTAGAGGTGTGTTTGAGGCAATATTTTTGTGTCCTTTTCATCTGATCTTGTCATGCTTATATAGAGGACTGAATAGGGTACACAAATATGGCAAGAAGATAATGCAATCATGGCCATGATACAAGAATCAAGCATGTTTAAAACATTCCTTTTTTGAGATTTTTCTTTCCCTTTTGAGCTCACATGGTTTTTTTGCATGGTTGTCATGTGTTCTTGTGCTTGAACTGATCCGGAAAAGCAAGCGCACATGCCTTGGTCAATTGATTTTATATTTCATTTAATTTAATTGAATTTAAATTAATAAAAATTAAAATAAAAAGAAATAAAAATCATGATAAATATGTTCATGGATTTAGAGGTCTTCTAACATATTATGAACATGTTTGAACATCAAAAGTTAGGTCTACTAGTTCAAAATTTCAAGTTTGTTCACTTTGCACTTCATGCATTTTCTCAAAATTTCCCAATTTTAAATGGTCATAACTCTCTCAATATTCATATTTTGAAGATGATCTTGGACTTTTTTGAAATCTCAAGATGTACTCTTCTATTTTTCTTTTGATCATTTTTGAATTTGGAGAATTTATCTTGATGTAAGTTGCCTTGACAAAAAGTGTCTCTTTTTTTTACTTTTGAAATGACCTATAATATATGGGCTCGTATCTTTTAAATGAATCATTGTTTGGACTTGAGCATACAGATACATAGTAGAGAATTTAATTTCCTTAAAAATGAGCTTTGGTTGGGGAAAGTTGATGAAGCGTGTGAAATTTATGCTTGGTCAAAGTTCAGTTGACTTCTCATAAGGAAATCCTAATTTGGCAACTTTTGACTTTTGATGATTTGAGGGCATTCCTTGAGGAATCATGATCAACCCTTGATAAAATGATGAATATCACTTCAAAATGTTGATGTTGAACAAAAATCTTGAAGTTTGACTGTATGTTGACCATAGTTGACCTTTTTACCCAATACAGTTGATTTTCAATCATCTGAGCTATTGACTGAGCAAACTTGTGATGAAAGACTTGAAACTTGACATAGACATTGTTGGATACATATGGAGAACCATGGAAACCACTTTATACCTTTGAAACCTACACTTCCTTGAAAAACACAAAACCCTAGTTGTGGACCCATTGCTTAGGAGGAGAATTGACTGGTCAACCCTTGAGTAGCCTTGAGTACTTGAGAGCCTTAGAAGAATGTTTTGAAGAAAATGGGAGGGAAACTTTGGGGTACAACAGTTACCCATTGAAATGGAAATTCAATGGAAAAAAGATACTTAGGTCGGGTTAATATTGGTTGACAATAGAATCTAACTGTTACAACTTTGCAAATAAGTTCCTTAAGTGTCAGATTTATGCTGACAAGATTCATGTATCTCAAACATTTTTCAATTTTATTTCTTCACCGTGGCCCTTTTCTATGTGGGGTATTGATATGATTGGAATTATTGAACCCAAGGCATCAAATGGAAATTGTTTCATCTTGGTGGCAATTGACTACTTCACCAAATGGATGGATGCAGCCTCTTATGCTAATGTTACCAAGTAGGTAGTAGTGCGCTTTATTAAGAACAATCTTATATGTCTGTATAGTGTGCCAAGCAGAATTATCATTGACAACGGCTCAATCTGAATAAAAAGATGATGATAGAACTTTGTGAAGAATTCAAAATTGTTCATCACACCTTGTCTCCTTACAGACCTAAGATGAATGGGGTTGTTGAAGCTGCTAATAAAAATATTAAAAAGATCATCCAGAAGATGGTTTTTACCTATAAGGATTGACATAAGATGCTTCCTTTTTCTTTGCATGGGTATCGTACATCTGTCTGTACTTCAACAGGGGAAACCTTATTTTCTCTTGTATATGGTATGGAAGCATGACTCCCCATCGAGGTTGATATTTCCTCTTTGCGTGTAATAATGGAAACCAAGTTGTCAGAGGCTGAATTGGTCCAGAACATGTTTGACCAGTTTAATTTGATTGAATAAAAAAGAATGGCGGTCTTGTGTCATGGTCAATTATATCATAAAAGAATGAAGAAAGCTTTTGATAAGAAGGCCAAGCCTCGTGAATTCAGAGAAGGTGTCCTCATGCTAATAAAAATCATGTCTTTTAACATTGATTCTAGGGGTAAGTGGACTCCCAATTATGAAGGCCCATATGTTGTCAAGAAAGCCTTCTTTGGAGGTGCATTGATTCTTGAAACTATTAATGGTGAGGATTTACCATGTCTCATGAATATTGACGCAGTCAAGAAATACTTTTCCTAAAGAAATAGAAAAACAACTCACTAAGTTTAAAACCCGAAGGGCGGCTTAGGCAAAAAAGAGCGTCTCGGTAGGCTAAAAACTCGAAAGCGCGGTCTAGGAAAAAGTTAGAGACGTAAATAGAATAAATATTCCCGGTAGTTTGAAAACACACAAGGGCTACCTAGGAAAAATTTAGGGATTTCTTAGCAAGTAATTGTGTTAGACAAGACTTGATCATTGAAGCAACAATCTTCTCAAATTCTCATCACACTTCAACTAAAGCCTTTGCTCAGAAGTTCAAAGTTGTTAGGGAGAATAGGGGTCATTGTGTTTCAATGAATCTTTTCCATATATTTACCATTTTCTAAACTTTGTAATCATTCGTGGAGTCACGCCATTTACGGACTACCATTCTATTAATAAAGTATGAGCCTTTATCCAATTCTTTGTAGTTCTTATTTTATTCTGTTGACAAAAATTTCATTTATTATTGATAGTAATCTTCAAAACAAAAAGACTTAATAATAAAAACATGTTTTTGAAAAGAATTTGAAAATCACCTTTTACTTCAGACTTTGTGATACAAGTGGAACAAAAGTAGTGATTTCAATGATGGACTAACTCTGGAGTTCTGAAAGAATTCCTTAAGATGTATCTCGGGATTACTCCTTCTGATATATGCATGATCCATTTGTGTTCCAGATATTTGGATCTCATACCAATTGATATATGGGGGTGTTGGGTTTGTGATCTCATCTTTCCCCAGTTAAGTCTTAGTTCAGATTTTCTTCAGGTTGATTATTTGGTTTCGGGTTTGTGTGGTTTGAAACTTCTATCCCAAATTCCCCAGTGAGGTCTCCGCTCATTTGACGAAAGTTTTTTCTCTCTGCGTTTGTTGAGGAAGAATCATTTTCAAATCATCGCTCTTTCTAGTAATGACATTATTATTGTTATTTGTTTCCCATACAGCCTCGCAAGGGCCGTGTTCTTTTCTAAAAAAGTTTTGAGACGGCTGTCAACTTTTTGGGTTTCTCTTGGAAAATGTTGAGTTTGATTTAAAGTCACCATAATTTTGACCTCTTGTGGTGATGATAACTTCTTTGAATCCCCAAGATGAATATCCCCATGAAGTTTCATAATTTCTCCCCGGAGGAATTTACACGGACTATTATCCTTAATTTTGAATAATGTACTTGGGTTCTCCTCGGCGTGTGAGTTTTCATTTTCCCTAATAAAGATAGCATGATGTTCCTCAGTGGAAGTCCCGATGGTGTGGTTTTCACCTTCCCCAGTAAAGCCAGTAATGGAATATCCAGTTGGAGTCTACACAATGAGGCACAGTGTTCCTCAGTCGAAGTCTGCATAATATTCCCCAGTGAGATCTAGAAGAGGATGTTATATCTCTACAACTGCATTGGTTTATTACTATCAGATTGTGCTTGGATTATTTTTCGAACCATGTTTTTTCCTAGTGGAGTTAAGCTGAGAAATAGGAATTTGTTTCCTAAGATAGTGCTTACTCCCTTATGGAATCTCCATCCTGGTTGGGATTTCGCCAAGTGTTTTGTTTTTCCCAAGTTGGTTTTGTCTGGTTATCCCCAGTACAATATGTCTATTTCATCAGCATATACATGATAACATTCATACATACATCATACATAGTTGAATTTAAAATTCACTGCTCATTTGCATTTGTTATTATTTTTGTTGGCATATTTCCCTATTTATAGATTTGTGTTACCCTCTCCCTAATAGATTGGCAACCTTAAAATAGAAAGTGTATATCCTTTCAATTTCCCCACTGAGTTATCCCTCGAGGAAGAATTTTTCTTTAGCCTTCCTTCCCAACTCATTATTTGGATGGAAGTTGATCCACATTTGAGTTATTCCTCATTGGATAGTGTCTGGGTTGACTATTTCACTCTGATTTGTTCCTGGCTTGAATTTGTATTCTTCAGCAACATTGTTATTTTGGTTTTTTGTAGACTTTGAGCCTTGGATTGAGAATGTGCATTTATTTTGCACGTGAAGACTTTATCTACTCAGCAAAATGTGTTAGTATTTCCCCAGGAAGTAGAGATTCATTTCCCATCAGAATTATTGCAATTCCTTCTCATAACAGCAAGTGGTGGTCTCTTTATTTAAGCAACCGGTTCTTCCCCAGTAAGTCTGTCAATTCCATAAGAGATTTGTTACTCTGATGAATGGTAGTCTCGTCAATATGGGATATAGTTTATTGTTGAGATTTGTTACTCTAATGAATGGTAGTCTCGTTATTATAGGAGATAGTTCATTGTTAAGATTTGTTACTCCAATGAATAGTAGTCTCATCATTATGGGAGATGGTTCATTGTTGAGATTTGTTACTCCGATGAATGGTAGTCTTGTCATTATGGGAGATAGTTCGTTGTTCAGATTTGTTACTCCGATGAATGGTAGTCTCATCATTATGGGAGATAGTGCATTGTTGAGATTTGTTACTCTGATGAATGGTGGTCTCGTCATTATGGGAGATAGTCCATTGTTGAGATTTGTTACTCTGATGAATGGTAGTCTCTTCATTATGGGAGATAGTTTGCTGTGGAGATTTGCTACTCCAATGAATGGTAGTCTCGTCATTATAGGAGATAGTTCGTTGTTGAGATTTGTTACTCCGGTGAATGGTAGTCTCGTCATTATGGGAGATAGTTCGTTGTTAAGATTTATTACTCTGATGAATGGTAGTTTCGTCATTATGGGAGATAGTTTGTTGTTGAGATTTGTTACTCCGATTAATGGTAGTCTCATTATTATGGGAGATAGTTCGTTGTTGAGGTTTGTTACTCCAATGAATGGTAGTCTCGTCATTATGAGAGATAGTTCGTTATTGAGATTTGTTACTCCGATGAATGGTAGTCTCGTCATTATGGGAGATAGTTCATCATTGAGATTTGTTACTCTGATGAATGGTAGTCTCGTTGTGATACGGTGGCAGAACCGGACTGTTTTGAGAGAATGATGGTTTATGTTTTGTGTTTGGGTTCGCAAAATGTTGCGGTAAGCAAGAGTCGCCACCGACTTTTATTTTATCCAACTGGAAAGGACAAAAGCATAGAAAAATTCCTTTTTTGAGATTTTGAGTACGGGGGGTAGATTATAGAAAGGGAAGGTATTAGCACCCTTTCTATCTGTAGTTTTCTACGGGCTCTTAGGTACTTGCTCATCATTTTAAAAATTGCTTTCGTGTTTTGTGTGTTTTGAAAAGTTTTTTGTCTTACTTTGTTTTAACCCTTGTATCAGTCCTCAAGAGTGTTACAAAGTGTTTTTGAAAACTTTGTTTGGAAAAGTGTAAGTATGAAAAAGTTTGTTTTTAACCAAGTACCTACTAGCATCTACCTACTCGAAAAAGGATTGTTTCTGTTCTTGTATCCTTTAGACAGTACTATCCTACTATTAAAGAGTAGGTAGCATCGTCGTTGGAGTTATAAGGGTCAATTCGAAAGGGACGTACGATCACTAAAGCAATGTTAGGACGTCTTAGTAATAACCCTAATGTCTTAAGATCATATTCGAGGCAACATTTCCGAGGCAACATTTCCGAACGGGACATTTGATCTTTGTTTAGACAAGAAGGCAACCACTAAGACAGCCTATACTTAATGATCGTTTACCGAAGGCAACCGAAGTGAGAGTATACCCTAGGAGTGCACATGTGCGAGTGATTTGATTTCAGTTATTATCTTTGTACATTAGGGTTTGCTAGTCATTTTAAGTTAACATACAGTCTTGTCATGCAATCCTATTATCATACATCTAACAGCTAATATTTGAGAGAATTAAAATGCGAGAAATAAAACTACGCTATTACAAGGCTTCGGGGAAGGGGTTAATTACATAGCCAAAGACTCGTAAAATAGATAAATAAAGAAAATCCTAATTAAACTATTACATACCATGAGAAGTTACATTAATATCGTAAAAAAAAATGCACGCGATGAATCGAGAACGAGAAAAATTAAGGTTTTGACCCCGTCTAAACCTAATTGAAAGAAAAATCATATTTTTGTGGTTTTTGCGTAATTTTGAGAAAAATAGAGTTTAATTGAATAAATAAAGAAAACCTAATGACTAATTAATTTTATTTAAGAAAAATAATTAAATTAACTATTTTTGTATTTTTTGTTATTTTGTGAAAAGAAATAAAAATTAAATCAAGAACAAACCTAATTGTCTAATTTGATTTTAATTATTTACAAAAAAGTTAGAATTAAACCTAAATTAAAACTAATATAAAATTGATTTTGATAAAATAAAATAAATCCTAAATTCTAAATTGGTGAAATTGATTTTATGATTTTTTGTAAAAAAAAAAAGAAATTAATTTGTGGTTAGAAAATAAATTAAACAAATTAAATAAAAGAAATAATTAGGAAAGAAAAATAAAAAGGCCTGGTGTAAATAGAAAAAGGAGGGGGTGCCAATGGCATATCTGAGCCCAAAAAGTTCCTGGCCCGTTTGACTTTCCAGATCCTGTGTGGGCGTTTGACTCATGCCCATGGTGGACCTCCAAGGGATGGCCCTTGGATCTAGCATGTTGAAGATCTGGATGATGAGATATTGATGATGCATGGCAGGCTCATTGTATGCACGTGTACCTGATTACACAAGGAAAAAATATAGACAGCAAGTTTGGGGACCTAGGGATCGAACCCAGGCCCTTAGGCGTTTTCCCAATGCATGACGACCATCTGAGCTAGCTTGCTTAGTTGTACATAGAACAACCAACAATCATTATATGAAAAAAATAAAACAATAATTATCAAAACGCATGCAGATTTGAACTGACCATCCATGGGGCGCCACGTTATCATCTTCCTCATCATCTCCGTCGTTTTAGACCCAGGACTTTTACCTACGATCAAAGGGTGTAGGTACAACCCTGGGCTCCTCCAAAATCTTATCCCTGCATGATAAATCAATACCAGTGGTACCAATCAACTCGTTGCAACCTCACGAGCATCATGGTACCACTATCCATGGCTAATTGTTCCTGCACGTAAAACCCCTAAAAATGAAACTAAAACCCTAAACATGGCAACTTGCTTTATAGCCAATAAAAATACAATTGGATATTACCATTAGCTTACAAACACCTCAAGGATTAAGAATATATCAATGAATCATGTTAAAGATGCCAAAATTGATGGATTCGAAATCAAGAAAATATGAAAACCATATGGTACTTACAGTGCGTTTCAAGGCTTGAGGGAGCTTGCTAAGGGTGGCAATGTGATCCTTGGATATCCAGCAAACGAATGGTGTGCCTGGAATGGCTTGAGGAAGCCTAGAACTAGGAAATCAGATTGCAACTTTTCCTTGAAATTTTGAGATTTGTTCTCTTCTTTTCACGCCTTCCAACTCACTGCTTTTGGTCTGTACATGTTCCTTATGTACCCTAGAACGAATTAGGGTTACAAACTTGTTTCAAATCTTCCTCAATTAAGATCATTGATTCAAGATTTGATTCTTATGCAAATATTTCCAAATCAAGCCAAATCCAATATTTTTGTATCCAAATGAAGCTTTCACGATTTGATTCTCTTTCCAGCTATATAATAGGCCTAAACATGCACAAAATCTCAAGCTTTGATTAGTTTTGATATTTTCATGATTTTATTTTGATTTTATTTGATTTAATTGAAATAAAATTCAAATAAATGACAAAAATAAAATAATGAAAAATGGGAAGAATCATGGGTCCTGGGTCATGTTACAAACTCAGTGCAAGCATAAAAAGTTGGGCCCATTTGACAAAAATTGCAATTTTGGCCACATTTGACTTTTGGCAATTTAGCAAAAAGGGTCAACTTTGCCAATGCATAACTTCTTCAATTTTAACCCTAGAGATGTGTTCTTGGACTTTTTAGAAAGCTTAAGATGTCCTATAAGCAACCCTTTTGTTCTCATCTCAATTGAGTCTTCCATGTTTACGTATGAAGCTTTGATAAAAAAGGTGTTCTTGTTGACTTTTCAAAATGACCTATAATGTCCAAATTTATATCTTCTTGTGAGTGCATATTTTGAACTTTGGAGATGAATATGGATTGTAGGGTATTGCATCCTCTTAAAAATGAGCTTTGTATGGGTCATTGTTGATAAAGTATGAGAAAGTTTTGCTAGGTCAAAGTTGAGTTGACTTTTCCTACAAAACCCTAATTTAGCAACTTTTGGGTTTTGATGAATTGTGAGCAATCCTTGAGGAATCATGATCAACCCTTGATCAAATGATGAATAATACTTCAAAATGAGAATGTTGACCAAAAATCTTGAAGTCTGACTGCATGTGGGCCACAGTTGACTTTTGCCCTAGCATAGTCGATATTCAGGCTTTTGAGCAATTGACTGAGCGAACTTCCTCTGCAAGGCTTGAAACTTGACATGGATGATCTTGAGAACATATTAGGAAAATGGTGAGAATTTTTTACCCTTAGGATCCAAACATCTTGATGCAAACTGAAACCCTAATTTGAGGTAGACTGCCTTATGAGAGAGTTTGTCTGGTCAACCCTTGGACTTCCTTGAGCAATTTGAGGACCTCACTTGAAATGTATTGAGAAATATGGGAGGGAAAATTTTGGGGTGCAACAGCTGCCCCTGTTCAATCTTCTTAGACCTGAGGATGTAGATTGGCTTGTCTACCTTTCGTGATCTGAAGGTGGAAGATAATTGAACACTAAAGTGCCCAGAAATTTGCACTCGGTTGAAGTGGAATTTGTCTTGCGATGTCGGGAATGGGCTTATAGATGCCATTTGGAAGTCAAAGACGGAAGATGGGCTTAAAGATGCTATCAGAAGAAGTGTCGATCGCATAAGAGATTCCTTTACGAGAGCCCGTATACCTGTTGTTGAGGAGGACTTCGTTGGGGAATGTCGGTCTCTTATCTTGAGAGGGAGAGAGTTTTAGGAACTTTCAGTTGTCCATTACTCTACTGGGGAATCATCTCTTAGTCGAGGAGGGGAAGATGAACTGCTATCTGGTCGTGTTCCAGGCGTCATAGTGATTTGCTGAGGAAAATAAGATTGACTGCTATCTGGTCATGCTCCAGGATTTACAGTGACTTACTGGGGAGATGAGATTAAACTTGCTATCTAGTCGTTATCCAGGCTTCGCAATTTCTCACTTCTTATCTGGTCGTGCTCCAGGCTTCAGAAGGAATCAAGTTGTTATCCGGTTGCATCCTGGCTTCAACTTGAATTTAAGGCAATACTAATATCCAGTCGATTCCGGGCTTCTTAGTAATTGGCCGGGTAAACTTTTATTTGGTCGAAATCCAAGCTTTGCAGTACCTTATACTGTTATATGGTTGTAGTCCCAAGCTTCAGTGTCTTTTACCACTATCTGGTCGTAATCCAGGCTTCACGGTGTTTTATACCATTATCTGGTCGAGTCTAGGCTTCGTAGTATTCTGAGATATCAAGATATTATCCGGTCGAATCCGGGCTTCATAGCTTGAATTTAAGATATACCACTATCTGGTCGATTCTAGGCTTCGTAGTATTTCGGTACTGTTATCTGGTCGTTCTCCGGGCTTCACATTATGATGTATCGTTTGTTGACTATTATCCGGTCGATCTCTGGGCTTCATAGCCTTTTTACTGGAATAGAAATCTTAGTATCAATTTGACTGAACCAGAGAGTACTTATGAGAATTTGATTGTATCTTTCCCTGAAAGGTAAAGAGTTAGTTGTATGCAATTTCATAATGTATGACATGTATCGAGTAATGATGTTCTCAAAATAAATGAGATTGTTTGTATGATGCATATGCGTATGACATGATGTATAGATATGAAATGTTTTGGTGACATTCTCTAACTGAGGAAAAATGAATCCCGGACTGCTGCTGGAGAATACAAGGAGTTGAGTTCTTCGTTCTCGCTAGGGATAACGACCGAAGATGATTAACTAGAGACTTGTGTTCGTTCTGTTTGAGAATATTCTGTCGGGAGAGACTCTGCTGAAGAATAAATTGGTGAGAGAATGACTATGTGGGGAAGAGAGATACTCTGCTAGAAGATCTTCTGATTTGGAGAAATAACCTCAGCTGGGGATGAATTACCGTTGCTGGTGATAATGAACTCTGTCGGGGGTTGAATTTCTGTCTGCGGAAGAAATAAACTGTGTTGATGGTGAACTTCTATTGTTGGTGATAGATAAACTCTGCTTAGGGGGAATTTGCTGACTCATTTGTGATTATGAACCTCGGTTGGGGGGAGCTACCACCACTGTCTTTGGATACTTCCTACCCTGCGGGGAGTGTATGTACCTTTAGTCATGTTCTCAAGATGGCTCTATCCATGTACATGGTGGGTAGAGCAATCGTAAGGTTTGGACACTTCTTGTTTGCCCCTGTTCCTGGAACTACGAGTAATTGTCTTTTGTTTCACATGTAAATATTTATGAGCAACAATTATTGTCAAATTCATATATAAAAAATGAACCATTGGACGTTCTTGTAAAACAAAACAGAAAAAGAAAAACAAGTTGAAATTTGTGGAATTGAATTGTATTGATTTTGAAGTTAGCCTGTAATAGGCGTTTTGTACAATAGGTTGTCGTCCTAGTAAGAGAACGCCGCCAAGGGAACAAAATTTACAATTTGTGTAAAAAGAAAGAAAAACAGCTATGTGAACGATCCCACTGGGTTCCAACTATACTATTGCCTTTATATCTTCAAGTGTCTCATCACTTTGCTACTTGGTTGTAGGTGGATCAAATTGATTGGTGTCGTCCGAGCTTGATAGTCGATACCGAAGTCTGGTTACAAGATGATCCAATGAGACATAGTGTTACTCTTTGATCCCTAATTTTTGCCTGGACCGCCCTTTCGGGTTTTCAGTCCACCGGGATACCCTTTTTGGCCCAAGCCGCCTTTTAAGGTTTTCGACTTGCCGGGTGTACAATTCTTTTCATTTTCATCCCTTACTTTTGCCCGAACCCTTTTGGTTCTCCAGGAAGCCCTTATTTTTTCCTAGGCCAGTCAACCTAGCGGGTCTTTGATTATGCATAGTATTTTTTCACTATGTTTGCATTGACGGGGTGAGGAAGATCGTCACCATCCATGGTGGTTAGAATCATGGCTCCTCTCGAGAAAATGTTCTTAACCACAAATGGCCCTTCATATGTGGGGGTCCATTTGCCCCTGGGATCACCTTGTGGTAGTATGATGTGTTTGATCACTAGATCCCTGACTTGATATTCTTGTTGTCTAACTTTCTTGTTAAAAGCCTTGATCATTCGCTTTTGATACGTCTGACCATGACAAATAGCAGTAAGCCTTTTTTCATCGATTAAGTTCAGTTGATCAAGCCAGGTCTAGATCCAATCATATTCGCTCAAACCCGCATCCTTCATAATCCGGAGAGAGGGTATCTGGACTTCAATGGGTAGGACTGCTTCCATTCCATACACCAAAGAATAGGGTGTTTCCCCTGTCGATGTCTGCACTGAGGTACGGTACCCATGAAGAGCAAACGATAACATCTCATGCCAGTATTTGTAGGTCATCGTCATCTTCTGCACAATCTTCTTAATGTTCTTATTAGTTGCTTCAACTGCCCCATTCATCTTCGGCCGGTAGGGAGAAGACTTGTGATGCTGAATCTTGAACTGTTTGCAGAGCTCGGTGATCATTATATTATTGAGATTTGTACCATTGTCCGTAATGATCCTCTCTGGTACACCGTATCGACATATAAGATTGTGTCGGATAAATCGCGCTACGACGTTCTTGGTTACTGTAGCAAAGGAAGCTGCCTCAACCCACTTCGTGAAATAATCAATAGCTACCAGAATGAAACGGTGCTCGTTGGACGCAGTAGGTCTGATCTCACCAATCATGTCGATGCCCCACGTTGCGAAAGGCCAAGGAGCTGTCAAAACATTCAGAGGGGCTGGAGGTACATGCACCTTATCAGAATAGACTTGGCACTTATGACAAGTCTGAGAATGTTGATAACAATCGGCTTCCATGGTAGACCAGTAATATCCTTCCCGTAGGATTTTCTTTTCCATGGTATGTCCACTGGAATAAGTTCCAAAGGTACCTTCATGTAATTCTGCCATAATCCTTTCTGCCTCGTTTTTGTCCATGCATCGCAGTAAGGTTGAATCATGGTTACGCTTGTAAAGGATCCCATTGCTGATGAAGAACTTCACAGTGAACATTCTCAAGAACTTCTTATCATTAACAGATGCACCCTCGGGGTACTCTTGAGCCTCAAGATACCTCTTTACCTCGTGAAACCAGGGTTTATCTGCTACCTCTTCAGTCTCGATGTCACAGCAATGTGCGGGCTCGTCTAATCTCTCAATGGTAATCTGGGGAGCTTCATTGTCCTACCTGATTTTGAACATAGAGGACCTGGTAGCTAGCGCGTCCGCTAACTGATTCTCTTCTCTCGGGAAGTGTTCAAAGGTTATCTCCTCGAAGTGCGGAAGAAATGTCAGTACATACTCCTTGTAAGGAATAAGATTTGGGTGCTTCATATCCCACTCGCCTTTGATCTGAATGATCACCAGAGCCGAATCTCCGAATACACTCAAGAACTTAATCCTTAGGTCAATAGCAGCTCGAAGATCTAGGATACATGCTTCATACTCCGCCATATTAATGGTGCAGTTAAAACATAATCGGGCGGTGAACGGAGTATGACAACCTTCAGGAGATATAATCACAGCGCCAATGCCATTACCCAACGCGTTTGAGGCTCCGTCAAAATACATAGACCATCGGGATCCTTCCTCAGGTCCTTCATCCGGTCCAGGTTCCTCGCAGTCGGTCACCAACATGATGTTCTCATCCGGGAACTCGAAATTCATGGATTGGTAGTCATCCACGGCCTGATGCGCCAAATTATCCGCCAATACACTCCCCTTGATTTCTTTTTGGGTCGTGTATTGGATGTCATACTCAGTTAAGATCATCTTCCCTCTTGTTATTCTTCCGGACAAGGCAGGATTCTCGAAGATATACTTGATTGGGTCCATCTTTGATATCAACAGAGTGGTGTGAGTTAGCATATACTGTCTCAGCCGGCGAGAAGCCCATGCCAAAGCGCAGCAAGTTTTCTCGAGCAGTGAGTATCGGGTCTCACAGTCGGTAAACATTTTGCTAAGGTAGTAAATAGCGTTCTCTTTTCGGCCAGACTCGTCATGTTGCCCTAGCACGCACCCTACTAAATTATCCAGCACTGTCAAGTATAAGATCAAAGGTCTTCCTTCCACTGGAGGCATCAAAATAGGTGGCTCTTGGAGGTATTCCTTGATCCTTTCAAAGGCGGTCTGACATTCATTATTCCATTTTACCAGTTGATCTTTCTTCAGTAGCTTGAGGATTGGCTCACAAGTAGCAGTCAAATGTGAAATGAATCGGGCGATGTAGTTCAGACGTCCCAAAAAGCCTCTCACCTCCTTTTCTGTGCGGGGATCCGGCATCTCCTGTATGGATTTTACCTTGGCAGAGTCCATCTGAATACCCTTATCACTGACGATGAAACCCAACAGCTTACCAGACCTTACTCCGAAGGTACACTTGTTTGGGTTTAACCTCAACTTATACATCTTCAACCTGTCGAACAGTTTCTGGAGATGGTCAAGGTGTCCTTCCTAAGTCTGGGACCTTGCGATCATGTCATCAATGTAAACCTAAATCTCATGGTGAATCATGTCGTGGAACAAAGCGACCATGGCGCGCTGATAAGTTTCCCCAGCATTCTTCGACCCGAAAGGCATTACCTTGTAACAGAAGGTGCCCCACTGCATAACGAAGGTTGTCTTCTTCATGTCTTCGGGAGCCATCTTGATTTGATTGTAACCAGAAAAACCATCCATAAAGGAGAAGATCTTATGTTGTGCGGTATTGTCGACCAGAACATCGATGTGAGGAAGTGGAAAATCATCCTAGGGGCTTGCCCTATTCATATCTCTATAGTCCACACATATATGTACCTTACCATCCTTCTTGAGCACTGGAACAACATTGGCAACCCACTGCGGGTAAGAAGCAATAGCTAGAAATTCGGCGTCAAACTGTTTCATAACCTCAGCTTTGATTTTCTCAGACATCTCAGGGCGCATACGGCGAACCTTCTGCTTTACCGGAGGACAGTCTTCTTTAGTTGGCAAGTGATGAACCACAATATCGGTGTCCAAACCGGGCATATCTTCATAAGACTAAGCGAAGATTTCAACATAGTCGCGTAGCATCTGTATCAACCATTGCTTGACACTAGGCTCCAGATTTGCACCTATCTTGACCTCTTTCCTATCTTCCTCTGTACCCAAATTCACTTATTCGACTGGCTCTTCATGAGGCTGTATGGCCCTCTCTTCCTGTAGTAACAGTCTAGCAAGTTCCCCAGGCACCTCACAATCATCCTCACCTTCGTCCTCGGCTTGGTTGATTGGATTTTCGAAGTCATAACTGGCAGTAGCAGAGTTGTTATCAATGGGATCCAGAGTGGATGTGGATCTGCATTATGATACGTGAGTGTGTGTAAGACAATAGCTGTTTTTGATAAAGCGAGAGACAGAAAAAGAAAAACAAGGGGCACAAAATTTGTAATGCAAGAAACATCTAATGTTTTATTGATGATATATGAATTGACAGATAATAAGCCCTCACAAGCAAAGCCAAGGTGCCTCGGGCAAGGCACCGGGCCATAGAGCTTCAAACTATTTATTACAAATCTCAAAACAAAAGTCAATTACTGTGTAATAAAAGAAACAGGTATGAAGTCCTTCGCCGTCCAGTTATTCAATCCACCATTGGTAGTAGGGTAGATCCAGTTGTCGATATCTAAATCTTCTTCACCATCTTCAATTGCATTCACTCCCTGATTACTGATGTGCAGAGGAGGTCTTCCAATTCGTGCGCGCCTAACAACCATTTGAGCCCCTGTAGTAAAGCCCAAACCAAACTTGTCAGTCTTGTGTGTGAAATCAGGGAGTTGACCCCAATTTGCACACCCACCTTTTTCAATTACAGCCCTGGCATCCTTGAGGGAAGCCACCTTCATCGGAGGTTTGTCAGCAGCAACCTCAGTCGACGCCAAAGTCTGAGGGACCTCTTCAAAGTTCTGACAAGGGGTTTCTATGAATTCCCCATCCATCTCCACATAGCGAAAGGAATTGAGATGACTCACCATGTACTCCTCTTCATCTTGTACCGTGATAATCTTCCCCCTTTATTGGATATTTCAACATTTGATGGAGCGTAGAAGTCACTGCCCCAGCCTTATGAATCCAAGGGCGACCCAGCAAGCAAGAATACGATGGTCGGATATCCATCACGTAGAAAGTAGATGCAAAAGTCTGAGATCCAACTTTAACAGGGAGGTCCACTTCCCCGTTCACCATCCTTTTTGACCCGTCGAAAGCCCTGACCACAATATTGCTCGGCTTTAAAATCAAACCTTCATAGTTCAGACGGTCTAATGCTTTCTTTGGCAAAACATTTAATGAGGACCCGGTATCCACCAGTACATGGGCCATAGTAGTGCCCCTGCACTCAATTGAGACGTGTAGAGCATCATTGTGATTCCTTCCTTTAGCAGTCAGATCTGCTTATGAGAAATCCAACCCGTTGTCGGCAGTCAAACTGGCTACGCAGTCTTTGAATTGATCGGCAGAAGTTTCCTGCGGCACATGCGCAGTTTTGAGTAAAGCAATTAAAGCCTTTGTATGGGCTTCAGAACATAATAGCAAGGACATCATGGAGATTTTTGACGGGGTCTTCCCCAACTGCTCGACTACATTATAGTCGTTCTTCTTGATAATCTTCAGAATTTCCTCTATCTCCTGCTTAGAGGTTTCTACGATGATCTTCTTAGGCGCCTCCATCCGGGCAATCTCACCTGTGATTTCTTTGCCCCGAGTCCTAGATGGCTCGACGACAGGGGTGATAACTAGAATAGAAACTGGGACAGTAACTGATGTACTAGCAGATGGAATAACAACAGGTTGTGAACAGTCGGAGGGGAAATCTCGGGAGAAAAGAGTCTTCCACTTCTGGTGACCTTGCTAGCTCCGACAATATTGCTGACATCAGCATCAGCTTCTTCACTCTTTAAGTCTTGCTTAACTCCATGGTAATACACATCGGCCCCATAGTGCCATGGGACAGCCTTATCTGAAGTATATGGGATAGGACCATGGACAATAATAATTAATGGAGCAATTCTTGGAACGGATGTAATCCTAACAGGATTTCTCAAGGAAGCCTTGGAAGGATTGGCGGAAATGGTTATGATGGAAACATCTTCAATTGGAACCAACGGAATCATAGTCTTTTCGAACAGGATCTCTTTGTTATCCATCAGGCGTTGAATACCTGATTTCAATAAGTGGCAACCAGCAGGTAGAATTGAACACATGTGGCAACCTTCTCCATATCCCGGAAATAAACCGGCCAACACTAGATTCTTCTTAACTGTCATCAAAGGAGTAGAAATTTCTTCCACGGAAGTCACAAATAAATCATCGTCCACAACATTCACTCCATGACTGTGTTTGGGCATAGGAGCAGTTATGACGTTGGGCTTCTCCGGAGCGTCAAACTCAATCTCTTTAGCTTCGATCAAGTCTTGCACCTTGTTTTTCAAGGCCCAACAGTTGTTTGTATCATGACCTGGGCCGTCGAAATGATAGGCGCAGCGGGCATTCAGGTTATATAGCGGAGATATGGTGTTGGGATTCTTCGGGGCCTCCCTCAGAGTTACCAGGTTGGTCTTCAATAACTGTGGTAGAATTTGAGACAAGGTCATATTGAGCCGAGTATATTGTCTTTGTGGTCTTTCCACCCTTTGTTGAATGTTGCATTGTAGAGCAACTGTGGGTATTGATATCACTACCGCATTCACCGCTTGACGATGTTCAGGTCTGCTCTGGCCCCTCAGGCCGTAGACTGCATTAGCTTCTTTCTTACCGGTGAAAGGCTTCTTCACTGCACTTGATGAAGTATCTTTCTGTATCTTACCACTTCGGATACCAGCTTCTACTCTCTCTCCAGTCAAAATTAACTCATTAAACCCAGATGAAAAACTACCGATCAGATGATTGAAGAATAGACCAGATAGCGTCCCTAGAAACATGTCAACCAACTCCCTGTCAGACAAAGGGGGTTGGACTCTTCCAGCTAAATATCTCCACTTCTGAGCATAGTCCTTAAAACCTTCACTTGCACCCATTGACATACCCTGAAGCTGAGTACAAGTGGAAGCAAGGTTGACGTTATACTGATACTGCCTGTAAAAAGCAGCAGCAAGGTCTTCCCAGTTTCTAACATTGGCTCCTTCCAACTGATAAAACCATTCAAGCTGAGTCCCTGACAGACTATCTTGAAAGAAATGCACCCACAAATTTCTATCAGCCGTGTGGGGTTGAATTTTCCTGACATACGAGCGAAGATGGAGTTTTGGACAGGATACTTCATCGTACTTGGCAAAAATCGGAGCTTTGAACTTATGAGGGATCACCACTCCAGATACCAGTCCCAGCTCTCCGAAATCCAAACCAGGGATCTTCTGAATCTACATAGCACTCAGACGGTCTTCTAATTACTTGTACCTATCCTCGGCAGGAGGATATTGCTCCTCATCATAATCCGTATCATTATCAGAAACTGCAGGACTGGGGCCCTTTTCTTCTTCTTGGTCCTCCCCTTCCTTGGATGAAAAGGACAGATCAGCTTGTTGTTTCAACCTATCCCTAAACCTTTTGCCCATACTCAGCAGAACGACCTTCTTCTTCTTCTTCTTCTCTTTCTCTTTCAGAATGAGAGCTTTCAAGTCCTCTTGCTCTTTATCCAAGCTCAAGAACATCTCTTGGAATTGGGCATTTTGTGCCTAAAGATCTTTGATAGCTTGATCGGAAGACATTTCTGCTGAAATAAACAGCGAAGAAGATGAGAAACCTGTAATGGTATGCATGATAATGGGATGCGTATGTAATAATTTCAAAGAATTTAGGAGATTTAAATTTGCAAACCAAAAAAAAAAAATAAACCAACTTTATTAGATTAACTGGTAAAAAGGTTCAACAATGCCTTTGAGGCGTTACAAAGAAATAAATGGAAAACAAATATAAACTAGAAAAAGCAAAAAATCAGAAATCCCATGGACGCTTCCCATTGGTGCTGACGTAGTCATTAATCATTCTTTCATTCTCGAGTTTCCTGGTGAGCTTCAAGATCTTCATTTCTTGCTCATGGTACTTTTCTCGGTAGGTATCCCTCTCCTCTTTCAGCTTAATCCAGAATCTCTTAAATGCCCCAAGATCAATGGGCATGTAGGGATAAAGGACTGTATAAGGAATACCCTCTTCATTGGTGGGCTCCACAATCACTGGCAACACGGCTTCATAAGGCATCCCAAGCTTCTGAGCACGAGCTCAGACCCACTGGAGATAAGGCTGCATAGGCAGAGAAGTCCTTGGTCCTATCTCTTGAGGGTCAGATCTGTTCACCATGCCCCAAGCTCGTATAAACCTTCGGAGATACTCGTCAACGTCCTTCTTGTAGTCAAATGCAATATCCGTAAGAAGTAGCTCATGAGGACCATCTCTCCGAGCACAACCGAATTATCGCAAAGCTAAATAAGGACTGTAGGTTATACCCCCTCTGATTCCAAGCAACGGGACATTAGGGTATCCCCCACATCGTTCAATGACAGCAGTGCTTTCCATAGCCTTGGAACTCCAAAGAATGTTTATATGGGCAAGGGACATTATTCTGTAAGACCATCCTAAACCTTTCTCATTCTTCAGCACAGATTTGGGGAGGTGCGAAATAAACCACCTCGCCAGCAAAGGCATGAAACACATGAGGGTCCCTCTTCTACACACAGTACGAGTGTAGAGGGCATGCAAGATGTCACCCAATAAAGTAGGCACAGGATTGTGAGACAGGAAGATCTTAACGGCATTCACATCTATAAAGGAATCCGGATTCGGGAAGAGAACCAAACTGTAGATAAGGAGAGCCAAGATGTCTTCAAAAGCCTGAAAGTCCAAGCTGTCCCAGGATAGATGAGCTTGATCTATCAGAAACTTGGCTAAGAAACCTTCAACCCCACTTCGTGTCTCCCAGTTGGATATTACATCAGCCTGTGTCAGATGCAGAGCTGAAGTAATATCTTCTGGTCTAGGAGTCTCTTCCAAACCTGTGAAGGGCATCTGCTCAAGGATGGATATGCCCAGTAAGTGGGAAAACTCTTCCAAAGTGGGAACTAGCTGATAATTCGGGAAGGTGAAACAATGATGCACAGGATCAAAGAACTAGAAAAGCACACTCATCATCTGCTCATCAAACCTTGAGGTAACCAGACTAAGAAGCTGACCATGTCTCTTAATGAAGGAAGAAGTCTCAGAAACTCTTGAGACTAACTCTATGAGTTGAGCAGGTATTTTCACAAAGTTAACTCGGATGGTGTTTCTATGCATGGAAGCCATAATCTGCAAAATAGAATAAAGATAAATCCCCTCGGTCTTTGAAATGGTTAGTATAATGAAGTATGCATGCTATGTGATGATGCATGATGTCATGATAAAACAAACAACAGGTATAGCAGATAACAGACATGGTAAAGGCAAACAAGTCATACAAAAGCCCTTAAGTTTAAGGCTTGCATGGGGTCAAAGGTATTACCCTCTTGAAGTTCAGTTGGTTTCAACCTGTCCTAGAAAAAGTAACCGGGTTCTAGAGGTTCTCAATATCACTGACCATCCTCCATTGGTCATGGTTTCAGCTCAAGCAATATTTTCTTACGGCCGGAACTATCTCGAGAGTATGGTCTCAATGAGTGTAGCATCGAGTATCAACCAGTTCTCAGCTTTACACTGAGGTCGGCTATCTCACTACTTCCTACTGGCCAAGTTGGTCGATTAAAGGTTCTAAGGTCAGTTGATGCTTAACGACACATATAGCAGCCCCATATTCTCCTCGTTTCTCCATAAGGGATACCGGTACCAATCAATGTGCCACATTAACGTAGCTACTGCTTCAACCGTATCGGTCTATGTTGTACAGTTCCCTCACAGTTTATTGCTACTTACCTAAAAGGTGTCCCCCAGATCCGGGTTAGGATCTATAGTAACTCCCAATACAAAACCCTTAAAGGTAAAGCAACCAAAACAAACAAGAGAAGCAATTTATGATGAACTATATCCTAGGTATACCCCACTTATTAAATCCCCAACAGAGTCGCTAGTTATGTGATACGGTGGCAGAACCAGACTATTTTGAGAGAATGCTGGTTTGCGTTTTGCGTTTGGGTTCACAAAATGTCGCGGTAAGCAAGAGTCGCCACCGACTTTTATTTTATCCAACTGGAAAGGAAAAAAGCACAGAAAAATTCCTTTTTTGAGATTTTGAGTACGGGGGTTAGATTATAGAAAGGGAAGGTATTAGCACCCTTTCTATCCGTAGTTTTCTACGGGCTCTTAGGTACTTGCTTATCATTTTAAAAATTGCTTCCGTGTTTTGTGTGTTTTGAAAAGTTTTTTGTCTTACTTCATTTTAACCCTTGTATCAGTCCTCAAGAGTGTTACGAAGTGTTTTTGAAAACTTTGTTTGGAAAAGTGTAAGTGTGAAAAAGTTTGTTTTTGAGCAAGTACCTACTAGCATCTACCTACTCGAAAAAGGATTGTTTCTGTTCTTGTTTCCTTTAGACAGCGCTATCCTACTATTAAAGAGTAGGTAGCATCATCGTTGGAGTTGTAAGGGTCAATTCGAAAGAGACGTACAATCACTAAAGCAATGTTAGGACGTCTTAGTAATAACCCTAATGTCTTAATATCATATTCGAGGCAACATTTCCGAGGCAACATTTCCGAGGCAACATTTCCGAACGGGACATTTGATCTTTGTTTAGACAAGAAGGCAACCACTAAGACAGCCTATACTTAATGATCATTTACCGAAGGCAACCGAAGTGAGAGTATACCCTAGGAGTGCACATGTGCGAGTGATTTGATTTCAGTTATTATCTTTGTACATTAGGGTTTGCTAGTCATTTTAAGTTAACATACAGTCTTGTCATGCAATCCTATTATCATACATCTAACAACTAATATTTGAGAGAATTAAAATGCGAGAAATAAAACTACGCTATTACAAGGCTTTGGGGAGGGGGTTAATTACGTAGCCAAAAACTCGTAAAAACGATAAATAAAGAAAATCCTAATTAAACTATTACATACCGTGAGCAGTTACATTAATATCGTAAAAAAAATGCGCGCGATGAATCGAGAACAAGAAAAATTAGGGTTTTGACCCCGTCTAAACCTAATTGAAAGAAAAATCATATTTTTGTGGTTTTTGCGTTATTTTGAGAAAAATAGAGTTTAATTGAATAAATAAAGAAAACCCAATGACTAATTAATTTTATTTAAGAAAAATAATTAAATTAACTATTTTTGTATTTTTTGTTATTTTATGAAAAGAAATAAAAATTAAATCAAGAACAAACCTAATTGTCTAATTTAATTTTAATTATTTACAAAAAAGTTAGAATTAAACCTAAATTAAAACTAATATAAAATTGATTTTGATAAAATAAAATAAATCCTAAATTCTAAATTGGTGAAATTGATTTTATGATTTTTTGTAAAAAAAAAAAAGAAATTAATTTGTGGTTAGAAAATAAATTAAACAAATTAAATAAAAGAAATAATTAGGAAAGAAAAAGAAAAAGGCCTGATGTAAATAGCAAAAGGAGGGGGTGCCAATGGCAGATCTGAGCCCAAAAAGTGCCTAGCCCGTTTGACTTTCCAGATCATGTGTGGGCGTTTGACTTATGCCCATGGTGGGCCTCCAAGGGATGGCCCTTGGATCTAGCCTATTGATGATCTGGATGATGAGATATTGATGATGCATGGCAGGCTCATTGTATGCACGTGTACCTGATTACACAAGGAAAAAATATAGAAAGCAAGTTTGGGGACCTGTGGACCGAACCCAGGCCCTTAGGCGTTTTCCCAATGCATGATGACCTTCTGAGCTAGCTTGCTTAGTTGTACATAGAACAACCAACAATCATTATATGATAAAAAACAAAACAATAATTATCAAAACACGCGCAGATTTGAACAGACCATCCATGGGGCGCCACGTTATCATCTTCCTCATCATCTCCCTCGTTTTAGACCCAGGACTTTTACCTACGGACAAAGGGTGTAGGTATAACCTTGGGCTCCTCCAAAATCTTATCCCTGCATGATAAATCAATACCAATGGTATCAATCAACTCGTTGCAACCTCACGTGCATCACGGTACCACTATCCATGGCTAATTGTTCCTGCACGCAAAACCCCTAAAAACGAAACTAAAACCCTAAACATGGCAACTTGCTGTATAGCCAATAAAAATACAATTGGATATTACCATTAGCTTGCAAACACCTCAAGGATTAAGAATATATCAATGAATCATGTTAAAGATTATAGAATTGATGGATTTGAAATCAAGAAAATATGAAAACCGCGTTGTACTTACAGTGTGTTTCAAGGCTTGAGGGAGCTTGCTAAGGGTGGCAATGTGATCCTTGGATATCCAGCAAACGAATGGTGTGCCTGGAATGGCTTGAGGAAGCCTGGAGCTAGGAAATTAGATTGTAACTTTTCCTTGAAATTTTGAGATTTGTTCTCTTCTTTTCACACCTTCTAACTCCTTTCTTTTGGTCTGCACATGTTCCTTATGTACCCTAGAACGAATTAGGGTTACAAACTTGTTTCAAATCTTCCTCAATTAAGATCATTGATTCAAGATTTGATCCTTATGCAAATATTTCCAAATCAAGCCAAATCCAATTTTTTTGTATCCAAATGAAACTTGCACGATTTGATTCTCTTTTCAGTTGTATAATAGGCCTAGACATGCACAAAATCTCAAGCTTTGATTAGTTTTGATATTTTCATGATTTTATTTTGATTTTATTTGATTTAATTGAAATAAAATTCAAATAAATGACAAAAATAAAATAATGAAAAATGGGAAGAATCATGGGTCCTGGGTCATGTTACAAACTCAGTGCAAGCATAAAAAGTTGGGGCCATTTGACAAAAATTGCAATTTTGGCCACATTTGACTTTTGGCAATTTAGCAAAAAGGGTCAACTTTGCCAATGCATAACTTCTTCAATTTTAATCCTAGAGATGTGTTATTGGACTTTTTAGAAAGCTTAAGATGTCCTCTAAGAAAACCTTTTGGTCTCATCTCAATTGAGTCTTTCATGTTCATGTATGAAGCTTTGACAAAAAAGGTGTTTTTGTTGACTTTTCAAAATGACCTATAATGTCTAAATTTATAGCTTCTTGTGAGTGCATATTTTGAACTTTGGAGCTGAAGATGTATTTTAGGGGATTGCATCCTATTAAAAATGAGATTTGGATGGGTCATTATTGATAAAGTATGAGAAAGTTATGCTTGGTCAAAGTTGAGTTGACTTTTCCTACAAAACTCTAATTTAGCAACTTTTGGGTTTTGATGAATTGTGAGCAATACTTGAGGAATCATGATCAAACCTTGATAAAATGATGAATAATACTTCAAAATGAGAATGTTGACTAAAAATCTTTAAGTATGACTGCATGTGGGCCACAGTTGACTTTTTCCCTAGCATAGTCGATTTTCAGGCTTTTGAGCAATTAACTGAGAAAACTTCCTGTGCAAGGCTTGAATCTTGACATGGATGATCTTGATAAAATATTAAGACAATGGTGAGAATTTGGGACCCTTTGGATACAAACATCTTGATGCAAACTGAAACCCTAATTTGAGGTAGACTGCCTTAGGAGAGAGTTTGTCTGGTCAACCCTTGGACTTCCTTGAGCAATTTGAGGACCTCACTTGAAATGTATTGAGAAATATGGGAGGGTAAATTTTGGGGTACAACACTCGTCATTATGGGATATAGTTCGTTGTTTAGATTTGTTACTCCAATGAATGGTAGTCTCGTTATTATGGGAGATAGTTCATTGTTGAGATTTATTACTCCGATGAATGGTAGTCTCGTCATTATGGGAGATAGTTTTTTGTTGATATTTATTACTCTGATGAATGGTAGTCTCGTCATTATGGGGAGATAGTTCATTGTTGAGATTTGTTACTTTGATGAATGGTATTCTCTTCATTATGGGAGATAGTTTGTTTTTGAGATTCACTTTTCTCTAAAGAAGTTCATTTGTTTCCAGTCATAAGTATCGATGCCAATAATTTATTACTTACCCTAATATTGGTATTCTCCGATATCATCTTACCATGTTTATTCCCTGTGAGTCATCATTACTTTTTTGCTATCTTCTCCGTGAGTGGGTAGTTTGCAGTTATTTGTCGATCTTTGTCATCCATTACTTTTTCCTTAATGTTTAAGTTAAAGATGCTTTATCTTCTCATTGGTCTTTACCCCAGTGGAGTCAAGTCTTATGTTTACCAGATATTTATTTTCCTTGTCAGATTTTCTTTTGATCCTTTATTTTCATTTCCTGCATCCCCAGTTGTGTCCTGTGTCACCTTTGGATTTGTTTATCTGCATGCATGATCATAAGAATTTCATGGCATCTTAGGACCAAAACTAGGGCTTGATTTATATTTAAATATCTTCAATCTCGTCGAGACGAACATTTTAACCTTCGTATCTTCAGATAGAAGACACTTAAATAAGGACAGCTGTTATACCCCAACTTTTCCCCTAAGTCTCTCATCATCTCAATGTCAACCCAATCATATCAATGTCAATCCAATCATATCAAGATCACACACTAGGGTTTGATTCTTCTTCCTATCTTTAGGTTTGCTCATGTTGGATCACCAATCACCCTGATGTGTGTGTTTTATACATGTATATCTTGTGTTGATTGACTTCTAACTAACAAATACAATGTATGTATACTTGCTCTATGAATGTTGGCATTATAGGTGATGGCACAACACATTTCATCAGGTTGATTCATAGGTTCATGAGTTTATTTCCATGCCTTCTTCAACAAAGCTTCACTGATATTTAAACTTCATCTTTGTGTGTGTTTCAAGACAACATGATTTTAAATCCTACTATGTTTCATCATACTCTAATTTTCTAAGGAAAGTCAAGATATGCAAGATTGATCCAAGAAGTTAGACTTAATTTGACAAGTTCTTGGTTCCTTGATTACAAGTGCATAACTTTCTCAATTTTTAACATTTAGAAGTGATTATTTTTTCCATGGGTTCTTATTATCATCCACAACAACTTCTCTTCACATGACAACAACAATTGTGCAAGAAATATTGTCAAAAACTGAAGGGGGTTCCAAGTTATTTTGATGTTTTAAGAGCTAGGGTTTTGAACTTCTAAGGGCTATATCTTATTCATCTTTTAAGATTTTTGAGTGATTCCAAAGATATTTTTCTCTTTAAAAGGTTATTAACAAATTGTAACACCCCAAATCTACCCAACAGTTATATTAAAATCAGAGTGCCAAAATTTTCGCAAACATGGGGCATTACATTCTCATTTCAAAAACCAAAAACATAAAAACCTATCATAATAGATACATAGCACATATTAATCCAAAGAACTTATAACAATTAATTAGTCTTCAAAAATATTTCAAATTGGTTCCATAAATACGCAGCGGATTCACAACTTTAAAACTTCAAAAGAAACATAGCATCTTTTAAACAACTTAATTTAAAGAAAATAACTTCTTAAAATAACAACTTGGATTAAACTGAAAACATCATAAAATCAAATAAGCGTTCATCCCCCCGAGTGTTACGTATCAGAGCGACAACACCAACAAGCTACTAAGTCTCTACTCCTCGTTACCTGCACCTTACCAGTATAAAGGCAACAGCGAAACAAATAAAGGGGTGAGATATCGAATGATATAAATAAGATTAGGATAATTAATATATTACACAAGAACATTATGAACTTCATCGCTTCTCAACAACACACAACAATCAATAAACATTTACAATTACCATTAGCAATTCAAAATGCAATTCCAATGCGACACAACTGTGCATATGCATGTGGTACCAACAGGGCTTCAGCCCTCTTCACTAATTTCCAATTAATAGAGGCACAAGGCATAAGCCTACTTCACAAATCCGCCAATACAGGCTTTCACAAATGCAAATGTATGAGACTCATGTAACATACAATATCACATACATATCATTCACCACAAACTTCATTACGAGGCATTCGCCTATATCTCTGCATCACTGGAAATAAGCCTAACACTTCACATTTCAATCACATAATCACTTTACCATTAAGAAAACACCGAACAACCAATTTTGTACTTTAGTCATATAGCACACACGTTTATTATAATTCCATAAACCGGATGAATCGGCTTAATTCATTTCTACCCGCAAAACAATGTTTTTCAATAAAATAACTCAATTATAATTATCTACTATTTTATATTAGTTACCTTGTAAAATTCTACTTAATTCCGGACAACTAATTATACCGCTTAATTCGGCTAATTTGCAAAAATATATCAACATACTAACATAACGAATTAATCGACTCGTGTCCAATTATTTGATAACTTAATTAAATTAATCCCACTGCTAAATTATTCCACCATCATGTAATATTAATTTAAGTAACATCGGGTACTGCATCCTTCACTCTGTCTATCATCACAACCACAAACAATTATATATATATATATATATATATATATATATATATATATATATATATATATATATATATATATATATATATATATATATATATATATATATATATATATATATATATATATATATATATATATATATATATATATATATATATATATATATATATATATAGGTGGTGTCGATCGGCACCCACCTTCTCCTCATCATCCTTGTCGGTCGGCAGGGTCCTTCTCCCAGCATGTGTCGTTCGGCACAATGCCCCTGCCTGTCGGTCGTCACGTTTTCCTTGGTTTTGTTTTTCTTCCGTCTGCTACGAAACCAATACAGCTTCAAATCCAACAACGTAACACAGTATCCCAGCAACATAAAATTATACCCAGTCAACACAGAGAAATTTTCCCTAACCAATTCATTGACAGCAACCACATCTCAGTATCAATTACAACAATTAAACATAAACAGTAGCAATAAAACAACAACCTTTTACACAAAATCACACAAGATAATTTTCATATAACCAACCCCACATATCATTTATCATATACCCGATTATAAAGCAAGAATCCCACCCTTACCTCAGATTGGAGATCGCTCTATAATTTCCGATTACACCTCGTTGCTGCCATAGCTCCAAACCTTTCTTCTTCTTCTTTTCTCTAAAACCCTTATTTTCTTTACAGCCACTTCTTATTCTCTCTTCTAATTTACAAAAACATAATTCCTTCTTATTCAACTTTAACATATAATTTCTATTATTAATTCTATTGGGCCTAATATTCACACCCCACCTTTTACTACCAACAACACTTTAAATTAAGCTCATAAGAAATAATAATAACATTATTATGATACTATCTTCCACCACTTAATCAACTCAATAATAATCCAACATAATAATATTATTTCTAATATTATTTCTTCGATTAAACCGACTAATTTATCCGACTATCAACTTACTGCTCAACTCAACATAATTATCCAATTATGTTTCTTAGAATAATACTGATAATTCTCAACTTCGACAATTTCCAATATTCAAATCCTTAATTAATTTAATTAAATAATTAATTAAATTCGGGGCGTCACAATTCTCCCCCACTTAGGATATTTTCGTTCTCGAAAATCTATCTGACACAACCATCCTCAACTTCATTTCCAACCTCTATGATTCTCAATTGCGCTTGGCAACACTTCGACTACTACCTTTCCGATATAACAACAACTCAACATGGTTAAATCCAATACGCATACGTTAATCTTCCTATACTCTTGCAACATAATCATCTTATCTAACAACATTTCATATATATCTACACCTCAAACAACTACGATAGTAATCATCTAAGCTCAAGAAGCTACTAACCTCTATAACAGACTTTGTCGTTCACCAACTTAGAACTGCATCCACCTTGAATGGATCTACATAAACTTTCACTTGGAAATAAAATTACTCAAGAGAACTCTTCTCCCAAAACTATAACATACATCCTGACAACTTAGCATAAATCTTCCTCCTTTTCGACACCGTAAATTCCACACAACTTCGCACTATCGTCTTTCGTTCTAATTAATAATACCAAAGATTTCCAAATGATACCTTTGATTTCACAAATTACTTTAAATAAATCTTCCAATTACTCCTTTAATTCACCCGACTCGGACGCTGACGTCCCGTACAACACTGAATAACAAGTCTAGTCCCAAAGATAAGCTTAACAATAAACTACACTTACTTCCAATATCATCACGTGATGAATGAATATATTACAGCTACTGTAACCATTTTTAAAATGAATCTAATTTCGTTATCTTTCCAACGCTTCAAACGGAACTCAAATCGGATACCCAGAACTCTAGTTATGAATTTTCGAAGTCTCACAACAATTCTGCAGTTTCCTACGATTCGCTTACGGAAATTCCACTCCAAAACTCATTTGTCTTCAACTTAGACATATTCCAAACAACTCTTAACATATCTCGTGCTCCCAAACTTCTTATAACTCGAGAGATACATTCCTTCGCCAAAGTTCAGGTTTCAAAACACCAGGGCAACAATTCTTTTTGCAACGCTACTCACTTCTTCAAGTACTCAGACTCGCGATTCACAACTACTTATCAACGTCAACTACTTCCGACAATCACTTATGTGATCCCAACACAAAATTTACAGCAACTTTATTACTCCATCATTGTTCAAACATCGACATCTTACATTTGCTTCATAAATCAACAAATATTACATCGCTCTTCATTCTTCGAGAAGTAAGTACCAACAATGTCTAATCAATTTCTCTCAAGGCGCTCTAACTCGACTAACAGCAAGACCTTGAATCCAAGTCACCTTCAAATTCGGGAACAACAAGACTCCAACAATTCTTGCATTGTCATCGTCGACAACATACTGAACCAACACCTTTCAATTGAACATATCCGAGAAGCAAAGCTTCTACCCCACTTATCTTCAACCAACTTCCTGCAATTAAGGAAAACAAGTACCAACAGTGTTTCACACACTTGTCGCACACTAATGAACAAACAAAATTAGACAACTTGGTCGTACGGACCAACCAGGCTTTGATACCACTAATGTAACACCCCAAATCTACCCCAGAGTTATATTAAAATCAAAGTGCCAAAATTTCCGCAAACATGGGGCATTACATTCTCATTTAAAAAACCAACAACATAAAACCTATCATAATAGATACATAGCACATATTAATCCAAAGAACTTATGACAATTAATTAGTCTTCCAAAATATTTCAACTTGATTCCATAAATACGCAGCGGATTCACAACTTTAAAACTTCAAAAGAAACATAGCATCTTTTAAACAACTTAATTTAAAGAAAACAACTTCTTAAAATAACAACTTGGATTAAACTGAAAACATCATAAAATCAAATAAGCGTTCATCCTCCCGAGTGCTACGTATCAGAGCGACGACACCAACAAGCTACTAAGTCTCTACTCCTCATTACCTGCACGTTACCAGTATAAAGGCAACGGAGAAACAAATAAAGGGGTGAGATATCGAATGATATAAATAAGATTAAGATAATTAATATATTAGACAAGAACATTATGAATTTCACCGCTTTTCAACAACACACAACAATCAATAAATATTCACAATTACCATTAGCAATTCAAAATGAAATTCGAATGCGACACAACTGTGCATATGCATGTGGTACCAACGGGGCTTCAGCCCTCTTCACTAATCGCCAATTAATAGAGGCACAGGGCATAAGCCTATTTCACAAATCCGCCAATACAGACCTTCACAAATGCAAATGTATGAGACTCATGTAACATACAACATCACATACATATCATTCACCACAAACTTCATTACGAGACATTCTCATATATCCCTGCATCACTGGCAATAAGCCTAACACTTCACATATTCAATCACATAATCACTATACCAATAAGAAAACACCGAACAACCAATTTTATACTTTAATCATATATCACACACGTTTATTGTAATTCCATAAATCGGACGAATCGGCTTAATTTATTTCTACCCACAAAACAAAGTTTTTCAATAAAATAACTCAATTATAATTATCTACTATTTTATATTAGTTACCTTGTAAAATTCTACTTAATTTCGGACAACTAATTATACCGCTTAATTCGGCTAATTCGCAAAAATACATCAACATACCAACATACTGAATTAATCGACTCGCGTCCAATTATTTGCTAACTTAATTAAATTAATCCCACTGCTCAATTATTCCACCATCATGTAATATTAATTAAGTAACATCATATAAAATTAATTTAAGTGACATCAGGTATTGCATCCTTCACTCTGCCTATCATCACAACCACAAACAATTATATATATATATATATATATATATATATATATATATAGGTGGTGTCGATCGGCACCCACCTTCTCCTCATCATCCCTGTCGGTCGGCAGGATCCTTCTCCCAGCATGTGTCATTCGGCACAATGCCCCTACCTGTCGGTCGTCACGTTTTCTTTGGTTTTATTTTTCTTCCTTCTGCTACGAAACCAATACGGCTTCAAATCCAACAACGTAACACAGTATCCCAGCAACATAAAATTATACCCAGTCAACACAAAGAAATTTTCCCCAACCAATTCATTGACAGCAATCACATTTCAGTATCAATTACAACAATTAAACATAAACAGTAGCAATAAAATAACAATCTTTTACACAAAATCCTACACGATAATTTTCACATAATCAACCCCACATATCATTTATCATATACCCGGTTATAAAGCAAGAATCCCACCCTTACCTCAGATTGGAGATTGCTCTATAATTTCCGATTACACCTCGTTGCTGCCATAGCTCCAAACCTTTCTTCTTCTTCTTTTCTCTAAAACCCTTATTTTCTTTACAGCCACTTCTTATTCTCTCTTCTACTTTACAAAAACCTAATTCCTTCTTATTCAACTCTAACATATAATTTCTGTTATTAATTCTATTGGGCCTAATATTCACACCTCACCTTTTACTACCAACAACACTTTAAATTAAGTACATAAGAAATAATAATAGCATTATTATGATACTATCTTCCACCAATTAATCAACTCAATAATAATCCAACATAATAATATTATTTCTAATATTATTTCTAATATTATTTCTCCAATTAAACCAACTAATTTATCTGACTATCAACTTACTGCTCAACTCAACATAATTATCCAATTATGCTTCTTAGAATAATATTGATAATTCTCAACTTCGACAATTTCCAATAATCAAATCCTTAATTAATTTAATTAAAAAATTAATTAAATTCGGGGCGTCACACAAATCTCTTCAAGAGTTTCAAGCAAATTTTATATGGAAGATCACTAATGATTGAGAAAGATTACAAGTCCTCTAGATAAACCATCAAATACTTTTATGTGACTTCAAAGGATTATAACTTGGTCAATTTTTATCATCTTAAGCTTATTCTTTTTTCAAAATGATCTTAATGATGTTAAATTTAACTCTCTCTTTTTTGTGCTAAGCTTGTAAATGACTTCAAGATGCTTTTTGATCTCAAAAGATTATAGGTCATCTCATGGATTTTCATCAATTTCACAAGATCATAACTTGTTCAATATTGGGAATTTTTGAGTGATATGAGTTTCACAATACTATTTAAGAAGTCTACTTCAAGCTAGCATCAATGATCAAAGCTTAATTTTGAAGGAAGACCTTGTTTGGAATCAAAACATTATAGGTCATTTTTGAAGAAGAAACTTAAAAAAATTCTAAGTATAAAAGTCATTGTTTTTTCCTGATTTTGACCAAGCATAACTTCTAGCTCAAGCCTTCCTATGAATTCTTTCTTGGCACATTGTGAAGAGTGTTACATGATCTTTATAATGCATCAAGAATCATCTTCTAAGGCTTCCTAGATCGTGCACACCATGAATTCAAAGTCAACTACTTGAAACTGCATTTTCCCTCCAAGTCAGATTTTGAAATCTATAATCTAGCTTCTAAACACCAAATTAGCATGCGTTTTTTATTTGAGCATGTTTAACAAAGTTCCCAAAGTTGAATTATGGATCAAAACATAGGAATTAGCTGAGTTTTGATGCACATGGAGTCACACATTTTCCACTTTCGGGCTCCTTCCAATTTCCCTCCAAACTTTAATTTTTCTCTCAAATCTTTGCACCAATCACTTCCCTATAAATAGAGGACCTAACTCCCATCATTTTCTCAAGCTTTAACAGTCAAAATCACCCTACTCAGATCCCACACAAACTCTGAATTGGAAATTCTGATTTCTTTCATTCTCACCTCAAAACAATAAAAGCTCAATTCAGTTAGCTTCATTGAACTTCTCTGAAGCTAACCATACTCTTACCTTTAAGAATCGTGACCTGAATCAAGCTACATAAGTCATGTTTCAAAGCTACTTTGGTGAACTTCGTTCAGGTTGAATTCTCAACCAAATCAAATCAAATAAATCTCTATTCTACTCTACTCATCCTTCTGGCTCTCATACTTCTTACGATTTTCATTTTTATTGAGAATTAAGATAGATACTTGGAAATTTCTTGCTCGCTATTTTTTCTGTTTCTCTAATTTTACAGTTTGTGCAACTCCAATCTAGGGCATCTAGAGGTTGAAGACGACTTACATGTCATGCTTCAACCAATGATAGCGTGACATGTAATTTTTTTGAATCCTATCCAATGTGCTTTCCTTCCCATACATACGTTTTGAGAACCCTTGGATCTGATTACTTTCATTAGTCAGACTCCATCCAACGTGCCAGATTAAAAGTTATTTTTAATAATTAAAAAATATTTTGGTGTGATTTTCAAAATAGACCATGATAAGCACAGCGCGTCAGATCCTTTGGATCTGTTTACTAACGTATTTTGAATCTCATCCAATAGTCCACATTTTTTTTAATTTTTATTTTCTGATTTTTGCATTTAATTGTTTTAAACTTTAAAAAATCATAGAAAATTCATTTCTGATCCAAAAGTTATCACAAAAATCACAAAAATATTTTCAAATATTCTCCTTATGATTTTTATTTTTTCATGATTTTATTTTCATATTTTATATTTTTTATGATTTTTCTTTTGTTTGACTTGTTTTAATTGTTCTAAAATTACTTTTTGATATTTTTTAAATTCTGAAAAAATTCATAAAAATCATTTTCTTTATTCCTCACTTCCTAGAATTTTTTATAGAACTTCATTCTAATTTTTATTATTGTTAATCATTTTTCACTTATTTGAGTGATTTTAAACAATTTAAAAATAATTTCTGTTTTAAAAAATTACCAAATTTTTTGTAAAAATACTTGAGATCATCTCTGAATTTTCTATAGTTTCTTTTAATTTTTATTTGATACTTTGAATACAGTTTGTTATTTTTCCTTTTATTTTCACTTGAAAAATAATTTAAAAATCATTTTCTCATTCTATTTTGCTTATTAAATGCAATTTTATTTTTGTATATATTCTGGTTGATCTTGAACTATGTGATTTTAAATCATGAGCTTCATTAATATCATTGGATCTTGGGTGTTGAGTTTAACTCCGCCAAAATAGATGAATGATTTTAATGATAGTTTGATTAAATTTCTTAGTTCAAATATTTATTCTCCCTCTTTATCTCATCCCCTTCTAACTTGTGCTACATGTTGTTAGAGAATGATCTATATATCATTTCTTCAAACATATGGTACATAGATTGCTATTGAACGGCCTTAAAATAGGTGCGACTTCTACATAAGTCCACTCACAATTGCTTAACATAGCGTTAAATTATGTCCCGATTCGAGAAATGATCATTCGTGGCTCAAACCTATGTTTGCAAGCCCAAGTATGTTTAATTTGAAACCTTTGATCCAATAAACTCGAGGTTCATTATTAGGAGGATTTGGTCTTATCAATCTTCTAATGAACATTCATAAACTTTGGTCTAAGTGAATCATTTAAACATTGTTGATCATATATTGTCGCCTCGAGAATTTGAGATGAATGATATACTTGACAAAAAGAAAATGAAACTTGTTGTTGAGAAGTTTTGATTTTATCAATATTCTAATGAGTTTTTAAATACAAGTTTCAAGATGGTCATTCAGCTAACCTCTAATTCCTAACTCATTAACAATTAACTTTTACTTTGTGCTTTTATTTTATGCTTTTACTTTATGCCTTTACTTTTATGTACCATTTATTTTGGCATTTACATTTCATGTCATTTTTATCCTTGCTCACTTGAATATTTATCTTTATGCCATTTTGATTTTGGCTCACTTGAGCTTTTCATTTTCTTTTTGAAGATACTTAATAACCAACTTGAACAAAAAAAAAAACCTTAAGGTTACTTGGACTATTTGGTTACTATCCTTGGCATTGTGGAGATTGTGGACCTCTCGGACTTAGGATTAGAAGCCTTGACTCTTTGGGACTTTGTGATTCTGCTGTTATTTTGTATGGAGTTCTTGGAGTTTACCCCCGAGACATTGGGTTGATTTTCTTTGTATGCAGGTTATTCTGATTATATGCTTTGTCTGAGATTGGAAATTCATCTGTATACAGCCGTTACTCTGCCCAATTTTTGTGAAGACTTAATGCATTTGAAGCTTGATATTCTAAAGAGGTTTAGTATTTTTGCTTGCTTGGTTTCAATCCAAAGAATAATAATTCTACATTGAATCTTTATGTCAAGTGTTGGCTTCTTGTTGGTTAGACAATTATTTTCCTTAACTTTTACCTTATTGCTTTAGGATAGTCCCTTCATCTTCTCCCATCTTCTTTAATTTCAAAAATATTCTCCCACCTTTTCAAAACTCTTCTTGTTTTCTAACTCGAACTGCTTTTATAATAAACTTGGACTTAGGTCCATGCATTTTAAAAAAATATTTTTCTTAATCAAACTTTAACCAACTTAATCATACTTAGACATTTTTGTGAGAAGACTAAAAGTCAATCAATCTCATTCAAACAATTTTTCCATTTTAGATTTTTTACTTCAAATTTTTTCAAAAGATTAGACTCTTGTCAATCCTTGTAGTGATACGAGCTACTATACTTCTATGATATGTAGTGAAGTGAGGTATTTTCCAATTGGGTGTTAAGCGAGGTTTTGTTGATTTTAAAATCCAAGTTATATTCTCCACTTCGAGATGATGCAAATTCTCCTTTCTCATAATTGTGGGTAGTAAGTATGTTTTCCACTCAGATATGACGATGATGTCTCATCTCTTAAAATTAACCAACACACTTGTGTTTCAAATTTTTAAAAAAGGTGAACTACGAGTACCATGATTCCCTATTACACGGAAGGTGGTACGTAAGCACTAAAGATTTGAAACTGCGGCAGATGCAAAATTGTAAAAAAAATACTTCTTTTCTCACCTCCACCGTCTATTTTTGTATACAACTCTTATAGCCAAAATACACAAATTTTCAAAGTGGTTCCTACGGAGTACCTTAGATGTTTAGGGTGCTAATACCTTCCCTTTTCATAATCAACCCCCATACCTAGATTCTCTTTTTTTTTGGGTTATTCACTTTTTTCTCATTCCTCTGGAAACAATAAAGCACGGTGGAGATTTTTATTTGATTTGTGAGAGTCAAGTCAATCCAATGACTTAGTCTTAACATTTCTACCGCTACAACTATGATATTCAACTTTACATAAATTAAATCATACACTTTCGGTATAATATGAAAATGACATATATAAATGAACAAATTTGGAATACATAATGAATTCAAAATAAAATACAATTGATAATAGTGCTTCTAATACAAATATTATACATTATTGCGTATGTCGGACCTGAGCCCCCTGTTCCTATGTTGCTTCTTGTATTGTAGTGTCGACAATGCATCCTCAAAGATGTCATCTGGAATGTTCCTCGCTTTAGAGCCTTCCAGAAAGACTCCTGTCGATACCGATATGTGTAATATCCATGATACGTCGACATATAGGCAACACATCAATAGCTTGATTTTCCCTAACCTTCTCCTCCTCTAGTATCTCATAGTGAGTTGTTTAGGTGGATCTCTCAGAGTATCTAGTGTCATATAAGAATGGGACACCCTGATATACCATTAAACGTAGTCGTATGCAACAATTCAGTCGTTAGGAAATAGGGTAATTTGTGTCTCATCATGTACCTGATGATTAATAAAATCATCATACATGGCATATATATATCTTTGTGTGCCATAACAAGAGGACAACATCAGAGGGGTCTCTACAAACAAACTACATATAGTCAAGTTGTCGAATGGCGCGCTCAAACTGATGTAGATACACCAGACGTGACCTGCAAGTCAAGCATCTAGAGTAGAAGGCTATATCGTCCAAGGGACGCGTTTGACGATGATCAGTGTATGTCTGAAAGTATATATCCTTTGCTACCAAAGGGTCAAAATACACTCGAAAGGGCTTTGTCGCATGATTCCCTCTTAGCGAGGAGAATGTAGAATCATGTGGCATATTCTCATTGTAGGTCATAACATATGACCAACTGGATATGCGTGAAGTGTTAGAGGATCCAAGCCTAAAAATTGTACATATGAATTATTAGTAATGTCATAGAAAAAGTGTTATGAAAGTGATACACAAACACTAAAAGAACCAGAAATACTAGCGTCAACAATTTGATGTTGCATGTCATCTGTTTGGTTTTTTATATATAACTTTCAACTAACTTGGAGTACAGGTAGGCCAAACAAACGGCTTCTCAGTTGTACTTATGGATCTGTTCCAAGTCAGCGAACTATCTCATGTAAACAACATACACATAAGTGGCACTGTCCACAAAAATGGACGTGTCAATCAAGTACAACAGGTATGCTCTCAATGCGTATGCAATATGCTGCATAAACTGCTCATTATCACTGGTAGTCTACTTATCCGCATGCAACTATTGTGTATACAGTCTCTCCATGAATCAAAACCTAGCATGACACCCTCAGGTGACTTATATCTCCTGCAGGGAATCCCTTGGGTCAACTCCCAAATTGTCCATTATCATCTCCACTGTATCATCTCTAATAATTCTTCAATGGTCTAACAGTTTCCCTCTTATCGGAAGATGCAACAGGCATGAGACATCGTCCAGTGTGATTGATATCTCACCATGTGGAAGATGAAAAGGTGGTGTCTCTGAGTGTCATCTCCTTACAAATGTGGACAACATACCATGGTTAACTATAGCATAATTGATCATGCACAAGTCTCTCAACTCATATAGTTGTATCTCATTCTGAAACCACCGCTCAGCAGGTTGAGGCAGACCATTAATCTTTCAGCCATGGTTGATTCATTTTAAAGCAACATCATCCTGCAAAAAAAAATCATCATTAGAAACTTTGAATATTTATAACAAACATGTTTTTCAAATAGTGAATATAATTGAATTTTACCTCTCCGTCTCAAACATGTCTAGAAGCATGGTTTGGGCATAGAGGCAGCGGCGACAAGTCGAACGGGCCTCCTCCGAACCCCTCGGGTGCATGCGGTGCCTTGAATGCTTGAGTAGGTGACACTTGTCTCCTATGAGAAAACGAAGACGAAGATGCATGAGCCCTAAAAGTTGACGTCTTCACATCAACAGGTCTAGAACCGATAGATGCATGCGATGATTGGGCTTTTTCCCTCTAAACTAGTGCATGATGTGCAACTCTATTGTGCCTCAATTTATCTTGCTTATCAAGCATAATGCTTATAATTAAATCACACAAGCACTATACAAATGAAACACAATGAAGTGAAGCAAAACAATGCAGACAAATAAAATTCAAAAATACATCTCCAAGTTCTAGAAATCAAAACGTTAAAATAATTCATAGATGCATCTTCGTAATGTTCTGCAATTCAAAATCACAAAAATGACAGAAATGCAATCTATTCCAAAATCCAAAATAATGCATTGAATATTTAAACCACCTATCATACACATCGCTCATTTAAATAACATATTTAAACTATCTATTACATAACTTAATTCTCAATTTCTACAGATATATATAGAAATAAATAAAAAAGTATAGAAAAAACAAATTTACCAAATATGAGTTTACTTTGATGTTGAATGAGTTCTTTGATCGATTGGATGTTGATGGTAGAGAATGCGTTTGAGTTGGGAAGTTTTAAGAGTTTTGAGAGTTCTTTCTTTCTCCTTTTTAATAAGATTCTGTTTGAATTTTAAAGTGCATATTCTTATATAAATATTAAATCGATCTCTCTTTTAATAAATTTAATACGCAAACTAACTTTCTTAATTTCCGTAATTTTCTCTAAATGTTCTTATATTGAAGGACTAATGAAATATGTAATTCCCCCGACACCTATGTTTCTCACCTTCACACATTTATGGTAAAAGGTGATCTTGGTCTACAATGATGCAACAACAGTGATATTTAAGCTTAACAACCTTACATTACAACTAATGAAATGGGGTACATTAACTTCAATTAAAGCGCAAGTCATATTATTTACAACATGATTTTCCTATTCTATACTGGAATGGAGGATTTCATTCTTCTGGCATTGCATTCATTGCAAGGCCTTTTATTACATGTCGGCATTGAAACCTGCGATGTAGGTGTAAGTCATTTCAGAGTCAACAATGCTGAATGATATATAGGTCATACAGTGAAGTAAAAAAGACTAGAGACCTTGTAATGGATGAAAATATAAATGATAAATGTGAAAAGGAATGCTATTTAGAAAGGTCAGAAATGTTAAACAGCAAGGCAAATTTATTGTACCCTGCCAAATTTATCTGCTCTTAGACAAAAACCTGACTAGACATATTGTAAATAGAAAGAAAAAATCGTAACAAATGATGACTAATAATAATATAATGTGCCAAATCAGAAATAAACTAACGGATTTTACATTAACATGTTTTCTGTAATTTTTCACCTCCACCAATACGTTGAATAGTTATAACTTATAATCAAGCAATTTGGTAAGCAACATGCAAAAGGCTATTCATCATCTAAACAAAAATGTGTCATCATCAAATAAATATTCATATCATAATAAAGTTACCAGATCAAATCTTCTGAAGTAGAAGTAGCCACTTCTTGATCCTGGTTTCGGAACTTAAACAGCAGCCTGAGAGGCACAATCTGTTGCAAAAATGCAGATTAGCTGCTGGGAATACATGCAACAATCCCCTCCAAAAAAGTGTTACATAGAAACAGCATAAGAGCATATTACTAGGTATTGGAAATTTCAATCTAATAAAATAAAATTGTTTTATGTTTCCACATTTTAAGTCAAACAACATTTATCTTAACCAATTTCAAAAGGTTTTGAACCAAACTTGATTTCATTTTCATGTTTCAACGGACTCATTCTCTTGTAGGTTTTGGATATAATTGGTTCCATTTTTCACCATATTAACTAGGTTTTGGATATGTCAAACACCCCCTAAGAAATACTGAAAGATTGCTTATGTTATTTTCTTAAATAAACTTCTGAAAAACTAAACCTTACTTAGAGGACGAGATTAAAACAATGTGTTTCAGTTCCAAAGGACAACAAGTTGATTGGAACAACGTAACAATCAATCAAAGTCATAGCTTATAAGAAATTGAAGTGAGGTAGCCTGGTTTACTGATGAATCATTCCCAAAGAATGATCATATCGAATTGCAAATTGCCACGAGTTTCATCAAAGTTCATAACAGATTATATATATTATATATACAAAATCACTTTCTCATATAAGCAAAAAAAAAGAAAGCAATATCTGAATTGATAAAGTGATGTACCAAAAAAACAGCAAGCATAGATATCATTAGCTATCTCCTTTACCAAATAAAGAAATCATCAGCATCGCTCACTATAAAGGCAACACCAACAAATATAGCATATGATGCTCGATGCAAACAGAAATCATCATATACTTCCAACTTAAAAAAGGACAATCACATATTAAATATGTCCTAAATATCTAGCTTACCTTTCTGTTGTACTTAAAATCACGTTTGGGCAGAAAATGCAAGGGTTGGTTGAAAGAAGAAGGGGCTTTAATCAATACAAACAATTTGTTTGGACCTATACAAAGCAGGTAAAATATAACCCTTCTGTCAATATAGAATAAAGAAAAACAATAAATGAGATAACAGGAAGAAAATTCTTTAACACTAATAGTAAGCATTCAAATTAGTATTTCAAAGATACACACCGGACATCAAGACAGTCCTACAAGGATTTTGGACATCAATTTGACCCCGCGATGTTTGAACCAATACCAATTCAGACACTCAACATGCATTCAAACACCAATTTGGTCCTGAAATTCATGCTTACTTACACTACAAAATACCAAACCAATGTCCAAAATCTTCAAAGGACCAACTCAATCAATGTCTCGTGTATAGTTGAAAAACCAACTGGAGTATTCATTTTTCAAAATGAATGTTTATCAACCAGTAAAGTCAATAACTACCAGGATAAGTAACAGACCCAGCATCCTTTGATATCAATGTTCGAATTGCCTGTTAAAGAATCACAAAAACAAGATCTCAGACAAAGCATATTGCATTTCAAATTCTCAATCCAAAAGACCTAAACACAAAAAAAGAAAGAAATTAGCTAATCAAAGAACCTTTCTGCAAAGAGCCTCTGCAGCTTTGCTCCTAGCAAAATCCTCCCCGGTATTGGAAACATCAACTCGATGTGGAAACTCCAACACATAAACATTCTGAGGCCTAAGGGAGCTACCTCCAAGAGCCAAAATAACCCCATCTATGGAATGACACTCATTGATAATCACTTTAAGCGCAATTTGTAAATTCGAAAGAGAACTCATCAACTTATCCAATCTCTTTATCCCTACTTTGATTTCCCTCATTCTACTCACATGCTTTCTCCTAACCAATGCCTTCACTTCACTTTCCTTATCCATCTCCTAACATCAAAAAATTCAATTCAGATTCCAAGCAAATTATAAACATAATCAGATCATAAATAATCGTTGGATTCAAACGATTTCCAACACTCATTTAGTATAATTTTGCTAAATTGCGGCAATAGAACCGCTATATAAATCTTTCGTATCGGAATTTGAACAAACATCTAGTTTCTCCGATCGACAGTTAACAACGCCGATAAAAACAATGAAATGAAGTGAGTTACCAGTTGTTTATACTCGGAATGCATTGAATCGAACTCAACGCTCATATCCTGAACAGTGCTGCATGAATAAAATGCATCGAATGATGAAAATTGAAAACAAAACGAAGAGAAAAAAGTAAAATCGAAAAGGAGAGAGTTTAGAAATTACGAGGGAATTTGCTGGTGCATGTAAAGAACGAACCCTACGACGTCGTTGATTGTGTGAAAAATTGCGGAGGAATCCATGGTGTCTGATGCGGTGTAAATCTCGGCGGGATCCATCTCCGGCAAAGAGGTTCCCATCTTGGACACTGCTCATTGGCCGTTGGTCAATTCAAATGTCTAATTGGAAGAAAAGACCCGCCAATTATTGGGCTTGGCAACTATCTCGTATGGGAGTTTTTTAATTGGCACCCTAACTTATAACTAGCACCCTTAAAAAGAAGAAAAAAGAGGTATGACTTTGTATCAAATTCTCTTAACATATATATATATATATATATATATATATATATATATATATATATATATATATATATATATATATATATATATATATATATATATATATATATATATATATATATATATATATATATATATATATATATATATATTCTCAAGTTTTTGGATCATGTCAATCGGTTGCTATTTAACAACAATCGATTGTTTTAAAAATATTTTGAAAAATCATTTTTAAAATCATTTTTAAAGAATAACAATCGGTTGTCATATGTCTTCAACTGATTGTTGCTGGAACCTATCTTAAAAATGTATTATTTTTTTAATTTATAATAATACATTTGACATAAAGGTTGTTATCGAAGCATAACGTATTTTATTATTTTCTTTATAAGACAATCCATTGTCAAATTTTACAATTTATTGTCACTAATTCATATTTCAATTTTTTTTAACTATGACAATCTATTGTCATAAAACTACAATCAATTATCACAAATACGTATTTTAAATAATTTTATTTTTTAAACTATGACAATCCATTGTCATAAAACTACAATTCATTGTCACTGCTTTATTTCAAAAAGATTATTTACGTTATATTAGTACAATCGGTTGCTAGCTTGTTCAATCAGTTGTACTTGACTTATTTCATAAAATTACATTGTTTGAAAGCATCATTTCATGATATCTCTTGCATTTATCTTTTTCATTCAACGTGTAATACTTTTTAGAAATTATTTCAACCATTGCCAGATTTTCTAAATGGTTGCATGCACACTATAAATTAAATTCAAACTTTCATTTTGAAGTTCCCTCTTTCAAAATTATCAAAAACTCTGCATATTTTTCTAAACAGAATTTTTATCAAGTGATACTTTTGAATTATATTTTTCATAACATATTCATAAAGTATCCTGAGCACTTAAGAGAGTATTGTGTTATTAAGTTTCATATTGAAAGAGAAAAAGTCCTTCATAAGATTTGTATACTACAAACTTACTTATTTAAAATCACTTGTCACATCTTATTTTTCCAGGATTATTGGAATTAAGATTGTGTGAAGTGTATTCCTTGTTGTTCAGGATTGTTGAAAACAAGAGAGTGGAAAACAAAGGATTGTTTTCTTTTTCTAATTATTTGGTTTGTATACCTTGTTGTCCAAGATTATTGAAAGCAAGAGCGTTGATTTTGAAAGGATAGTTCTCATTTCAACTTGGTTGGCTTAAGTTGTTGTTTCCTTGGTTATTAGTTAGAGTCTTGTATAGAAAGGATAAGTGTGTCTTGTCTAGAGATCTAACAATAATAAAATCTCTTTCGTGTTGAAAGGGGACTAGATGTAGCTTCAGATTATGAAGGGAAATAAGAACAACTTGTGTCTAAAAATCAGAATTTTAAAGTACCTAATTCACCCCCTCTTAGGCGCACTTTAAAACTTACAATTGGTATCAGAGCAGGTTATAGGTAACCTATTTCTACAGATTCAGAGTGGCTTCCGTAAATGAAAATCGAAAGATAGTAGTAATAACAAGTCTCAATTATTTTGTGGTGAATACTTTGATTTTTCGAAAATTTGTATGAAGGCATATCTAGAATCTCAAAGAAAAGAAGTATGGAAAGAGATTGTAAATGGTCCCTTCACTACTACAAAAAAACACATCTAACATCGGACGTAAAATGTGTTTGATGTCAGACGCGGAATCGACGTAAATAAGGGCGTCATTAAAGGTTATCACTTATCCCCTCAGGTACTAAAACATCGAGGGATTACGTTAACTGCACGTGAGTTTGATTCTCATCCTCGGCATTTTTATTATTTTCATTACTTGATGGCGTGCCAATTATTAACACTCGGTCTTTTGATGAATCGAGGTAATATATCAATATTATTACTTCGGTTTATTTGGGAAGTCTAGGGGTTATACAATTTTTTTTACTCTCGTCTGCACCTGAACTACAAAATACAGAATACAGAACTAATGCAAATCCAAAATGGCGCACCCATTCATCAATTTGAAACAGAAATATTCATTGATTACACCATATGCAAACCCAAATTGGCACACACTTTATAATTTTACATCAAAACTAAAACAAATGATTAAGAAACAAAAGCAATAAGCCATTTACTTACTAGTTTTTCTATATGTCCTCTTCATGATCATGACGAATACCATACATATCATCTAAGTCATTTTCTTCAGACGATTAACTTACACGTGTTGCTAAACAAGGAGTCTCATGGTTAAAATCTTGATTTTCATTAGTACAATCATGAAGATATTTTCCTTGAAGAAAAATTGATCATCTAGTGTTAGATGGATCAGTGACATAAAAAACTTGTTTGGCTTGGTTTTCCATGATGAATGATTCGTTCTTGTAAGTTGCATTTTGAAGATCAACCCTTGTGAATCCTAAGTCATCGGTTTCTACTCCAACTTTACTGTCAATCCACCAGCACTTAAATAAAGGCACTTTAAAAGAAACATAGTCAATCTCTAAAATCTCCTCAATGATCCTAAAGAACGCTCTAAATGCTAGTACTGGATTGTTATCTTTGGAACTGGAAAAGAACATGGATTCGTCCTCAACCATAACACCATTATTTTATATGATACTACGATCATCCTTTGATTTTGTACAGAACAAATATTTTCTGATGTCGTATGAACTCCAAGTTATTACATTAAACTTAGGAAAACGTGACAACCATTTGCAATTATCCTATGCACCACTCTCATTAGAAATACTTTCATTAAACCAATCTATGAAAGTTCTGTTATGCTCCGTCAACAACCATTTTTCATTCATCCGGGGGTATTTTTCCTTTATAAGAGCTTTGTGCATGGTCAAGTAAGGATCAACTTCACTAAGGTTATTCAATATATACAAATATGCTTGAAAAAAAACACTTATCGGTTAAATGTCTTAACATTTCAACCTTGAATACCTCTACCATCATAAAATCCATCATGACGAGACTCGAGAACTCCTATAAAGTTCACATCTAACAAATAGTTTGTACAAAACTCAATAGCTTCTTTTATGATGTACCTTTCTACGACCAAAGCTTCTGGACGGTGATGATTCTTTGTATACCTTTAAAAATCTTCATGTAACGCTCTATCGGATACATCCACCACAAATAAACTGTTCCACAAATTCTAATCTCCCTTACTAGATGAAAAACTAAGTGAACCATAATGTCAAAGAATGATGGAGGGAAAGACATCTCTAACTGGCACAAGATAATTACAGTTTCGTGTTCCAATTCATCTAAATTTCCAGGATCTATAACTTTACTATATATAGCATTGAAGAATAAGCACAATCTGGATATAGTTACCCTTATATTTCTTGGTAAGATGCCATGGATAGCCATTGATAGAAGTTGTTGCATCAAGACATGACAATAATGAGATTTTAAGCCAATTAATTTTTTATCGTTCTCTGACACAAGTTTCTTCACATTTTATGAGTACCATTGGGAAAACTTTGATACCCTTCAAATAATCACAAAAACATTTTTTTTATTTTTTAGACATAGTGTGACATGTTGGGGGGAAATAGGTTCTATTTCCTACTTCTTTTGGAGCTAATTCTTGTCGTATACCCATCACAACCATATCTTCACGGGATTTCTTGGTATATTTTGTATTGTCTTTAATGTTGAGAAGTGTTCCAATCAAACTATCACATACATTTTTCTCCATGTGCATCACATCAAGATAATGTCTTACATCAAGACTGGACCAGTATGGAAGATCGAAGAACACCGACCTCTTTTTCCAAGAAATTTTCTCCACTAGATTTTTTTGTTTCTTTCTAAAGAAAACTTTAATGTGTTGTTTTTTTCTATAAACTTCCTTCCCGGTTAAGGGTTTTAGAGAGATGTGAAACTCGTGCTCTCCATTTAAAGCCTTGTGCAATCTACGATACGGGTGATTAGCTCTTAGAAATCTTTGATGCCCCAGATAAACTGTCTTTTTTTCCTTTTGGTAATTGGTAGTGAAATATATTACCTTCACATATAGGACACACTTTATGACTCTTGACGTTGTACCCAGATAAATTATTGTATACAGGAAAGTCATTGATTGTGCAAAATAACATGGCACATAAATTAAAGTTATTACATGTATAAGCATCATCAGCATCAACACCTTCCTCACACAAAAGTCTTAAATCTTCAATCAATGGCAATAAATAAACATCTATGTCGTTCCCTAGTTGTTTCAGGCCTGAAATCATCATTGATAGCATCATATACTTACGCTTCATGCACAACCATAGAGATAGGTTGTAAATTAAGATAAGAACAGGTCGTGACATATGGTTAGTACTCATATTACCAAAAGAGTTCATTCCATCGGTGGCAAGTCTAAGCCTAAGGTTTCTCGGTTCAACAACAACAACAACAATAAAACAATGTGCGGAGAACAACAAGAACATACCAAGGTAGAATAAGTGTGCTTTCGTTGTCTAAGCTCCTTGAAGAAGAAGTGTTATTTTATTGACTAAGCTCATTGGAGAAGAAGTATTCTTTTGTTGGTTGGATAAGTAGTGTTCTTTCATTAGGGATCAAAAAATGAATTAAGGGAATCAAACATATATAAAAACTTTATCTCGGCTAAATTAAAAAACCAAGGTAGAATAGTCGACGTAAAATATATAAAAAAGGCGCCTTTTTGTTTGCCAAAGGAATAAAAAATTTGGGAGTTTTTCTCTCGGTTTTGGAAACAACTGAGGTAACATATTCAAAATAAAATCTTTAAATCATAATGGTGCCTTTTTGGTTCCATATAAAGCACTAAATAGAAGTAATTGGGAATCAAACCTCAAACCCTAAGCATTTAATTATGTCGGTTTTATTAAAAGCTTAGGTAATAAGATTTATTTATTTATTTTAAATAAAACAAAACTCTATGTTCACATGTACCTGTGGTTTTGTTTCATTCATTGTGAAAGTTTCATCATGAAAAGTGTTATTTATTGTAGTGTTTCGTTCCTACAAGTGTTGTTAATGGTGTTTGCACTCTAAAGCCCGAAGGTTCATGGGATAAAGACGATGAAGAAAAGGTTCTTTATGACAAGAAAGCAATAAATATTCTTCAAGGAGTACTTAGCATGGACAAATTCTTTCATATTTTGACATGCACAACAACAAAGGAAATATGGGATACATTAGTGGAAACTCATGGAGGAACCGTCAAATTTAAAAGATCAAGATTAAACACTTTGAGTCAAGAGTATGATTTATTCATAATGCAACCCCGAGACTCAATCCTTAATTTGCAGAAAAGATTTGGGTATTTGACAAATCACTTGAAAGCACTTCGTAAGACTCTTACTACCAGTGAACTTAATCTTAAATTTATTAGATCTTTAACCAGGGAATGGAAACTAAAAGTGACGACAATATCCGAGAAGAAAAATCTATCCAATATGACTTCCGCAATATTGTTCGGAAAACTTTGAGAATATGAGACAGAACTTGGAAGACTTGAAAAGCATAAAATTCAAGTAAAATATTCAAAACACATTTTCTTAAAGACAAGAGTCAAATATCATGATAGCAATCAAGAGGATGAATCCACTAGTGAAGAAGATGATGGTCTTATCAAGAAATTTGAAAGGTTTCTAAGAAAAGAAAGAAAAAATGAGATCATTAAAAGGGAAGCACCAATAAGGAAGGTTATATGCTTTGAATGTGAAGAAAATGACATGTTAAAATTGAATGTCCTACACTTGAAAAGAAGAACACAAAATTCAAAAGAAAGAAGGACAAAAGGCCAAAAAAAAAGCATATGTAGCATGTGATGACAATGAAATAAGTTCGAACATGTAAATCTTGCATTGATAGCAACACGTCATTCTGATGATTAATAAGAAGAGATTAGTAATGAAATATATTCTTATGATAATGACGCTCTAGATTTTATTGATGAACTACTTAATGAATGTAAGATTTTGTATAAAATAATGTCAACCCAAAAGAAACAAATTTTATCTCTTGAAGAAAATATTGACACCATGGAAAAGAATTTTGAAATTGAAAAATAAAAATAAAATATTACATGCAAAGAATGTGATTCACTTTCTTATCAAATTGTCCAATTAAAAAGAGTTCTTAATAAATATGAAAAATGATAAATTGGGTTGATGGTGTCCTTAGTCAATAAAGATATTCCAATGATAAAAGTGGACTTAGTTATTCTAAACTTAATAAACCAATTACTAGTAAAACTATCTTTATTAAGGCAAGTGACGAATCCAACAAGGAAAAGAGAATAAATCATAAAAGGTTCATCATCATCCTAAGAAGAGATTTCTCAAAAAGAAATCATATGTTCTTAGATATAGAACTAATTTTGTTCCTACATGTTTTTATTGTGGTATAAGTTGACATACACCTAATGTTTGTTATGTAAGAAATTTTAGTGTGGCAAATGGGCATTATGTGTGGATAAAGAAAGGAACTAATTATGAAGGATCCAAGTCACATTTGGTATCAAACAAAACTTAATTTTTTTTAAGTTTGCTTGAAGGCCACTTCAAATCTATGGTATTTTGATAAGTGGTTGTTCAAAGCTTTTGATGAGAGACATAAACTAATTTTCATATCTATTTCTAAAGTCCAAGGGTTATGTCACATATGGGGACAACCATAAAGGAAAAATTATTGGAATAAGCAAAGTTGGAGCACCACCTTTCAAATCCATTGTAGATGTACTTTCTTCTAGGCATAAGCCACCTTTGTAACAAAGACTTCATATGAAGTTCATCAAAAATGAATTTTTGATGAAGCCACCCATGAGATAAAACTCATAGGTAAAAGAATTAATAATATTTTCATAATTTATTTATATATTTCATCTTTTTCCCTTCCTTTTTGCTAATTACAAAGGGGAGAAGATATATGTGTATGTGTATGTGTATGTTTGTCTCTAACTTTTGCAGCCACAAAGAAGTCAAATTCTCTATGAATCAAGGGAGATCTTTGATCAAGAGAGAGTCATCAAAGTTAATGGGAGCATTCACTTAAAAGCTTATCAAAATATATTCAAGCATTTTAAATTTCAATTGTTGTCATCATCAAAAAGAGGAAGATTGTGAAGTCAAGCTTCTCCAACATTGTTTTGATGAAGAGAACTTTAAATCTCTCAAGACCATGTACATATATCAAAGAAGAAGAAAAAAGATACATGACTTTGTTCAAGATTTATGATCAAGTCTCAACGTATATGAAATTTCTTGGAGAAATTTCCAAAATATTTAATTGATAAATGATAATGATTAAATTCAATTAATGGAGTTTCTAAATAAGAAATTGTTGTAATGGTGTAGTGGTTATGACTTTGAATGTATATGCAAAGGATCATGGTTTTAAAACTTGAGATCAATAGTTTTGGATATTATTTTTTACTTTAACAAATAAATAACAAAAGAAAAATCAATAATTGCTCCCATTGAGATTCAAATTGGGACTTGTTTACCGAATCAGCGCACCTGAATAGTGTCACTTGACCAATGCGTCTGTTGAGTATTATTTTGAACGAAAATGTACATGACTATTGTAAATGGACAGTGATTCAAACAATGTATCCCTTCATCAAGTGACATGAATTTCTCTATAAATAGAGATAATTTATAAACTTAAATATATACGAAAATTACTTGTATTAAGTGCCAAAAATTATATCTAAGTCATTATTTTATTTTTCTAGTGCACGAGAATAAATGAGGAAACGTTATTCGATAATGAAATTCTGGCTGCAGATACTCAATGTCACGTTTAATGTTATGACACCGTATCTGACTTTCTATAAGACAGTAAATACAAAAACAGTAAAGAACACAGTCAATTGTTTACCCAGTTCAGTGTGCAACAACACCTACTCTGGGGGCTACCAAGCCAGGGAGGAAATCCACTATAAGAGATGTTAATTCAGGAATAAACCAACCAGTTTATCTCCTTCACTTAAGACCTACCCAATGCAATTTCAATCTAAGTACAACTTAAACCTGAGTTCCTACTCACTCCCCCTCAATCACAGCAGTGATACATAAAACAATTTGACTAATGAATTGATGAAGACACTCTTCAAAAACATACACTTGATTAAGCTTCACAACTTTTTAATCAAGCAACACAACCACTCTTGCTTCACAGCTTTGAGTGATACACACACTTAACTTGACTCTGCTTCACAGCTTTAGTCAAGAAACATTCAAACACTCTTGCTTCAAAGCTTTGAGTGCTACACAACCCTTACAATTAAAAACCTATTCCAAGTCACTTATCACAATGATAATTGCTTGGAGCACAATAATTAAACCTATACAGTTTACAAATGATCTTCTGACCAAAAAGGGATTACTTGCAAAATAGCAGCTCTGTTGAATATATAGCAGCTGCAACTTCAGTTAGGGTTTCCACAAAAACCTAGGGTTAATTCCGTTTGACCTTAAGACTAGGTCACAGGACTCTATTAACCAGGTTAGGGTTGAGCTAGGTTAACCCAAAGAAAACGCAGGATTCTGTTCTATAAAGACTGAGTTATTTTCCTGAAAAAACTCAGAATTAACCAAACTGAAAACCGGTTAGTTCAGAACAGGATGTCTTAACATCTGTTATGACATCTGAGAAAACCTGTCTACTGATTTAGGAAAATATGATCATTTTGCAAAATGCTCAGATACACACTTATAAACATCAGTACCTGAATGACAATATTTTTCTGCAAAGGTACCTAATGAATCAGTACAACTAAACTAGAATGTTATGACATCAGTCATGACATTCACACATACACACTTGGGTTTTACCAAAAATGCAAGTCAATAACTAAACAACTACAAACTCCCCCTTTGGCAGATTTTTGGCTAAAGACCCTAAGCAATCAGAGATAGATAGCAGCAGAAATAAGTGACTGCAGAAAAATAGAATGTCTAATTAAGCAGGTACTAATTAAGTAAGTACCAAAATATTCTCCCCCTCTTTAGCCACAAATGGGCCAAAGATACATGTTCATAAATATTATACAGTTATCCAAAAATAATAAGAGCAGCAGCAGAGAAAAAAAACTGAACACACTTCCAAACTCCACCAGATATCAGCACCAACCAGCAACACCACCAAACAGCAACCAACCTTTAAGCACTGTCATCAGACTCAGAGGAGCTAGTTTCTTCAATGTTGAGATGACCTTCAGCTTCTACACCTTCTTCCCTTCTGTTTCCTTCAGCTTCCTCCTTTTCTAACCTGACAATTAGGATTTCTAGGGTCTTTTTCCTAGCTTCCAGCTCTTTGCATGTCTCTTTTAAAACAGCTATGACATCAGATGTCTTGGACTGGGTCTTCACAAACGATGTCTCAGCTGATGTTATGACAATATCTGGAGCATGAGATCCCTGAAACAGTTTGTAGTGCAACCCAAGGGCAGGAGCTCTTTTGCAGGCTGTATCTCTTGCCACTAGGATATCAGGGTATCGTGCAAGGATAATTCCACAAAGGAGGGAGGGAAAGGCGATTGGTCCTTTGACAGCATAACTACCAGCATGCTTTAAAGTTTGTTCAAAGATGTACCTGCCATAGTCAAAAGCAGTCTTGGTTCCCACAGCATAAATAAATCTCCCCAATCCTGTGGAGATAGTTGATTTATGATTTGTAGGCACCCAGTTGGCTGCACCAATCTTGTGCAGGATGGCAAATTTCATGCTGAGTTTGCTGGCATTCAGCTTGCCTTTCAAGGGCCAGCACTTCACTTGCCTTGCTGTGATGGTTTGACAAACTTCATTGTCAGTGACCTCCAGATCAGGACAATCCTCATTTGTTCTTCCAAGAAATTTGTTAATTTCTGATGGAGAGAACTTGACCCTTCTTCCTCTAACAAAAACACTTTCAAAGTCAGCTGACCTTCCATCAGCACAATCATTAGACAAGTTCACTACAAACTCCTTGACCAGATTTTCATAACACTTGTTAAATTTTATCACTGTCTTCATCAGTCCAGCATTCTTGATCAGGTCCATGATGTCTTTGCACTCCAAGGCATCATTGTTGAGTTCTCTTTCTAAAGCTATTCTCTTTAAGCAAACATACTTCCATCTGTTTGCATTGTCAGGATGATGAAAAGAGATGTTGTCTGTTGGGACTTCAGGCACTCTAGCAATTTTGCTGGAGGGGAGCTTCCTTCTGATAGGAATTTCTTCAGCATCAATCTCAAATTCTGATTCCTCATCAGAATCAGAAGATTCAGGTTCTTTTCTCTTCTTTGAAATTGGTTGTCTAGCAGTATGCACCTGGGCCTTCTTCCCTTTTGTCTGAATACTTTTCTCAGCCATGCCTTCAGCCTTGGATTTCTTAACAGCAGGTTTATCTTTGGACACACATTTTGCATCATTCTGATTACCCTTTCTTTTCATCAATCTCCTAGCTATGTTAGGGTTTACATTGGCAATCAGATCATTATCTGAGTAATCCTCATCCACATCAATGATAGGTAGATCAGCAGTCTTTTCTGAAGGGTTCTGAATGTTGTCATTTTGTGTCACAACATTCTCAGAGACATCTACATTCTCAGAGACGTCCACATTTGGGCTTCCAGAGGCTGCAGCTTGAGCTCTTCCTGCATGTCTAGTTCTTAGCTTTTTGACTTTGGCTGGTTCAGTTGCCATCTCTCTGAGAGGAGTGACCTCAAGAACTTCAGATTCTATGCATGTGGTGATTGCTCTAGAGTCTTGGTCAGATGATGAGGATGATGAGGATGATGAAGTCGCCTTGGTTGAAGATGATGTCTGAGACATTTTGATTGACTTTGAGCACCAGTAGCAATTTGAGAAAAAACTTTGATTGAGAGGAGGGAACAGGTTGCAAAGACGAGGGAGGTAGGAGGCAAACGAGAGTCTTTTCAACTTCTTAAGGATTTTGAAAGAATTGGGAAAACATATGATTAACCCACTAAAAATAGACTTAATAAAATTAACTCCTTCAACCCTTGTTTTAAGCAAAATTAATTGCTATAATTTCCCATGTTGGTAAATACCCAACCTGCCCCTCAAGTTTTCAAGTTTATTTCCAACAAGAGCCTTGGTAGAAGAATCAGTCAGCTGAAGCTTAAAGATACCATGTTCCAGTTTAAATGACTTCTTCTCTACAAAGTCAATGTGCTTGGTCCTGTTATGCTGAATAGGGTTCATGGAAATATTGATTGTATTCAGATTGTCACAACACAATGTCACAATATCTTGTGAGACATTATACTCAGTGAGCATCTGTTTTGACCAGATATTTTGAGAACAGTTTTTCCTAGCAACAACTATTTCCGCACAGAGTTGGGAAGGCATTCTTTTGATATGAATCATAGTTCTGGTTGATTCTTGAATGATTTTCTTTTTGTCCACTCCATTTTGATGGAGAGTTATAGGAGAGGAGACTTCACGCCTCATTTCTTTAGGGAAACAGAATTTATTAGACTTGTTATTTCCAACATCCTTGTCATGATAACTTATGGTTCTGACAACACATCCTTCTTCAAGTTTATTTGCCACATCATAGACATTATCAACCTGTAGTTCTGGAGTCCTTCTGACTGCTTCCATAGAGATAGCTCTTTTCATTCTTCTTAGATGAAGATGACCAAGCTTATGCTGCCACAGTTTCATCTCTTTTTCTTCTTTGGTAATTGGACACATAATGGAGTTATCAGTGTTCTCAGGCTGCCACAAGTAGCAGTTATCTTTGGATCTGATTCCTTTCATTACAACTTCTAGTTTTTCATTAATTACTAGACATTCAGATTTTGAGAAGTTGACCTTGAATCCTAGATCACATAATTGACTGATACTAATGAGATTAGCAGTCAGCCCTTTTACCAGCAGTACTTCATTCAGACTTGGAACTCCAGGGCAGTCCAAATCACCAACTCCTTTGATTTCACCTTTAGCACCATCTCCAAAGGTCACAAAACTGGTGGTGTGAGGCTTAACATTGTTGAGGAGGTTTTTGATTCCAGTCATGTGTCTGGAACATCCACTGTCAAAGTACCAGCCTTCCTTTGTAGACACTCTCAGGGAAGTATGGGCTATCAGGGCAGTAGCCTTTTTCTTCCAATGAGGAGTATGTGGTACCCTTTTTGGCTTAGGTTTAGCACCTGAGTTTTGATTAGGGTATCCATGCAATTTGAAGCAGAAGGGCTTTATGTGTCCATACCTCCCACAATGATGACATCTCCATCTTTGGTATTTTTTCTTCATGTATTTCTGATGTTGAGAGTTGTGTTGAGACATCTGCTTTGACAATTGTTTAACATGCCTGATCTTCTTGTCTGCACCAGATTTCTTAGCTTCCACAAATCCTAGACCAAATTTGTTTCCCACATTTTGTCCAACTTGAAGAATCTCTTCCAATTTATCTGATCCATTGGTCAACATCTTGACAGATTTTATCATTTGGTTCAGTTGTGAGTTCAGTAATTGAACTTCCCCTTCTAGGTGACTTATAGTTTCAAGATCTGCCCCTTTTTCAGCCTCCAGCTTTATAATGAGTTTTGATTGTTTCTCATTCTGCACACAGAGTTCAGCACTTCTGATACACAATTTCTTGTAGGTATCAGCCAGTTCTTCAAATGTCACTTCTTCATCACTAGTGTCACTGTCAGAGGTGCAAACACTAGTTAGAGCAGTAACTAGTTTGACAGATTCTTCTTCAGAATTACTTTCTGAATCACAGTCAGACCAAGTAACAGTCATTCCTTTCTTTTGTTTCTTAAGAAAGGTAGGACATTCAGCTCGAATATGTCCATAACCTTCACAGCCATGGCATTGAATGCCTCTGCCTTGGTTTCCCTTTTCTTCTGATCTTGGTCTTCTGCTGGAACTGTCAATGTCAGAGGGAATGTTATGAACATTAGACCTTGACTTTGGATCCATTCTTTTGATGAGCTTGTTGAACTGTCTTCCAAGCATGGCTATAGCTTCTGAAATATTTTCTTCTTCATCCTCCTTGTTTTCAACATCAGTGTTGGATACAAGTGCTATGCTCTTGTTCTTCTTGTCACCATTATCAGTGATCCCCATCTCAAAAGTCTGAAGAGACCCAATAAGTTCATCCACTTTCAACTTGCTGATGTCCTGGGCTTCTTCTATGGCAGTTACCTTCATTGCAAATCTTTTAGGCAAGGATCTGAGAATCTTTCTCACCAATTTTTCTTCTGCCATTTTTTCTCCCAGTGCTCCTGAGGTGTTGGCAATCTCCAAGATGTTCATGTGAAACTCATGAATGGTTTCATCTTCCATCATTTTTAGATTCTCAAACTTGGTAGTCAACATCTGAAGCCTTGACATTTTTACTTTGGAAGTGCCCTCATGAGTAGTTTTGAGAGTGTCCCAAACTTCCTTGGCCAGTTCATATTGATGTACTAGTCTGAAAATGTTTCTATCAATTCCATTGAACAAGGCATTTAAAGCTTTGGAATTTCCCAGGGCTAACTCATCTTCTTCTTTACTTCAATCTTCCTCAGGCTTCAGACTGATTGTCCCATCTTTCTCAGTTATGGTGGGATGGATCCATCCTTTGTCAGCAGCTCTCCAAGCCTTTTTGTCCAGAGATTTTAAGAAGGCAATCATACGAGGTTTCCAATAGTCATAATTAGTTCCATCCAGAATGGGTGGTCTATTTACAAAAACTCCTACTTTGTCCATAGTGCCAGAAAGTGATATCCCTAGATCTCACCCAGTAATACAGGCAGGGTGCCTGCTCTGATGCCAATTGAAATTCTGGCTGCAGATACTCAATGTCACGTTTAATGTTATGACACCGTATCTGACTTTCTATAAGACAGTAAATACAAAAACAGTAAAGAACACAGTCAATTGTTTACCCAGTTCAGTGTGCAACAACACCTACTCTGGGGGCTACCAAGCCAGGGAGGAAATCCACTATAAGAGATGTTAATTCAGGAATAAACCAACCAGTTTATCTCCTTCACTTAAGACCTACCCAATGCAATTTCAATCTAAGTACAACTTAAACCTGAGTTCCTACTCACTCCCCCTCAATCACAGCAGTGATACATAAAACAATTTGACTAATGAATTGATGAAGACACTCTTCAAAAACATACACTTGATTAAGCTTCACAGCTTTTTAATCAAGCAACACAACCACTCTTGCTTCACAGCTTTGAGTGATACACACACTTAACTTGACTCTGCTTCACAGCTTTAGTCAAGAAACATTCAAACACTCTTGCTTCAAAGCTTTGAGTGCTACACAACCCTTACAATTAAAAACCTATTCCAAGTCACTTATCACAATGATAATTGCTTGGAGTACAATAATTAAACCTATACAGTTTACAAATGATCTTCTGACCAAAAAGGGATTACTTGCAAAACAGCAGCTCTGTTGAATATATAGCAGCTGCAACTTCAGTTAGGGTTTCCACAAAAACTTAGGGTTAATTCCGTTTAACCTTAAGACTAGGTCACAGGACTCTATTAACCAGGTTAGGGTTGAGCTAGGTTAACCCAAAGAAAATGCAGGATTCTGTTCTGGAAAGACTGAGTTATTTTCCTGAAAAAACTCAGAATTAACCAAACTGAAAACCGGTTAGTTCAGAACAGGATGTCTTAACATCTGTTATGACATCTGAGAAAACCTGTCTACTGATTTAGGAAAATGTGATCATTTTGCAAAATGCTCAGATACACACTTATAAACATCAGTACCTGAATGACAATATTTTTCTGCAAAGGTACCTAATGAATCAGTACAACTAAACTAGAATGTTATGACATCAGTCATGACATTCACACATACACACTTGGGTTTTACCAAAAATGCAAGCCAATAACTAAACAACTACAGATAAAATATCGTTGATCGATATGCTTAATGTAACTATACAATTCATGTTAAGGTTTCCAAAGTATCCTGAAGGAGATTCACCGGTTAACTCATTTGCATCTAATTTTCCTAAATTGGTAGAGGCGAATAAAATGTAAAGCTTAGTGTAAATACACGTTTTAGAATTTATTTTGTGCAACTTTCATCGTACCGTTTTCATCTTCTTCTCGTTCATATTTTGCAGCAGATCCCCATCACAAGATCTAACAATCTTTAGGTTCGATTTTCGATTTGATTCATGCTTTATTTACAATTAATATTAAAGTATGCAATTTTGTAAAGAAGGTGATACCAACTTTCAACGATGGTGAAAGGTACACAATTAATTCATATAATTTTTAAATTATGAAATTTTGATTTATATTTTTTTGTGGTTAATTTGTGACTACAACTTTGATGGAGAAATAAACTTGCATGCTTCCTTATTCACAATCATGGTGAAAGGTACATAATTATATTAAATTTATATATGCGTGATATATAAATTATTCAAGTATGTGAATATGGATAATTAATAACATATTTGGTTTATGATGTATACTTGGATGTAAAATATATATTAAATATTATTCTTTGGTGAAAGTTATTTATTCTAATTAATAGTACATTATTTCTAGATGAAATAATTTGGTGAAAAACAAAATCATGAATATGAATATATGATGCATGTATTGGTAACATAAAATGATGTAAATAAAATGTTAAAAATATCTATGATATATTTCAATTATATATTTTATTTATGAAAGAAATTTATTATATTTAAATTAATTATCTCATTTCATATGTGTATCATAATATGAAAATATTATTTCTTGTTCATCTTGATATCAAAAGTAATTATGGTATATTTTAGATTATTGTAAAGTGACAAATATTTACAGAGAAAAGCTATAGAAGATATTAATTATGTGAATTCATTATTTATTTTGTATTGTGATTTTTATTTGAATGTACCATAGAACATTACTAAATATGAAACATGAATTCACCATATAAAATTTGTTATGCATATGTTAATTATGCAAGAATATTGTTTATTTTGAAAGAATAGAAATATATTATATGGTATTGTATTTATATGAAGTTTATGAATTACATGTTTGAACCCACTTCATAAAATAAAAATTAGTTATACAAATTTGTATGATCATGGTTGTCGATTGCTATAAATGTTAATTGCATTAAGTGTATTTCGGATATATTTAAGTGAAAGTAAAACTTCAAATTAAAAAGGTTAGCAAATGAAGAATGACATACAATTTGTGTATATGATAAAATGAATGACAAAAGTTTCATAGTGATAGTTTGTCGAAACTATCAAGAATATATAATATATTTTGCATATGATAAATGTAATAATATGACAAATGTGTTATGGTTTGATGATAGTTGCTAAATTTTATCAAGAGTATATAAAGTAATCATAGACATGACTATTTGAAAGATTGAATATTCAAAGTTTATTAAAGTTTGAAAAATCTAGTGATTGTTTGACGAAAGGATTGACAAAGATATGATGTCTTTGGATATAACTCAATACAAGGAAGACATCATTAAGGTATATGGAGCAAGTCCATATCTAATTAATCATCAACGGTGGAAACTCAACTCACACTTGATTAATATTAAGTCTTGAGTTCAATGATGAAAGTACATTATTAGAGTGATTGAAGTACTTGATAATTAATGCATCCCAAAGATAAAAGTACTTGGACCATAAGAATAAATGTGGTTGGATGAGGTTTTTCTCTTAATAGACATATAGCATATGTTTGCTGGAATGTATAATTATGGGTGCATTTCTGATATAGTCTACTTATATGAGCATGAAATGGTGCCGCTTCATAGAGTTCAAGGGCTTGACTCTTAAATTTTCACGAAAAGGATATGAGACACATGGCTTTATTTAATGTGTCATATTGATCATTTGATCAATGGTATCGAGATTTCATGTGTGAGTTATGCATGCTTGTTCTAATGAATAATTGGTTTAAAACTTGTATACCAATATATTCAGAGATGAGTGAAAACTTAACTTACTAAATAAGGGTTCAAATTGTAAGATACCTTTATCTGAAACCATGAAATTTCCTGGATATTGAATTTATATATATTTTAAAAATAGTGGGAGATTGTTGGAGAAATTTCCGAAATATCTAATTGATAAATGATAAAATTCAATTAATGGAATTTCTAAATAAGATATTATTGCAATGGTGTAGTGGTTATGACTTTGAATTTATATGCAAATGATCATGAGTTCAACACTTAGATCAATAATTTTGGATATTATTTGTTACTTTAACAAATAAATAACAAAAGCAAAATCAATAGTTGCGCCCATTGAGATTAAAATCGGGACCTATTTACCGAATCAGCGCACCTGAACAGTGCCACTTAACCAATGCGTCCATAGAGTATTATTTTGAACAAAAATATACATGTCTATTGTAAATGGACAGTGATACAAACAATGTTTCCCTTCATCAAGTGACATGAATTTCTCTATAAATAGAGATGATTTATAAACTGAAATATATACGAAAATTATTTAGGATGGGAAAGAATGGATAACCTAATTTTGTTAGAGATTTTAAGTTCGTGAGTTGGTTAGACGAAGGGAAGGTGTTAGGCCCCCTTCATCTCCCTTGTTCTCAAGGGGATCCATTTTTAGTTTAGGGATAAGATGAGAATTTAACAATCAATAGTTCTATATATTTGTGAAAAGAATTTTAGTTTTTTAGTTGTGAATTCGCCTTGGTTTTAACTGCATGCCTACGTATCTCTTTATGAAGAATCAGAGTCCAATTTCATAGTTTGAAAGTGTTTGGTTAGTTTTTTTTTTATGGATTATGGAAATATTTTGAATTATCTTTGAACCTTGTCCGAGTTTGAAAATAGCATAGTCGTAGACGCAGTTCACAGTTAATATAAAATATATCCACAATCCTTTTTTGAAAATAAGTTGAATTTGAAATTAATTTAGTAAAAAAAATGTTAGTATTTGATGGGTTAGCTGTCTTAGAATTTATGATGCAATATATGAAAAAAAAATGAATTTGAATGGTAAATTTTTTTGATAAATAGAAAAAATAAGGTTAGTATTTTTTAGAAAATAATTAATAAATAACTATTTTCTTATTATTAAAAATATATTAAATATTTTTAATATTAATCTAATATTTATTTATTAACATTTTAGACAAAAATACTCAAAAATGCATCTTAATGAAATATGCTAAGAAAATGACATGAGAAATTATAAAAATAAATAAAATAAATAAAATAAATAAAATATTAAATTAAATTAAATAATTATCAAAATACACACGGGGTGCAAAAACTAAGTCTGGAGGTGTAAATATGAGGGGTTCAGGCTCAAATTGAATTTGAGTCTATAAGGCGCACGGGGTACATATTTGAACTTGAGAAGTAAAAAGGGGGATCTTATAAGAACCGGCTTAGGCCCAAAAATTTTTCCAGAAGCCCAAGATGAACTCCGAGTTCATTTGGGCGAGATGTGGGGGAGATTATATGTTACGATTAGGCAACCAAATTGCTTGCATTGATTTCATCCAACGGCCTCCATGATCTGGTCTTGGAGCGTTGGATCGTTAGTAATCAAAATGGGTGGATGTGATTTGAAGTTGACCGAGGGAGTATGATAGAAAGCCACAGGTGACTGGTTAACACTCGCCTCATCTAAGGGCTCCCAGGGGGCCACCTGGTGTGAATCTGCGAGCGTAGAGAGTATTATAAAAATAAAACAATGAGCTTAGGGCTCATTTTTCTCCCTTCGCTCTCTCTCTCTCTCTCTCTCTCTCTCTCTCTCTTCATAATAACCCAAACCTTGTTATAATTCTAGAGAGAGAGGCTATGCCTTCTCTATAGAAACCCGACAACTGAAAATCGCCCTGCCCTGGGTGCCACCGGCTAGAAATTGCTTCCGTTGGCGACTGCTCTAGGGCACCACCACCTTCATCCAAAACCACCATCCACCTTCATCCAAACCCAAATCTTGATGAAGATCTTCATCTGACCTTTAACCAGAAACCCAGACCCTTCACATCTTTATCTGGGTTCGTAAGAACCCTATGAAGACTAAACCTAACCCTAACAACTTCATCTAAACCCTAACCCTTCTTCCAAACCTTATCTAGATCATGAAATCCCAACTTGTTTTTGTCCTAACCCTAACCAAATCACCAAAACCTATGGTGTTTTACCCTAACCCTAACCCAAAATTAAAAATCCAGAAACCTTATCCCAAACAGAAATAAAAAAGAACAACAACAATCATCGACCAATAAATATAAACCATAAGCTAAGTGATTAGGCTTACCATCCACATAGTGATTCTTTTCCTATAATTTCCTCTTATGGTTATCTAATCATGTCTTCTAATCTCCTTCTTTTTTATCTTCGCATATACCAGCGTTGGAGGCTAAGCTCAAAGTAATTTAAGTTTCAGTCATGAAACTCAAGCCTTTTCTGATGTAGAGCTTTTAGTAAGGGTATGGAATGCGCAACAACACAAGAATCTCCAAGGGTTTTTTGTCTCCTCAACTCAATAGTATATGGTTTCTTTTATAGTATTAGGATTTTAGCAGTTATAGGTTATATTAGGAAATTAGTTAGTGATTTCAGTTATTCTTGTATGATTTGTATGATTGATTCAATCAGGATCAATTTAGGATTATATTTGATTTTGTTACAAATTAGATTAGGGTTTGCGAATTTGTAATGTACTTGGACTTATTATTTGTATAGATTCGAAACAAAATCAAATAAAATTCTATATTCAATTTGATTTGGCTGCTGATTTGATTTAGAAATAATGAAATATGGGCTTGAGCGCTAGCTTGGGGAAGTAGAAGATAGACCGATGTGCGCAGCAAAAGACTTAGGGTCTTTACCCTAGTTGACTTGGTCAACAAACTTAAAAATAAAATAAATAACATAAGAATAAATAATAGTAATATTAGTACTATTAAATCTGAATATTTATAATATTAACCATAACAATGATTAATAATAATAACCATCATTAATAAATAATCATCAATACTAATAAAAATAATCAGAATTATACACAATGATAGTTGACTCGGTCAACATTCAGAAAAAATTAGAAATAAAACCAAAAAATACACTATTGACTTGGGCCCCGAAAACAAATGAGTTAGTTAGGCCCAAAAACATAAACCCTTTTGTTAGCCAATACATCTCTCCCCTTTAGAAGGTTCACACCAATTTTCTAAGCCCAATTAATTTACACCCCCTATTACCAATAATAATATAAAAAAATGTAAATTACTAACAACAAAAAAGATAAATAGCACCAAGATTTAAATAACAAAATGAATAGTAGAAATTAATTGATTATTGACACTAGAGGGGCAAATTTGGGGTATGACAGATGTCCCTACTTAATCGCTCTTTGATTGAGGATGCGAGAATACGAAGGTCTCGCACATTCGAATTAGAGGGTTATTAAATAACGGAAGACCCCAAAATTTGATCGCAGACTTGAAAAGATAAACCACAAAAGGTAATTGATCTAGGTACAACGACGCATATAACTCATCAACCCCTAGTAAAAGTAGTCGTGGGCTTTGTGTTTTTACCGTAACCTAGGAGAGGTAAGACACAAGTTTGAAAATTAACTTACTAATGCTTCGAGACTAATATAGTAAGCTACACCACATATTTTGTCTATCCATCACAGTCTAGTGGATGAATAACACAAAGTTTCATAGTTCATTGTTGCTTGGAGACTAACACAATGGACCATATCGCAGAAAAATAGATAACTTATTGTTGCTTCGAGACTAACACAACGAGTTATATCGCATATTTCATATATCTACTACAACCTAGGGAATAAATGATACGGGTTCGTAAATATCTTACTAACGCTTTGAGACTAATATAGTAAGTTAAAATCGTAGATTAATGTACTTATCACAACTTAGAGGATAAATACCATAAATTTGATAATTCATCACTGCTTGGAGACTGATATAATGAATTATGTCCCAGAATTTCGCATGCCTACCACGACCTAGGGGGTAGACAACACGAGTTTTGAAAAATAGATAACTTACTAAAGCTCTGAGACCAACATAGTAAGCCATATCATATATTTGCATATCTATCACATCCTAGGGGATAAATAATGCAGATTTTGAGAAAGTGTTTTAATAATCTTAGATAACTAAACCAAAGATATAATGATTTAATGGTTGTGTATATTCTCAACCAAGGTATTTGTTTATCTTGCGCAGACAAGCTGATTCATAATAGGCCCCAAGGTATGTCGTAGCATTACTGGCCTAAGCGGTTTTGAAAATGTAATGCACAATATATATGCACAATGCCCTAAATTGATAAGATACCCAAATGTGTTATTTCGTATATGCACCAAATGTCTCGTATGTATATGCACCAAGTAAATGTTTTTTAAAATATATTTTTCCCTTTTTAAATCATTGGGTTTTCTAAGCCACCGACTCCCCAACTATGTTTGTTGTTTCGTTGTGGTGTCTCTAAGTTGATTTGAATTTTGATATATCATGGTGAATAGTGTCAGCAAGGTATTAATAATTGTATCGTAGGCGTAGACGTGGATTTTCTTTCGATGTTTTTCTAACCAAAATGTTTTTTGATGTTTTATCAAATGCTTTTATTTATTTTATCGAATCCCCCAAAATAATTTCAACGCAGTGTTTACAAGAAATATCTATAGTATTTCGCAAACAAGTTGAAAGAAAAAAAGAACAGCATAATTGAATTTGAATTTGAAAAATATATTGTTTTACGGATGAAAATTCATTTGAATAAGCGAGAGTACAAGATGCAATTCCTAAAAAGAGGTAATTACTAAAATTTTAACAAAATTTGGAAATGGCAATAAAAATGATAATTGCTATTGCTATTTCTCCAATATCCCTTGATAACTCCAATCTCCTTTGCTTCTGAGTCAGATGATTTAGATTGATCATTCTCTTTCGTAGTTGTGGTAATAAATTCTCAAATCGCAGTCTATTTGTTCATTTTTTGAATAAGATCCCTAACTTTTTCCTGGACCTCCCTTCCGGGTTTTCAATCCACCGGGATAATGATTTTGTTTATATGCCCCTAATTTTTGCCTAGATCGCCCTTTAGGGTTTTAAATCCATCGGGACGCCCCTTTTTCCTAAGCTGTTTATTTAGGGTTTCAACTTAGCAGGCCTTTTATACATAGTATTTTTTACTGCATCGGCGTTCGTCAGATGTGGTAGTTCTTCCTCATCCATTGTTGTGAGGATGAGACCCGAAATGGAGACTTGGGCAAAAAAGGGTATCCCGATGGACTGAAAACCCGAAAGGGTGGTCCAGGAATAAGTTAGGGAATTAAAGTGTATGACTATGTCCTATGGAATCACCTTACAGACAACCTGACAAACTCAGTGATTTTGATCAATTCAATTAGCTTCGGACAAGGCAACAAACAGACAAGATGCTCAGAGACACGAAGGCTATAGCAGAATGGGAACCCCATGGGATTATTGCATATAGCTATCTTTTTTTTGTATCAAAATTTTCATTTTTTACGATGACATTCTCTTACTAGAATGTTTGTCTCATTGTACAAAAATACTTACTCAAAGTCAATACAAAGATATCCCTTTGAAAGTGCAAAACTATCTGTTTTTCTTTACTCTTGTGTTTTGTTTACAAAAACGTCCAATGGTTTATTTTTGAACATATGCATTTGAGCATAATTACTGTTTACAAATAAACAAAATAAAAAGACAATCACTGATGGCTTTAAGAGGTATGGAAATCTCCCTAAGCTATTTCCAGAAAACCCCGCAGTATGCAGTTTTATCCCCAGCGGAACAAAGCTTCCAGTTATCAATCCCCAGTAGAAGTCGTCCGATTTCTCAAGATTTCCCAATAGGATTTTACAAGCAGTACACGGCATTTCCCTTACAACAAGGTTTATTTCTCTAAGCGGAAATTCATCAACACTTCAACTTCACAACATGAAGACTTACACTCCATATCCTCAGCAGCAGTCATGGATTTATCTTCCTAAAATCCAACAAGCAGTGCAGCAAGTTAGCTCACATATGCATATATCACATCCATATATATCATAAACATTGATAACACGAATGCATTATGCCATGCATTTCATACAACATGACTTTGCATTTTAGCTAACATTTTACCCTTTTTAGGATAAGGTTAACAACTACCATTAACAATGTTCAAAGTTTTCAGATACATTTCAGATGTGCTCCAAACACGGATGCCTTCCTGACATCTCGCTATGGGGAGAAGATGGGTGATGTGGCTGACTACGACGACAGTTCTGGGGAGAAGATGGGTGATGTGGCTGACTCCCACTGGTCAGTTTGAATGTTGGCGCGTTTTTCTGGGCATGCCACCTTGTTTATGTTATGTTATTATTTGTTAACGAATGAGTCATGTAGCACAGATGGTAAAAGGCAGCGTTGGTGAGAGAAAGGACCTGGGTTTGATCCCAGGTCCAGGCATCTTGTTATTTTATTTTCCTAACATACTTTGCAGGATCCCATGCGCCTCATCTTCACAAGACCATCATGCATCCTTAGATCCAACCATGGGATCATCTCAGATCCAGATCCAGCGCCCAACAATTCACCCCCATGGTGGACCCTCAGAGGCAGGCTTCATTGAATCGCGCGCAAGACAATTGGGCCATCAGCAAATTGGGCTTGGCAAATTCAACAACAAACCCCCAGTTTTCTATTTCATACCAGGCCCATTTTAATTCTTTTAATTTCTTCTATTTAGTTATTTGACTTTAATTATTCACAAAAAATCATTGTTTTTAATTAAATCATAAAAACACAAAAATATTAGAATTAGGTTTTTTTCATAAAATATTTAATTTCACTAATTAATTAGGCTAATTTAATTAGGGTAATTTAATCTCTTTTTCATAATTAAAATCAATTAGAAATTAGGTTAAATCATAATTTAATCACTTTTATTTCAAATAAAAATACAAAAATATTTTTCTTTAACTAATTAGATTTCTTTTAGAATTTCAATTTTATTCCCCGTATTTAATTCTGTCGCGCGTAGTGTTTTTTTCCCTTATTTCTTAATTATTGTAATTGCTTTGAGATTGTAATAGTTTTAACTAGGATTTTATTTACTGCCTTTATTTACTGTTTACGCCCATTTTGGTTATGTAATCCCCTCCCCGAGGCCTTGTAATAGCTAGGTTTAAATTCTCGTACTTTACTTTCCGCTATTATTAACTGCTTAGACTAATAGGTTTGTATGGAAAGAATAACGAGTAAAATGGTAGATAACCCTAAATGCGCAAGATCAAAATTAACTGAAATCAAACACTTGCACATGCTCACTCTTAGGGTATACTCCCACTTCGGTTGCCTTCGGTAAACGGTCATGAAGTATAGGGAATTTTAGTGGTTTCCCTCTAGTCTCAAAAGATCAAAAATGACCCATTCGAATGTTGTCTCAGAAAGATCCTTAAGACCCTAGGGTAACTACTAAGGTTTCCTAATCATTGCTTATGTGACCGTAAAAACGTCCCTTTCGATTGTCCCTCAAACTCCAACGATGGAGCTACCTACTCCTTAATAGTAGGATAACGCTGTCTAAGGGAAATAGGAAAACAAACAGTCTTTTTCGAGTAGGTAGAAACTCATAAGTACTTGCTCAAGTAAACTTTTTACACCATACACTTTCAAACAAGCTTTTCAAACTAAAGTTTTCAAAAACATTTTATCACACCCTTGAGGACTGATACAAGGGTTACCATAAAATGAAACGCCGCGCTAAGGAAAATTTTAAAACTTTTTCAAAGCACACAAACACACAAAAGCAATTTAAAAATGAGTAAGTACCTAAGAGTCCATGGAAAACCATGGATGGAAAGGGTGCTAACACCTTCCCTTTCCATAATCTACCCCCCGTACTCAGAAAACTCTCGAAAAAGGTTTTTTGTGTTCTTTTTCCTTTTCCTTTATTGGATGAAATAAAAGGCGATGGCGACTCTTGCTTACTGCACATCTGCGAATACAAAACACAAACCAGTGTAATAGTCGGTTCTTCCACTGTATCACAGTGTTGAATAAGTATCAGGATGACATCCGTCTATAGGTCGTACCTGAACTATTTTTAGAAGATGATATGAATAAGTATCAGGATGGCATCCGTCTCTGGATCGTACCTGAACCGTTTGTAGATGAGAATCTGGAGTAAGTGTCAGGATGACATCCGTATTTAGATCGTACCTGCACCGTTTCTAGATGATAGTCTGGAATAAGTGTCAGAATGACATCCATCTCTAGATCGTATCTGCACCATTTCTAAATTAGAATATGGAGTAAGTGTCAGGTTTACATGAACCGTTTCTAGATGATAGTCTGGAATAAGTGTCAAAATGACACCCATCTCTAGATCGTATCTGCACCATTTCTAAATGAGAATCTGGAGTAGGTGTCAGGATGACATCCGTCTTTGGATCGTACCTGAACCATTTCTAGATGAGAATCTGGAGTATGTGTCAGGATGACATCCATCTCTGGATCGTACCTGGATTGTTTCTAAATGATAATCCGCTTTATTTAAAATGTTTCCACTAGGAATTCTTGTTTTGTTGTTTTGAGAAGAAATCTGTTGGGGAATCCTGAGAAGCTTGGTGACTTCACTGGGGAATTTTTAAATGTCAGAGCGGTAGTTAGAGATTCTTACTCTGCCGAGGGTATGAGAACACATTCCATCATTAGGCTGCATGCTAAGAATATGGCAATGACCTTGTAGTAGAATGCCCCATCCTCGGTACCTGCTGGAGAAGGTATCTGCTGGGGATTTTGTAGATGGTTTGACTGTTATCCCAACTCTTGGAGTCCTTGGTGAATATAGATCAGGGTAATAAACCTTCTACTGATAGATAAGTGACGAGATGACGGGACATAGTCGTACGCTTTAATCCCTAACTTTTGCATGGACTGTCCTTTCAGATTTTAAGTCCATCGGGATACCCTTTTTTCCCCAAGCCGCCTTCTGATAGTTTGCGACCTCCCCAACATTCAAACCGACCAGTGTGAGCAATCCCTGAGGAATCATGATCAACCCTTGATCAAATGATGGATAAAACTTTAAAATGATGATGTTGACCAAAAATCTTGAAGTTTGACTGTATGTGGGACACAATTGACTTTTGACCTAATACAGTCGATTCTCAAGCATCTGTGCAGTTGACTGAGCAACCTTCTTGTGCAAGGTATGAAACTTGACATGGATGATCTTGGGAACATATTAGGACCTTGGAAGGCATTTTGGACCTTTGTGGTTCACCTATCTTGATGAAGAATGAAACCCTAATTTGAGATACATTGCCTTAGGAGAGAGCTTGTCTGGTCAACTCTTGGACTTCCTTGAGCAACTTGGGGACCTCAATTGCCATTGATTGAGTAAAATGGGAGGGCAAATTTTGGGGTACAACAGGTAGGGAGAACTGAAAGCCCTCGTCATGCAAGAGAAGAAGAAGAAGGCAAAGAAACCAGCTGGTGTTTTGAATTTGGGAAGAAGACTCAGAGGACCAGCGAAGAGAGCTCTAGATCTCACAAATCCATCAAATGAGGGGGGTAATCATGAAGATGATAACAAACCAGGGACTGATGAAGATGAAGCTGATTAATCTGAGGAGCAATATCCTCCTGCTGATGATAAATACAAACAGCTGGAGGATCGTCTCAATGCCATGGAAATTCAGAGGGTACATGGCTTGGACTTTGAAGAGTTAGGGCTGGTTTATGGAGTGATTATCCCACCAAAGTTCAAGGTTCCCACATTTGCTAAATATGACAGGGTCTCTTGTCCTAAACTTCATTTGAGATCATATGTCAGAAAGATCCAGCCTCACACTGCTGACCGAAAGTTATGAGTCCATTTCTTCCAAGAAATTTTGGATGGCACTCAACTGGAGTGGTTCTATCAGTTGGAAGGAACCATCATTCATACCTAGGAAGACTTGGCTGCTGCTTTCTACAAGTAGTACCAATACAATGCTGAACTCGCTCCAACCCGTACTCAACTTCAAAGTATGTCTATGGGTCCTAGCGAGGGCTTCAAGGATTACGCCCAGAAATGGAGAGATCTTGCAGGGAGATTCCAGCCTCCTCTGTCTGATAGGGAGCTAGTAGACATGTTCTTGGGCACTTTGTGTGGTCCATTCTTCAACCACTTGATCGGAAGTTCTTCGGCTGGGTTCATCGAGCTGATACTGACAGGTGAAAGAGTAGAAGCCGGTATCAAGAGTGGGAAGATTCGAATGGTTGCATCTTCTAATGCTGAGAAGAAGCTATTTGGTGGCAAGAGGGAAGATAATACTGTATATGGCCAGGAGGGACGTGCTAGAGGTAACCACAACCCATCTGTGGGGGCAGTACTGGTCTCTAATCATACGCCTGCGCAATGGCATTAACAAGGGAATTAGTGTAAGGAGGTCGCACCTAAAAGACAATTCACCAAGATTAACATGTCACCGGATCAAGTGTTACAACACATGTTGAAGGCAAGGTTGATTACGTTAAAGGCTCCTCTATAAAACCCCAATACTTCTGCTCCTAGTTACCACTCTAATGAAAGGTGTGCATACCATTCTGATAGCCCTGGACATGATACAAATGGTTGTTGGGCTCTGAAGAACAAAATTCAAGATATGATTGACGCCAAGGAGATTGAATTCGATCCTCTAGAGACTCACCATGTGATCACTGCTCCTAGGCCAAATCATTGAGAGCGTCTATTTCATTGTGATTTTTCAATTGTAATTTCCTTTGCTTGTTCAAACAATTACTGTTATGTCAAACTTTGGTTTTCCCATTAATGCATTGCATATGTTGGTCTTGAATTATTTCGTATTCATTATATTCAAAATGTGTTTTTACTTCCTTTCGTGATATTCAAATCTCGATTAGAAGCTCCAAGCCTTTAGAGGGAGGATGAAGAAAACGATACCACAGTCTCTACAGTATGCTTTTGAACAGACCCCGGTGACGATGTACATACATTGTTTCAAATCCCAAACAGTGGAGTTATAAGGAAGATAATCTCTAGTCAACCCCTTTGAGCCTAAGAAGTAGGATTTTTTCTTTTCACACAAATTAAAACCCTTAATCATAACCCGGGGCAGGGTAATTTTCTCAGTTAATTCAGATGTGCATTTAATCGCAAACTTTCCCCTTCATGCACGACAAATAGTGTAGAAGATGCTCTCCAAAAGATGGTGATGGGTCCGCATAATCGTCAAGGCAGGCAGTCATTGTCTCTCAAAAGAAAATCCCGTTACGTCAAAAACCTATGAAAGAGACTTAAGAAAAGCTGGGGCATCCCACTGACTGTAAACACAAAAGAAACAATTCAGGCAAAAGTAGGGATAACAAAATATAAAAAAAGAGGTCCTACAAATCCTCAACAAAAGAAAAGGTTACAAAAATGATTTCCTTCTCAAACAAACGTTCAATTTCTGAACCATCACCAAGTATCAGAGCAAAGATTCCAGACTCAATTGGGATCTAAATCCACAATTAACTGAGTTTAGGATTGAAGAACGTCACGAAGAACGGGTTCGGTACAAATAAAATTTGAGCCTTTATCCTTTGTTTCTTAAACTATGAACCAGGCCACGTTATAACCCTTAAAAGTCCTAGCTGAAGCATGGGTTAGTTTGAAAGCATATTGTTACAAAAGGTATCTTGAATCCTGTAGGGTTCACTATAAATCCTGAGCTGATATCACACTCCTATAAAATTTGTTTGTTTTACTAAAAATGATTTTTCAAACTTCAAGACAGACATAAGCTTTGTATTCTTAAAATACCATTGTTTGCATATGATTATTTGTTCCACAACAGATAAATTCGCACGAAGGATATTCGATGAACAGAAATCCTCTCAAAAGACAGAATCACCTCAGATGGAAAGACATTCCAGGGACAGGCCTTTCATAATCAAGGGGCATAACATGGTGTCTAACTAATCTGGGACGGTCAAGTCAAGGTCCAAGGAATCTCTCAAAAATGCCAAATAGCCAGGGGTAGATCTCCTTCTGAATCACTTGGGGTATTAGACATGAATTCTAGCAGCGAATCATATGCGATCAAACAAATACCTTCTGGCAGTGTGACAACACTTACTACTATGGATAATGACCATTCTCTGTACCCGGTGAACATGGACATAGTCAGAAAATACTATGCATGAACAAAGACCCGTTAGGTTGATTGGCCTAGGCAAAAATGAGGGCATCCCGGCAAACCAAAAGGGTTCGGGCAAAAATTAGGGATATACATATGGAAAAAAATTGTACACCCGACAAGTCGAAAACCTGAAAAGGCGGCTTGGGAAAAAAAGGGTATCCCGATGGACTTAAAATTTGAAAGGACAGTCCATGCAAAATTTAGGAATTAAAACGTACGACTATGTCCCGTCATCTCGCCACTTATCTATCAGTAGAAGGTTTATTACCCTGATCTACATTCACCAAGGACTCCAAGAGTTGGGATAACAGACAAACCATCTACAAAATCTCCGACAGATACCTTCTCCAGTAGGTACTGAGGCAAGGGCATTCTACTACAAGGTCATTGCCATATTCTTAGCATGCAGCCTAATGATGGCAGGTGTTCTCATATCCTCGGCAGAGTAAAAATCTCTAACTACCGCCCCGACATTTAAAAATTCCCCAGTGAAGTCACCAAGCTTATTAGGATTTCCCAACAAATTTCTTCTCAAAACAACAAAACAAGAATTCCCAGTGGAAACATTTTAAATAAAGCAGATTATCATTTAGAAACAGTCCAAGTACGATCCAGAGACGGATGTCATCCTGACACTTACTTCAGATTCTCATCTAGAAATGGTTCAGGTACGATCCAAAGACGGATGTCATCCTGACACCTACTCCAGATTCTCATTTAGAAACGGTGCAGATACGATCCAGAGACGGGTGTCATTTTGACACTTATTCCAAACTATCATCTAGAAACGGTTCAGGTACGATCTAAAGATGGATGTCATCCTGACACTTACTCCATATTCTCATTTAGAAATGGTGCAGATACGATCCAGAGACGGATGTCATTCTGACACTTATTCCAGACTATCATCTAGAAACGGTGCAGGTACGATCTAAAGACGGATGTCATCCTGACACATACTCCAGATTCTCATCTAGAAACGGTTCAGGTACGATTCAGAGACGGATTCCATCCTGATACTTATCCATATCATCTTCTAAAAACAGTTCAGGTACGATCCATAGACGGATGTCATCCTGATACTTATTCAACACTGATACGGTGGCAGAACCGACTATTATACTGGTTTGCGTTTTGTATTCGCAAATGTGCGGTAAGCAAGAGTCGCCACCGAATTTTATTTCATCCAATAAAGGAAAAGGAAAAAGAACACAAAAAACCTTTTTCGACAGTTTTCTGAGTACGGGGGGTAGATTATGGAAAGGGAAGGTGTTAGCACCCTTTCCATCCATGGTTTTCCATGGGCTCTTAGGTACTTGCTCATTTTTAAATTGCTTTTGTGTGTTTGTGTGCTTTGAAAAAGTTATGAATTTTTCCTTAGCGCGGCGTTTCATTTTATGGTAACCCTTGTATCAGTCCTCAAGGGTGTGATAAAATGTTTTTGAAAACTTTAGTTTGAAAAGCTTGTTTGAAAGTGTATGGTGTAAAAAGTTTTCTTGAGCAAGTACTTATGAGTTTCTACCTACTCGAAAAAGACTGTCCGTTTTCCTATTTCCCTTAGACAATGATATCCTACTATTAAGGAGTAGGTAGCTCCATCGTTGGAGTTTGAGGGACAATCGAAAGGCACGTTTTTACGGTCACATAAGCAATGACTTGGAAACCTTAGTAGTTACCCTAGGGTCTTAAAGATCTTTCCGAGGCAACATTTGAATGGGTCATTTTTTATCTTTTGAGACTAGAGGGCAACCACTAAAATTCCCTATACCTCATGATCGTTTACCGAAGGCAACCAGAGTGGGAGTATACCCTAAGAGTGAGCATGTACAAGTGTTTGATTTCAGTTAATTTTGATCTTGCGCATTTGGGGTTATCTACCGTTTTACTCGTTTTTCTTTCCATACAAGCCTATTTGTCTAAGCAGTTAATAATAGCAGAAAGTAAAGTACGGGAATTTAAACCTAGCTATTACAAGGCCTCGGGGAGGGGATTACATAACCAAAATGTGCGTAAACAGTAAATAAAGGCAGTAAATAAATTCCTAGTTAAAACTATTACAATCTCAAAGCAATTACAATAATTAAGAAATAAGGGAAAAAAGACTACGCGCGACAGAATTAAATACGGGGAATAAAATTGAAATTCTAAAAGAAATCTAATTAGTTAAAGAAAAATATTTTTGTATTTTTATTTGAAAGAAAAGTGATTAAATTATGATTTAACCTAATTTCTAATTGATTTTAATTATGAAAAAGAGATTAAATTACCCTAATTAAATTAGCCTAATTAATTAGTGAAATTAAATATTTTATGAAAAAAACCTAATTCTAATATTTTTGTGTTTTTATGATTTAATTAAAAACAATGATTTTTTGTGAAATAATTAAAGTCAAATAACTAAATAGAAGAAATTAAAAGAATTAAAATGGGCCTGGTATGAAATAGCAAACTGGGGGTTTGTTGTTGAATTTGCCAAGCCCAATTTGCTGATGGCCCAATTATCCAACGCGCGATTCAATGAAGCCTGCCTCTGAGGGTCCACCATGGGGGTGAATTGTTGGGCGCTGGATCTGGATCTGAGATGATCCCATGGTTGGATCTGAGGACGCATTGAGACCACGCGGCTGGAACTTGTCATGTGGATGTAATGAAACATCAATGAAGTCGCCACCGAACGTCTTTTATCCCGCTGAAAGGGAAAGGTAAACATCGAGAAAACCTTAAAAGGGAGATATCACGGTCTTTCGACCGAGAGATCGGGTAAGGGAGTCTGTTACGCGAGGGAAATGTGCTAGCACCCCACATGCCCGTAGTACTCTACGGTATCCACTCTTGTTGTCTAATCTAATGGGTGTAGTCAAATCCTATGTCTATGGCTTAAAACTGAAAAAAGGAAATGCATGCGAAAGAAAGAAAAAAACAATGTAGGGAAAATAAAAGTTGTGCTCGATCGGGCCCTACCCCAATGCCTACATATCCCTTTTAAGGAATCAGAGCAGCCGTAGTTCGGCTTATATATTTTGGTTGGTTTGTGTTTTTTAGTTAAGACGACGAAAACAGTCAAGATGGCAAAACATCAAATGAAACAACAAACGTATGAGATGGTCAAACATCGGCTAAATAATAACAAAGTATCATGTCAAAGATGGCGAAACATCAATAAAATGGATGACAAAACATCACACCTAACAATGATATTGAGAGTCAAAGTAGGATAACCAACATGTGCGATGGCGAAACATCGGCTTCAAACAAATGTGCGATGGCGAAACATCGGCTAAAAGATAGCACAGTATCATGGCAGAGATGGCAAAACATCAATAAATCGGATGACGAAACATCACACCTAACAATGATATTGAGAATCAAAGTAGGATAACAAACATGTGCGATGGCGAAACATCGGCTTCAAACAAATGAGTGATGGCGAAACATCGGCTAAAAGATAGCACAATATCATGGCAGAGATGGCAAAACATCAATAAATCGGATGACGAAACATCACACCTAACAATGATATTGAGAATTAAAGTAGGATAACAAACATGTGCGATGGCGAAACATCGGCTTCAGACAAATGTGCGATGGCGAAACATTGGCTTCAGGTTTATAAACAAAACCAAGAGGCGCATAAACAAATAGGATTGGTTTGTATCTTTTACCTTGAAGAAGGGTTTAGGTTCATTAGAGGTGTTTTGTGATTTGCCAAGAAAATAGTTTTTGTTTTAAGATGCAGAATGCATAGAAAGGAAAAACAACTAAGGGAGACTAGCCTAGTACTATCCCTAGTGTTATCATACAATGGTTGACCCTAAGGTTGAGGATAAAGGAAAACCCTACCTTAATTAACATGTTAAAGGAAGCTTAACAAAACTATCCTATAGGGAACATGCACTGAGAGCGAAGTCGTGATCTCAATTTCTAAATTGAGTGACTCATCGATCAACAATTAAAGAAGAAAAGTAATAAACCTCCTATAGGGAACATGCACTGAGAGCGAAGTCGTGATCTCAATTTCTAAATTGAGTGACTCATCGATCAACATTTAAAGAAGAAAAGCAATAATCATCCTATAGGGAGCATGCAATGAGAGTGAAGTCGTGATCTCAATTTCTAAATTGAGTGACTCATCGATCAAAAACAAACACAACACATGTATCAGACAAAAACCATAGGGCCTCCTGACATATATCAGCAACAGAGGTCCCATCATGCAATCATAGAACTATGCAAAATGAAAATGGAAGAAAGGAAATAGTGCAATACCAAACAGATAACTATCCTTAGCAAATGAGAAAGAATAAAAGAAACCCAGAGAACTTCAAGCAAGCTGGCATCAGTAGATAAATCAAGTTAGAAATTATGCCATCAAGGTACAAGTATTGAGATTATCATATATGAATAGATCCCATGGGCAATGTATAACATTCACAATCACATGCATATATATCCTGCATAAACCATCAAACATTCCAAGCACAAGAACAGCGCCAATATAATAAATTGTGTTCCACAAATAAAGTGAAACACAATAGCCCGAAGTCAAGACTGGAAAACCTTTCTCACAGTACCTCGCACATCCAACAACCAAGTTAGTATTCCCATAAATAGAATGATGATTCACATAATGGATGGATGATGACACCATGATGAATTGAGAGAACATGATAGCAATTATCAAACATTAGTCATGATAAACAAAAGGAAAAAAGGCATATGCACAATTTGGTCAAAAGAAACAGAGGAATGTTGCTCCTTTCTATCACCATATTGATTTGACAATTGAATATCAATCAAGGATCATGGGAGCTTGAAAAGACCACAATTAAAGATCATGAAGGTCAGTAGCAACTACATTTCAACCATCCTCAATTAAATCATCACAGCTCACACACACAATAGAGGAGAAATTCCACACAATGCATCAAAAGGTCCAAGCACTCAAACATGAGGCATTAAATGAAAAGACTTGAGTTATAATGGATAATTAGAATCAACATGATCATTAGGTGCCCAATTATAGGCCTCACTCAAGTTCATTGGCCATCAAACCAATTGCAACAAGATATGCAACACTAATTGGGTACCTTCACTTCAAAAATACATCAAAAAATAGAAACAAGGATCCATAATTCAAACCAAAAATATCTTAGTATCTTTGAAGTGTATAGAAGTCAGAAATCAAGTCTTATGTTCATGAATGATTGAGGAGGGGATCAAATGAGGCCCAAAGTTCAAGACTAGTTGACAAAACTACCAAACTAGACAAGTTTTCAAAATAATTTGTGGAAAAATGTCAAACCAAGTTAAATAATTCAAGAAAAATGGTTTTCAGATCCTCAACACATTCATGCACCCTAATCAAGACTTGAATTCTATTGAAAATCCAGGGCATAGTGGTTTTGAAAATGAAACTTGCACCATAAGCAACAAAACCCTAATTTTTGACTTTTAATTCTCAAATATTGATTAAGTAAGATCAAAATTCAAATAATTTAAACCAAGATCATACAAATCACCAAGAAACCCTAAATGTCAGAAAGCATATTTTTTTTAGATTTTTTGAATTAAAGAAAAGTCAAGAATAAAATTAAATTCAAACGATTAATTAATTAACAAATATTCACATCTCAAAATTGAACTTTAATCAAAAAGTCAGAAAAATATCCAACCAAAATTATATTCAAATATTAGAATTAAAAACACACATATATGAGTTTTTATGGAATTTTTGAATTAAAGGAAATATTGAAATAAAAATTATACAAACAATTGACAATCAAACCATTATTTAAGGGAAAAAATGAAAACCCTAACCAAAAATCAGAAAAAAGGTCAAAATAAAAATATATTCAGATTCTATGATTAAAAGTAAGCTTGCATGATTTTTTTGAGGATTTTTGAATTAATGGAAGTATTAAAATAAAAATTATAAAGCAAAAATTCAAAATAAACTTCTCAAATTAAATTTATAATTAAAAATAGAAAAAAAAATTAAACCAAAGTAAGAATCAATTTATACATTATTTTATGAGCTCAAAATATTTTTGTGAAATTTTTTAGGTCAAAGAAGTATTAAAACAAAAATAATCCTTAAACAAACAATTATTTAAATTAAATAATTTTTAAGCCAATCAAAACGTTTTAAAAAATTCCAATAAAATTTCAAAAGATAGTGGAATTTATTTTGAACTTGTTAGAATTTTTTTAGAATTTTCTAAATTGTTTTGATCAAGAAATAAAAATCAGAAAATCAATTAAAATAAAAATATGAAAAATGCATGATAATTTGAAACAGGCCAATCACATCGTGCCACCTCACTTCATCTTCAACCTCCAGCATAGGGAAAAACGCGTGCAATACCATAGTTCATGAGCCTATATTCAGATCCATCATTCATGTTCGTTTCTTAACCAAAATCCATGAAATCAAGTGCAAATTAAAGCTAGCATATCATACTACATGATGCAATTTGAATCAAACTCAAAGATTAAGCATAGATCAAGAGCCAATTGAGCTTGATTCAAATTGATTCTTGTGATGAGAAATGTTGATAAAATAAGAGGGCAAATTTTGGGGTACAACAACAAGAAATGGCCATTTTGCATATTTGTCAAAATTCAATAAAATGCCTCAAAATTCCAAAGTCCATAACTTGCTCATATTTTTGAATTTTGACACAAATGAGTACAATTTGGAAAGGTATTGAAAATATATTAAATCCCTTAGTTTTGAGTTTTTGCAATTGAATCCATTAAGTTTCTCAAAATTGAGCTTGAAATTCACTAATTTTGGAAAGTGACCTATAATTTTGTGACTTTAAAAGACCATAATTCTTGATTCCTTGCCAATTTGTACATGAGACCAAAAGGAGATGAAATATCATCCTCTTATCTTTCCAAGCATGTTTCATTTGCAATTTTTTGATCAAAGGTGAATAACATATGAATTTTTGAAGTTAAGTCCTTATTTTCCAAAATTAGAAACTTTTAGGGTTTCTTCATGCACAAGTTTCGATCCAAACCTCAATCTCTTTGATCCAATGATCAAAATGGACTTGAAATATGAAAAGTACATTCTTGAATTGATGGTTGGCCAAAATTTCTCTTGGTCAACCTTGACTTTGACTGATTTTGACCAAAATGGCCATTTTGCCCCTTTGAATCAATTGATCCACTTCCCTTCAAAATTGGTGATCAAAAATCCAAACATATGATCTCCCAAACATATAGAGGCAATGTGCAAAGTTTCACTTCAAAATTCTCAAGAAATATTGATGAAATCCCAAACCCTAGTTTTGGTTAACACATCAGGAGACTGATGAACCATCTTCAAAACTTCAAATCCTCTAGATATCTTAACCCATTTCTTGTACTAAGACCTTCCAAATATCAATGAGATGTTGTAGCTTCCAAATCAAAACTTGTACATTGATCAATAATCTTGCTCAAACAAAACCCTAATTTGACTGGTGAATCAAAGGAGTGGTTCCTTCTCATAATCAAACACAAACTTCAATCCTCTGATGATCCAAAGAGATGGATAAAACATCTTGAGATATGCAATAACTTTTGAGCTTGAAAGATCCAGAGGTTTAGATGATAAGGTTCTACTTGAGCAACTTGTCAATGCAAACAACTTTCAAAGCTTGAGGAAAACTTGATAACCAAAGTACTTTGATCCCATCACAATGATTTAATGAAATGAAATATGATATTCATGATGAAACATAAGCCTAAATTAAGAGGGTAAAATTTGGGGTGCAACAGCTGCCCCTATTCAAATATTTTCAACATGATAAGTGAGAAAAGTGACAACTTTCGAGCGTACATGGTTGAAGATGTTTGAATATGAAAGAACCCAAAAATTTACACTCTTGAAGAAGAAAGAAACAGAAACAGAAAACTCCCAAGACATGCGTCGGAATGAAGATGTAACGCAGGTTGAAACAGAACAAAAACAAAGAAGAGTAGACGCAACTAAACTTCCGGACAGATGTGCCAGGGCAAAACTGGGCTTCGAAAGGGGTGAGACAAAACCCAAACCACAGAGTGTAGGTGAAACTAAACTCTGGAAAAGAAAACGTACGCGGGTGAGGAGGCGAAACTCTGAGCTCGACCCAAAGCAAAAGTGGCTAGAGTGCGTGATTCTAGGAGCACTTGCTAATCTCAACTAAGATAGCCAGTATGAAGGAACTGAAAGAATCTCAAAAATGAGGGACAAAAGCGAGACGAAACCCGACTCAATAACCAGTTAGACGAAACTAAACTAGATGAGTACCAGGACGAAACTGGATCCCATGCACGGGTAACGAGGTGAAACTCGACCCAAAGCAAAGTGATGAGAGTGCATGTTTCTCGGAGCACCTGCTGGTCTCAGATCAATGGATAAACAGTGACGAAAACTGATAGAAGGATCCAAGGAACACAAGAAACTGATTTCAAACCAGGGACGCAGTACGAACACTGCACTCAGTAAACAAACACCGTCAAAGGGTCCAAGGTATAAAATTAAAAACGAGACGAAACTCGACTCAATAACTAGTTAGGCGAAACTAAACTAGACGAGTACCAGGACGAAACTGGATTTCATGCACAAGGTGAGGAGACGAAACTCGAGCTCGACCCAAAACAAAGAGATTAGGGTGTACACCTAAAAACCTACTGAAAGCGAATATCAGGATGAAACTGGTATTCAAAAGGTGCATCAATAGACATTAGAATGAACCAGAGAGGGTAGTGAAGACTAAACCCGAGAAGACCGCGCCAGGGCGAAACTGAACTACAGTCAAGAGTAGACACTCAAACAAACAAATGATTGACATCAAAAAGATATTGGTATGGGGGGAAACTGAGATAATGAGGACGAAGACCTCGCTGGGGATTTAATCCAAAGTATTAGCAAATTCAACTGGGGACAACAGAAACAATAATGGCTTATGTTCCGATGTATGTTTGAATTTTTTTTATATAGCGCAATGCTCCATATAACGGAAATGCTATGTGTTTTGGTAGATGTAATATGATGATTCATGTTTAAAAGTTTCACTTGGGAATGGCCAACTGAAAAACCAATAACCAAGAAGTCAGGATCTGACAAAACTTGCAAAAATAAATCTCAAAATCCAAAGGAGAGGAGAAAATACAGGGAACCACTAAAGAGGGAACCTCGAAGAGATGAAGCTTCGTGGGGAATAAAATCCGAGCAACTAGTAGAAACGGGCCACAAACATTGAGAGGAGCTGCAAAAATAAATTTCAAATTCCTAGAGAAGATCAGATCGACATTGTAGCTTCTGGAGAAGATTAGACATTGAGGGAGAAGATCAGGGTAAGACTGTAATCTCTGGAAAAGACAGCGCACGGTCGTGTTAAGGATGATACCAAGACAACAAGTCTGACGTGAGAGGTGAAAACCTTTGCTGGGGGAACAAAGCTCTGCTGAGGAAACAGGACTTCCGGGGAGACAGAACTCCGTTGAAGATTTTTGTTGGAGAAATTTTATTGGAATGCAACCAATGGACGGATCATGCAGATGGTCACACAGTATCGACCCTACTGGGGATAGGGAAAGATCTTAACATAAGGATGCCCCAGTCTGCAGGTCGGCTGGGAAATGAGAGGTCAAGGCGAGGGATCTCTGTTGGCAATTCTGTTGGGGAGTTGAAACTTCTTCAAAATGTGAGTTCCCATTTAAACGACTCCACTGGGGATGTGCGACATATCCAAACTTGAAGTCTTAAAATGAAGCTTTTGAAAGAAGATTCTCGGGGCCATAAAACTTCACTGCGGAAACAAAACTTCACTGGGGAAACAAAACTTCACTAGGGATAAGTAGAGTCCTAATCATACATGGGCTCTGTCCAAATGTTCCCTTCTTGACAATCATTAAGCTCTTTACAGGTGTTCAACGTGTAAACTCTTTCTTGACGTCAAACAAATGTTTTGCATGCAGAAAGATGTTTATTTTAGGAACGAAAAACCTGATGCGACGATTATTTAAGCCTTTGAAGTTGAAAATCTTAACAAAGTTTTGCATCTCTGTTATGAATGAATCACTGGCTAGAGTGCAAAAATTTCAAAACTTTTCTTCCCCTTTTTTGAAAAACGAGTCAAGATGCGGGTGATAAGATACCAACATGAGTATGCAACACATATTTGGGAGTTTAGGAAATGTTATCCCGTTGTAGTATGCTTTCGGGTTAAACCCTTGTTTCAGTTAGGACTTTTAAAGGTTGTAACGTGGCCTGGTCCAAGGTTTTTTAGAAAAAGGTTTTTTCAAGGCTCATGTTATTTGGTGCCCACCCCCTTCATGATATTGTCCTGTCCTAAGTTCAGTTGACTTATCACAAGCATTCATCTTTCAAAAGGATTTATAATGGTTGAGTGATCACGACAAATTCTCCAACATGATTGTCACTTAACTTTTGTTGCTTTTGTTTTTTTTATATTGTTGTTCCTCTTCTTTTGATGAAGATTTTATTGTATAATCTCTTTTTTCTGGCCTTTTAGGCTCTCTTTTCCCTAACTTTTGCCTGGACAAAATCTTTTGAATTTCAAATTCGGGAGTCCAGCGGGATGCCCTAACTTTTGCCTAAGCGACTTGTTTTCAAGTTTCGACTTAGCGGGGCTTTTTCTTTCTTTCTTATTCACACCTTCTACTTTGAACAAGTCAACATTACTTTAGGTCTTTGAACCTTTTCTTTATTTCTCTCTTTTTTGTTTTTTTATTGAAGAAAACAAATGCCTCATTCCTTGGTCGGCGAGGGATAACCATTATTGTATCGATTCGATCTCGACCTCAGGACCTTGTGAGGAAAAGAACATCATGGTTTAGACATTTTTCCTGATCTCATGATGCGAAAGATAAAATATGGTGATCCTCAGATGGGACATTCCTTCTGAAATTTGAATGCTTGGTCAAATCAACTGAACATCTACCCTGCCCCTGGTTAAAAATAAGGTTTTTTTTGAACGAAAAGGAAAATCCTACTTCGAAGGCTCAGAGGGGTTAACGAGGGTCTAACTTCCTTCTATCTCCGGTGTTTGGGGATTGAAATAATGCCTATACATCGTCAACGGGGTTCTACTCAAAAGCATACCACTACAGTCATCGTTTTTATCTAAACTCCTTCCTCCAAACTCTTGGCTAAGCAAAAGAATTTACACAGTTGGTATCAAAATGCCCGAAAAAACGATTAAAGAGTGATACTGGATTGATTAAGTAAAATGAAACAATTTTTTTCAAGGCAAAAATATTCAACGCATCAAGACTGACATTCAGCTATAAACAAAATTCTATATGCAGACAATGCTAAAACAATCAATCAATATGACACATGAAAGTGCGGCAAAGAAACGTAATAAAAGCCATTATGGGGAAGAAAAAACTCCAACTAGGTTCACCGATCTCGCCGACCTGCCGTAATCTTGACATTATCCCGACCCAAGACCTTTACCAACAACACGAAATTGTGAAACAAAATGGCAAGGAAACTACCAGTAGAGTGAAAGAGAGTCCTATCAAATAGAGAAACAAACATGCCCTTTGCACAGTAGTAGTTGTGTTTGTTATCCGTATTTTAAACGATCAACTAACCATGACTTGTATTACCATTTCCGTGTAAGGCCCACGAAGTTTATATGCACATGCTTATCAAAAATATTGGACGTTTTTGCAAACAAAATAATAAAAAGGGCGAAAAGAAAAGTATGCGTATACTTGAAAGAAGATATTCTATTGATTTTGAGAAATCAGCCTGTGAAAAAGGCATTTACATTTGGAAGAAAGTAATTACAAAATCAAAGCAAACAAGTGTTTACAAATGGAAATGTGAATGTAAATCTCCATCAAGTCCCAACTCTGTTATGACTCTTATGACTCTTATACTGCCTGTTTTAGGACAGATCAATCCTAGATTGGCTTCGAGCTTATGCCAGGTGACGGAATGAAGGAAAGAAGCAAAGGATCTCATGCTGAGCGTAGTCATTTGCTTTAAGTCCCTAACTTTTGCCTGAATCTCCCTTTCGGGTTTTCGATTCACCAGGACACCCTCTTTTTGCCTAAACCTCCCTTTCGGGTTTTCAGTTTAGCGGGTTTTTTTTTTGTTTTTTTTATGCAAAGTATTTTTTAACTATGTTAGCATTCATAGGGAGAGGGAAGTACTCTCCATCCATAGTCATGAGCATCATCGCTCCTCCAGAGAAAACTTTTCTGACCACAAAAGGACCTTCATAAGTCGGAACCCACTTTCCCTTGGGATCTCCTTGGGGGAGAATTATAATTTTTAGCACAAGGTCACCTGGCTTGTAACACTGAGGCCGTACCCTCTTATCAAAAGATTTCCTCATCCTTTGCTGATATACCTGACCATGACATACAGCTGTCAACCTCTTCTCATCAATAAGTTCCAACTGATCCATCCGATTCTGTACCCATTCACTTTCATCCAGCTTAACATCTCTCATGATCCTTAGAGAAGGAGTCTCGACTTCTACCAGAAATACTGCTTCCATGTCGTAAACCAACGAAAATGGGGTTGCCCCAGTCGAAGTACCAGTGGTGCGATAACCATGCAAAGTGAAAGGCAGCATCTCATGCCAATCTTTATAGGTTACCACCATTTTCTGCACGATTTTCTTGATATTCTTATTGGCCGCTTCGACATCACCGTTCATCTTTGGTCGATATGGGGAAGAGTTATGATGCTTGATTTTGAAAGACTCACAAAGCTCCTTCATCATTTTGTTGTTCAAATTAGACCCATTATCGGTAATGATCTTTTCAGGCACTCCGTAGCGACAGATAATATTGTGCTTAATGAACTGAGTTACCACCTGCTTGGTGACATTGGCATAGGATGCAGCTTCGACCAATTTTATAAAATCATCGATGGAAACCAGAATGAAACGGTGACCGTTGGACGCAGTTGGTTCAATTTTGCCGATCATATCAATTCCCCACATCGCAAACGGCCAAGGGAAAGTCAAGACATTCAAAGGTACTGGCGGCACATGCACTTTATCAGCATAGACTTGACATTTGTGGCAAACCCGTTCATGACTGTAACAATCAGTCTCCATGGTGGACCAATAATAACCTGCTCGCAAGATCTTTTTAGCCATGGTATGCCCGTTGGAATGGGTCCCAAAATCTCCTTCATGTATCTCTTCAATGATTCTAGCTGCTTCTTTCTTATCAACACATCTGAGCAGTAAACCATCATGATGCCTTATATACAACACACCGCCACTGAGAAAGAACTTGGCTGAAAATCTTCTCAAGAACTTCTTATCTGTGACGGATGCCTCTTTAGGGTACTCTTGCGTTTCAAGATATTGTTTAACATCATAAAACCAAGGATTACCATCTGATTCCAAACTAGCCTCAAAACAGAAAGCTGGCTCACTCAAACTTCTGATGGTAATGGAAGGTGCCTCATTAGCCCACTTAACCTTGAACATGGAGGACAAAGTTGTCAGTGCATCAGCTATATTGTTTTCTTCTTTGGGAATGTGCTCAAACGTGATCTCTTAGAAGTAAGGAATCAGCTTCAAAACATGCTCGCGATACAAAATTAGGTTCTGATGGCGAGTCTCCCAATCTCCATTAATCTGGCTGATAACGAGATTGGAATCCCCGATCGCTGCTTTAATGCCATAAATGCAAGCCTCATATTCGGCCATGTTGTTAGTGCAATTGAAACAAATACGAGCCGTGAAAGGAATGTGGTATCCCTCAGGGGAAGTGATAATAGCTCCGACACCGTTGCCCATGGCATTAGATGCACCATCAAAAACAAGCGTCCAACGTGATCCCGGCTCGGGTCCTTCGTCTGGGTCTAGCATATTACAATCCCGAATGTACACAATTTCCTCATCTGGAAAATCAAACTTCATCGTTTCATAATCATTCATGGGTGTGATCGGTGGATCTGGAACTGACTGTTTAACGCTGGTTCGCGAAATGTCGCGGAAGCAAGAGTCGCCACCGTCTTTTATTTTCTCCAACATGGACAGGACAAAAGCACAGAAAAATTCCTTAAAGAGATTGCTCTCGGTTCGGGAGGTAGGTTATAGAAAGGGAAGGTGTTAGCACCCTTTCTATCCATGGTTATCCATGGGCTCTTAGTTACTTGCTCATTTGTGTTTTCAAAATTGGTTTGTTTGCTTTTCAACTGTGGGTTTTAAAAAGTTTCTTTGAAAATTCCAGTTCGACTCTTGTATCGGTCCTCAAGAGTGTTTGAAAAATTGCTTTCGAAAGCTTTTTGAAAAGTGTCGGTGTGAAAAGTATTTTTGATTTGTTTTTGAAATTAGAGCAAGTATCTAGAGTTGTCTACCTACCCTAAGGAATTCGTCTGTGTAAATGTCCTTTAAAGTAGTGCCATCCCACCATTGAGAGGTAGGTAGCACCACCATTGGAGGTGTTCGGGTCAATTCGAGGTTCGGGACATGGTGATCACCGGAGCAATGGGAAGACACCTTAGAAGCTACCCTCATGCCAGGTTCCCGGATCATGAGGACTTACTAAGACATCCTCTACTCGACGATCACCTTTCGAGGCAAGGCAACAGTGAGGCGTACCCTAGGGGTGGTGTGTGATTTGTGTGTCATGTTCAGTTATTTTTGTCTTGTCATGTTATGGTGATCTACGCGTTTGTTTTTATTTTATCATTCATTCTTGCATGCATTTATTAACAGTTAAAAACAGTGCGGAAATTAAAAGTTCTAAACTATTACAAAGGCGCGGGTCCACATCGCCAAATTAAAATCCAGGACCCGATTTGACAGAAAATAAAGAAATAAAGTAAAAGTGCGAAAGATAAATGTTTACATGGCCTTGGGAGAATTACATAAATATTTAAAAGAAATAAAATAAAATGCGCGAACATGAATTAAAATTGGAAACGAGGGCGTTAGACCCTTTTTAATTAAATTATTATTTACAAATTAATGAAATTAAAATGAAAAAGAAATTGTTTTTGAAGTTTTGGTATTTATGATTTTTATGAGAATTCAATGGAATTAAAATTAAATCAACCCTAATTCTATAACTTTTATTCATTAAGAAAAAAAACTATTAAAGTTAAACCTAAATTAAACTAATTAATTAAAGCAATTTGATTTATGAAAATAATAGTAAATAATTAATTATTAGAGATGATGAAATAAAAGAAAAAGTGATTAAAGTAATTAAAACCTAATTCTACAAGTTTTTGATTTATTAAGAAAAGATGTTAAAATTTAAACCTAAAATTTAAATCTAATTAATTAGTGAGATTTATTTACAAAAAATATTAATTAACTAAATATTATTTTTTATGACTTTTCTGTTTTTTTACTATTTTTATATTTTATGAAAATAAGTTAAATTAATTAAAAAAAAGAGAATCATTGAAATAAATAAAATAAGGAAGAAAAAAAAGAAAATACAATACCTTGGGGGGGTTTCTGTCCCCAATTGGAGGTCATATCTTAGCAATTCAGGCCCAATTATCCTTGGCCTTATTGACTTTCCAGGGTAGCATGCATATGCGTTGACTCCTGCCCATCATGTTCTTCCAATTATGGCCCTTTGATTCATCTCAGTAGGCACGTGGATGGCTTGATATTGTGGATGTATGATGGACGCTTGCTTGGAAATTACATAGAAGCATTGTTAGAAAAATAACATGGAAAAGGATGGGGACCTGGGATCGAACCCAGGTCCCAGGGATTACCATACACATGCCTTGCCAACTGCTCCAATTGCGCGTTTTGTTTATATAATAACTAATAAATAATATGAAATAAAACAATGGTTAGTGGATAAATTCAGCGCGAAATTCAAATGTTCCAACCAGCTTGTGCCACCTAGCCTTCTTCTTCCTTGTTGCATTTTCCTGAAATAAAAAACAATTGGATTGCGGGGGTTTTGAACCCCCACTATATGATATATGCCAAAACAGCGAATAGCACATGGTAGCTCATAAATTGAGCGCGAGGTGTGTGTCCAAATCGTCCAAGCACGCTGAGTTGAATGGTCTGGGTCTCACGTTCTAATTTTTCCTTAACTGGGAAACCCCAATTCAAAGCTTTGAAAACCCTAAAAGACAACAATGGCAACTTCGCGTATGGTGTATGAAAACTCAATCAAACTATGTGGTTAGCTTCAGAATCATCCAATTAGTACAAATCCATAAAAAAATGCAATGAACATGCTTGAATATTAAAACATGATTATGCATAAAATTGAAAACAGTTTGACTTATAACTACCAATTCTTGATGTTTCAAGCTATGATTTTGATTCAGACTCCTTCCTTGAAGTCTCAGCAAGCCAATGGAACAATTATTTTGGCTTGAATCGCCCTAGAACCTAGTTTTCAGTATTGGAATTTTTGTCAAAAAACTCAAGTTTGATTATGGATTTCTGGCGCAGCTTTTTGGTTCTTTGCACTAGGGTTGGCTTCATGCTTATGTATGGAATGATTAGGGTTGAGTTTTTTGTCCAAAGAATCAAAGCATTGATGGAATGGATATTAATTTTCATGGCAAATATTTTCCAATATTTTTCATGCAAACTTGGTTCCAATCATGGCCAATTGACTTGATTCTTTCTAAATCAGATAATGCACGAAATCTTAAGACTATTTCATGCATAAAAAGATTTGATTGCTTAGGTTTAGTATTTTCCACATATTTATTTAAATTAAATGAATTATTAGTCATTAAAAATCCAAATAAATAAATAAAAATGATGAAAAACTTCCCTTTGGGCCAAATGGTCGTGCACATGCTTTGGATGATGAATTGTGGAAGAAAAAGAGGCCCATTAGCATTTTTAAGACATTTGAAGCAATGTTGACTTTTCAAAATATCCAAAAATTTCCCAACTTCCACAAGGCATATCATGCTCAATTTTTAAGCTTTGCTCATGTTCTTGGACATTTTGGAAAGGTCTTTAAGTCCTCTAACCAATGTCTTTGGTCCCATGTAATTTTGATTTACCAATCTCAAGTTATGGCCTTTGACTTAAAGTCCCTTTTTGTTGACTTTTGAAAATGACCTATAATGTTGAAATTTATAACTTTTTGTGAGAGCATTTATTGGACTTGAAGTGTGAAGAGGAGTTTTAGGAAATGTTATTCTCTTCAAAATGAGCTTTGGATGGAATTTTTATGATGAACCATGTGGAAGTTATGCCTTGGTCAAGTTACAGTTGACTTTTCAACTGTCCAAATATGGAAACTTTTGCATCTTGGGACTTTTTGAGCCAAGCTTTGAGAATCATGATCAAGCATTGATCAAATGATGTTTGTGGCTTCAAAATGAGATGTTGACCAAAAATTTGAACTTTTGACTGTCAAATGACCATTTTGCCCCTACAGTTGACTGTAGTGCAATTAGGGTTTTTGACTGTGCAATTTTGTGCTGTAAGTCTTGAAACTTGACATGAGGATGCTTGACCATGTTTATAGGCATGTGGGACTTGATTGGACCCTTGGAAACTTCATTTCCTTTGTCAGAACCAAAACCCTAGTTTTTGACTGTTAGGAGGCCCTTGAACTGTGCAACCCTTGGGGAAATTTTGAACCTTTGACTTGGCAAGTTTTGAAGAATATGGGAGGGAAAATTTTGGGGTACAACAATGGGCTAATGAGAAAGATGGTCTGCCAGTACACTACCCTTAATTGCTTTTTGAGTAGTGTATTGGATATCATATTTGGTGAGTATCATCTGCCAACGGGCTACCCTGCCTGTAAGAGATGGCTTCTCAAAAATGTACTTGATTGGGTCCATTTTGGATATCAAGTAGGTGGTGTGAGTTAACATGTATTGCCTTAAACGTTTGGCGGCCCAGGCAAGCGCACAACAAGTCTTTTCCAATAATGAGTACCTCGACTCGCATTCCGTAAACTTCTTACTCAAGTAGTAAATAGCCTGCTCTTTCTTCCCTGTCTCATCGTGCTGACCGAGGACACAACCCATTGATCTCTCTAACACAATTAGATACATGATTAATGGCCTTCCTTCCACTGGTGGCATGAGTATCGGAGGTTCCTGCAAATACCCCTTTATTTTGTCAAAGGCCTTCTGACAATCCTCATTCCATTTCACTGTCTGACTTTTCTTCAACAACTTGAACAAAGGTTCACAGGTGGCTGTGAGATGAGAAGTGAATCTAGAAATGTAGTTTAACCTTCCCAAGAAACCACATATTTCCTTCTCTGTCCTTGGTTCAGGCATTTACTGTATCACTTTTACTTTGGCTGGGTCCACCTCGATACCTTTCTCACTTACAATAAAACCCAATAGCTTGCCGAATCTCACCCAGAAGGTGCACTTATTTGGATTCAACCTTAGCAAGAACTGCCTCAGTCTCTCGAACAATTTTTTCAGACGAACAAGATGTTCCTCTTCCGTGTCAGACTTAGCAATCATATCGTCTACATAAACCTCAATCTCTTTGTGAATCAAATCATGAAAGAGAGTGACCATGGCGTGCTGATATGTTGCCCCGACATTTTTCAAACCAAATGGCATCACTTTATAGCAAAAAGTTCCCCAAGGCGTGATGAATGTTGTCTTCTCCATATCCTCCGGAGCCATCTTAATTTGATTGTAACCCGAAAAGCTATCCATGAACGAAAACACTTTGGAATGAGCAGTATTATCAACCAACAGATCAATATGCGGAAGAGGGAAATCATCTTTAGGGCTGACCCTGTTCAAATCCCTATAATCCATGCACATCCTGACTTTACCATCCTTCTTGGGCACATTTATAATATTTTCAATCCATGGCAAATAATTGACGACCTTTAAGAAATTCGCATCCAACTGCTTCCGGACCTCCTCTTTGATCTTCTTGGACATCTCAGGATGAGTTCTTCAGAGCTTTTTCTTGACAGGAGAACAACCTTCTTTAAGCGGTAGTCGATGCACCATTATGTCTGTATCCAACCCAGGCATATCCTCATAAGACCAAGCGAAGATATCAGAATACTCACGAAGTAGCTCAATCAATATGACCTTTATACTTTCTTCGAGATCGGCCCCTATCTTGACTTCTCTTCTTACCTCTTCTGTGCCAATATTCACTACCTCAATCGAATCTTGATTCGGCTGGATAACCTTCTCCTCTTATTTTAACAATCTTGCTAATTCCTCAGGAAGTTTACAATCCTCATAAGCTTCTTCTTCAGCTTGATAAATAGGAGTATCAAAATCATAATGAGCCATAGCAGAGTCGTTATCAATGTGATCGGTGGTGGAAGTGCATCTGCATGAATGACATTTTGGCATTTTTTAGTGATAGTGTGTGAAAAGAGAAAAATTGCCATTAAAATAAAAAGAAGCAAAATTTTGAATGCAAAAGCGTCCTTTATTTCATGATAAACTTGAAAAATAAACATGGTGGCCCTACACAAATGACCCACTACGCCTTGGGAAGAGCGTAGGAATTATGATATGATAATAAAAGAAACAAGAAAATTACTCCTCAGCGCTTGAAACTTGGATAACATCCACAGAAGTCCAATTGTTGAGTGTTTGGCCTGGAATACTCGGACGAATCCAATCTTCGATATTGTATCCATGAACCCTATCATCGCCAACTGCATTGACGTGTCCTTCTTGAGTAGCACAAGGGCGGTAAAACTTCACAGGAGTAGATAAACTAGATGCTCTAGAAGTTGCACTCTGCTGACCTGGGCTAAAACCAAGATCAAATTTATCAAATTTTGGAGTAACGTCCAGCACCTAACCCCAACCTTCAGGGTTACCACCTTCCACCACAACTCTCGCATCCTTGAGAGAAGACATAACAGTTTCCGGTTTCTTTTTCTTCTCTGGAGGAGGAAAATCGACAGCATGAACTGTCTCAAACGCCTGAAACGAAGTTTCATGTATCTCGCCTTCAACTTCAACATAGCGGAATGATGTCAAATGACTCACGATATACTCTTCCTCGCCGCACACAGTTATCACCTTTCCTTCTGCAGGATACTTGAGTTTCTGATGAAGAGTAGAAGTGACTGCCCTTGCTCTATGAATCCACCGACGCCCCAACAAACAACAATACGCTGGCTGTATATCCATCACAAAAAATGTAGCTGTGAAGGTGGGAGGACCAACCTTAATTGGTAACTCCACCTCCCCGAACACTGATCTTCGAGACCAATCAAACGCCTTCACCATCAAATCACTAAGGCGTAGCTCCAGTCCAGAATAATCAATCTTCATCAATGTTGACTTAGGCAATACATTCAAAGACGATCCTGTATCCACCAAAACCCGGGATAGAGTAGTGCCTCTGCACTCCATTGAAATATGCAACGCTTTGTTATGGCCTGGCCCCTCCGGAGGAAGATCAAAATCTGTGAAGCCCAGACCGTTCCCGGCAGATATGTTAGCACAAACATTCTCAAACTGATTGACTGTTATCTCATGTGGCACAAAGGCATTCTTTAACAACTTCATCAAAGCATTTATGTGAGGTTCTGAATAAATCAACAGAGACAAGATAGACATCTTAGAAGGAGTATGGATCAGATGATCAATTATGCTATAATCACTCTTTCTGATAATTCACATTAACTCTTCAACCTCATTGGGAACTGAAGAAGCTTCTAGTATCGGAATTGGTTGAGTCACATTGGCTGGCGTAACCCTCAGATTACCAATCATCGCCTGCTGTTTTCCTTTTTCTCTTGTAGAAGCATCTGCCGCATCTTGCACATTGGACGGACAAAATATTCTCCCGCTTCTAGTCATTTGGCCCACACCAGAAAAATTATGAACTTCCTCTTCATTACCTTCAACACGTTCTTCCTCAGATGCACGGGTACTTACCTCCTGCTTCACCCCATGGTAATAGACATCGGCACCGTAATGCCATGGGATGGCCTTCTCACTGGTGTACGGCATGGTACCAGGTACCGTAATCATCAAAGGAGGCGCCCTAGATGGGGTAGGAATGCGCACAGGGGTGTAAGGAATAGATACCACAACAACATCTTATTCGGTAACCTTACAACAACTTAGTTTTCTATCGAACTGCAGGGAACCCTCCTTTATCAACAACTGGATACCGGCTTTTAAATCATCACAGCCCTTTGGTTGCTCTCTACACTTGGCACACTCTGAAGTACAACCAGGGAAAATAGAATTGTCAAGCAAATACCTTTTAACATACCACAACGTAGTAGTTACTTGTTCCACATCCATAATCAAATTCAACATTTCACCATTATCATCAATCATATTAACAACACCCGTCCATGCCTCGGCATTGGGTTCTGAGTAACATTCAGACCAGTCACTGGAGTAAATTCGATTGCCTTAGCATCCAACAAGTCTTGTCCCTTGCACTTCAACGCAAAACAATTGTCAGTAGTATGACCAACTCCGCCTGAATGGAATTCACATCTTGCGTTAGCATCATAGTTAACAGGAAGTCTTGCGGGTGGTGGTGGCATATTTCTCAAAGTGATCAACTTCAAATCGAGCAAATGGTGGAGTGCTTCGGTGAGAGATACCGGCAAGGGATCGAATTTTATGGGCTGTCTCTGCTGTTAATTATTATATTGATGGGGAGCATCTTTCTATCTTTGTTGTTGAGGCACTGTATTCGGTCTCTGCTGCGGAGGAGCATTAACAGGAATAGAAACAACATTAATTTGTTGGTGCTGACGATCCTATCTTCTTCCTCTATGAGAGTAAACTACACTTGCGTCGCCTTCCCTTTTCTTCGGGTAAGTGTTGATTGGTTTCTTACTTCCCCCTGATGAGCCACTGGAACCTCCAATCTGAATTTTCCCCAAAACCTACCTCAATTCTTTCACAGGCCATAACCAAGTCTGCAAATCCTGCCGAAGTACTTCCTATCATGTGCTCATAGAATGGCCCTTGCAGGGTACTCATAAACATATCAATGAGTTCTATCTCCATGAGTGAAGGTTGAACCCTCGCAGCCAGCTCACGCCACTTCTGAGCGTATTCCTTGAAAGATTCCTTTGGTCCCTATGACATATTTTGTAACTGAGTGCGATTAGGCGCCATATCCACATTGTAATGATAATGTTTGACAAAAGCCCGAGAAAGATCATTCCAGCAACGAATATGGGTTTTATCCAACTTCATGTACCACTCCAAGGATGCCCTTGATAGACTATCCTGGAAAAAGTGAATCAAGAGTCCTTGATCCTCAGTATGAACCGACATCTTTCGGAAATAAGCAGTTGCATGAGTAACAGGACATGACGTTCCGTTGTACTTTTCAAACGTAGGAGGCTTGAACTTTGGAGGAACTTTCACCCCGGGCACCAACCCGAGATCATTAGCATCCATACCAAGGACTCCTTGCCCTTCCACGGCCTTCAAACGTTCTTCCAACAACCGATACTTCCTATCCTCAACCTGAACTTCCGGCTCTGAACGCCGAACAGAAAACTGATCTTCATCTTAGTCAAAGTCATAATCCTGCTCTTGATAGCCCCTTACACCGCCCTGATTATCTCTTCTGTTCCCTACAAGACGAGGTCCCAGAGACGGGAGAAACTGCCCTACGTTGCGCACAAAAGGGTTTCCAGGCATCCCGTGAAAATTTCCAGCAGGCTGGTCTTGCACATCCCCCAATCCTACAGAAATGTCCTGACAGAGCCCTTGATTTCCACCATCCCCTAGATAGCGGCACTGGTTGTTGATAATGGCAGCCAGTTCCTCTTGTCGGCGATTCACATTGGTGATGACCTCCATGAACTGGGTCATCTGAGTAGCCATCTGGGCCCTCATTTCAGCGAGTTCAGCTTGAACTTATTCCATCTGTCTTGGCAAATTGTTTCTGGTGGAATACCGATGAGTAGTCGTCTTGAATTCTGAATAAGAAAAGCAGAAGAATAAGAATACCGTCTTGAGATAACCTGTAATGTTATGAAATGCATGATGTGCATGATATGTTTGTCATTTCCAGGTATTCAAGAGTCCTTTTATTCATCAGTCACGGCGTGCGACCAAAGATAAAACATACAATCAATGAGAAAAAGGACAATAAGACAAACACTTTAATTATTTACAAATAAATAAACGACATTCAAGTGACTTCGGAAATTTAAGAGTATAATGATAAATAACTAAATACATGTCTTAACAAAAAAACTGAATAATAACAACAAACAAAGGGTCCCTTCCAACAATTCTGGGGCTGACCAAATACACCAAAAGTAAATAACAGAACTAAATCTCCGGGACAAGACATGCTTCAAGATGTTGACAATACTCTTCAAGTCTCGCTTTCTCCTTCAAAAGTTGTGATGCGACTACTTTACTTTTTTGGAACCGATCTTCTGCGACCCGCTTCTGGGCTACTTCCTTCTTAAGCTGAGCATTTTTGTCTTTGAGCTGTTTCTCCAAGTTCCGAATCTTCTTCCTGTAGCTATTCTTAGATGCCTGAAGCTTCTGGCACTCTTGCTGGGTCTTTCTCAACTCTTCTTCTATTTCAACATGAGATCTCTTCCTAAAACTGGTTGCATCAGAAGTTTCCCCTTGAGCTTCTTTGAGTTTGCGAGCTAAGTCTGTTAGAACAAAGTTTGAATCTACTACCCTAAGTTAAAGTTTTGATGATAACAAAATGCAAGATTAAATAAATTGTATAATTCATATGAGACATATATGCTACCTAAAAATTATATTATGCATTTACAGAAACTCTGATGGATATCAGCATAAGAATGTCAACATCAGCATCAGAAGATGAAATATCATAGGCCAGCATCAGAAGATCAAAGCATGTACTTACGCTAAAGCTTGATGAACAGATCTGCGCTTAACATACTCTAAACTCTGATCAAGACCAAAGGAATATCATCAGCACTTAGAAGCGTCAGAATAAGCCAAAGCCAATAACGTGCTGAATTGACAATGGTACTGTGCATTCAAGACACTTTATTACCAACGGCTTTATTCCAAGACAAAGATCTTCTCAATATGGAAAGAACGTAATGGGCATTGAAATGGAATAATTGACTACAACGCATCTTTTCCAAAGGCTATATAAACAAGTCAGTGAGAAATGAATTGGCTAATGCTCTACAACTCTTTACACGCCTAAAGAAAATCATCTTCATCCTCACTCATACAACTTGCTATATCTCTCAAATTGCTTACTCTATAGTTATAGCATCCTAGTTTCACATAAGCTTAATTTGTGTATTATCACAGTTGTGATATAAAGTTTTTGTAGAAAACATTCAACACACATAGTATTCATTTATCTGTAAGAAAGAATTTCCTTGAGAAATCGGTCTGTGGTTTAGACTCAAGAAGGTTTTAGCAGTTGTTAAAGCAGTTGTAATATTCAGTTGAATATAGTGGATTAAGACCTCGTTGGAGAGAGGCGAAATCACCTTGACGGGTGGACTGGAGTAGTTTGAGATCAAACGAACCAGGATAAAAATAACATGTTGTCTGCATTTGATTTCAAGTTTTACAATTCAACCCCCCTTCTTGTGTTTTTCACTTCTTCAATTGGCATCAGAGCGCCTGGTTCTAAGCTAAAACACTTAACCGTGTTAGTACAAGATCCAACGTCAGAAAAACACAATGGCAAGAACATATCAACACACCAGCAATGACAACAATGAAGATAGAGACAGATTCAGCGGCAAACCTCCAGTCTTTGATGGAGAGAATTTTGATTACTGGAAAGACATAATTGAAAGCTTCTTTCTGGAACATGATGCTGATCTGTGGGACATGGTGACAAATGGATACACGCACCCAGTGAATGCAAGTGGTCAGAAGATTGACAGGAAGGCAATGTCTGATCAACAAAAGCGTGACTTCGAAAATCACCACAAGGCTAAAACTATTCTTCTCAACGCCATCTCCTATGCTGAATATGAAAAGATATCTAACAGAGACACTGCAAAGAGTATGTTTGACTCTCTCAGAATGACGCATGAAGGCAACATTCAGGTCAAAGAAACTAAAGCTCTCGCGCTCATTCAGAAGTATGAGGAATTCAAAATGGAAGAAAGTGAATCAATTGAAACGATGTTCTCAAGATTTCAAATTCTGGTGGCTGGTCTCAAAGTTCTGGACAAAGGGTATTCTACTGCTGATCATGTCAAGAAGATCATCAGAAGCTTGCCAAAACAGTGGAGGCCAATGGTTATAGCGCTGAAGCTAGCTAAAGATCTCAACAAAATCTCTCTGGAGGAACTTATCAGCTCCCTCAGAAGTCACGAGATAGAGCTAGAAGCTGATGAACCTCAGAAGCAAGGTAAGCCTTTAGCTTTAAAATCTAACAGAAAATCTGAATCCAAAGTTTTGCAGGCTGTTAAAGAAACCTCTGATGGGTCCTCATCAGAAGAAGACAAACTTTCCCTCCTCTCCAGAAGAGTGAACCAACTATAGAAGCAGAGGCAAAGAAAGTTCAGGTATACCAGAAGACCTGATCAGAATGAGCCCTCCTCCAGATACAGAAGGTCAGACTCCTCCTCTGGATACAGAAGATCTGAAGGCTCGTCAGGAAGTAGAAAGCCAAACACCAAGGATATCATCTGCTATGAATGCAACGAGCAAGGACACTACAAGAGTGACTGTCCAAAGCTTTAGAGGGAAAAGCCCAAAAAGAAGTTTGGAAGGGAAAAGAAGAAGAGTCTCATGGCTACATGGGATGACTCTGACTCGTCTGAAGCTGACTCAGAATCAGATGATGAGAGAGCAAACATAGCTCTCATGGCTAACATATCAGAAGACAATGAAGCTTCTGAATCAGACTCTGAATCAGACACCGAAGAGGTATTCCCTGACTTTGCAATTAATTTTACTAAGGCTGAACTTGCTAAAAGCCTTAACGAAATTCTGGAAAGATATCAGCAGATCAGAGTTAAATTCAGAAACCTGAAAAGGAATCTTGATTCTGACTCTGATAAAACTGAGAGTCTCAAATTGGAAAATTCTGAGTTGAAAAATAAAAATTTCAAAATTAGAAAATCTTTTACAAAACTCTCAGAAGGAAACAATTTCTGAAACTCCCAGCAGCGCTGATGAGATCATCAAGGAGTATGATCACAGCTTTCAGAAGTTCCTTGCTAAAAGCATAGATAGAAGCAAAATGGCTTCAATGATCTATGGAGTTAGAAGAAACAGCAGAAAGGGAATAGGATACCAAGGTAAGGTACCTACACCAAAGAATGCCATGGATCTAAGTATTAAACGCACTCCTCTGAATTCACACTTTGTGTATGGTCACACACATGACATTAAATATACTAGTAGTACTTATTTTGTGAAACCAAAATTCAACCAGAGTTTTGGTAAAGCTAACAAATCAGGACCCAAGAAAATATGGGTACCTAAGGATAAAATAATACATGTTGCAGATATCTTTAGCAGCAAATCAGAAACACCAGTCATGGTACCTGGACTCTGGCTGCTCACGACACATGACGGGAAGAAGGCATATGTTCCAAAGCCTGGAACTTAAGCCTGGAGGCCACGTAGGCTTTGGAGGCAATCAGAGGGGAAAGATCATTGGCTCTGGAACAGTAGGTAATGGAAATCTTCCCTCTATAAATAATGTTCTATTAGTAGATCGATTAATGCATAATCTGTTATCCATTAGTCAATTAAGTGATAACGGTTATGATATAATCTTTAATCAAAAATCATGTAAAGCTGTTAGTCAGAAAGATGGGACTATCCTATTTAATGGAAAGAGGAAAAACAACATTTATAAAATCAAACTTTCTGAACTGAAAAGCCAGAATGTAAAGTGTCTTCTGTCTGTTAACAACGAGCAATAGATCTGGCACAGAAGATTGGGGTATGTTAGTATGAGAAGAATATCTCAGATTAACAAACTCAATCTGGTCAGAGGACTTCCTAATCTGAAGTTCAATTCAGATGCTCTGTGTGAAGCATGTCAGAAAGGCAAGTTTGCAAAACCTTCTTTCAAATCTAAAAACGTTGTTTCCACCTCTAAGCCATTAGAACTTCTGCATATTGACCTATTTGGACCAGTTAAAACTGCTTCAGTCAGTGGCAAGAAGTACGGGTTAGTAATCGTAGATGACTATAGCAGATGGACATGGGTAAAGTTCTTAAGACACAAGGACGAGTCACACTCTGTGTTTGTAACCTTCTGTAACCAAGTTCAGAATGAAAAGGATCTTAGAATCGTTAAAGTCAGAAGTGATCATGGTGGAGAATTTGAAAACAAAGATTTTGAGTCATTCTTTAATAACAGAGGCATTCCGCATGATTTCTCTTGTCCTAGAACTCCCCAGCAAAATGGAGTTGTAGAATGAAAGAACAGAACATTGCAAGAAATAGCCAGAACCATGATCAATGAGACAAACGTTGCTAAGATCTTCTAGGCAGAGGCAATAAACACAGCGTGCTACATTCAGAATAGAATCTCCATAAGACCTATTCTGGAAAAGACTCCATATGAATTGTGGAAGAACAGAAAGCCCAACATTTCATATTTTCATCCATTTGGATGTACTTGTTTTATGTTAAATACAAAAAATTATTTGAACAAGTTTGACTCTAAAGCACAGAAGTGTATTATGTTAGGATACTCTGAACGCTCAAGAGGGTACAGAGTATAAAATACAGAAACACAGATTGTGGAAGAATCAATCAGTGTTCGTTTTGATGATAAGCTTGACTCTGAAAAGTCAAAGCAGAATGAAGTCTTTGCAGGTATGGAAGTTGAATTCACAGGTTCTGAAGACAAGTCATCAGAAGCTCTCAACAAAGACACTCCTTCAACATCAGAAAGAGGCACTGCGAGCAATCCAGCAACATCTGTTGATCAACCTCAGAAAAGACTATCCAGAAGCAGCATGGATCACCCAGAAGAAACAATCTTAGGAAGAAAGGAAGATCCAATCAGAACAAGAGCAAGCTTCAGAAACTCTGAAGAATCCCTCATGGGACTTGTCTCTCTGATTGAACCTTCTTCAATTGATGAAGCACTTCTGGATAACGACTGGATTCTAGCAATGCAAGAAGAGCTGAATCAATTCACCAGAAATGACGTGTGGGATCTAGTTCCCAGACCAAAAGGATTCAACGTCATTGGAACAAAATGGGTGTTCAGAAACAAACTGAACGAACAAGGTGAAGTCATCAAAAATAAAGCACGACTGGTAGCACAAGGTTATAGTCAGCAAGAGGGGATAGACTATACAGAAACCTTTGCTCCAGTCGCCATGTTAGAATCTATCAGACTTTTAATTTCTTTTGTTGTTAATAAAGGCATCACTCTATATCAAATGGATGTCAAGAGTGTATTCTTAAATGGCTATATAGAAGAAGAGGTTTATGTGCACCAACCCCCTGGTTTTGAAAGTACAAAAAATCCAGAGTATGTTTTCAAACTAAAGAAGTCACTGTATGGTCTGAAACAAGCTCCCAGAGCTTGGTATGAAAGACTAAGTAACTTTCTGTTAGAAAAGGAATTCACCAGAGGGAAAGTGGACACAACCTTATTCTGTAAGACAGTTAAGAATGACATCTTAGTGTGTCAGATTTATGTTGACGATATTATATTTGGATCTACTAATCCTTCTCTTGGAAAAAAATTTGCTAAGTGTATGCAGGCAGAATTTGAGATGAGCCTTATGGAGGAACTGAAATTCTTTCTAGGAATTCAGATCAATCAAACTCCAGAGGGAACTTACATTCATCAGAGCAAATATGTCAGAGAACTTCTGAAGAAATTTGATCTCTCAGAATGTAAGTCATCAAAGATTCCAATGCATCCCACGTGCATTCTGGAAAGAGAAGAGGTAAGCAAAAAGGTAGAACAGAAGGTTTACATAGGTATGATTGGTTCTCTTCTTTATTTGACGGCTTCAAGGCCTGATATTTTATTCAGTGTATGCATTTGTGCAAGATTCCAATCAGATCCTAGAGAATCTCACTTAACAGCTGTTAAGCGAATTTTCAAGTATCTGAAAGGTACTACTAATCTGGGTTTATTTTATAGAAAATCTAGTGATTACAGCTTAGTAGGTTATTATGATGCTGACTTTGCTGGAGACAGAGTAGAGCGTAAAAGTACTTCTGGAAGCTGCCAGTTTCTGGGAGAAAATCTGATCTCTTAGTCCAGCAAAAGGCAATCCACAATTGCGCTATCAACAACAGAAGCTAAATACATAGCAGCAGCAGGATGCAACACACAAATGCTCTGGATGAAAAGTCAGCTTGAAGACTTCCAGATATTTGAGAGTAACATCCCTATACTCTGTGACAACACTTCTGCCATTTGCTTAAGTAAAAATCCAATTTTGCATTCTAGGGCTAAGCATATAGAAATAAAACATAATTTCATTAGGGACTATATTCAGAAAAGCATTTTAAACTTAAATTTTTTTGATACAGACCATCAATAGGATGATATTTTCACAAAACCACTTTCTGAAGATAGGTTCAACTTCATTCTGAAACATCTCAGCATGAAGCTCTGCCCAGAGTGAAAATGTTTTAATTTTATATTAACCTTCAGAATTTGTTTTATTTTACTGTGAACTTCTGATCAATCTCCTTTCAGAGATTTAGACATGCAGATTGTATCAGAGTCTATCCATAAAGATCTGAGCGTTTCATTTCAAGGATAGATGTGTTGTTCACTAAATCAAACAAGTGTCATCCAGTCATCAGCTAATTCCTGAGGCAGAACACGCGTGCACGCTTTTGAGAAGGCAAAGCACTGATTGGATGCATTGAGACACATGTCATGGGTAACCGTTCCAAATATCCTTCTAAATCCCCTAAAATCAGCCAACATTAAATGCGAGTAATCATGATTTAATTCTCTCTCTTAAAACGTTTTTGTTTTCAAAACATTTTTTTGAAACCTATTTAAACGCCTTAACATCATTCATTCACTTTTTACCGTCACTTACAATCTTCAAAATATTTCTGTGTTCTTACTGTGTGTTCTTTTTTTCAAAGAAACCCTTTTCAAGCTTTTTCTCAAAAACCCTTGTGTGAACATGGCATCCTCTAGCACTCCATCTGCAGGTTCCCAGCAAGATGCTTCTTCTGAACAGTATCAGATTCCTTTCAGAACGCTCCTCACTCCGGTCAAGAACTTGGAAGTTCTGTCAGAATTGATAGTAGATTTCAACAGCTTGAAGGAAAATGGCTTTGATTTGTCTGAAGAAATTAAGGCATAAGGTTGGGAAAGGTACTTTGATAGGTTGGTGGGTCCAACGTTCCCCATTTTGGTTAAAGAATTCTGGATACATGCGTCTTCCTCAACTCATTAGGTTACTTCGTATATCATGGGAAAGAAGATTGTGATTACTGAAGATCACATTGCAAGGCTAATTGGATACAATGGTGGTGTCCGCTGTATTGACGTGGCAGATATATGTGCAAACTCTGCCCTAGTGGCAAGAGAGATTTTCACACATGGGGTTCCCTCCAGCAAAATAAGAGATTTAAAAGATCAGCACAGAATTTGGGCAAAGATTATTCTGGGCTGCTTCAACCACAGGAAGCCTACAAGCTCTCCGGACTATATAAACATAGATAAGCAATTTCTGATTTATTTTATTGCAAAGAAGTCCAAGATCAACCTAGCTCATCTTCTGTTCAATCATCTGAAGACAAGCGTCAAGGAAACGAGAGAAGAAGAAAGGACTAAAAGGGATTGGATACCCTTCGGCAGATTGATATCAGATATTCTAACGGAGAATAGGCTGATTGAACACTTGACAGAGGCACATGAAATAAGCTCTCTAGAACCTTCTGTTGGCAAGCAGCTGAATGCCAAGAATCTGAAGAAGATGAAGTTGATAGAGAACATAAGGAAGGAGCTCAGCGTCACTGCTCATGCTGAAATCACCAGCAGAAGAGTCCCTCTGGACAACTTTCCTATATTCTCTGAGATTGACTCTAAACCAATCATTGTTCTTAGATACTTAGATGCTTGTAAAGCTGATGGCACAGATCCTGATCTGAACATTAAAGATCTGCACCAGCAAACACCAGAGGTTACTCTGAAGAAGACTAAGAAGAGAAAGGCTGTATCAGAAGGATCGTCTCAGCAGACCCTAAAGAAGAGAGGTAATCTGTCTTCTATTAATGTTTTAAATTCATCTGCTGTTCCAACATTTATTCCAACCCCAGCTTCATTTGAAATCCCAATTCCCATTCCAACCATTGATGATACTGAACCTGAGTTTGACCCTTCTGAGTCATTAACCCTCAGAAGATCCTGCGCCAAACCTCATAATCCAAAACCTACAACCTCAACAGAACCAGAACTTGAAGAAGTTCTTTCTGAAATAGATCAACACTCTTCTGCTCCCCATACAGAAAATCCAAATCCTCAACCAGAAAATTCCCACTCACCACAACCAGAAACTACACTCTCACCAATACCAGAAGATCCACACTCACCAGAACCAGAAATTGCACAACCTCAATCTCCACAACCAGAACTTAATCCACCTTCACCTCAACACGAATCATCTCCATAACCTGAGTCTCAACACTCTGAGGCTCAATCCCCTGAACCTCAATCATCTGAATCCTCTGAACCACAACCCTTAGCCATACAATTTCCTGGTGGTACCACTGTTAATATCCCTCAACTACCATCCTCACCAGAAATTACTCCACCTAATACTCCATCCAGTCCAATAATCATTCCTGATTCTCCTACTCCCTCACCCAAGCAAAATCCAGATGAACACAACAAGACCTTCATTGATTTAACAGTCCTTGAACGCCTTGCTGCCATTATCAATAAAACTGCCATTCCCAAACCCAAACAACCAGATGTTGGTTCTAGCATCTTGAATTTTGAAACAGATATGCAGAAGTGGATTTCTTCTCTAAAACAGGCTAGTCTGGAAGTGATTAATCCCGCTGTTTCAGACCACCTCTGGACACTCTTCAGAAGATGGGTATGCGCTGAAACCTTTAAGCTGCAGGACCAAAGCTATGGACAGGCTCAACAGAACTTCAGCAATCTGCTGAAAGAAATTGAAGGTCTAGTTTTGAGTCAGCTGCTGAAGGATGAAGTTCTTCATCTGGACAGTGAGCCATAGTCTGAAAAGCGTCCAGCTTCAACAGTTCATCCAGCAGAAGAACAGACGATTCCAGCTGAAGTTTTAAGTCAAGAAGAAGTTATTGCAGAAAGCTCTCAGAAGCATCCTGAGTCTGACACCTCTCAAGCTGCGTTGGACAGGCAGACTCTTGAAGAGCTGAAGAAAAATAATCTTCGACTACAGGAGAGAATGGATGAGAATGATCAACAAATGAAGGAAAGGATGGATGTTCAGGATAGTAAGATTGACTCAGTAGCCAGCATGGTGCATCAGCAGAAGGAAACCACTGATCAGATTAAGAACATGCTAGAAGCTCTGTTCACACGCTTTCCACCCCCTCCTTAGATTTTGTTTCTTGATGTTTTCATTGTTTTCTTTACATGTTATCTGTAATATTTTCTGTGCTCTGAACTGAATACAATCGTTTTTCTGCACTGATCGTTTCTAACTTCAATTATTTTCACTTTTTGATTGCTGACGAAAAGGGGGAGAAAGAATGATATTTTTCAATAACGGATTACTGAGACAAAAGTCTCAAACATTCTAACACTCTGATATACTTGAATGTTTCTTTGTTCTGCACAAGCTTACAGGTACAAAAATCTGATGAACTCAAATACACTGAAGCTCTGCTCTGGTAAAGGAAAGATCTGATGATCAAAGAAAGTTCAATAAAGATCTGATGCTAAAGGACTCATGGAATTCAAGGGAAGTAATAAACTCAGGGGGAGTTTTTCTGATCATAACTCTGATACCTTTTATTCCCTATCTTCTTATCTTTGATATCTTTCTGTTTATCTCTGATACAATTTATTAATTGGTTATCTATGATATTTTTTTCTTTCTTTAAATTTCAATTGAAAAAAATCCGGTTTTTGTCATCATCAAAAAGGGGGAGATTGTTAGAACAAAGTTTGAATCTACTATCCTAAGTTAAAGTTTTGATGATAACAAAATGCAAGATTAAATAAATTGTATAATTCATATGAGACATATATGCTACCTAAAAATTATATTGTGCATTTACAGAAACTCTGATGGATATCAGCATAAGAATGTCAACATCAGCATCAGAAGATGAAATATCATAGGCCAGCATCAGAAGATCAAAGCATGTACTTACGCTGAAGCTTGATGAACAGATCTGCGCTTAACATACTCTAAACTCTGATCAAGACCAAAGCAATATCATCAGCACTTAGAAGCGTCAGAATAAGCTAAAGCCAATAACGCACTGAATTGACAACGGTACTGTGAATTCAAGACACTTTATTACCAACGGCTTTATTCCAAGACAAAGATCTTCTCAATATGGAAAGAACGTAATGGGCATTGAAATGGAATAATTGACTACAACGCATCTTTTCCAAAGGCTATATAAACAAGTCAGTGAGAAATGAATTGGCTAATGCTCTATAACTCTTTACACGCCTAAAGTAAATCATCTTCATCCTCACTCATACAGCTTGCTATATCTCTCAAATTGCTTACTCTATATTTATAGCATCCTAGTTTCACATAAGCTTAATTTGTGTATTATCACAGTTGTGATATAAAGTTTTTGTAGAAAACATTCAACACACATAGTATTCATTTATCTGTAAGAAAGAATTTCCTTGAGAAACCGGTATGTGGTTTAGACTCAAGAAGGCTTTAGCAGTTGTTAAAGCAGTTGTAATATTCAATTGAATATAGTGGATTAAGACCTCGTTGGAGAGAGGCGAAATCACCTTGACGGGTGGACTGGAGTAGTTTGAGATCAAACGAACCAGGATAAAAATAACGTGTTGTCTGCATTTGATTTCAAGTTTTACAATTCAACCCCCCTTCTTGTGTTTTTCACTTCTTCAAAGTTGGCCCTTTCTTGATCCACCCAATAGAGTTTCATCCCTGCCTCACGATCTTTGGCACGAAGTTGAATGTTCTCAACATGAACCTGGGTGAACACCTCGGTAGGCACCGTGTTACTCAGAGCAGTAGGAGGTTGCTCGCATAGAGGAGCCGACCTTGCAAATGGTAACCGTAAAATCTTAACCCTGGCTCTAATCCATTCTAAGTAAGGAACCTTAGCAATAGGAACCTTCTTGCCCAAAGTAGTTCTATCCTTCTTGTGAATTCCTTTCCAAGCACTTGTCACTCTTTTCAACATCACAAGATCACTTCCTCTAACAAAATACACTGACTCAAACACCTCATCAACCTTTGGCGGTCCATCCATTGCATATCCCAATTGTCGATAAGCAAGCACAAGATTATAGTTGATACATCCCTTAGTTCCTATGAGGGGAACATTAGGGAAATCTCCGCAACTAGTAATAATACTTTGTACTCCCCCCATGTCATAATTCCACCGGATATCAAATGAAGTAAGGTTGACAAGTCTTGATGACCATCGGAGAGAATGTCTGGTATCCACGAAAGGACCACTTACCGGTAGGTGCAATTTAAACCATTGATACAACATCGAATGACATAAACTTACATTACCTCCTTTTCCATTCCTGGAATGAATGGTGTAAAGAGTATCTGCCAAGAGTGTCGGTACCGGGTTCTTGTTTCTAAAAACACAAATAGCCGCAAAATCCACAAAATTTCTCTTGTGAGGAAAAAGGATGATCCCGTATATCATGAGAGCAAAAAGAGAGCTACAATCATTCCAATTCCCTTTCTTTTCCCAGTCTTCAACTTTCTTCACTAAGAAATCCAAATAAAACCCTGTAATATCCTCACTTGATTTCCAATTGTCTTTCACCTCCTTCCAACTCAAACGAAGAATTTCAGCAATAACCTCGAACTTCGGCTTCTCCGGCACTTGAACAAAATGAACTTCATTGGACAACTTGATATTAAGCAGGTACGCGTACTCTTCTAGTGTGGGAACCAGTTGATAATCTTGAAAAGTAAAACACTGTAATTCCTTGTCATAGAACTGGAAGAGGGTGATCAAAGCCATTGGGTCAACTGGAGTGTTAAGGATTAGTGACAAATTGCCATAATTTTTGTTGAAATTATTCAGAACATCACCCTTCAAATAAGAGCTCAACCTCTTCAATTCAGACACATTAATAGTAGGAATCTGATAAGAGAATGTATGCATGGTGGGCTCTTTAACATAAACTGAATCAAACTCATCTGACGGGAGGCTAGCCATTTCTGATGGAAAGAAGACTCTCGAATGTCCCTGGAAGATGACATGCATATGCTAGTTATTTTTTATACATCATTTTTTTTATAGAAATAAATATGCTATGATGCAACATGACAGGATCAAAATTTCACACTGGATCATGGCTGGACCATTACAGAACAACACCACTCAAGATCAAAAGAAAATCCAAAAGCTTCAAAACTATCATGGGAACCTGAGTCACCTTCGCAACATAAAGTCACCAACAGTACCTGTAAGAAAATTTTTCCCGCCCCTCTCGCGGGTGTAGTCTAGGTCAAGGTAAGGTTAAAATCCAAATCAGAGTACAAGAGTTCGAATGTCGGTATCATCATATGATAACACCTATCCGAACTACCTCCGAAGTCATGGGTCTCATGGTCAGGTCTACAAAGCATCCGCCTCATAGTTGCCATGGCCACTCTATTCTTAGTTCCTATGGAATTCACTCATAGACTGGGCATGAGGCCTTTTACCTCATGGAACAACCCACCCACCAAGAAATCCAGAATCCAAACAGTCCAGCCAAATCCAGTATACAAAAAGTAAAGCGCATATAGGATGCAATGCAAACAGATAAATATGCAAAGCGGTAAAATAAACACCCACAAAGAAAACAAACAAGAGCTAGGATCGACTCCGGGATGGACCAGCAAAAGGTCAATCTGTCCCAAGTGAAGTCACCAGCTGAGACCACGCGGCCGGAACCTATCATCTGGATGTAATGAAACATCAATGAAGTTGCCACCAGACGTCTTTTATCCCGCCGAAAGGGAAAGGTAAACATCGAGAAAACCTAAAAAGGGAGATATCACGGTCTTTTGACTGAGAGATCGGGTAAGGGAGTCTGTTACGCGAGGGGAAGGTGCTAGCACACTACACGCCCGTAGTAATCTACGGTATCCACTCTTGTTGTCTAATCTAATGGGTGTAGTCAAATCCTATGTCTATGGCTTAAAACTGAAAAAAGGGAATGCATGCGAAAGAATGAAAAAAACAATGTAGGGAAAATAAAAGTTGTGCTCGATCGGGCCCTACCCCAATGCCTACGTATCCATTTTAAGGAATCAGAGCAGCCGTAGTTCGACTTATATATTTTGGTTGGTTTGTGTTTTTTAGTTAAGACGACGAAAACAATCAAGATGGAAAAACATCAAATGAAACAACAAACGTATGAGATGGTCAAACATCGGCTAAATAATAACAAAGTATCATGTCAAAGATGGTGAAACATCAATAAAACGGATGATAAAACATCACACCTAACAATGATATTGAGAGGCAAAGTAGGATAACAAACATGTGCGATGGAGAAACATCGGCTTCAAACAAATGTGCGATGGCGAAACATTAGCTAAAAGATAGCACAGTATCATGGCAGAGATGGAAAAACATCAATAAATCGGATGACGAAACATCACACCTAACAAGGATATTGAGAATCAAAGTAGGATAAAAAACATGTGCGATGGCGAAACATCGGCTTCAAACAAATGTGCAATGGCGAAACATCGGCTAAAAGATAGCACAGTATCATGGCAGAGATGGCAAAACATCAATAAATCGGATGACGAAACATCACATCTAACAATGATATTGAGAATCAAAGTAGAATAACAAACATGTGCAATGGAGAAACATCAGCTTTAGACAAATGTGCAATGGAAAAACATCAGCTTCAGGTTTATAAACAAATCCAAGAGGCACATAAAAAAATAGGATTGGTTTGTATCTTTTACCTTGAAGAAGGGTTTAGGTTCATTAGAGGTGTTTTGTGATTTGCCAAGAAAATAGTTTTTGTTTTAAGATGCAGATTGCATAGAAAGGAAAAACAACTAAGGGAGACTAGCCTAGTACTATCCCTAGTGTTATCATACAATGGTTGACCCTAAGGTTGAGGATAAAGGAAAACTCGACCTTAATTAACATGTCAAAGGAAGCTTAACAAAACTATCCTATAGGGAACATGCACTGAGAGCGAAGTCGTGATCTTAATTTCTAAATTGAGTGACTCATCGATCAACAATTAAAGAAGAAAAGCAATAAACCTCCTATAGGGAACATGCACTGAGAGCGAAGTCGTGATCTCAATTTCTAAACTGAGTGACTCATCGATCAACATTTAAAGAAGAAAAGAAATAATCATCCTATAGGGAGCATGCAATGAGAGCGAAGTCATGATCTCAATTTCTAAATTGAGTGACTCATCGATCAAAAACAAACACAACACATGTATCAGACAAAAACCAGAGGGCCTCCTGACATATATCAGCAACAAAGGTCCCATCATGCAATCAGAGAACTATGCAAAATGAAAATGGAAGAAAGGAAATAGTGCAATACCAAACGGATAATTATCCGTAGCAACTGAGCAAGAATAAAAGAAACCCAGAGAACTTCAAGCAAGCTGGCATCAGTAGACAAATCAAGTCAGAAATTATGCCATCAAGGTACAAGTATTGAGATTATCAGATATGAACAGATCCCATGGGCAATGTATAGCATTCAAAATCACATGCATATATATCCTGCATAAACCGTGAAACATGCCAAGCACAAGAATAGTGCCAATATAAAAAATTGTGTTCCACAAATAAAGTGAAACACAATAGCCCCAAGTCAAGACTGGAAAACCTTTCTCACAGTACCTCGCACATCCAACAACCAAGTTAGTATTCCCATAAATAGAATGATGATTCACATAATGGATGGATGATGACACCATGATGAATTGAGAGAACATGATAACAATTATCAAACATTAGTCATGATAAACAAAAGGAAAAAAGGCATATGCACAATTTGGTCAAAAGAAACAGAGGAATGTTGCTCCTTTCTATCACCATATTGATTTGACAATTGAATATCAATCAAGGATCATGGGAGCTTAGAAAGAACACAATTAAAGATCATGAAGGTCAGTAGCAACTACATTTCAACCATCCTCAATTAAATCATCACAGCCCACACACACAATAGAGGAGAAATTCCACACAATGCATCAAAAGGTCCAAGCACTCAAACATGAGGCATTAAATGAAAAGACTTGAGTTATCATGGATAATCAGAATCAACATGATCATTAGGTTCCCAGTTATAGGCCTCACTCAAGTTCATTGGCCATCAAACCAATTGCAACAAGATATGCAACACTGATTGGGTACCTTCACTTCAAAAATACATCAAAAAATAGAAACAAGGATCCATAATTCAAACCAAAAATATCTTAGCATCTTTGAAGTGTATAGAAGTCAGAAAGCAAGTCTTATGTCCATGAATGATTGAGGAGGGGATCAAATGAGGCCCAAAGTTCAAGACTAGTTGACAAAACTACCAAACTAGACAAGTTTTCAAAATAATTTATGGAAAAATGTCAAACCAAGTTAAATAATTAAAAAAAAATGTTTTTCAGATCCTCAACACATTCATGCACCCTAATCAAGACTTGAATTCTATTGAAAATCCAGGGCATAGTGGTTTTGAAAATGAAACTTGCACCATAAGCAACAAAACCCTAATTTTTGACTTTTAATTCTCAAATATTGATTAAGTAAGATCAAAATTCAAATAATTTAAACCAAGATCATGAAAATCACCAAGAAACCCTAAATGTCAGAAAGCATTTTTTTTTTTTACATTTTTTGAATTAAAGAAAAGTCAAGAATAAAATTAAATGCAAACAATTAATTAATTAACAAATATTCACATCTCAAAATTGAACTTTAATAAAAAATTCATAAAAATATCCAACCAAAATTATATTCAAATATTAGAATTAAAAACATACATATCTGATTTTTTATGGAATTTTTGAATTAAAGGAAATATTAAAATAAAAATTATACAAACAATTGACAATTAAACCATTATTTAAGGGCAAAAATGCAAACCCTAACCAAAAATCACAAAAAAGGTAAAAATAAAACTATATTCAAATTCTATGATTAAAAGTAAGCTTGCATGATTTTTTTGAGGATTTTTGAATTAATGGAAGTATTAAAATAAAAATTATAAAGAAAAAATTCAAAATAAACTTCTCAAATTAAATTTATATTAAAAAATAGAAGAAGAAAAATTAAACCAAAGTCAGAATCAATTTCTACATTATTTTATGAGCTCAAAATATTTTTTGTGAAATTTTTTTAGGTCAAAGAAGTATTAAAACAAAAATAATCCCTAAACAAACAATTATTTAAATTCAATAATTTTTAAGCAAGTCAAAATGTTTTAAAAAATTCCAATAAAATTTCACAAGATAGTGGAAATTATTTTGAGCTTGTGAGATCTTTTTCAAAATTTTCTAAATTGTTTTGATCAAGAAATAAAAATCAGAAAATCAATTAAAATAAAAATATGAAAAATGCATGATAATTTGAAACAGGCCAATCATAGCGTGCCACCTCACTTCATCTTCAACCTCCAGCATAGGGCAAAACGCGTGTAATACCACAGTTCATGAGCCTATATTCAGATCCACCATTCATGCTCGCTTAACCAAAATCCATGAAATCAAGTGCAAATTAAAGCTAGCATATCATACTACATGATGCAATTTGAATCAAACTCAAAGATTAAGCATAGATCAAGAAATGAAGTCTTAAAAACTGGAAAAACTCACTGTAAACATCAAAGTCATGAACACGATTTCAACAATTCTGCTTGAATCAAAGCTCAAATATACATCAATCCTAATGATTGGCCAGCTAGCAACTTAATGAACATGATTTTCATCCTCAATTCAAGTTGAAACACATAAATCAAAGTTTAAGAAACTTACATGGATGTGAAATCAGGAAACATGATTCCTTCACTCCAGAAACAATCCAATGGTGTAGGCTTGATATCCTTACTTCACTGAAGCTGAATCACCAAGAATTTTGAAGAATGATCCAAGGAGAAGAGAGATTCGAAGCAATTTGCAGAGCTGCTTCCAAGATGTTCAGATTTGCAATGCAGCAATTATGAGCCTCTCCCTTCACAAATGAGACTTGATTCTTGTTATATATCACAAGGGTAAGAGGATAGAAGTGGCATTTGGCACTCAAAACTGATGGAGGGTAAGTTTGGAAGTTTTGGCCAAAAATGAGGATGCACATGGAATCTGCGTTTCACTCGTGCATTTGCTTGCCTTTTGTGCATTTTGTGAGCTAAATTAAGTCAGAATTACATGCCCAAAGTGCTAACTCATGATTGTTTGAAATGAAGAATTGTTGGTGATTTTCCAAAATTGAGCTTGTTTTGTATTTTCTTCATCCAAGCAAGTTCATGAGGCATATGGGCACGAAATGATGAGTATAATGGGCCTCAGAATGTCACAAATTGCTCATGGGCTTGATTAGAAGCAAAAGAAATGGCTAAAACCTGAGTTTGCAAGTGTGATACGGTGGAAGAACTGACTTGAGGTTTTGTGTTTGTGTTCGCAAATGTTTCGGTTTAGCAAGAGTCGCCACCGACTTTTTATTTTATCCTAAGGAAAGGTCAAAATACACAGGAAAAACCTTTGAGATGTTTTCTTGGGTTCAGGGAGTAGATTATGAAAAGGGAAGGTTCAAGCACCCTTTTCATCCATGGTTATCCATGGGCTCTTAGTTACTTGTTTAGATCACTTGCTTTTGCTTTTCAATTGTTTGAAATGGTGCTTTGTGTGTTGTTTTGAAAGATGTTTTGAAAAGAGGCCATCGTTGTGGCAACCTTTGTAATGATTCTTGTTTGAATGTATACAAAGATGTATTGTCTTTTTGAAAAGATTTCAATGTTTGAAAGTTTGATTTTTGGGAAATATTTTTAAAATTATGTTGTGAAGTATGTTTGAAAATAGCAAGGATGTTTTGCAAGCTTTGATCAAGTAACTAAGAGTTATCTACCCTATTCTACTCAAAGATCTTTCCTATATGTTTTTAACCCTTTTGACAGTGTTGTTTTACCATTGCATTTGGTAAACAACCTTGTATTAGGATGTTAAACGGGACAGGCGCGGGTCATCGTATAGACCATGATAGCAATTGTGTTAAGTATTTTTGGCAATTTTCTGAGGGACTTGATCATTTTGTTTAGGCAACCAAGATAGCGTCATCGAGGGACTATGATCTTTTGTTTTGTTTTTGTTTTGCCAAAGTACCCAACATGCATAACATGGCCCATTTTTAAGGCAACAAGTGGATTGTAATCCTAGGGGTGCAAGTGTGCATTGTGTATTGATTTTCATGCATTTTTGTCTTTGTATTAGGTCAAACTACTCGTTGATTTTGGAATTTTGCATACAAACCCTTATCTCTAATCATGGCATAATTGAAAGCGTAAATGCGTAAAATAAATCTACCACTATTACAACATGATTATGGGGAGAGGGATACAATTTTTGAATGGGGATTATTTGACAAGAAATTAAAACCCTAGTTTTACTATTACATTCAAATTGAATCCAATGGCATAAATAACAAATGAATAATATTTAAATAAACAAATTAAATAAATATGTGAAATAATATGAATATGAAAAAAAGTTTTGTTTACTTTTATGTATGTAAAAATATTTAATGTAAAAAGAAAAAAATAAATAAAAGATTAATTTTATTTGGTTAAGGGTAAAACCCTAATTTTTTTTAAGAAAATAAATATATTAATTATATTATTTATATAAAATAAAATAAAATAATGTGTATATAAAAAAATATTTAGAAGAAAAAAAATTATTATTTAAGTATAAATAATAATAAAAATAAAAGTATAGTATTTTTATGTTTTTATTCTAAAGTGTCTATTAAATAAAATAAAAGTAAGTATATATATATTAATTATGTTAATTATTTACAATAAATAAAATAAAATATATACAAGTATTTAGGAAAAATGATAGTATATGAGAAAAATATTATTTTTATAGGTATGAATGATAAAAATAAAATATATAATATTTCTATAATATTTATAAGTTTTTATTAAATAAAATAAAAGTATATATTACCTAATGATTATTTTTATGTCTAAAAAATAACAAAAATAATAAAAATAAATGTGAAAATTTTATGAAAATATTTTTGGATATTTTTATGTTTGGAAAATATAAAACAAAATCAGAAAATAAAAATAAATATAAAAATATAAAAATGTAAAGAAATTGGGTCAGGGGGGTGCAAAAAGTAAAAGGGGGTGTCAATAGTGAGCCCAGGACCAAGCCCAGCCCACCACACTTCATCTTCAACCTTTGTCTTCACAAAATGCGCGCGCCTGGTTCCTTACATGAACAACCTGTATACGGGCTCTATTGCAAAAACACATAACATCAAAGTTGTAAGGTTTTTCAAGACGAATTCAACCATATAAAAAACTTGTCTTAACTCTCAAAGACCAGAGAGAAATTCTCTGGCCCTAAAATCTAACCTAATTTTTTCAGGATGTTCATGGACCAAATTCTCTTAGCACGCTTAATAAAAATGAAAACTGATCATATGTACAGCTTCATGGCTATGAATACTACATTTCTTATTCACAAACCTAAGTCTAAATATTCCTAAATAGAGAGATAGGAAGTTGATAAAAACCTGTTTCGGCTGACTTCGTGTATGGCAATATGGAGCTTTTCAACAAGGCTTGAGATGTCTGGGAGCTTGCTTGAACTTCACTTGACCTTCTCCAATGCCTAGCTTGCCTTGAATGTACTTGAACAAGCCTACATAACTCAACCTGCACAAGCTGAAATTAAAAATGGCAAACCCTGTAAATGGAGTTACAGTTAGTGTTTAAGGTTTGGGATAGCTTGGATGAGTTGTATGGAAGGTGTTTGAACCAGTTTGGGACAAAACGCACGAGCCAATTGAGCTATGGAAGTCAAGATGCAGATGCTGCCATGTTTTGCCAATGGAAGGTGATTTTGAGCTATGGGATGTTTGAGGGCTCAAAGGGTCGTGTTTCAGGCTCAAGGGGATGTGAGAAAGATGTTTCAAAAGCTTGCACAAGTTAGTTTTGGCTGATGTTCAAGCTCTTGTGTTTTGGACAAATTTCTTGGTTATGAAGCAAAGTGTGTGAAGTGATGTGAAATAGGCCTGTATAGGCTATCCATATGCTTGCACCCTCTGCTCTTGGCCCCTCTAATTTGTGGATTTGATTTGCTGCATAAGATCTGGGCCAATGCTCAAAGATTGTGGTTTGACATAAAGCAAGATTATGGCAAAAATGGTAATGTACTTTTTTCTACTTAAGGATTAATCTAATGTGCAATGCTCTAATGACCAAAACAATTACTTAGACCAATGGTTTTGCACTTAATTATTGAGTGTGGAATGGTTTTGAGGCCTATAATCTAGACTAAAGCAAGCTTATTTGAATTTGCAACTTGTATCATAATGAACATGCAATGGATGAAAAGTGAGTTTTTTCCAACTTCAAGCCTTCGATTCTCCCTAACCACAAACGAGTTTGGAGAGTTCTTGGACATTTTGGAAAGCTTGCAACATGATCTACAATCCATATTTGAAATGAAATTTGAGATTCCAAGTGGAACTATGTGAAAAATGGCCATGAAGATAGGTCAAAATCCTGCCTAACTTAGGGCAAAATTTCTCTAAGTTAAAAGTTTTATGGACCCTTATTCCAAAAATCATAACTTGATATCCAAGATTCTTTTGGAAAAACTTTGTGAATAAAAGTTGTAGATTTTGTGGAGGACTACAACTTTCATGTTGGAAGTTATGTTTGAATCTAATTTCATCATGGTGAAAATGTTGGGCAAAGTTAGGGAAAATTAAGAAAATTTCATAACTTAGAAAAATTCTAAGTTATGAAAATTTTCAACTTTATACCCTAATTTGCAAAAATGGGTTTCTTGATGAACAAGTTTCATGTTTTGACATATCTTGATGAAAAATGACCCTTGGCACTTGATTTTGACCAAAAAGTCAAAGTTTGACTTTTCAGTGTACAGTCAAATTTTGATCAGTTGACTGAAAAATTCATCTGTCAATCCAATGCAATTGAGATCTTTTGAACCTTGTGAATAGGTTAAGATGATTCCATTGAGTCCTTGAGTCCATTCTTGAACCCAATTTGCCATTGGCTAGGTCAAAAATCAGAAATTGCCCTTATGCAGTCAAAACCCTAAAAATGACCATTTTGCCCTTTTGGTGATCTGATCAAATTTCTTATGGAGTTGTGGTCCAAACTTGATCAAATGGTTCATATGAGTTCATAATATTGACGTGGATCAAAAATTGTGAGGTTTGACTGTAAATTGGCCACAATTGACTTTTTCCCCAATATAGTCGATTTCTAGATCAACTGTCCAATTGACTTGGCAAAAATTTGATTCAAGGCTTGAAACTTGGCATGGACAAACTTAGGAGTCCAACATGAAGTATTAAAGTCACTTTGAGCATTAGAAGTCCAAAAATCCCTATGCAAACTCAAACTTTAATTTAGGTCAACAGTGCAAGGAGATGTCTTGAGCAGAGCAAACCCTAGCTTTATCTTGAGTTCAAAGAGTCTTGTGATGAGAAATGTTGATAAAATAAGAGGGAAAATTTTGGGGTACAACAGTTGCCCCTGCTCAATCTTCTTGAACCTGAAGAGTTAGGTCAACAGTGCAAGGAGATGTCTTGAGCAGAGCAAACCCTAACTTTATCTTGAGTTCAAAGAGTCTTGTGATGAGAAATGTTGATAAAATAAGAGGGAAAATTTTGGGGTACAACAGTTGCCCCTGCTCAATCTTCTTGAACCTGAAGAGTTAGATTGGCGAGTTTGGCCTTTCGTGACTCGAAGGTGAAAGATGATTGGACACTAGAGTGCCCGTAAATTTGCACTTGTCAAAATGTAGCTGACGGAATGGGCTTAAAGATGCCATTTGGAGATGGTAGAATCTTGCTGGATATGGGCTTAAAGATGCCACCCAAAAATTGTTTGTTGAAAATCAGGAGAATGAACGTCAGAATGGTATCCGTGTCTGGAACGTATCTGAGTTGTATATGGAGATTGGATTTGTATGAGCAAAGGAATGGCGTCCGTGTCTGGAGTGTATCCGTACTATAACTGGGATCTGGACAAGTGACAGAATGACTTCCGTGTCTGGAGTGTATCTGAACTTGAAGTTTTATAGTTGAATCTGAATGAGAAATAGAATGGCTTGTGTCTGTAGCGTATCTAGTATATATCCGATTGCTGAAGTCTAAATGAGTAGTAGAATGACCTCCATGTCTGGGGTGTATCCATACTGTGTCTGAATAAGAGATCCGAATGAATAACAAAATGACTTCCATGTCTTGGAGCGTATCCGTACTGTATCTGAAATCTTTGAATATTTGTTAAAGGTAGCTTTTAATCTTATCCTGAAAAGGGTAAAATGTTAGCTAAAACACAAAGTTATGTTGCATGATATGTATGACGCAATAAAATGTGCTTTATTAATGTTTATGATATATGAATGTAATGTATGCGTATGTAAGCTGATTAGCTGTCTTGCTGAGGAAAATATATCCTTGATAACTGGAGATAATGAAATCCTTGACTGCTGCCGGGGAAAATAAATCCTTGACTGCTGTTGGAGATTCAAAATCTTTGATTGTTGAGAATGAGAAATCCTTGTATCACTGTTGGGGATTGATAATCCTTGGTGACTTGTGGGGATTAACAAGAATTTTGACAACTTCTACGAGGAATTGAGAATCCTTCATGACTTTCCTGGGGAATAAGGAAAACTCTGATGATCTCTACTGGGGAATTAAAATTTGGGAGGCTTCAACTAGAGAAATGAGAATCTCCGTTATGCTGGGAAATAACTCTGTGGGGAGAATGTTTATCCTGTTGGAGAGTTTTTAAAAGCTTGGGTTGTATGCCAATCTATTGAGGAAGCAAGAATGAGAATCTTTATTCAGGCATTTGGGTCCGGAGGTTGGATGTATGCCAATCTTCTGGAGTTTTAAGAATGAGAATCTTCATTCTGTTAAGGGTATCAGGAGGTTGGGAGTATGCCAATCTTCTGAGGTATTTATCCTTGGTTGGGGATAGAACAAAAGTTTGTTAGAACAAAGTTTGAATCTACTACCCTATGTTTAAGTTTTGATGATAACAAAATGAAAAGATATATTATTTATATGATTCATGTATGAACTATTTGCTGCCTAAATTATTACGTTCTGATTTGCAGATACTCTGATAGGTATAAGCAAGATCACACTTAATCAGCATCAGAATTTAGATTGTTGACATCAGCATCAGATGTTGCTATATCAGAATACCAGAATCAGAAGATTAACTCACGTGTATGCTGAAGCTTGATGAACAGAACTGCGCTCAACACTCTGATAAAGAAAACAACAGTTCATCAGCAGTTAAAGCAGAGTCAGAATGAGCCAAGCCAGAACATGCATTAAGTAAGCAACGGTACTGTGCATTGAAAGTAAATTATTACCAACGGCCTCATTCCAGACAAGATATGCTCAATAAGGAAAGTTTGTTATTAGCATTGAATCAAGAATATTGCTCCAACGTTCAAAAATCTCAGTGCTATATAAACAAGACTATGAAGATTGAATTGGCTAATGCTCTCCAACATTTTACACGCCTAAAAGCTGATCATAATCTTCCTTCTCTCAGTTTGCTAAACACTACACATCTTCTTACTCAATCTTTGTTTTAGCAATCTAGTTTCATAAGCTTAAAGTTGTGTATACATCACAGTTGTGATACAGTTTTGTTGAAAACATTCACACACTTAGATTTATCTTCTTTGTAAGAAAGTGTTTCCTTGACAAACCGGGTTGTGGTTTGCATCAAGAAGGCTTTAGCAGTTGTTAAAGCAGTTTGTAATATTCAGTTGAATATAGTGGATTAAGACCTCGTTGGAGAGAGGCGAAATCACCTTGACGGGTGGACTGGAGTAGTTTGAGATCAAACGAACCAGGATAAAAATATCTTGTTCATTGCATTGATTTTCAGCTTTACAATTCAACCCCCCCTTCTTGTGTTTTTCACTACTTCAATTGGCATCAGAGCGCCTGGTTCTGAGCTAAAACACTTAACCGTGTCAGTACAAGATCCAGCGTCAGAAAAACACAATGGCAGGAAACTATTCTCACACCAGCAATGACAACCAAGAGGACAGAGACAGATTCAGCGGCAAACCTCCAATCTTTGATGGAGAAAACTTTGATTACTAGAAAGACAGAATTGAAAGCTTCTTTCTGGCACATGATGCTGATCTATGGGATATGGTGACAGATGGATACACACACCCTGTGAATGCAAGCGGTCAGAAGATTGATAGAAAAACAATGTCTGACCAACAAAAGCGTGACTTTAAGAATCACCACAAGGCCAGAACCATCCTTCTCAACGCCATCTCCTATACTGAATATGAAAAGATCTCCAACAGAGATACAGCAAAGAACATTTTTGACTCACTCAGAATGACACATGAGGGCAACGTTCAGGTCAAAGAAACTAAAGCTCTGGCGCTCATTCAGAAGTATGAGGCGTTCAAAATGGAAGAATCTGAATCCATTGAAACAATGTTCTCAAGATTCCAGATTCTGGTAGCTGGTCTCAAGGTTCTGGACAAAGGATACTCTACTGCTGACCATGTCAAGAAAATCATCAGAAGTTTACCCAAGCAGTGGAGACCAATGGTTACAGCTCTGAAGCTAGCAAAAGATCTCAACAAAATCACTCTAGAGGAACTTATCAGCTCCCTCAGAAGTCATGAGATAGAGCTAGAAGCTGACGAGCCTCAGAAGCAAGGTAAGCCTTTAGCATTAAAATCTAACAAAAAATCGGAGTCTAAAGTTTTGCAGGCAGTTGAAGAAACATCTGATGGATCCTCATCAGAAGAAGACAAACTCTCCCTCCTCTCCAGAAGAGTAAATCAACTGTGGAAGCAAAGACAAAGGAAGTTCAGGAATCCCAGAAGATCTGATCAGAACGGGTCTTCTTCCAGATACAGAAGGACAGATTCTTCCTCTGGATACAGAAGATCTGAAGGCTCCTCTAGTAGCAAAAAGCCAAACACCAAGGACATCATCTGCTATGAGTGCAATGAGCAAGGACACTACAAGAGTGACTGTCCAAAGCTTCAGAGGGAAAAGCCTAAAAAGAAGTTTGGAAGAGAAAAGAAGAAAAGTCTCATGGCTACATGGGATGACTCTGACTCGTCTGAAGCTGACTCAGAATCAGATGATGAGAGAGCCAACATAGCTCTCATGGCTAATATTTCAGAAGATAGTGAAGCTTCTGAATCAGACTCTGAATCAGACACTGAAGAGGTATTTCCTAACTTTTCTGTTAATTTTACCAAGGCTGAACTTGCTGAAAGCCTTAATGAGATTCTGGAAAGGTATCAGCAAATTAGAGTTAAATTCAGAGACCTGAAAAGGAATCTTGAATCTGACTCTAATAAGACTGAGAGTCTCAAATTGGAGAATTCTGAGCTGAGAAATAAGATTTCAAAATTAGAAAACACTTTACAAAACTCTCAGAAGGAACCAATTTCTGAAACTCCCAGCAACGCTGATGAGATCATCAAGGAGTATGATCACAGTTTCCAGAAGTTCCTTGCTAAAAGCATAGATAGAAGCAAAATGGCTTCAATGATCTATGGAGTTAGCAGAAACGGCAGGAAAGGAATAGGATACCAAGGTAAGGTTCCTACACCAAAGAATGTTATGGACTTAACCATTAAACACACTCCTCTGAATTCACATTTTGTGTATGGTCACACACATGATATTAAATACACTAGCAGTAAGCACTATGTGAAACCAAAATTCAACCAGAGTTTTGGTAAAACTAACAAATCAGGACCCAAGAAAATCTGGGTACCTAAGGATAAAATAATACATGTTGCAGATATCTTTAGTAGCAAGTCAGAAACACCAGTCATGGTACCTGGACTCTGGCTGCTCGCGACACATGACGGGAAGAAGGCATATGTTCCAAAGCCTGGAACTTAAGCCTGGAGGCCACGTTGGCTTTGGAGGCAATCAGAGGGGAAAGATAATTGGCTCTGGAACTGTAGGTAATGGAAATCTTCCCTCTATTAATAATGTTCTGCTAGTAGATGGATTAATGCATAATCTGTTATCCATAAGTCAATTAAGTGATAACGGTTATAATATAATCTTTAATAAAAAATCATGTAAAGCTGTTAGTCAGAAAGATGGGACTATCCTGTTTAATGGTAAGAGGAAAAACAACATTTACAAAATCAAACTTTCTGAACTAAAGAGTCAGAATGTAAAATGCCTTCTGTCTGTTAACAACGAGCAGTGGATCTGGCACAGAAGATTGGGGCATGTTAGTATGAGAAGAATATCTCAGATTAACAAACTCAATCTGGTCAGAGGACTTCCTAATTTGAAGTTCAATTCAGATGCTCTGTGTGAAGCATGTCAGAAAGGCAAGTTTGCAAAACCTTCTTTTAAATCTAAAAATGTTGTTTCTACCTCTAAGCCATTAGAACTTCTGCACATTGACTTATTTGGACCAGTTAAAACTGCTTCAGTCAGTGGCAAGAAGTATGGGTTAGTAATCGTAGATGACTATAGCAGATGGACATGGGTAAAGTTCTTAAGACACAAGGACGAGTCACACTCTGTGTTTGTTACCTTCTGTAACCAAGTTCAGAACGAAAAGGATCTTAGAATCGTTAAAGTCAGAAGTGATCATGGTGGAGAATTTGAAAACAAAGACTTTGAGTCATTCTTTAATGACAGAGGCATTCTGCATGATTTCTCTTGTCCTAGAACTCCCCAACATAATGGAGTTGTAGAACGAAAGAACAGAACATTGCAAGAAATGGCCAGAACCATGATCAATGAGACAAACGTTGCTAAGATCTTCTGGGCAGAGGCAATAAACACAGCGTGCTACATTCAGAATAGAATCTCAATAAGACCTATTCTGGAAAAGACTCCATATGAATTGTGGAAGAACAGAAAGCCCAACATTTCATATTTTCATCCATTTGGATGTACTTGCTTTATGTTAAATACAAAGAACTATTTGAACAAGTTTGACTCTAAAGCACAGAAGTGTATTATGTTAGGATACTCTGAACACTCAAGAGGGTACAAAGTATACAATACAGAAACACAGATTGTGGAAGAATCAATCAGTGTTCGTTTTGATGATAAGCTTGACTCTGAAAAGTCAAAGCAGAATGAAGTTTTTGCAGGTATGGAAATTGAATTTACAGGTTCTGAAGACAAGTCATCAGAAGCTCTCAACACAGACACTCCTTCAACGTCTGAAAGGAGCACTGCTAGCAATCCTACAACAACTGCTGATCAACCTCCGAAGAGATTACCCAGAAGCAGCTTGGATCACCCAGAAGAGACTATCTTAGGAAGAAAGGAAGATCCAATCAGAACAAGAGCAAGCTTCAGAAACTCTGAAGAAACTCTCATGGGACTTGTGTCTCTGATTGAACCTTCTTCTATTGATGAAGCACGTCTGGATAATGATTGGATTCTGGCAATGCAAGAAGAGCTGAATCAATTCACCAGAAATGACGTATGGGATCTCGTTCCCAGACCAAAAGGATTCAACGTCATTGGAACAAGATGGGTGTTCAGAAACAAGCTAAATGAACAAGGTGAAGTCATCAGAAACAAGGCACGACTGATTGCACAAGGATATAGTCAGCAAGAGGGGATAGACTATACAGAAACCTTTGCTCCATTCGCCAGGTTAGAATCTATCAGACTTTTAATTTCATTTGTTGTTAATAGAGGCATCACTCTGTATCATATGGATGTCAAAAGTGCATTCTTAAATGGTTATATAGAAGAAGAGGTTTATGTGCATCAACCCCCTGGTTTTGAAAATACAAAACATCCAGAACATGTTTTCAAACTAAAGAAGTCATTATATGGTCTGAAACAAGCTCCCAGAGCTTGGTATGAAAGGCTAAGTAACTTTCTGTTAGAAAATGAATTCACCAGAGGGAAAGTGGACACTACCTTATTCTGTAAATCAGTTAAGAATGACATCTTAGTCTGTCAAATTTACGTTGATGATATTATTTTTGGTTCTACTAATCCTTCTCTTGGAAGAAAATTTGCTAAGTGTATGCAGGCAGAATTTGAGATGAGCCTCATGGGGGAACTGAAATTCTTTCTAGGAATTCAGATCAATCAAACTCCAGAGGGAACTTACATTCATCAGAGCAAATATATCAGAGATCTTCTGAAGAAATTTGACCTCTCAGAATGTAAGCCATCAAAGATTCCAATGCATCCCCCGTGCATTCTGGAAAGAGAAGAGGTAAGCAAAAATGTAGAACAGAAAGTCTACAGAGGTATGATTGGTTATCTCCTCTATCTGACTGCTTCAAGACCTGATATATTATTCAGTGTTTGTATTTGTGCTAGATTCCAATCAGATCCTAGAGAATCTCACTTAACAGCTGTTAAGCGAATTTTCAAGTATCTGAAAGGTACTACTAATCTGGGTTTGTTTTATAGAAAATCTAGTGATTACAGTTTAGTAGGCTACTGCGATGCTGACTTTGCTGGAGACAGAGTGGAGCGTAAAAGTACTTCTGGAAGCTGCCAGTTTCTGGGAGAAAATCTGATCTCTTGGTCCAGCAAAAGGCAATCAACAATTGCGCTATCAACAGCAGAAGCTGAGTACATAGCAGCAGCATGATGCAGCACACAAATGCTCTGGATGAAAAGTCAGCTTGAAGACTTCCAGATTTTTGAGAGTAACATTCCTATACTCTGATAATACTTCTGCTATTTGCTTAAGTAAGAATCCCATTTTACATTCTAGAGCTAAGCATATAGAAATAAAACATCATTTCATTAGGGACTATATTCAGAAAGGAATTTTGAATTTAAAATTTATAGATACAGACCATCAATGGGCTGATATCTTCACTAAACCTCTTTCTGAAGATAGGTTTAATTTCATTCTGAAACATCTCAGCATGAAAATCTGCCCAGAGTGAAAATGTTTTAATTCCATATATTTATCTTCAGAATGTATTTGTTTTACTGTGAACTTCTGATCAATCTCCTTTCAGAAAGATAGAACATGCAGATTGTATCAGATGCAAGTCTAAAGATCTGAGAGTCTAAGCTCAAAGACAGACGTGCTGATCACTACATCAAACAAGTGTCATCCAATCATCAGCAAATCTCTGAGGCAGAATGCGTGCACGCTTCTGAGAAGGCAAAATGCTGATTGGGTGCATTGAGACACATGTCTGGTAACCGTTTTAAAGTATCTTTCTCAAATCCCCCAAAATCAGCAAGCATTTAATGAAAATAATCATGTGTTTAAAACGTAATCATGATTTTATTTCTCTCTCTTAAAAACGTTTACAATTTCAAAATATTCTGAACTCTATTTAAACACGTTAACCTCTCATTCTAATCTTTTACAGTTTCTCACTTTTTCTCAAGCATTCTCTGCATTTTTCTGTGTTCATCTCTCTCAAACCCTTTTTCTCAGTTTCTTCTCAAAATCTTTTAGTGTGAACATGGCAACCTCTAGCAGTGCTTCTGCAGGTCCTCAGAAGAAAGCATCATCTGAACAGTATCAAGTGCCATTCAGAACACTCCTCACTCCTGTGAAGAATCTTGAAGTGTTATCTGAATTGATCATCGATTTTGGAAGCTTGAAGGAAAACGGTTTTGACCTAACAGAAGAAGTTAGGGCACATAAATGGGAAAGGTATTTTGACAGGTTGGTTGGACCAACATTCCCTATGTTAGTGAAGGAATTCTGGATTCATGCGACAGCTTCAACGCATCAAGTCACCTCCTACATTATGGGGAAGAAGATTGTGATCACTGAGGATCACATAGCAAAGTTAATAGGTTACAGTGGCGGTGGCGTCCACTGTATTGATATGACTGAGAGATGTGCTGACGTGGGCGTCATAGCTGAAAGGATTTTCACCCATGGGGTGCCCAGCAGCAAGATCAAAGATCTGAAGGATCATCACAGAGTTTGGGCAAAGATAATTCTGGGGTGCTTCAACCATAGGAAGCCAACTAGTTCCCCTGATTACATAAATGTGGATCAGCAGTTTCTGATCTACTTTATCAATCAGAAGGTAAAAATCAACTTGGATCATCTTCTGTTCAACCACCTCAGAACAAGCGTGAAGGAAACCAAGGAAGAAGAAAGAACAAAGAGGGATTGGATTCCCTTTGGAAGGTTGATATCAGATATTCTGACAGAGAACAGGCTGATAGAGCATCTGATAAAAGCTCAAGAGTTAAGCACCATTGAACCAACAGTTGGGAAGCCTCTGAACGCGAAGAACTTGAAGAAAATGAAGTTGATAGAGAATATCAAAAAGGAACCCAGCGCTACTCCTATTGCTGATATCACCAGCAGAAGAGTTCCACTGAGTGACTTTCCTTTATTCTCTTAGATAAAATCCAAGCCAGTGGTAGTTCTCAGATATATGGACGCGTGCAAAGCTGATGGCACAGATCCAAATCTGAAGATAAAAGATCTGCATCAACCTCAACCAGAAGTGACTCTGAAGAAGACAAAGAAGAGGAAGGAACCTTCAGAAGGATCATCCCAGCAGACACCCAAGAAAAGAGGTAATTTATCTGCTGCTTCTGTTTTAAATTCTTCTACTATTCCAGCATCTATTCCACCTCCAACCTCTCATAGAATCTCAATCCCCATCCTAACAATAGATGAAACTGAACCAGAAGATGACCCTTCTGAGGCACTACAACTCAGAAGACCCAGAACCAAACACCCAAAACCAACAATTTCAACAACATCAGCAATTGACAAAGTGCTATCTGACATTGATCAACACACTTCTAATCACTCCTCCAATTCAAACTCTGAACCACAAATTGTCCCTCCTCCACAACCAGAACAACAACAATCTGCTGAGGAACCAGAACAACAACAACAACCACTCTCATCCATTCCAGAAGAACCTCTCATCCCTGAACAACCAGAAATTCCAACAACTTCTCCTCAACCAGCAATTCCGTCTCCCTCTCCTCAACCAGAAATTCATCCACCATCACCTCAACCTGAGTTTCATCACTCTGAAACTCCTTCTCCTCCACCTTCTAAACCTCATTCACCTCAACCATCACCTCTGGCAATCCAGCTGCCATGTGGAACAACAGTCACAATGGCCCAGTTGCCATCCTTACCAGAATTTACACCACCCAATACTCCCAAAACACCAACCAGTCCAATCATAATTTCTGATTCTCCCACTCCATCTCCAAAACAAACAGCTGCCAAGCAAACCACCGAAAGCCCCATCAGGACCTTCATAGACTTAACCAGCCTTGACCGTCTTGCTGATCTGAAAAATAAAATAGCCATCCCAAAACCAAAACAACCAGATGTTGGCTCTGGTATTATGAATTTTGAAACAGGTGTGCAGCAGTGGATTGCTTCTTTGAAGTAGGTCTGTCCTGGAATAATTGACCCAGCTACCTTTGACCAGCTCTGGTCACAATTCAGAATTTGGGTACGTGCTGAAGCCCTCAAGTTGCAGGATATCAACTATGAGCAGGCACAACAGAACTTCAGCAAGCTGCTGAAGGAAGTTGAAAGTCAGCTGCCTCAGGAAGCTGTGCTCCCTCTGGATAGTGAACCTTGGTCTGAGAAACAACTAGCTTCAAAGGTGCAACCAGAGTCAGAATGAGCCAAGCCAGAACATGCATTAAGTAAGCAACGGTACTGTGCATTGAAAGCAAATTATTACCAACGGCCTCATTCCAGACAAGATCTGCTCAATAAGGAAAGTTTGTTATTAGCATTGAATCAAGAATATTACTCCAACGTTCAAAAATCTCAGTGCTATATAAACAAGACTATGAAGATTGAATTGGCTAATGCTCTCCAACATTTTACACGCCTAAAAGCTGATCATAATCTTCCTTCTCTCAGTTTGCTAAACACTACACATCTTCTTACTCAATCTTTGTTTTAGCAATCTAGTTTCATAAGCTTAAAGTTGTGTATACATCACAGTTGTGATACAGTTTTGTTGAAAACATTCACACACTTAGATTTATCTTCTTTGTAAGAAAGTGTTTCCTTGACAAACCGGGTTGTGGTTTGCATCAAGAAGGCTTTAGCAGTTGTTAAAGCAGTTTGTAATATTCAGTTGAATATAGTGGATTAAGACCTCGTTGGAGAGAGGCGAAATCACCTTGACGGGTGGACTGGAGTAGTTTGAGATCAAACGAACCAGGATAAAAATATCTTGTTCATTGCATTGATTTTCAGTTTTACAATTCAACCTCCCCTTCTTGTGTTTTTCACTACTTCAAAGTTAACTGTTATCTGGTTGATTGCCAGGTTTTAAGATAACTTGCTGGAGGATCCGGAGGAACCAGATGGCTTCCACTGTGGTTTAGAGGTTGAAGTTTTGGATTCCGTTGGGGAAGAAAGTTTCATCTTCACTGGGGATTTTGTAGTTCAAAATCTTCTCCGCTGTGGATTGGGAGTTTAGAAACTTAGCTCTGATGGTGATTTTGAAACTTAACTCTGCTGGGGGTATGCATTTCAAAGCTTCAACTATGTTGAGGACCTGGATGATGTATTGCAGGGGATTTCCTCTGGAATAGCCTAAAGACATTTTCCTATACTTTCAACCTATCAGTAATTATCCTTTCTCATTTCGTTTTATTTGTAAGCAATGATTATATTCAAATGCATATGCTCATTTAATAAATCATTGGACGTTTTTAAATAAAAACACAGGTGTAAAAAGAAAGAAAAGGCAAACAAATTTCTGCACTTCGAAGTATCTTTGTATTAACTTTGTGTAAGTATTTTGTACAAAGGAGACAGACATCCTAGTAAGAGGATGTTGTCATAAAAAATGAGAAAAATTTATACAAAGAAAGATGGCTATGTGTAACAATTCCATGGGGTTCCCATTCTGCTATAGCCTTCATAACTCTGAGTATCTTGTCCATTCGTTGCTTCGTTCGCAGATGATTAGATTGATCAGAAGCCTGGAGCTTTTCCATGAAGAGATTGTCCTTAAAGTGATCCGACGAGACATAGTCATACGCTTTAATTCCCTAACTTTTGCCTGGACCGCCCTTTCGGGTTTTCAGTCCACCGGGAAACCCTTTTTTGCCCAAGTCGCCCTTTTGGGTTTTCAACTTGCCGGGTGTACAAATTTTTTTTTATCCCTAATTTTTGCCTGAACCGCCCTTTCGGGTTTTCGATTCACCGGGATGCCCATTTTTGTCCAAGTCGCCCTTTTGGGTTTTCAACTTGTCGGGTCGTTTATGCGTAGTATCTTTTGACTATGTCTGCATTCGCAAGGTGCGGAAGGCCGTCGCCGTCCATGGTGGTCAGAATCATAGCCCCACCATAAAAGATGTTTTTGATTACAAATGGTCCCTCGTAAGTAGGAGTCCACTTGCCCCTGGGATCACTTTGCGGCAAGATGATCCGCTTGATTACAAGATCTCCGATTTGATACACCTGACGTCTGACTTTCTTGTTGAAAGCCTTGATCATCCGTTTTTGATACGTCTGACCATGACAAACAACAGTAAGTCACTTCTCGTCAATCAAGTTAAGTTGATCAAGCCGGGTCTGAATCCAATCGTCTTCACTTAAACCAACATCCTTCATAATCCTCAAGGAAGGCATCTAAACCTCCATAGGTAAAACAACTTCCATGCCATATACCAAAGAAAAGGGGGTTGCCCCGGTTGAAGTACGTGCCGTGGTACGATATCCGTGCAGAGCAAACGGTAACATCTCATGCCAGTCCTTGTAGGTGATTGTCATCTTTTGAATGATCTTCTTGATATTTTTGTTCACAGCTTCAACAACACCGTTCATCTTTGGCCGATAGGGAGATGAATTATGATGTTGAATTTTGAACTGCTCACACAGAGCGGTGATCACAGTGTTATTCAGGTTTGTACCGTTGTCCGTGATGATCCTATCGGGGATACGATACCAGCATATAAGGTTCTGCTTGATGAAGCGGGCAACCACATTCTTTGTAACGGAGGCGAAGGAAGCTTCTTCGACCCACTTGGTAAAGTAATCAATAGCCACCAGGATGAAGCAATGTCCATTGGATGTCGTAGGCTTGATCTCCCTAATCATGTCGGTTCCCCACATTGCGAATGGCCAAGGAGTTGTTAGGACATTGAGAGGAACTGGAGGAATATGTACCTTGTTAGCATAGACTTGGCATTTGTGACAAGTACGAGAATATTGATGACAATCAGCTTCCATGGTAGACCAGTAGTAGCCTGCCCTTAGAATCTTCTTAGCCATCGTATGTCCGCTCAAATGAGTGCCAAATGCGCCACTATGCAATTCAGTCATGATCAGCTCAACTTCAACTTTGTCCACACAACGAAGTAGAACACAATCATGGTTGCGCTTATATAGGATACCATTGCTCAGGAAGAACTTGGCAGCAAATCTCCTTAAGAACTTTTTGTCGTTGACTAAAGCTCCTTCAGGGTATTCTCGAGTCTTGAGATACCTTTTGATTTCATGAAACCAAGGTTGTTCCACTACTTCTTCGATATTAATCTCATGACAGTGCGCAGGTTCGTCCATTTGCTCAATGGTGATTTGGGGAGCCTCATTATCTCAGTTGAGTTTAAACATGGAAGACATTGTGCCTAGAGCATCCGCTAGCTGATTTTCTTCTCGCGGGAAGTGCTCGAAGGCAATCTGCTCGAAATGAGGCAGCATCGTCAGGACATGTTCTTTGTATGGGATGAGGTTAGGATGTTTAGTATCCCATTCTCCTTTGATTTGACTGATAACCAAAGCTGAGTCTCCAAATACAACCAGAGATTTGATTCCTAGGTCAATCACAACCTTGAGACCAAAGATACAAGCTTCATATTCGGCCATGTTGTTGGTGCAGCTGAAGCAGAGTCTAGCAGTGAAAGGGGTATGACAACCTTCTGGAGAAATAAGTACTGGCCAATACCGTTGCCAAGTGCATTTGAAGCACCATCAAAGTACAGGGTCCATCGGGATCCTTGTTCACGTCTGTCATATGGTCTGTTACCTTCAATGTTGTCCAATGTCATAATGTCCTCGTCAGGGAAGTCGAACCTCATAGATTGGTAATCCTCGACAGCTTGATGAGCTAGATGGTCAGCTAGTACACTCCCCTTTATAGATTTTTGGGTTGTGTACTGGATGTCATATTTAGTCAGGATCATTTTCCATCTAGCGATTCTTCCGAATAAAGTAGGCTTCTCGAAGATGTACTTAATCAATTCCATTTTAGAAATCAGTAAAGTGGTATGTGTCAACATATACTGCCTTAGCCGGCGAGCAGCCCATACCAAAGCGCAACAAGTTTTCTCGAGCAGTGAGTAGCGAGTCTCACAGTCGGTAAACTTTTGGCTAAGGTAATAAATGGCATGCTCTTTTCGGCCAGACTCATCATGTTGACCCAGTACACACCCCATTGAATTATCCAAAACAGTCAGATACATGATTAAAGGCCATCCTTCGACGGGTGACATCAAGATAGGAGGTTCCAGCAAATACTCCTTGATCTTATCGAAAGCAGCTTGACAGTCGTCATTCCATTCAAGCACCTGATCTTTCTTCAACAGCTTGAAGATTGGTTCACAGGTAGATGTTAGGTGATAAATGAACCTTGCAATGTAGTTTAGGCGTCCCAAGAGACCTCTGACCTCCTTCTCAGTGCGGGGGGGCAGGCATTTCTTGCATAGCTTTGACTTTAGCAGGATCAACCTCAATGCCTTTGTTGTTGACGATGAATCCCAAGAGTTTACCAGACCTAACTCCGAAATTGCACTTGCTAGGGTTTAGTCTGAGCTTATACTCCTTCAATCTGACAAACAGCTTTTGCAGATGGTCGAGGTGTTCTTCTTCTGTCTGTGAACGGGCTATCATGTCGTATACGTAGACTTCAATTTCATAATGTATCATGTCATGAAACAAAGCTACCATGGCTCGCTGATAGGTTTCCCCGGCATTCTTCAGTCCGAATGGCATCACTTTATAGCAGAAGGAACCCCACTGCGTAACAAAAGTAGTCTTCTCCATGTCTTCGGGGGCCATTTTGATCTGGTTGTACCCTGAAAATCCGTCCATGAAAGAGAATACTTTGTGTTGAGCTGTATTGTCAACCAAGATGTCAATGTGTGGTAGTGGAAAATCGTCTCTGTAGTCCACACACATTCTGACTTTGCCGTCCTTCTTAGGTACGGGCACAATGTTAGCAACCCATTGTGGATAGGAAGTAACAGCCAGAAATCCATCATTGAACTGTTTCATCACTTCAGCTTTGATCTTTTCAAACATATCGGGCCTCATTCGACGGACTTTCTGTTTGATTGGTGGATAATCTTCTCTTGTAGGGAGACGGTGAACCACAATATCGGTATCTAATCCCGGCATATCTTCATAGGACCAAGCGAAGATATCAACAAACTCATTCAACAGCTGAACTAAGCGCTCTTTGACACTTGGCTCCAGGTTGGCACCCACTTTAACCTCTTTTCTGTCTTCGGCAGTACCCAAATTGATAGTCTCTAACAACTCTTCATGGGGCAGAATAGCCCTTTCTTCTTGTTGCAAAAGTCTATCCAATTCTCCAGGCACTTCACAGTCTTCATCACCTTCATACTCGGCATGATTGACCAGATCTTCAGAGTTGCTGAAGGCCACAGCTGAATTGTTACCATGGAATCCGGGGTGGATGGGTGTGATCGGTGGAAATAGAACTGACTGTTTTGGAATGCTGGTTCGCGTTTGCGTTTGTTTTCGCAAAATGTCGCGGTAAGAAAGAGTCGCCACCGTCTTTTATTTTATCCAACAAGGAAAGGACAAAAGCACAGAAAAATTCCTTTTCGAGATGTTTCTCGAGTTCGGGAGGTAGATTATAGAAAGGGAAGGTGTTATCACCATTTATATCCGTGGTTATCCACGGGCTCTTAGGTACTTGCTCATTGTGTTTTCAAAAGGTTTTGCTTTTCTTGTGTTTGTCGGTTTTGAAAAGAGTTTTGTTTGAAAACTTCGATTTAACTCTTGTTTCTATCCTCAAGAGTGTATGAAGTGTTGTTTGAAAACTTTGTTTGAAAAGTGTAAGTGTGAAAAGTTTGTTTTGTTTTGAAAGAGCAAGTACCTAAGAACCTCTACCTACTCAAAAAGAATTAAGCTGTGTAAATGTCCTTTAGACAGTGCTATCCCACTATTGAGAAGTAGGTAGCACCGTCGTTGGAGTTTTCGGGTCAATTCGATTAAGGGACATGTGGTCACTAAAGCAACGTTAGGACGCCTTAGCGGTAACCCTAATGTCCTAGATCATTTTTTATTGAGGCAACCGTTTCGAGGAAACTTTGATCTTTAGACAAGAGGGCGACCTCTAAAACACCCTATACTCAATGACCACGTCGAGGCAACCAAGTGAGGCGTACCCTAGGAGTGACATGTGCGAGTACGTTAGGTTTCAGTTATGTTATCTTTGTACATGTTATGGTGAGCTACGGTTGATTTTAATTTAAGAGAGATCTTGTCATGCATAGCCTAGTTAGCATACATCTAGCAGTTAATAGTTGCGGAAAGTAAAACTAAGCTATTACAAGGCGTCGGGTATTTACATTGCCAAAAAACAAACCCTTGAAAATTAAATTGCGGAAAAGTAAATAAAACGGTAAAAAGCCCTAATTAAAACTAGGCAAAATACTCATTTTGGTCCCTTAACTATACCCTTGGGTTCACATTGGTCCCTTAACTTTTTTTCGTGTCATTTTGGTCCCTTAACTTTCAAAATGTTTCATTTTAGTCCTTTTTGTCTAATTAGCTACGAATTTAGCGGCTGATTTCAAAGTTTTTCCGTCTAATTAGCTACGAATTTAGACAAAAAGGACTAAAATGAAATTTTTTAAAAGTTAAGGGACCAAAATGACACAAAAAAAAGTTAAGGGACCAATATGAACCCAAGGGTATAGTTAAGGGACCAAAATAAGTATTTTGCCTTAAAACTATTACATCCTCGGAGCAAATACATAATATGGAATAAAAAAATAATATGCGCGAGAAAAATTAAATCGGAGAGTTTTTTAGGGTTTTGACCCTTTTTTAGGAAAGAAGGAGATTTTTATATTATTTTGAACTAAATAAAATTAAACCTAAGTTAATTAATTAATAAAAAGAAATATTTTTTTGTTTTTTTGAATGTTTTAATGAAATAAAAATAAAAGTGATTAAAATGGTTAAAACCTAATTCTACATTGATTTTTATTTATTGCAAAAAAATATTATTATTATGCCTAATTAAACTAAACAAATTATGTCAATATTTATTTACAAAAATAATGAAAGTGATGGATTTAATAAAAATAATGTTTTTGAGGTTTTTATGATTTTTATTAGAAAACAATAAATTATTTTAGTTAGTAATTAATTAAAAATAATAAAAATAAATCAAGCAAATAAATAATGAAAGAAAATAAAAAAAATGCAAACTCAGGGGGGTTTGGGCCAACTTTGGAGGTGTATTTGGAAATTCTGGGCCCATTAACATTCCAGCCTCATTTGACTTTTCAGTTCATCCATGCGTATGTTGACCAGGGAGTATGGTGGTCCTTCAACTTTGGCCACTGGATCTTGGCCTGAAGCCACTTGGCATGCTGAGATTTGAAGCATATGGTGGACTCCCTTTTGAAACTTGCACGTGAATACTTGTGGAAGAAAAATAACAAGGTTTTGGGGGACCTGAGATTCGAACCCAGGTCCCAAGGCTCACATGCCAACACGTTTACCACCCAACCAAGCTGTTTCAATTGTTATATGAATAAGAGGCAATTATTATATGTGAAAATAAATCAATATGCTGAAATTATAAAAAAAAACGCGCTAAGGTTCAAACAGGCAAACCAGATGACAACACGTCATCATCCTCAACCTTGGTTCTGTGTAAAAGAGAATATGATAGCGGGGTTTTTTAACCTCCACTACCTCCCTGCACGAAAAATAGCGATTAGACACACATCAAACATAAATATTTCGCGAGGTATGGGTTCCAATCGTCTTGGTCTCACGAATTCAACCATATATCCCATTGGTCCCAATTTTTTCTTGTTTGGAAAGCCCTATTTGAAAGCTTGAGAAATTCAATCATGGCATCTCTCGATTCAGGGCACTATAGTTCAATTCAATCATTCCATTAGCTTTGTATGGTCTCTAGTAATGCAAATCAATCACAAAAACATGTCAAATGCGTATGAATTAAGAGATATGATTTTGAATTATAAGTGTAAATCGTGAAATTGTATGTCGCGATTCCTTGAGCTTTGATGCTTGAATTTGATTGCAAAACACTCCTAGGACTTCCTACAATGTGCTTGGATGGACAAAACGCCTTGAATTGGCCTAGATTGCAAGAACAGGTTTTGAGTTTTCTTGAAAATTCTTGAAATTGATATGGCCGTTTCTGCAGCTTTTAGTCGTGAATTAGGTTATGGTTGGCTTGCTTGCATATAAGGCAATGATTTTAGGTCAAGAGTTGGGCCAATATCCATGTGCATTGAAGATTAAATCTTTGATTGATAAATCAAATATTCTTGATTTTTCATGATTGAACAAGTTGCCAAAATTGGATATTTTTGTATCTTTTTGATTGTGCACGAATTGGTCAGCATATTTGGATCATATTTGGTTCACAAATTGATTTAAAAATCAAATATTCTATTTTCTTATAATTTAAATTAATTAAATGAATTAATATGTATTAAAAATCCATTTAATCAATAAATTTAAGAAAATAAATCCCATTTAACTTGTTGGGTCGTGCATAGGTCATGGGTGAAGTTTCAAGAAGAGATTTGAGGCCCATTAGCAAAAAGAAGGTGTTTTGAGCAAAATTGACTTTTGCAAATTCATGAAAATTCCCCAACTTCTCCAATGCACAACTTGCTCAATTTTGATCATATGAACATGTTCTTGGACATTTTAGAAATCTCTTGAAGTCCAGTGCCTTTGGTCCCATGTCATTAGGATTTACCAATCTCAAGTTATGGCCTTTGACTCAAAGTGTACTTTTGTTGACTTTTGAAATGGACCTATAATGTAAAAATTTGTAACTTTGTGTGAGAGCATTTCTTGATCTTGGAGTGTGAATATGGATTGTAGGAAATTGCATCCTCTTCAAAATGAGCTTTGGATGGGATTTTTCTGATAAACCATGAAAGAGTTATGCCCTGGTCAAGGTACAGTTGACTTTTCTGCTGTCCAAAAATAGCAACTTTTGCATCTTGATGATTTTTGAGCTATTCTTGTGGGATCATGATAAAGGCTTGATAAAATGATGATTGTGAACTCAAAATAAGATGTTGACCAAGAATCCTGACTTTTGACTGCAAAATGACCATTTTGCCCTTGCAATTGACTGTAGATCAAATGGAGCTTTTGACTGTGCAAATTGGCACTGTGAGTCTTGAAACTTGGCATGTAGATGCTTGAGAATGTATATAGGCCTATGAGACTTGATTGAACCATTGAAAGCCCCAAATTCCTTGAAAGAACCAAAACCCTAATTTTGAATTGACTGCCTAAGGAGGTGTTTTGACTGTATAACCCTTGAGCAATGTTGAGCAATTTGAAGATCATTCTTGACAAATCTTGAGGAATATGGGAGGGCAAATTTTGGGGTACAACAGTTGCCCCTGTTCAATCTTCTTAAACCTGAGGATGTAGATTGGCTTGCGTGCCTTTCGTGATCCGAAGGTGGAAGATGATTGAACACTAAAGTGCCCAGAAATTTGCACTCGCATGGTGTAGTATCAGCAATGTGATGTCGGGAATGGGCTTACATATGCAATTTGGAGAGATGGTAGGAGGATGGGCTTATAGATGCCATCTGGAGATTATTTGTTGAATTGTAATTTTGTAAGTTGAAAGAAGGAACCTGTGTAGGGTTGCCTGACGATGAGTCCGTGTAAAACTGCATCTTGGAAGGAAGGAAACCTGTGTATGGTTGACTGATGATAAGTCCGTGTAAAACTTTTGGAGGAACCTGAGTAAGGTGATAAGTCCGTGTAAAACTTCATCTTTGGAAAGAGAGAACCTGTGTAGGGTTTCTTAATGACGAGTCCGTGTAAGACTGCATCTTGAAGAGAGGGAACCGGTGTAGGGTTTCTTAATGACGAGTCCATGTAAAACTTCATCTTTGGAAAGAGAGAACCTGTGTAGGGTTTCTTGATGACGAGTCCGTGTAAGACTGCATCTTGAAGAGAGGGAACCGGTGTAAGGTTTCTTAATGACGAGTCCATGTAAAACTTCATCTTTGGAAAGAGAGAACCTGTGTAGGGTTTCTTGATGACGAGTCCGTGTAAAACTACATCTTGAAGAGAGGGAACCGGTGTAGGGTTGCCTGATGAGGAGTCCGTGTAAAACTTCATCTGGAGTTGAGAAGGAACCGGTGTAGGGTTGTTTCGGGTTAAGTTTGTGTGAAACTTCTGGAGGAACCTGGGTAAGGTTACTTTGGGATAAGTTCGTGTGAAACTTCAGGATGAACCGGGGTAAGGTTACTGTGAGATAAGTTCGTGTGAAACTTCAGGAGGAACCGGGGTAAGGTTACTGTGAGATAAGTTCGTGTGAAACTTCAGGAGGAACCTGGGTAAGGTTACTTTGGGATAAGTTCGTGTGAAACTTCATCTTGGAAGAAAGGAACCCGTGTAGGGTTGCCTGACGATGAGTCCGTGTAAAACTTCATCTGAAATTGAGAAGGAACCGGTGTAGGGTCGCCTGATGATGAGTCAGTGTAAAACTTCATCTGAAAGAGAGAAGGAACCGGTATAGGGTTGCTTCATGGTGGGTTGTCTTCATTGACGGGTTTGCATCAGAAAAATCTTTAGGAATCGATTTAACTGGATTTGTCTTCTTTGAAAGGATTAGCATCAGAAAAATCTTTAGGAATCGATTTAACTCGATTTGTCTTCTTTGACTGGATTAGCATCAGAAAAATGTTTAGGAATCGATTTAACTGGATTTGTCTTCTTTGACAAGATTAGCATCAGAAAAATCTTTAGGAATCGACTTAACTGGTTTTGTCTCCATTGACATAATTTGAGAATTTAACTGCATCTTTCTTGAAAGGTAAAGGTCAGTCATATGCAATGCATGATATGGATCGAGCAATGATGCTCTCAATCATAAATGAGATTATATGATATGATGCGCATATGCATGTATCATGATGTATAAAAATGTGATGTTTTAGCTGGGGAAAATAAATCCCGGATAGCTGTTGGAGAATGATGTTGAATTCTTCGTTTCCGCTGGGGATGATGAACGAAGATGATGGTGAGAATAAACCTGTAGGAGAAAGGAACTCCGTTGGGGAATAAACTGGTGAAGATATTACTCTGCGGGGAATTACTCTGTGGGAAGAGATGCTTTGCTGAGATTTTAACGATAGCTCCGCTGGGGATTCCGTTGATAAGCTCTGTTGGGGATTTTGATGAACTCCGTTGGGGATAGAAAGAACTTCGCTGGGGATAACCTTTCAGTTGCACCTTGCTGAGGGTAACCCAGTTAGACTCTTGTGGGGATAACCTCTGAATATGGCTGGGGAGATACATTTGTACTCTGCAGGGGACAAGCTTCCAGAATCTACTGGGGAAGATGATTCAACTCTGGCGGGGAAGCTTTTTTAGACTGTGCCGGGAAATGGCTCCATTGAGGGTATCTTGTATTCCACCGGGGAACATTCTTATATTTCGTTGAGGAATATTAAGACTTCCAGGGATACTCTTATGCTTGCTGGGGAATATCCTTATACTCCGCTGGGGAATATTAAGACCTTCTGGGGATACCGAGCTTTTTCGGGACTGACGGTAGACAAACTCTGCTTGGGGGAGAGTATTGTTGATTCGTCCATGGTTGCAGGTCTCAGTGGGGAGAGCTTCCATTACTGTATTGCTCTGCGGGGAGTGAAGGTATCTTGGTCATACTCTTCAACTGAATCTACCTTGTACCTAGAGGACAGAGCAGCTTGTATAGTTCGGACAATTCTTATTGCCCCAGTTTCTGCGGGAGAAGAAGGCCTATGAGGTGCTTGATAACTGCTGATCGAAAAATCTTCTTCTGGTAGGCAAGTGACGAGATGACGGGACATAGTCGTACGCTTTGATCCCTAATTTTTTCCTGGACCGCCCTTTCGGGTTTTCAGTCCATCGGGATACCCTTTTTTGCCCAAGCCGCCTTTTCAGGTTTTTGACTTGTCGGGTGTACAGATTTTTTCCATTTCATCCCTTATTTTTTCCCGAACCCTTTTGGTTTGCCGGGAAGCCCTTATTTTTGCCTAGGCCAGTCGACCTAGAGGGTCTTTGATTATGCGTAGCATTTTTTTTGACTATGCCCACATTCTTAGAGTGTAAAGAGTTGTCGCTGTCAGTAGTGTTGTGTTGCCACACTACCAGAAGATGTTTGATCGTGCAAGATTCGTCGCTGGAATTCATATCCAATGCCCCAAGTGATTCAGACGGAGATCTGCCCCTGGCTATTTGGCATCTTGAGAGATTCCTTAAATCTTGACTTAACTTCCCCAGATGATGGACAATGGTTATGTCTGCCCCTTGGTTGGAAGTGTTTTTTCCACTTGAGGTGACTCTTTTTATTGAGAAGGTTTTTGTTCACTAGATATTCGTCGTGCGAATTTCTCTGCTGTTTGAACAAATGGCCATATGCAAACAATGTTATTTTAAGAATGCAAAGCTTATGTCTGTCTTGAAGTTTTTTGAAAATGTAGTTTTCAATAAGACAAGTGTATTTTTGTAAAATGTGATGTCAACTCAGGATTTTACAGCAAGCCCTACAGGAGTCAGGATACCTTTTGTAACATTATGCTTTCGAACTAACCCATGCTTCAGCTAGGACTTTTAAGGGTTATAACGTGGCCTGGTTCACGGTTTAAGAAACAAAGGATAAAGGCTAAAATTTTATTTATACCCACCCGCTCTTCGTGATGTTCTTCGATCCTAAACTCATCTAATCGTGCATTTAGATCCCGTTTGAGTCTTTGTTCTGATATACCAGTGATGGTTCGAATACTGACAGTTTATTTTGAACAGACAGTCATTTTTTTGTTGAGAGTTTGTAGGATCTCTTTCTTTTTGATTTTATTATCCCTGTCTTTTTCCTGAACTGTTTGTTTTTGTGACTACAGCCAGCGGGATGCCCCAGTTTTTTTCTTGAGTCTCCTTCATAGGCTTTGACTTAATGGGCTTTTTATTTCGAGAGATAAGGACCGCCTGTCTTGACGATTATAGGGAACCATCATTGTCTTTTGTTTTTGGAAGGACTCCTTTGATGTCATTCATTGTGCACCTGGATCAACTGAGAGAATTACCCTGCCCCAAGTTATAATTAAGGGTTTTGATTTTTGTGAAAAGAAAAACTCCAACTTCTTTGGCTCAAAGGGGTTGACGAGGGACTATCTTCCTTATAACTCCACTGTTTAGGATTTGAAACAATGCTTGTACTTCATTAGCGGGGTCTGTTCAAAAGCACACTGTAAAGATCGTGGTATCATTTTCGTCATCCCCCCTCAAAAGGCTTAGAATTTTTTAATCGAGAGTTTGAACATCACAAAAAATGAAGCAATTTTAAGCATAGTGAAAACAATTAATTCAAAACAGACACGTGTAATGCATTAATGAAATAAAAGAGTTTGACATGATAATTGTTTGAATAAGAAAAGAAAAAACAACTTCAGAATTCAAATGAACAAAAGTGCTTTCAATCCTAGCCATGTTTTGGCAAGGGAGCAGTGATCACATTGGGAGTCTCAGGAGGCTCGAACTTGATCTCCTTAGCGTCAATCATATTCTGAATCTTGTATTTCAGCGCCCAACAATCGTCAGTATCATGCCCCAGACTACCGGAATGATAAGCACACCTTGCATCTGGGTTATAGTTAGGAGAATAAGTCTTAGGGTTCAGAGGAGGGTTTATCACCGTAATCAGATTCATCTTCAACATGTGCTGCAATGCTTGTGACAATGGAATGTTGATGTTGGTGAACTATCTTTTAGGCTCGTCCGACCTTCGTTGATTTCCCTTTTGATATTGTCGGTGTGACGCAGAACCAGAGATCAAGACTGCCCCTACGTGTTGGTCACGATGGCTCTTTTGACTGTACACAGCATTGGACTCTTTCTTCCAACTGTAAGGCTTTTTATGAGCATCAGAAGGTGTAGCTTCTTGAATCTTCCCATTTTTGATGCCAGCTTCAATCCTCTCACTAGTCAAGATAAGGTCTGTAAACCCGACTGAAGAATTTATAATCAAATGATTAAAGAATGGACCAGATAGGGTCCCCAGAAACATATCGACAAGTTCACGATCAGTTAAAGGTGGCTGCACCCTTCTGGCAAGGTCTCTCCATTTCTGAGCATACTCTTTAAATCCTTCACCCGTCCCTATTGACATACCCTGGAGTTGGGTACGCGTAGGAGTGAGGTCAGAATTATATTGATACTGCTTATAGAACGCAATAGCCAAATCCTCCCAGTTACGGATACTGGCTCCATCCAGCTGATAGAACCACTCAAGTTGAGTCCCTGAAAGACTGTCCTGAAAGAAATGGATCCAAAAATTCTTATCAGCTGTGTAAGGCTGGACCTTCCTCACATATGACCGGAGGTGCAGCTTTGGACAGGAAGCTCCGTCATATTTGGCAAAGGTAGGTGCCTTAAACTTATGGGGAATCATCACCCCAGAGGATAAACCTAGGTCTCCGAAGTCCAGCCCGGGCACATTCTGTATCTCCATAGCGCTCAAGCGGTCCTCCAACTATTTGTACCTATCCTCAGTAGAAGCATACTTCTCTTCATCATAATTCGTCTCGTTGTCGGAGACTACGGGGCTAGGAACCCTTCTCTCTTATGGGCTGTCTTTCCCTACAGATGAGGTGGTCAGATCAACCTTATTCTGCAGTCCATTCCCAAACCTGCGTCCGGTGTTGAACATGACAGTCCTCTTCTTCTTCTTCTTCCTCTCTTTCAGAATCAGGGTCTTCAGGTCTTGCTGACCCTTAGCTAGGCTCATGACCAACTCTTGAAACTGGGCATTCTGGGCCTGGAGGGCCTTGATAGCTTGCTCAGTGGAAGGTTCGGTAGACATGATGATTGCTGAAATAAACAACGAAGAAGATAAGAGGCCTGTAATGGTACCTGTAATGCAATGATATGGATGATATATGTATGCAATGTTTTCAAGGATCCCGCGGGGTAAACAAGAAACTTGTTAGAACCTGAATTTTGCAGCTTGATTGAAGGAACTTCATGTTGCTGAGAGTCCTTCTTCAAGATTCAAGCTCACCATATCGAGTGGGTCATAGCCCCTGACTCAAGTTATCGTGCTTGGATTTCTAGACAACCTTGGCTAGAGGAAAATAAATCCCCTTTGCCCCTTGCTAGACATTTGGTTCATCCTGACCTGCATCACAAACCCTTGAGATCCTTGAAATGGTTAAGGAAAATGCTATGATATGATGTTATGATGTTATGTACAGGTATGCAAAAGTGTGAGGTGTAAGTAAGCCCTGCAATGAATAAGGACCGTAAACAAAACTTGCAAGGAACTCATGTTGTCAGATAACAAGAATGTGCAAGTAGTTCCAGTTTGAAGGCACACAAGTCACACATATAGCCTTAAGTTTTTGGCCGACATGGAGTTTGGGTACTACCCTCTTTCAGTTTCAGTTGGTTAAGACCTGTCCTAAAAATAGTAACCGGGTTTTAGAGGATCTCAATATCACTGACTACCCTCAATCGGTCATAATTCCAGTTTGGCAACCTTTTCTTGCAGCCGGAACCATCGCGAGAGTTTAGTCTCAATGAGTGTAGCATACTGCTACTGTTCTATGGCCAAGTTGGTCAATTTAAGGTTCTAAGGTCAGTTGGTGTTTAATGACTCCTCAGAAGACCCATATTATCCTCATTCCAACATAAGGGATATCGGTACAGACCAAGGTGTCACACCAACGTAGCTACTGCTTCATCCGTGTCGGTCTACGCTGGACAGATCCCTCACAGTTTATTGCTACTTACCTAAAAAAGGGTACCCCCAGATCCGGGTGAGGATCTATAAAACTCCGATACAAGCCCACAAAGTTTAAAGCATATAGGGCATACAATTGAAAACACAAGTGATCTAATCCTAAGGTACACCTCACTTATAATATTCCCCAGCAGAGTCGCCAGTTCTGTGATCGGTGGAAATAGAATTGACTGTTTTGGAAGGCTGGTTCGCATTTGCGTTTATTTTCGCAAAATGTCGCGGTAAGCAAGAGTCGCCACCGTCTTTTATTTTATCCAACAAGGAAAGGACAAAAGCACATAAAAATTCCTTTTCGAGATGTTTCTCGGGTTCGGGAGGTAGATTATAGAAAGGGAAGGTGTTAACACCCTTTCTATCAGTGGTTATCCACGGGCTCTTAGGTACTTGCTCATTGTGTTTTCAAAAGGTTTTACTTTTCTTGTGTTTGTGGGTTTTGAAAAGAGTTTTGTTTGAAAACTTCGATTTAACTCTTGTTTCTGTCCTCAAGAGTGTATGAAGTGTTGTTTGAAAACTTTGTTTGAAAAGTGTAAGTGTGAAAAGTTTGTTTTGTTTTGAAAGAGAAAGTACCTAAGAACCTCTATCTACTCAAAAGGAATTAAGCTGTGTAAATGTCCTTTAGACAGTGTTATCCCACTATTGAGAACTAGGTAGCACCGTCGTTGGAGTTTTCGGGTCAATTCGATTAAGGGACATGTGGTCACTAAAGCAACGTTAGGACGCCTTAGCGGTAACCCTAATGTCCTAGATCATTTTTTATCGAGGAAACCGTTTCGAGGCAACTTTGATCTTTAGACAGGAGGGCGACCTCTAAAACACCATATACTCAATGACCACGTCGAGGCAACCAAGTGAGGCGTACCCTAGGAGTGGCATGTGCGAGTGTGTCAGGTTTCAGTTATGTTATCTTTGTACATGTTATGGTTAGCTACAGTTGATTTTAATTTAAGAGAGATCTTGTCATGCATAGCCTAGTTAGCATACATCTAGCAGTTAATAGTTGCGGAAAGTAAAACTAAGCTATTACAAGGCGTCGGGTATTTACATCGCCAAAAAACAAACCCTTGAAAATTAAATTGCGGAAAAGTAAATAAAACGGTAAAAAGCCCTAATTAAAACTATTACATCCTCTGAGCAAATACATAATATGGAATAAAAAAATAATATGCGCGAGAAAAATTAAATCGGAGAGTTTTTTAGGGTTTTGACCCTTTTTTAGGAAAGAAGGAGATTTTTATATTATTTTGAACTAAATAAAATTAAACCTAAGTTAATTAATTAATAAAAAGAAATATTTTTTGGTTTTTTTGAATGTTTTAATGAAATAAAAATAAAAGTGATTAAAATGGTTAAAACCTAATTCTACATTGATTTTTATTTATTGCAAAAAAATATTATTATTATGCCTAATTAAACTAAACAAATTATGTCAATATTTATTTACAAAAATAATGAAAGTGATAGATTTAATAAAAATAATGTTTTTGAGGTTTTTATGATTTTTATTAGAAAAAAACAAATTATTTTAGTTAGTAATTAATTAAAAATAATAAAAATAAATCAAGCAAATAAATAATGAAAGAAAATAAAAAAAATGCAAACTCAGGGGGGTTTGGGCCAACTTTAGAGGTGTATTTGGAAATTTTGGGCCCATTAACATTCCAGCCTCGTTTGACTTTTCAGATCATCCACGCGTATGTTGACCAGGGAGTATGGTGGTCCTTCAACTTTGGCCACTGGATCTTGGCCTGAAGCCACTTGGCGTGCTGAGATTTGAAGCATATGGTGGACTCCCTTTTGAAACTTGCACGTGAATACTTGTGGAAGAAAAATAACAAGGTTTTGGGGGACCTGGGATTTGAACCCAGGTCCCAAGGCTCACAGGCCAACACGTTTACCACCCAACCAAGCTGTTTCAATTGTTATATGAATAAGAGGCAATTATTATATGTGAAAATAAATCAATATGCTGAAATTATAAAAAAACGCGCTAAGGTTCAAACAGGCAAACCAGATGAAAACACGTCATCATCCTCAACCTTGGTTCTGTGTAAAAGAGAATCAGATAGCGGGGGTTTTTAACCTCCACTACCTCCCTGCACGAAAAATAGCGATTAGACACACAACAAACATAAATATTTCGCGAGGTATGGGTTCCAATCGTCTTGGTCTCACGAATTCAACCATATATCCCATTGGTCCCAATTTTTTCTGGTCTGGAAAGCCCTATTTGAAAGCTTGAAAACCCTAGAAATTCAATCATGGCATCTCTCGATTCAGGGCACTATAGTTCAATTGAATCATTCCATTAGCTTTGTATGGTCTCTAGTAATTCAAATCAATCACAAAAACATGTCAAATGCGTATGAATTAAGAGATATGATTTTGAATTATAAGTGCAAACCTTGAAACTGTATGTCGCGATTCCTTGAGCTTTGATGCTTGAATTTGATTGCAAAACACTCCTGGGACTTCCTACAATGTGCTTGGATGGACAAAACGCCTTGAATTGGCCTAGATTGCAAGAACAGGTTTTGAGTTTTCTTGAAATTTCTTGAAATTGATATGGCTATTTCTGCAGCTTTCAGTCGTGAATTAGGTTATGGTTGGCTTGCTTGCATATAAGGCAATGATTTTAGGTCAAGAGCTGAGCCAATATCCATGTGCATTGAAGATTAAATCTTTGATTGATAAATCAAATATTCTTGATTTTTCATGATTGAACAAGTTGCCAAAATTGGATATTTTTGTATCTTTTTGACTGTGCACGAATTGGTCAGCATATTTGGTTCACAAATTGATTTAAAAATCAAATCTTCTATTTTCTTATAATTTAAATTAATTAAATGAATTAATATGTATTAAAAATCCATTTAATCAATAAATTTAAGAAAATAAATCCCATTTAACTTGGTGGGTCGTGCATAGGTCATGGGTGAAGTTTCAAGAAGAGATTTGAGGCCCATTAGCAAAAAGAAGGTGTTTTGAGCAAAATTGACTTTTGCAAATTCACGAAAATTCCCCAACTTATCCAATGCATAACTTGCTCAATTTTGATCATATGACCATGTTCTTGGACATTTTAGAAAGCTCTTGAAGTCCTCTAACCAATGCCTTTGGTCCCATGTCATTAGGATTTACCAATCTCAAGTTATGGCCTTTGACTCAAAGTGTACTTTTGTTGACTTTTGAAATGGACCTATAATGTAAAAATTTGTAACTTTGTGTGAGAGAATTTCTTGATCTTGGAGTGTGAAGATGGATTGTAGGAAATTGCATCCTATTCAAAATGAGATTTGGATGGGATTTTTCTGATAAACCATGAAAGAGTTATGCCCTGGTCAAGGTACAGTTGACTTTTCTACTGTCCAAAAATAGCAACTTTTGCATCTTGATGATTTTTGAGCTATTCTTGTGGGATCATGATCAAGGCTTGATCAAATGATGATTGTGAACTCAAAATAAGATGTTGACCAAGAATCCTGACTTTTGACAGCAAAATGACCATTTTGCCCTTGCAATTGACTGTAGATCAAATGGAGCTTTTGACTGTGCAAATTGGCACTGTGAGTCTTGAAACTTGGCATGTAGATGCTTGAGAATGTATATAGGCCTATGAGACTTGATTGAACCATTGAAAGCCCCAAATTCCTTGAAAGAACCAAAACCCTAATTTTGAATTGACTGCCTAAGGTGGTGTTTTGACTGTACAACCCTTGAGCAATCTTGAGCAATTTGAAGATCATTCTTGACAAATCTTGAGGAATATGGGAGGGCAAATTTTTGGGTACAACAATGGGTACCTGAATTTTGTGAGTGTGGGTGTGTGTAAGGGATAGTCATCCTCAAACAAAATAAAATGTAAAAGGAAAGAAAATGAACACAAAAGTTTATGGATGAAAACATCCATGATTCATTAAAAATGGCATATGAAAATGAAGAATCAAAACCCTTACAAATGGACCTATGTGCCCCGGGAAAGGCACAAGGCAAAAGAGTGTACGAATTGTTTAAAAGTTATTACAGACCAACATAAATGTTCAAAAGATAAATTACTGATTGATGAAAGTAATGGGAACGAAGTCTTTCGCCTCCCAGTTGTTCAGTCCCCCTTCAATGGTTGGAAAGATCTAGTCTTCGAAATTTATTTCTTCTTCATCATCTTCTAAAGCATGAATTCCGTGATGAGTGATTTTCAGGGGTGGTCCTCCAGCCCGGGAGCGACGCACAGATTTCTGGCTAGCAGCAGTGAAACCCAATCCGAACTTATCTGTCTTGTAAGGAAAATCTGGCAGTTGACCCCACACTGTACTTCCTCCTTCCTTGATCACAACCTCCGCATCTTTAAGGGATGACATCCGGGACACAGGTTTGGTAATGATGTGCGCATCAGTCATTGTCTTGGCTACCGCAACTTCAGGAGAAACCTCTTCAAAATGTTGGAAAGGTGTTTCTATGAATTCACCATCTAACTCTATGTAGCGGAAAGAGTTAAGGTGGCTTATCATATACTCCTCCTCACCATGAACTGTTATGATCTTACCCTGGACTGGGTATTTTAGCATCTGGTGTAGAGAAGAAGTGACTGCCCCAGCGTTGTGGATCCATGGCCTTCCCAACAAGCATGAATATGAAGGACGGATGTCCATCACATAAAAAGTAGAGTTGAAAATTTCTGTTCCCACCTTAATTGGGATGTCCACTTCTCCATGAACCATCCGCTTAGAACCGTCGAAGGCTCTAACAATGATATTACTGGGCTTTAAGGTTAAACCTTCACAGTCAAATCTGTCCAATGCTTTCTTTGGTAGGACATTTAAAGATGAGCCGGTATCAACCAGAACATGAGCAAGTGTGGTCCCTCTGCACTCTATCGAAACATACAGCGCATCATTATGCTTTCTTCCCTTAGCGGTTAGATCAGCGTCAGAGAAGCCAAGACCATTATCGGCTGTAAGGCTAGCCACGCACTCTTGAAACTGATTTGCAGAAGTTTCTTGAGGCACGTGCACCGTCTTTAGGAATTTGATCAAGGCTTTGGCATGAACCTCGGAGCAGAGCAACAGAGCTAGCATAGAGATTTTTGAAGGGGTTTGTCCCAGTTGCTCTACGACATCATAGTCGCTCTTCTTAATTATTTTTAAGATTTCCTCCATTTCCTTTTGGGTGGTTTCGGGGATAACCAAAGTCTGAGCCCTCGTCCTGACGAGCGCTTCTTCGATTCCCTTACCTTTATCAACAGTAACAGCAGAGGGTACAACTTCGGGAGTAACAATTTCTTCAATTACTGGACTTCCCACAGATATCTTGATAGGCACAGGAGCACTTGAGGGTCCGAAGACTGCCCTTGGAGGAGCAATCTCCGGAGAGAAGATTCTTCCGCTACGAGTTATCTTACTCGTCCCCGCAATATTTCCTACATCAGGAGTTTCTTCATCGGAATTCTCTTCGGCTGATTCGATCTGCTTGACACCATGGTAGAAGATCTCTCCTCCATAATTCCATGGTATCGTCTTGTTGGACTTATATGGGATAGGCCCCGACATGGTAATCTTCAGCGGTACAAACTTTGGATCAGGTGTAATCTTAACAGGCCTTTTGCAGGTCTTGGAAAGATTGTCGAAAATGGTGATTATAGCAATGTCATTGATTGGAGTAACATGAGTAACAAGAGTAACAGGAGTAACATGAGTAATAGTATCAACAAGAGTTTTCTGAAAGAGGATCTCTTGAGTATCCATCAGGCGTTGGATGCCTGATTTCAACAGCGGACAGTCGGATTGCAAGGATGAACAGAAGTAACAATCTTTTTCACAGCCCGGGAAAATCCCAGCCTTTAACAGATTCATCTTGATCATTGGCAATGGAGTCATTAAGTCTTAAACAGCGGTAACATGAAGATCTTCCATAATAGCATGGACATTATGACCATGTTTTGGCATAGGAACGGATATCATATTAGGTTTTTCGGGAGCATCAAACTCTACCTCCTTGGCATCTATCAAATCTTGGATCTTGTTTTTAAGGACCCAATAGTTGTTGGTGTCATACCCCACACTGTCCGAATGATATGCACATTTTGCATTTGAATGATACTAGGGAGAAGAGGTATTTGGGTTTTTCGGCGCTTCTTTCAAGTTGGTAAGGTTTAACTTTAACAGATGAGGGAGGACCTGAGCCGGTGTCATATTAATCCATGTGAATTGCCGTTGTGGCCTTTCTACCCTTTGCTGGTTAGCTCTAAGTTGACTACTTCGAGGTTGATCGGCTGAGGAGTTCTGGATCATCACAGCCCCCACCGTTGGTCGGCGCTCTATTCTCCCTTGATTTCTCTGGGTGTGAACAACAGAAACTTCCTTCTTGGCTGGGAAGGTCTTCTTGATAGCAGTAGAAGAGAATGCATCCTTCTGAATTTTACCACTCTTAATGCCAGCTTCGACCCTTTCACTTGTCAGAATTAATTCGGTGAACCCTGCAGATGAGCTCCCGATCAAGTGATTAAAGAATGGACCTGACAGGGTCCCCAAAAACATATCAACCGGCTCTCTATCCGACAATGGTGGCTGCACCCTTCCAGTCAAATCCCGCCACTTCTGGGCATACTCCTTAAATCCCTCGTTAGAAAATAAACCCATACTTTGTAGTTGAGTACGAGTAGGTGCTAAATCTGCGTTGTATTGGTATTATCGGTAGAAAGCAGCAGCTAAGTCCTCCCAATTATGAACATCAGATCTTTCAAGTTGATAGAACCAGTCCAATTGCGTACCCGACAAACTATCTTGAAAAAAGTGGACCCACTGATCCTTATCAGAAGAGTGAGGTTGGATCTTTTTGACGTAGGACCACAGATGCATCTTTGGACAGGACAAACTGTCGTATTTAGAAAATGTAGGAACTTTGAACTTGGTAGGAATGACGATCCCAACAACCAACCCTAGTTCTTCGAAATACAGCCCAAGAACCCTTTGTACCTCCATGGCCGGCAACCATTCTTCTAGATTTTTATACTTATCGTCTGCAGGAGGATACTGCTGCTCAGAGTAATCTTCCTCCTCCTCTTCTTCTTCCTCTTCAGCTTCAGACTCGGAGGGCATTGCAACTCCTTTACCTTTACCAACCCCTTCGTCAGACGTTGAGGGGAACTCGAGGACCATTCTAGCCTGGTTCTCAAACCTTCTTCCCATAGTGGCCACACCAATTCTTTTCTTCTTTTTCTCTTTGTCTTTTTCCTTCTCTTTTTCTAACAGTGCATTAAGGTCCTCTTGACCCTTTGCCAAGGTCATGAGGAGTTGTTGGAACTGAGAATTTTGTGCTTGCAGATCTTTGACCGTCTGCTCTATATCCATCTCACTGAAATAAACAACAGAAAGATAAGGAAACCTGGTGTGAAGACCTGTTTATGCATATGATGAATGATATGTTATTCATGTAATGCATTCAAGGATTCAGAAATTCAAATTTGTTGCAAACAGAAAGAACACACGTCATATTAATAAGAAGAAGTTTGTTAGTACATAAATGCCCCATGGGCAAAATATTATAAAATTCTTAATGTAAAAAGACGCCGCGCATCCTCTTTGGCGCGATGTAGGTGTTAAGAGTCTCTTCTTCATGAAGTCGGTGGGTAAGTTCTAAAACCTTCTTTTCACTGGCATATAAGTTGGCTTCAAAAGTATTCCGCTCTTCCTTGAGCTGAATCCAACTCTTTTGCAATTCTTCCAATGATGTTGGCATGTATGGATGTAGGAGGGTGTATGCAACCTCTCCTTCCATAACAGGCTCTTTGATCACGGGGAGAATGTGGGGGTAAGGCATCATAAGGCTCTGGGCGCGGGTTCGTACCCACTTGAGATAAGGCTCAAGGAGGATGGAATTCTTGTGTCCCAGTGTCTTACTATCCACTTTGTTGGGTATCCTCCATGCTCGGATAAACCTTTGTCGAAGTCCTTGAGCGTTGTTGTCGAAGTCAAAAACCAAGTCAGGAATCAACATATCATGAGGGCCATCCCTTCAGGAATACCCAAATTGCCTCAGAACTAAACAGGGGTTGTAGGTAATGCCTCCCCTAATGCCAAGTAGTGGGACATTAGGGAATTCTCCGCAACGATCAATGATGATGATATTTTCTCTGGACCGAGAACACCAATGAACATCAGAATGTGTGAGGGTCATCAACCGTTGTGACCACCTTAATCCCTGCTCATTCTTCAAGACTGATTGGGGAAGGTGAGAAATAAACCACCTTGCTAGAAGAGGAGTACAGCACATGAGAACACCTCTTTTCCTCATTGTTCGTGTGTGAAATGAGTGTAAGATGTCCCCAAGCAATATAGGCACAGGATTCCGAGATATGAAAATCTTGACAGCATTTACATCTATAAGCTGACCAGGGTTTGGGAACAAGACCAACCCATAGATGAGAAGTGCTACAATCTCCTCAAAGGCTTGCAGATCTAGAGAATTCCAGCAGTCTTGTGCCTTCTCAAACAGAAACTTTGCCAAGAAACCCTTGACACCACTTCTGGTTTCCCAATGACCTTTGATATCAGATGGTTTCCAGTGTAATGCTTGAGCAACATCTTCAGGCTTTGGCTCTCTTTCCGTACCATTTAGGGTAGTTGATGGAGAATAGGAATCCTCAGGAGTTGAGAAAATTCCTCCAAAGTAGGTACTAGTTGGTAATCAGGGAATGTAAAGTAATGGTGTAGGGGGTCAAAGAACTGGAAGAGAACTTTCACCATATCTTCTTCAATGTTGGAGTTGACCAAGTTGAGAAGTCTACCATGTATTTCACTGAAGGGAGAATTCTCTGGAATCTTGGAAGTAAACTCCTTGAGTTGAGGAGGGATTCTCACAAGATTGACTTGAATTGTTTTCCTGCGAAGAGATTCCATGACCTACAAAACAAGAACAAAGATGAAGATCCAAACCCTTGAAATGGTTAGTAGATGCATATGATGCTTTATGATGTTCATGATGTATGCACAAGTATATGTACAAACAAATCACACAAGTTCCTAGTTTCAGGCTTGCATGGGGTTTCATAGGTAAGTACCCTCTTGAAGTTAGTTGGCTCAACCTGTCCTATAAATAGTAACCGGGTTCTAAGAAGCTCAATATCATTGGATTATTTTCTGTGTTCATTGTTTCACTTTAGCCACTAAACTGGAAACCTAAATATTCCAAGAAAACAACCCTCAATGAGTGTAGTATCAAGTATCTACCAACGTTGGACTGCACCAAAGCTGGTCATCTCACTACCCCTAAAAAGGCCAAGATGGTCAAGTAAGGTTCTAAGAGTTCATTAGTGCTTCATGACATCACTCAGCGACCCTGTATTCTCTTTGATTGACTCAAAGGCTACCGGTACCTACAAATATGTCTCACTAATATAGCTATTGCTTCAACCATGTCGGTATACCCCGTACAGTTTCCATAACGTATTGCTATTTACCTATGAATGTTTCCCAAATCCGGGTAGAGGATTTCAAACCCAAACAATAGGACCAAATGTAAAGCAATTAAAGCAAACAAGACAAGCATGCAAAGGTGATCTAAACCCTAAGGTTACTCCACTTTTCAATAGTCCCCAGCAGAGTCGCCAGTTCTGTGATACAGTGGGAGAACTGACTTGAGGTTTTGCGTTTGTGTTCGCAAATGTTTCGGTTTAGCAAGAGTCACCACCGACTTTTTATTTTATCCTAAGGAAAGGTCAAAAAGCACAGGAAAGACCTTTGAGATGTTTTCTTGGGTTCGGAGAGTAGATTATGAAAAGGGAAGGTGCAAGCACCCTTTTCATCCATGGTTATCCATGGGCTCTTAGTTACTTGTTTAGATCACTTGCTTTTGCTTTTCAATTGTTTGAAATGGTGCTTTGTGTGTGGTTTTGAAAGATGTTTTGAAAAGAGGCCATCGTTGTGGCAACCTTTGTAATGATTCTTGTTTGAATGTATACAAAGATGTATTGTCTTTTTGAAAAGATTTCAATATTTGAAAGTTTGATTTTTGGGAAATATTTTTAAAATTGTGTTGTGAAGTGTGTTTGAAAATAGCAAGGATGTTTTGCAAGCTTTGATCAAGTAACTAAGAGTTATCTACCCTATTCTACTCAAAGATCTTTCCTATATGTTTTTAACCCTTTTGACAGTGTTGTTTTACCATTGCATTTGGTAAACAACCTTGTATTAGGATGTTAAACGGGACAGGCGCGGGTCATCGTATAGACCATGATAACAATTATGTTAAGTATTTTTGGCAATTTTCTGAGGGACTTGATCATTTTGTTTAGGCAACCAAGATAGCGTCATCGAGGGACTATGATCTTTTGTTTTGTTTTTGTTTTGCCAAAGTACCCAACATGCATAACATGGCCTATTTTTAAGGCAACAAGTGGATTGTAACCCTAGGGGTGCAAGTGTGCATTGTGTATTGATTTTCATGTATTTTTGTCTTTGTATTAGGTCAAACTACTTGTTGATTTTGGAATTTTGCATACAAACCCTAATCTCTAATCATGGCATCATTGAAAGCGTAAATGCGTAAAATAAATCTACCACTATTACAACATGATTATGGGGAGAGGGATACAATTTTTGAATGGGGATTATTTGACAAGAAATTAAAACCCTAGTTTTACTATTACATCCAAATTGAATCCAATGGCATAAATAACAAATGAATAATATTTAAATAAACAAATTAAATAAATATGTGAAATAATATGAATATGAAAAAAAGTTTTGTTTACTTTTATGTATGTAAAAATATTTAATTTAAAAAGAAAGAAATAAATAAAAGATTAATTTTATTTGGTTAAGGGTTAAACCCTAATTTTTTTTAAGAAAATAAATATATTAATTATATTATTTATATACAATAAAATAAAATAATGTGTATATAAAAAAATATTTAGAAGAAAAAAAGTATTATTTAAGTATAAATAATAATAAAAATAAAAGTATAGTATTTTTATGTTTTTATTCTAAAGTGTCTATTAAATAAAATAAAAGTAAGTATATATATATATATATATATATATATATATATATATATATATATATATATATATATATATATATATATATATATATATATATATATATATATATATATATATATATATATATATATATATATATATATATATATATATATATATATATATATATATATATATATATATATATATATATATATATATATATATATATATATATATATATATATATATATATATATATATATATATATATTATGTTAATTATGTACAATAAATAAAATAAAATATATACAAGTATTTAGGAAAAATGATAGTATATGAGAAAAATATTATTTTTATAGGTATGAATAATAAAAATATAATATATAATATTTCTATAATATTTATAAGTTTTTATTAAATAAAATAAAAGTATATATTACCTAATGATTATTTTTATGTCTAAAAAATAACAAAAATAATAAAAATAAATGTGAAAATTTTATGAAAATATTTTTGGATATTTTTATGTTTGGAAAATATAAAACAAAATCAGAAAATGAAAATAAATATAAAAATATAAAAATGTAAAGAAATTGGGCCAGGGGGGTGTCAATAGTGAGCCCAGGACCAAGCCCAGCCCACCACACTTCATCTTCAACCTTTGTCTTCATAAAACGTGCGCGCCTGGTTCTCAACATGAACAACCTGTATACGAGCTCTATTGCAAAAACACATAACATCAAAGTTGTAGGGTTTTTCAAGACGAATTCAACCATATAAAAAACATGTCCTAACTCTCAAAGACAAGAGAGAATTTCTCTGGCCCTAAAATCTAACCTAATTTTTTCAGGATGTTCATGGACCAAATTCTCTTAGCACGCTTAATAAAAATGAAAACTGAGCGTATGTACAGCTTCATGGCTATGAATACTACATTTCTTATTCACAAACCTAAGTCTAAATGTTCCTAAATAGAGAGATAGAAAGTTGATAAAAACCTATTTCGGATGACTTCGTGTATGGAAATATGGAGCTTTTCAACAAGGCTTGAGATGTCTGGGAGCTTGCTTGAACTTCACTTGACCTTCTCCAATGCCTAGCTTGCCTTGAATGTACTTGAACAAACCTACATAACTCAACCTGCACAAGCTGAAATTAAAAATGGCAAACTCTGTAAATGGAGTTACAGTTAGTGTTTAAGGTTTGGGATAGCTTGGATGAGTTGTATGGAAGGTGTTTGAACCAGTTTGGGACAAAACGCACGAGCCAATTGAGCCATGGAAGTCAAGATGCAGATGCTGCCCTGTTTTGCCAATGGAAGGTGATTTTGAGCTATGGGATGTTTGAGGGCTCAAAGGGTAGTGTTTCAGGCCAAGGGGATGTGAGAAAGATGTTTCAAAAGCTTGCACAAGTTAGTTTTGGTTGATGTTCAAGCTCTTGTGTTTTGGACAAATTTCTTGGTTATGAAGCAAAGTGTGTGAAGTGATGTGAAACAGGCATGTACAGGCTATCCATATGCTTGCACCCTCTGCTCTTGGCCCCTCTAATTTGTGGATTTGATTTGCTGCATAAGATCTAGGCCAAATCTCAAAGATTGTGGTTTGACATAAAGCAAGATTATGGCAAAAATGGTAATGTACCTTTTTCTACTTAAGGATTAATCTAATGTGCAATACTCTAATGACCAAAACAATGCCTTAGACCAATGTTTTTGCACTTAATTATTGAGTGTGGAATTGTTTTGAGGCCTGTAATCTAGTGCAAAGCAAGCTGATTTGAATTTGCAACTTGTATCATAATGAACATGCCATGGATGAAAAGTGAGTTTTTGCCAACTTCAAGCCTTCATTCTCCCTAACCACAAATGAGTTTGGAGAGTTATTGGACATTTTGGAAAGCTTGCAAAATGCTCTACAATCCATATTGGAAATTCAATTTGAGATTCCAAGTGGGACTATGTGAAAAATGGCCATGAAGATAGGTCAAAATCCTGCCTAATTTAGGGCAAAATTTCTCTAAGTTAAAAGTTTTATGGACCCTTATTCCAAAAATTATAACTTGAGATACAAGCTTCTTTTGGAAAAAACTTTGTGAATCAAAGTTTTATATTATGTGGAGGACTAAAACTTTCATGTTGGAAGTTTTGTTTGAATCCAATTTCATCATGGTGAAAATGTTGGGCAAAGTTAGGAAAAATTAAGAAAATTTCATAACTTAGAAAAATTCTAAGTTATGAAAATTTTCAACTTTAAACCCTAATTTGCAAAAATGGGTTTCTTGATGAAAAAGTTTCATGTTTTGACATATCTTGATGAAAATGACCCTTGGCACTTGATTTTGACCAAAAAGTCAAAGTTTGACTTTTCAGTGTACAGTCAAATTTTAACCAGTTGACTGAAAAATTCATCTGTCAATCCAATGCAATTGAGATCTTTTGAACCTTGTGAATAGGTCAAGATGATGCCATTGAGTCCTTGAGTCCATGCTTGAACCCAATTTTCCATTGGCTAGGTCAAAAATCAGAAATTGCCCTTGTGCAGTCAAAACCCTAAAAATGACCATTTTGCCCTTTTGGTGATCTGATCAAATTTCTTGTGGAGTTGTGGTCCAAACTTGATCAAATGGTTCATATGAGTTCATAATATTGATGTGGATCAAAAATTGTAAGGTTTGACTGTAAATTGGCCACCATTGACTTTTTCCCCAATACAACTGATTTCTAGGTCAACTGTCCAATTGACTAGGCAAAAATTTGATTCATGGCTTGAAACTTGGCATGGACAAACTTAGGAGTCCAACATGAAGTATGAAAGTCACTTTGAGCATTAGAAGTCCAAAAATCCCTATGCAAACTCAAACCCTAATTTAGGTCAATAGTGCAAGGAGATGTCTTGAGCAGAGCAAACCCTAGCTTGATCTTGAGTTCAAAGAGTCTTGTGATGAGAAATGTTGATGAAATAAGAGGGCAAATTTTGGGGTACAACAGCAAGAAATGGCCATTTTGCATATTTGTCAAAATTCAATAAAATGCCTCAAAATTCCAAAGTTTATAACTTGCTCATATTTTTGAATTTTGACACAAATGAGTACAATTTGGAAAGGTATTGAAAAGATCTTCAATCCCTTAGTTTTGAGTTTTTGCAATTGAATCCATTAAGTTTCTCAAAATTGAGCTTGAAATTCACTAATTTTGGAAAGTGACCTATAATTTTGTGACTTCAAAAGACCATAATTCTTGATTCCTTGCCAATTTGGACATGAGACCAAAAGGAGATGAAATATCATCCTCTCATATTTCCAAGCATGTTTCATTTGCATTTTTTTGATCAAAGGTGAATAAAATATGAATTTTTGAAGTTAAGTCCTTATTTTCCAAAATTAGAAACTTTTAGGGTTTCTTCATGCACAAGTTTCCATCCAAACCTCAATCTCTTTGATCCAATGATCAAAATGGACTTGAAATATGAAAAGTAAATTCTTGAATTGATGGTTGGCCAAAAGTTCACTTGGTCAACCTTGACTTTGACTGATTTTGACCAAAATGACCATTTTGCCCCTTTGAATCAATTGATCCACTTCCCTTCAAAATTGGTGATCAAAACTCTAAATATATGATCTCTCAAACATATAGAGGCCATGTGCAAATTTTCACTTCAAAATTCTCAAGAAATCTTGATGAAATCCCAAACCCTAGTTTTGGTTAACACATCAGGAGACTGAGGAACCATCTTCAAAACTTCAAATCCTCTGGATATCTTGACCCATTTCTTGTACTAAGACCTTCCAAATATCAATGAGATATTGTAGCTTCCAAATCAAAACTTGTACATTGATCAATAATCTTGCTCAAACAAAACCCTAATTTGACTGGTGAATCAAAGGAGTGGTTCCTTCTCATAATCAAACACAAACTTCAATCCTCTGATGATCCAAAGAGATGGATAAAACATATTGAGATATGCAATAACTTTTGAGCTTGAAAGATCCAAAGGTTTAGATGGTAAGGTTCTACTTGAGCAACTTGTCAATGCAAACAACTTTCAAAGCTTGAGGAAGACTTGATAACCAAAGTACTTTGATCCCATCACAATGTATGAATGCAATGCAATATGATATTCATGATGAAACATAAGCCTAAATCAAGAGGGTAAATTTTGGGATGCAACACGCATGATGGTCTTGTGAAGGTGAGGCGCATGGGATCCTGCAAAGTATGTTAGGAAAATAAAATAATAAGATGCCTGGACCTGGGATCGAACCCAGGTCCTTTCTCTCACCAACGCTGCCTTTTACCATCTGTGCTACATGACTCATTCATTAACAAATAATAACATAAGGTAAACAAGGTGGCATGCCCATAAAAACGCGCCAACATTCAAACTGACCTATGGGAGTCAGCCACATCACCCATCTTCTCCCCAAACACTGCCATCTCGCTATTCTCCCAGAGAGAGCAGGTTTCTTGAAGATGTATTTTATTAGATCCATTTTGGATATCAACAAGGTAGTATGAGTCAGCATATACTGTCTTAGCCGGCGAGAAGCCCATGCCAGAGCACAGCAAGTTTTCTCGAGCAGTGAATATCTTGTTTCACAGTCGGTAAAATTTTTGCTCAGGTAATAAATAGCATGCTCTTTTCGGCCAGACTCGTCATGCTACCCCAGCACACACCCCATTAAATTTTCTAAAACAATCAGATATATGATCAATGGTCTTCCATCGACTGGTGGCATCAAAACAGGCGGCTCTTGTAGGTATTCTTTGATCTTGTCAAAAGCAGTTTGGTATTCATCATTCCACTTGACTACTTGATCTTTCTTCAGTAATTTGAAGATTGGTTCACAAGTAGCTGTCAGGTGAGAAATGAATCTGGAAATGTAGTTTAAGCGTCCCAGGAATCCTCTGACTTCCTTCTCAGTACGAGGAGCAGGCATCTCTTGTATAGCTTTCACCTTGGCAGGATCTACTTCAATATCCTTATTGCTGGCGACAAAGCCCAGGAGTTTACCAGACCTCACCCCAAATGTGCACTTATTTGGGTTCAACCTCAGCTTGTATTTCTTTAGCCTCTCAAACAGTTTCTGTAAATGATCAAGATGCTCTTCTTCTGTTTGAGATCTAGCTATCATGTCGTCCACATAGACCTCTATTTCGTGATGTATCATGTCGTGAAATAGAGCTACCATGGCACGCTGATAGGTTGCCCCAACATTCTTCATCCTGAATGGCATAACCTTGTAGTAGAATGTGCCCCACTGCGTGACAAAGGTTGTTTTCTCCATGTCTTCAGGCGCCGTTTTGATTTGGTTGTAGCCTGAGAAATCGTCCATGAAGGAAAACACTTTGTGTTGTGCCGTATTGTCAACTAGAACATCAATATGGGGTAGTGGGAAATCATCCTTAGGACTTGCTCTATTCAAATCTCTGTAGTCCATGCACATTCGTACTTTGCCATCCTTTTTGGGAACACCATTGGCAACCCACTGCAGATAGGAGGTGACGGCCAAGAATCCAGTGTTAAATTGTTTCATGACTTCTGCTTTGATCTTCTCTGACATGTATGGTCGCATGCGACAGACCTTTTGTTTTACCGGTGGACAATCTTCTTTTGTTGGTAGACAATGTACCACGATATCTGCATCAAGTCCTGGCATGTCTTCATACGACCAGGAAAAGACCTCAAAATACTCGTGTAGCAACTGAATCAGACGCTCTTTGACACTGGGTTCCAGATTGGCACCCACCTTGACTTCTCTTTTATCTTCTTCGGTACCTAGGTTGATTGTGTCCACTGGTTTCTCATGGGGCTGAATGGTCTTCTCTTCTTATTGTAGTAACCTGGCGAGTTCCCCTGGTACTTCATAATATTCCTCACCTTCGTCTTCGGCTTGGTAGATTAGATTTTCAGAGTCACTGAAGGCCATAGCAGAATCGTTACCCATGGGATCCCGAATGGATGTAAACCTGCATTGTGAGTGTGAGTGTGTGTAAGAGTATAGCTATCTTCGAAAGAAATGAAAATGTAAAAAAGAAAAACAATGAGCACAAAGTTTGTATGAAAAAACGTCCATGATTCAGTGATGTCATATGGAAATGAGATAATAACCCTTACAAATGGACCATTGTGCCTCGGGTAAGGCACAAGGTTTTAAGAGTCTGAATTGTTTTAATATTACAGATCCAACAAATTGTAAAGACAAATTACTGCGGGATAAAAGTGATCGGGATGAAATCTCTAGCTTCCCAATTACTGAGCCCTCCATTGACAGTTGGGAAAATCCAATCCTCCAAGTTATAGTTGTCTTCATCATCCTCTACTGCATTGACTTCGCGGTTGCTGATCTTCAAGGGTGGTCATCTGGCACGAGCGCGGCGTACAACTTTTTGGGCACCTGAAGTGAAACCCAGACCGAATTTGTCAGATTTGTATGGGATATCTGGGAGTTGTCCCCAAATTGTGCACCCACCTTCTTCTATCACTGCCTTGGCATCCTTCAAAGATGACATCTTGAGCGGAGGCCTTGTGATCTTGGGAACTTGAGACACAACCTTGGTCACTTCCACATCTTGCGAGACTTCTTCAAAGTGCTGGAATGGAGTTTCAATAAATTCACCATCTAATTCCATATATCTGAAGGAATTTAGATGGCTGACCATATACTCTTCTTATCCATGAATGGTGATGATCTTCCCTTGAATTGGATACTTCAACATTTGGTGCAACGTAGAAGTAACAACGCCAGCATTGTGAATCCACGGTCGGCCTAACAAACAGGAATATGAAGGGAGAATATCCATTACATAAAAAGTTGAATAAAATGTTTGGGTTCCAACCTTTATGGGGATATCCACTTCCCCACGCACCATCCTTTTTGAGCCGTCAAAGGCTCTCACTACTATGTTGCTTGGTTTCAATGTCAATCCCTCACAGTCCAGCCTATCAAGAGCTTTTTTAGGCAATAAATTCAGAGATGAACTGGTGTTAACCAAAACATGAGCTAAGGTTGTGCTCCTGCATTCAAATGAGACATGCAATGCCTCATTATGCTTCCTCCCTCTTGGCGTTAAATTAGCATCTGAAAAATCTAGACCATTATCTGCAGTTAAGCTGGCTATGCAGTCTTGGAACTGATCGACAGACGTTTCTTGGGGTGCATAGGCAGTTTTGAGGAACTTTACCAATGCTTTTGCATGTGCCTCGGAACATAGCAATAAAGCTAGCATGGAAATTTTAGATGGAGTTTGTCCCAATTGCTCGACTACATTGTAGTCGCTTATTTTTATGATCTTTAAAATTTACTCCATCTCTTTCCGGGAGGTCTCAGGGATAGCCACTGATTGTGTCTTTGTCCTGACAGACTCAACCAGAACACCTTTTTATCGAGTCTCGGTTAACTCGGCAGCAGGAATGTCAGTAGGGGTGATAACAGGGATTGTGACAGCTTTGTCAACAGGAGTATTAGCATATATGATTGTAGGACTGGGAATAACCTTTGGAGGAGCAACAACAACATGGATGATTACGGGTCCCGAAACACCTTTTGGAGGAGCTATCTCTGGAGAGAAAACCCTTCCACTTCGAGTGATCTTGCTAGTCCCTGCAATATTACTGACATCAGAGTCAACTTTCTCAGAACTTGAAACTTCAGCAGCTGGCCAATCTTGCTTGATACCGTGGTAGTAGACATCCCCTGCATAATTCCATGGTACGGTTTTGTCTGACGAATACGGGATTGGTCCAGGCATTGTAATTATCAATGGAGCTACTTTTGGAACTGATGTAATTCTAACGGGTCTTTTGGTGGAAACCCTGGAAGAATCGTCGAAAATGGTCACGATGGAAACATCATTATAAGAAACAGTTGGAACAGAAGTCTTCTCGAACAAAATTTCCTTGTTATCTATTAGGCATTGAACGCATGCTTTCAACAAAGGACAGCTGGTTAGTGAGGACAAACAAAAATGACAGCTTTCATCACAGCCCGGGAAAACACTGGCCTTTAACAAGTTCTCTTTGATAGTCAAGAGTGGGATCATAAGTTCATCAACTGAAGTAACAAACATATCTTCTTCAATGGCATTGGTATTATGGTCGTGTTTGGGCATAGGGGCAGTAATGACATTAGGATTTTCTGATGCGTTGAATTCAATCTCTTTGGCTTCACGAAGATCTTGTACTTTGTTCTTTAGAGCCCAACAGTTTTTAGTGTCATGGTCGGGACTCTCAGAATGATATGCACAGCGGGCATTAGGATGATAGTGAGGAGATGTTGTTTTAGGGTTCTTTGGAGCTTTTTTCAAGGTCACTAGGTTGGATCTTAACAAATGCGGCAATACTTGAGATAGTGTCATATTAATTCGGGTGAATTGTCTGACTGGTTTTTCCATTCTTGGTTGGTTGTTTCTTTGCTGATCAGGCGTAGGTTTAGGAATCATGACAGCCCCCACCATTGGATGACGTTCAGCGCTATCTTGATTTCTCTGAGGATATACAACAACCACCTCATTCTTTCCAATGAATGGTTTACTTACAGCAGCAGAGGATGCATCTTTTTGAATCTTTCCACTCTTTATCCCGGCTTCTACCCTTTATCCGGTCAATATCAATTTAGTAAAACTTGCAGATGAACTCCCAATTAAGTGATTGAAGAAAGGTCCGGACAAGGTGCCCAAGAACATGTCTACTAATTCTCTTTCAGATAGAGGAGGATGGATTCTTCCTTCCAAGTCCCTCCATTTTTATGTGTAGTCTTTGAAGCCCTCACTTGAAACCATGGCCATACTCTGGAGTTGAGTACGGGTAGGTGCAAGATCAACATTGTATTGGTATTGTTTGTAAAAGGCAGCAGCAAGATCTTCCCAGTTGTGAACATTTTCTCTTTCTAACTGATAAAACCAATCAAGTTGAGTTCCAGACATACTGTCTTAGAAGAAGTGTACCCATAAATCCTTATCGGCGGTATGGGGCTGGATTTTCCTCACATAGGATCGGAGATGCATTTTGGGACATGAAACTCTGTCATATTTGGCGAACACAGGTGCTTTTAATTTTGGAGGAATGATTATGCCAGATACTAATCCCAACTCCTCAAAGTCTAATCCAGGCACTTTTTGGATTTCCATTACGCTCAACCGCTCTTCTAGATGCTTATACTTGTCGTCGGCTGGAGGGTATTATTCTTCATAATAGTCTTCTTCTTCCTCTTCCTCTTCTGACTCTGACTGGACAACTATTTCTTTGCCATTTCCATCTTGATTGTCTTTCTCACCAGATGTCATTGCAAAGTCTAAGGCCCTTCTTGTTTTCCCTTGGAATCTTCTTCCCATAATTAGAACTCCGATTATTTTCTTCATATTTCAATCATTTGATCGGTAGTTCATTGTCTGGGTTCACTGAATTGATTATGACTGGGGAGAGGGTAGAAGCTGGTATAAGAAGTGGAAAAATACAGAAAGGTGCTTCATCAATTACAGAAAAGAAGCCTTTCAAGAAGGAAGCTAGTGCAGTTTACAGCTCGAGGAGCCAAAACCGACCTGAACGCTGCCAAACAGTAAATGCGGTAGTAATATCAAGACCCACCGTTGCCCCATAACGCAACAATCAGCAAAGAGTAGAGAGACCGCAAAGACAATATACTTGGCTCAATATGACTTTATCTCAAATTTTACCGCAGTTATTGAAGACCAACCTGGTAACTTTGAGGGAAGCCCCGAAGAATCCCAGTACCACATCTCTGCTGTATAATCCAAATGCCCGTTGCGCTTATCACTCTGATAGCCCGGGTCATGATACAAACAATTGTTGGGCCTTGAGGAATAAGGTGCAAGATTTGATTGAAGCTAAAGAAATTGAGTTTGACGCACCGGAAAAGCCTAATGTCATAACTGCACCCATGCTCAAACATGATCAGGGAGTGAATGCAATTGAAGACGACGAAGAGGAGTCAGAGTTCGACAGCTGGATTTACCCGACTACCGACGGTGGCTTGAACAATTGGACGGCGAAGGACTTCGTGCCCGTTTCTTTTATTACACAATAATAGACTTTTGTGTTTGAGATTTGTAACAGAAAGTTTGAAACTTTACAGCCCGGTGCCTTGCCCGAGGCATCTTGGCTTTGTTTGTGAGGGGTTATTATGTGTCATTTCCATATATCATCAATAAAGAATTGGACGTTTTCTTGCATTACAAATTTTACGCTCCCTGTTTTTCTTTTCTATCTTGCACTTTATAAAACAGCTATTGTCTTACACACACTCACATATCATAATACAGGTCCACATCCACTCTGGATCCCACTGATAACGACTCTGCTACTGCCAGTTATGACTTTGAAAGTCCGATCAACCAAGCTGAGGACGAAGGTGAGGATGATTATGAAGTGCCTGGGGAACTTGCTAGACTGTTACTTCAGGAAGAGAGGGCCATACAGCCGCATGAAGAGCCAGTGGAATCAGTGAATTTGGGTACCGAGGAAGACAAGAAAGAGGTCAAGATAGGTGCAAATCTGGAGCCTAGCGTCAAGCAACGGTTGATACAAATGTTGCGTGACTATGTTGAGATCTTCGCCTGGTCTTATGAAGATATTCTTGGGTTGGATACTGATATTGTGGTACACCGCTTGCCAACAAAAGAGGACTGTCCTCCGGTAAAGCAGAAGGTTCGTCGTATGCGCCCAAAGATGTCTGAGAAAATCAAAGCTGAGGTCATGAAAAAGTTTGATGCCGGTTTTCTAGCAGTTACTTCTTACCCGCAGTGGGTTGCTAATGTGGTTCCGGTGCCAAAGAAAGATGGTAAGGTACGAATGTGTGTAGACTATATGTATCTGAACATGGAAAGTCCCAAGGATGATTTCCCATTGCCTCACATCGATGTTCTGGTTGACAACACCGCACGTCATAAGGTCTTCTCCTTTATGGATGGTTTTTCTGGTTACAATCAGATTAAGATGGCTCCTGAAGACATGGAGAAGACAACATTCGTTACGCAATGGGGTACCTTTTGCTACAAAGTCATGCCTTTCGGATTGAAGAATGCTGGGGCAACGTATCAGCGCTCCATGGTCGCTTTATTCCATGACATTATTCACCATGAGATTGAGGTTTACGTTGATGATATGATTGCAAGGTCCCAGACTAAAGAAGAACACCTTGACCATCTTTAGAAGCTGTTTGACAGGTTGAAGATGTATAAGCTGAGGTTAAACCCGAACAAGTTCACCTTCGGGGTGAGGTCTGGTAAGCTGCTGGGTTTTGTCGTTAGTGATAAAGGTATTCAAGTGGGTCCCGCAAAGGTGAAAGCTATACAGGAAATGCCAGCTCCCCGAACAGAAAAAGAAGTTAGAGGCTTTTTGGGACGTCTGAACTATATTGCCCGATTCATTTCACATCTGACTGCTACTTGTGAGCTAATCTTCAAGTTATTAAAGAAAGATCAAGTGGTAAGGTGGAATGATGAATGTCAGGCCGCTTTCGAAAGGATCAAGGAATATCTCCAAGAGCCACATATTCTGATGCCTCCAGTTGAAGGAAGACCTTTGATCTTATACTTGACAGTACTCGACAATTCGATGGGGTGTGTAATGGGGAAGCATGACGAGTCTGGCCGAAAAGAGCATGCTATTTACTACCTTAGCAACAATTTTACCGACTGTGAGACCCGATGCTCACTGCTTGAGAAAACTTGCTGCGCTTTGGCATGGGATGCTCGCCGGCTGAGACAGTATATGCTGACTCACACTGCCCTATTGATATCAAAGATGGATCCAATCAAGTATATCTTCGAAAAGCCTGCCTTGTCCGGAAGAATAGCAAGATGGCAGATGATCTTGACTGAGTACGACATCTAATACACAACCCAAAAGGCAATCAAGGGGAGTGTGTTAGCAGATCATTTGGCACATCGGGCAGTGGATGATTACCAGTCTATGAACTTCGAATTCCCGGATGAGAACATCATGTTGGTAACCGATTGTGAAACACCTGGACCGGATGAAGGACCTGAGGAAGGACCCCAATGGTCTATTTATTTTGATGGAGCTTCAAACGCTTTGGGTAATGGCATTGGCACCGTGATCATATCTCCTAAAGGCTGTCATACTCCGTTCACTGCTCGATTATGTTTTAACTGCACCAACAACATGGCGGAGTATGAAGCGTGCATCATGGGTCTTCGAGTAGCTATTGACCTAAGGATTAAGTTCTTAAGTGTGTTCAGAGATTCCGCTCTCGTGATCAGCCAGATCAAAGGAGAGTGGGATACGAAGCACCCAAATCTTATTCCTTACAAAGAGTATATATTGACGTTGCTTCCACATTTCGAGGAGATAACTTTTGAACATTTCCCAAGAGAGGAGAATCAGTTGGCGGACGCGCTAGCTACCATGTCTTCTATGTTCAAGGTTAGATGGGACAATGAGGCTCCCCAGATTACCATCGAGAGATTGGATGAACCCGCACATTTTTGTGATATTGAGACAGAAGAAGTAGCAGATAAACCCTGGTTTCATGAGGTAAAGAGGTATCTTGAGGCTCAAGAATACCCTGAGGGCGCATCTGTTAATGATAAGAAGTTTCTGAGGAGATTCGTTGCGAAATTCTTCATCAGTAATGGTATCCTTTACAAGCGTAAACATGATTCAACCTTACTGCGATGTATGGACAAGAACGAGGCAGAAAGGATTATGGTGGAGTTACATGAAGGTACTTTCGGAACTCATTCTAGTGGACACACCATGGCCAAGAAAATCCTTCAGGCAGGATATTATTGGTCTACTATGGAAGCCGACTGTTATCAACATTCTCGAACTTGTCATAAGTGCCAAGTCTATGCTGATAAGGTGCATGTACCTCCAGTTCCTCTGAATGTCTTGACAGCACCTTGGCCTTTTGCAGTGTGGGGCATCGATATGATTGGAGAGATCATACCTACTACGTCTAACGGGCATCGTTTCATTCTAGTAGCGATTGATTACTTTACAAAGTGGGTTGAGGTAGCTTCCTTTGCTACTGTAACCAAGAACGTCGTGGCGCGGTTTATTCAGCACAATTTGATCTGTCGATATGGTGTACCAGAGAGGATCATTACAGATAACGGTACAAATCTCAACAATACAATGATCATCGAGCTCTGCAATCAGTTTTAGATACAGCATCACAACTCTTCTCCCTACCGGCCGAAGATGAATGGGGTTGTTGAAGCGGCTAATAAGAACATCAAGAAGATTGTGCAGAAGATGATGGTGACATACAAATATTGGCATGAGATGTTACCATTCGCTCTTCACGAGTACCGTACCTCAGCATGGACGTCAACATGGGAAACACCCTATTCCTTGGTATATGGCATGGAGGCAGTCTTACCCATCAAAGTCCAGATACCCTCTCTTCGGATTATGAAGGATGCAGGTTTGAGCGAGGACGATTGGATTCAGACCCGGCTTGATCAGCTGAACTTAATTGATGAAAAGAGACTCACTGCTATTTGTCATGGTCAGACGTATCAAAAGCGAATGATCAAGGCGTTTAACAAGAAAGTCAGACGACAAGAGTATCAAGTCAGAGATCTGGTGATCAAACGTATCATACTGCTGCAAGGTGATCCCAGGGGCAAATGGACCCCTACGTACGAAGGTCCATTTGTGGTTAAGAACATTTTCTCAAGAGGAGCTATGATTCTAACCACCATGGATGGTGACGACCTTCTTCACCCCGTCAATGCAGACATATTGAAAAAATACTACGCATAATCAAAGACCCGCTAGGTCGACTGGCCTAGGCAAAAATAAGGGCTTCCAGGCGAACCAAAAGGGTTCGGGCAAAAATAAGGGATGAAAATGAAAAAATATGTACACCCGGAAAGTCGAAAACCTGAAAAGGCGGCTTGGGCAAAAAAGGGTATCCCGGTGGACTGAAAACCCGAAAGGGCGGTTCAGGAAAAAATTAGGGATCAAAGCATAACACTATGTCTCATTGGATCATCTTGCAACAAGACTTCGGTATCGACTATCAAGTTCAGACGACACTAATCAATCTGATATACCTTCAACCAAGTAGCAAAGTGATGAGACGCTCGAAGATATAAAGGCAATAGCAGAGTTGGAACCCAGTGGGATTGTTCACATAGCTATTTTTCTTTGTTTTTTCACAAATTGTATAAATTATGTTTGTTCGGCGGCGTTCTCTTACTAGGACGTCAGCCTCTTGTACAAAATCGCCTATTTACAGGCCAAACTTCAAAATCAATACGATTCATTTTCACAAAGAAATTTCAAATTTCTTTTCTTTTTCTGTTTTATTTTGCAAGAACGTCCAATGGTTCATTTTTGATATATGCATTTGACAATAATTACTGCTCATAAATATTTACATGTGAAACAAAAGACGATTACTCGTAATATCAGAAACAGGGGCAAACAAGAAATGTCCAGACCTTACAGTTGCTCTGTCCACCAGGTATAGGGATAGACCTAGTTGGAGAAAACAATTGAAGGTACATTCATTCCCCGCAGAGTAGGAAATACCAGAATACAACATTATCAACTCTCCCCAGCTAAGGTTCGCAATCGCGAATGAGTCGGTAAGATTCTCCCCAAGCAGAGATCATCTTTCACCAACAAGGGAAGACCATCCCCAGTGGAGTCTGGAATTTTATCCCCAGTAGAGTCTAGAAGATTATCCCCAGTGGAGTTTATTTCTCCCACAAACAAGAAATTTTATCCCCGACAGAGTTTACCATCGCCAACATTGGTAATTCATCCCCAACTGAGGTTATTTCTCCAAATCAGCAAATCCTCAGCAGAGCATCTCTTCCCCACAGAGTCTTTATCTCACCAATGTATTCTCCAGCAGGATTATTCTCCCAATCATCTTCGGTCGTTATCCCCAGCGAGCGAAAACTCTTTTTCTCAAGCAGAAATCCGGGATTTATTTTCCTCGGCTAAAGAGCATCATAAAAACATTACACATCCATACATCATGACATGCATACACACCATACAAAACAATCTCATTTATTTTTAGAACATCATTTCCTGATACATATCATGCATTACATACAGCTAACCTTTACCTTTCAGGAAAGATACAATCAGACTCTTACAGAATTCAAGCTATGAAGCCTGGATACGACCGAATAGTATCTTGATTACTTCATCATATTGTGAAGCCCGGGGAACGACCGGATAATAGTACCAGAATACCGCGAAGCCTGGATTACGACCAGATAGTGGTATCTCTTAAAAGCAAGCTATGAAGCCCGGATTCGACCGAATAATAGTTTAATCCCCAGCAAGCCGTGAAGCCCGGATTACAACCGGATAACAGCTCAGCAAGTTACTGTGAAGCCTGGATTACGCCCAGATAGCAGTGCGATACACCATGAAGCCTGGATTCGACCAGATAATGGTATATCATAAACACAAGCCGTGAAGCCCAGATTCGACCGGATAACAGCTCAGCAAGTTATTGTGAAACCTGGATTACGACCAGATAGCAATGCAAGTTTCTGTGAAGCCTGGATTACGACCAGATAGCAGCCAAAGACACCGCGAAGCCTGGATTACGACCAGATAGTGGTATATCTTTAATACAAGTTATGAAGCCCGGGTTCGACCGAATAGTATCTTGATCTTCTCCGAACACCATGAAGCTTGGATTCGACCAGATAATGGTATGAGACATCGCGAAGCCTGGATTATGACCAGATAGCAGTAAAAAGCACTGAAGCCTGGATTACGACCAGATAACAGTGAGGGACACTGTGATGCTTGGATTACGACCAAATAGCAGTTCACCCGGCCAAACACTATGAAGCCCAGATTCGACCGGATATTAGTAGGCCCAAAGTCAAATGGAAAGCTTGGAGGCAACCAAATAACCATTTGATCTCTTCTGAAGCCTAGATTACGACCAGATAAGAAGTAAGGTATTGTGAAGCCTGGATTACGACCGGATAGCAATACAAGACACCATGAAGCCTGGATTCGACCAGATAGTGGTATAAAACACCGTGAAGCCTGGATTACGACCAGATAGCGTACAAGACACTGTGAAGCTTGGATTTCGACTAAATAGCAGTTTACCTAGACAATTACTAAGAATCCCGGAGTCGACCGGATATTGGTGTGCCCTAAATTCAAGTTGAAGCCCGGATGCAACCGGATAACAATTGAATTCCTTCTGAAGCCTGGATTACGACCACATAAGAATTGAGAAATTACGAAGCCTGGATTACGACCGGATAGCAAGTTTAATCTAATCTCCCCAGTAAGTCACTGTAAAGCCTGGATTACGACCAGATAGCAGTCGGCCTTATCACTATGAAGCCTGTATTACGACCAGATAGTAGTTCATTCTCACCTCTTCAACTAAGAGGCGATTCCTCAGTAGAATAACGGACGACCGAAGCTCCTAAAATTCAACTTTTCTCAAGAAACAGAGACGACTCACCAGTACAATAACGGACGACCGAAGCTCCTAAAATTCTATTTCTCCCAAGACAGAGAATAGCATTCACCAGCGGAATCTTCCTCAACAACAGGTACATAAGCTCTCGCTATGGAATCTCTTACGTGATCGACACTTCTTCGGATGGCATATTTAAGCCCATCTCCCATCATCAATCTCCAAATGGCGTCTTTAAGCCCATTCCTGACATCATAAGACAAGTGCCACTTCATGTGAGTGCAAATTTATGGGCACTCTAGTGTTCAATCATCTTCCACCTTTAGATCATGAAAGGCAGACAAGCCAATCTAAATCTTCAGGTTTAAGAAGATTGAACAGGAGAAGTTGTTGTACCCCAAAATTTTCCCGCCCATATTTCTCAAAACATTTCAAGAAAGATCCTCAAGTTGCTCAAGGTAGTCCAAGGGTTGACCAGACAAGCTCCCTCCTAAGGCAGTCCACCTCAAATTAGGGTTTCATATTGCATCAAGATACTTGAGTCCAAGGGATCCCAAATGCTCACCATTGTCCTAATATGTTCTCAAGATCATCCATGTCAAGTTTCAAGCCTTGCAGAGAAAGTTTGCTCAGTCAATTGCTCAAAGGCCTGAAAATCGACTATGCTATGGTAAAAGTCAATTGTGGCCTACATACAGTCAAACTTCAAGATTTTTGGTCAACATCCTCATTTTGAAGTATATTTCATCATTTGATCAAGGGTTGATCATGATTCATCAAGGTTTGCTCATAATTCATCAAAACCCAAAAGTTGCTAAATTAGGGTTTTGTAGGAAAAGTCAACTCAACTTTGACCAAGCATAACTTTCTCATACTTTATGAGAAATGACCCATCCAAAGCTTATTTTGAAGAGGGTGCAATTCCCTACAATCCTTAATTATCTCCCAAGTTCAAAATATGCACTCATAAGAAGTTATGAATTTGGACATTATAGGTCATTTTGAAAAGTCAACAAAAACACCTTTTTTGTCAAAGGTTCATACATGAACATGGAATACCAAATTGAGATGAGACCAAAAAGGTTGATTAGAGTACATCTCATGATTTCTAAAAAGTCCAAGAACACCTTCAAAGAGTCAAAATTGAGGAAGTTATGCATTCGTGAAGTTGACCCTTTTTGCAAAATTATCAAAAGTCAACTATGCCTCAAATTGCAATTTTTGCTAAATGGGCCTAACTTTTTGCACTTGTTTTGAGTTGGCAACATGGTCCACGAGCCCTAGTACTTGCCACTTGTCATTATCTTATTTTTATTTGAATTAAATCAATTTTAATCAAAACAAATCATGAAAAAATCTAAAACATTGAAATCCAAAGATCTTGTACATGTTTCAGGTCCTACATCCAGCTAGCAATTGATTGAATTCGTGCAAAGCCTTGGTGTGCACAAAAAGATTGAATTTGGACTATTTTTGGAAATATATTCAAAGGAATCAAATCAAAATCAAATGCAATGATGGAGGAAGATTGAGACCAGGTTTTCAACCCTAATTCATTCCTCAATACATAAGGAACATTGGCAGACCTAAATCAAGGCTAGAGGGGGCGCACAAGGTCAGAACAAACTTGCAAAAAACAAAGAAAAGTGGTAATTTGAATTCATAGTTCCAGGCTATTTCAAGACCCTTTAACCATCCCAATCGCTTCCTGGGATCACAAGCAAGCGAAACCAATCAAGAACAAGGAGTTTCCAGCCCCAAAACGCACTGTAAGTCAGCCACAACCTTGGGTCATTTTTTGAAATCGAATTGAGTAATTCTTGCACATTCATCACATTATAATCATATATTCTTATTCACCATCACATATGCAAGCTATCTGTAACATTTAATTGCATTTTTATGGACTGTATGAGATTTCACCATTGTTAGGGTTTGTAGCTTCGATTTGGGATCTTTGCATACAGGTGAAATTGGGCCATGAAAGGGGCACCATTGTGTTCAGCAGGTCTAGACAAAGCTATCCATGGCCTTAGTTCTTATTTATCTTGCTCATGCTTGATTTTGAGAAGTTGCAGGGATGTAGCGACGGACATATGTCCGTAGGTAAAAGTTTTCAACTTTTACCAACAGTGCAAGGAGGAAGATGACATACGTGCCTCCATCCCATTCGTCCATTTGAATTTGAGCGCGTGTTTATAGCTAGCGTTATTTTATTCCTTTTGTTATTTTTGTTTCATTTAATAATCAACTGAATCAATTGGCCCAGTGGTGGCCAGGCAAGCGTTAAGGCATTGGGGAGCTTGAAGTCAGGGGTTCGACCCCTGCCTCCAACGTTTGCATTTTTCTTGAATTCTTTCTACAGATCCCATGTTCCACAAGGCGTGAAGACTACCATAGGGCATCAACTCATAACCATCAGATCACCAACAAGTCAGATCTGAAGGCTAGCATATGAAGGACCATCATGGGACCTAGTCAACGCAAAGCATGGTGGCCTGGAAGTCAATATGGACCTCAGATTGTTGGGCTCAAGCTTGCTATCTGCACCCCCTCAAATTACTTTTCCAGGCCCAATATCTCTTTACCTTTTCTTGTTATATTTTGTTTTATTTAATTTATTTATTTGTTTACTAACAAATTAATTTTTCTTTCATCAAAAAATCACATAAAATCAACTTTTCACCAAATTAGGTTTAGATTTTATTTTTTATCAAAAAAATTATTTAATTTAATTAGGTTATTTAATTTTAGGGTAATTTTAATTCCTTTTGTAAATAAATTAAAAACAACTAGAAATTAGGGTTTTGTCTAAATTTAATTCTATTTTATTTTTCTTAAAATAACAAAACACAAAAATAGGCCATTTAATTATTATTTTTAATTAATTTAATTAACTAATTAATTTTGTATTTTATTTTAAAAAACCAATTCTTCTCCTTTAAAATAGTTTAAAACAACAAAAACATTTTTCTTTCGATTAGGTTAGAAGGGGTCAAAAACCCTAGTTCTCTCCCGATCTTAATTTCCTCGCGCGCGCTTTATCATTTATTTTTACCCTATTAATGTAATTGTTCACAAGTTGTAATAGCTTAATTAGGATCTTTTATTTTTATTTATCGCTTTATTTTTAAGGGTTTGTTTTTGGCTATGTAGATACCTGAAGCCTTGTAATAGCTTAGTTTTATTTTTCGCACTTTAAACTCCGCAAATATTAAACTGTTAGATGTATGATATTATGGATGCATGACAAGAATGTATGATTAACTTTAAAACAGTTAGATAACCCTAAAATATGCAAAGATAATAATTTGAAATTTAATCACTCACACATGCGCACTCCTAGGGTATACTCCCACTTCGGTTGCCTTCGGTAAACGGTCATTAGGTATATGATGCTTTAGTGGTCGCCCTTTTGTCTCAAATATCAAAGTTGCCTCGGAATGGTTGCCTCGGATATAGTTGCCTCGAATATTGATCTTAAGACACTAGGGTTATTACTAAGGCGTCCTAACATTTCTTTAGTGACCGTACGTCCCTTTCGAATTGACCCTCAAAACTCCGACGATGGTGCTACCTACTCACTAATAGTGGGATAGTGCCATCTAAAGGAAACGTACATAGAACAATTCTTTTTTCAAGTAGGTAGATTAGTTCTTAAGTACTTGCTCAATCCAAACAAACCTTTTTCACACTTACACTCCTTTTTCAAACAAAGTTTTCTAAAAACACTTCGTAACACTCTTGAAGACAGAAGCAAGGGTTAAATCAAAGTCAAAACAAAAAGTTTTCAAATCACACAAACACAAAGAAGCAATTTTAAAAAGATGAGCAAGTACCTAAGATCCCGTAGATAACTACAGATAGAAAGGGTGCTAATATCTTCCCTTTCTATAATCTACCCCCCGTACTCAGAAAATCTCGAAAAAGGAATTTTTCTGTGCTTTTTTCCTTTCCTTGTTGGATAAAATAAAAGTCGGTGGAGACTCTTGCTTACCGCGACATTTTGCAAACACAAACGCAAAACACAAACCAGCATTCCTAAAACAGTCCCGGTTCTGGCCACCGTATCACAGAACTGGCGACTCTGCTGGGGAGTAAATAAGTGGGGTATACCTTAGGATTAGTTCATCATATTGTTTTCTATTGTTTGATTTGATTGCTTTATTTTTGTGGGCTTTGTATCGGAGTTATTATAGATCCTAACCCGGATCTGGGGAACACCTTTTAGCTAAGTAGCAATAAACTATGAGGGAAGTGTACGGCATAGACCGATACGGTTGAAGCAGTAGCTACTTTGATGTGGCACATTAGTTGGTACCGGTATCCCTTGTGGAGGAATAAGGAGAATACGGGGCTTCTATATGGGTCGTTAAGCATCAACTGACCATAGAACCTATAATTGACCAACATGGCCATATGAAGTAGTGAGATAGTCGGTCTCGGTGTAGAGCTGGGAACTGGTTGATACTCGATGCTACACTCATTGAGACCATACTCTCGAGATAGTTCCGGCTGCAAGAAAAGATTGCGTGAGATGAAACCATGACCGGTGGAGGATGGTCAGTGATATTGAGAACCTCTAAAACCCGATTACTATTATTAGGACAGGTTGAACCAACTGAACTTCAAGAGGGTAGTACCTAGACTCCATGCAAGCCTAAGACTTAAGGGCTATTGTGTGACTTGTTTGCCTTTACCATGTTTGATACCTACTATACCTGTTGTGTGTTTTATCATGACATCATGCATCATGACATAGCATGCATATTTCATTAGACTAACCATTTCAAAGACCGAGGGGATTTATCTTTGTCCTGTTTTGTAGATTATGGCTTCTATGCGCAGAAATACCATTCGAGTCAACTTCGTGCAAATCCCTGCTCAACTCAGAGAGTTAGTTTCAAAAGTTCCTGATACTTCTTCATTTGTTAGAAGACATGGTCATCTCCTTAGCCTGGTCACTTCAAAGTTGGATGAGAAAATGATGAGCGTCCTTTTCCAGTTCTTTGATCCGTTGCATCACTGTTTCACCTTCCCAGACTATCAGCTAGTCCCTACTTTGAAGGAGTTTTCTGATTTTCTAGGCATATCTATCCTCGAGAAGACACCCTTCACAGGTTTGGAGGAGGTTCCTATACCTGAGGATATTGCTTCAGCCTTACATCTAAAAAGGGCTAAGGTAATATCTAATTGGGAAACACGGAGCGGGGTTAAAGGTTTCTTGGCTAAGTTTCTAGTTGATCAAGCTCAACAGTTATGGGATAATTTGGATTTTTAAGCATTTGAAGACGTCTTGGCTCTCCTCGTCTACGGCTTGGTTCTTTTCCCGAATCCAGATTCTTTCATAGATGTGAGTGCGGTCAAGATCTTCATGTATCGTAACCCAGTGCCTACTCTTCTAGGTGATATTTTGAAAGCTCTTTATACTCGTACTGTGAAAAGAAGGGGAACTCTCATGTGTTGCACGCCGCTGCTGGCGAGGTGGTTTATTTCACACCTCCCCAAGTCTGTATTGAAGAATGAGGAAGGTGTAGGTTGGGCTTACAGAATCATGTCCCTTGCTCATATGGACATCCTTTGGAGTTCTAAGGATATGGAAAAGGTAGCTGTCATTGATCGATGTGAGGAATACCCTAATGTTCCATTTCTTGGAATTAGAGGAGGAATAACCTACAATCCTTCTTTGGCTTTACGACAATTTGGTCGCGCTCGGAGAGACGGTCCTCATGAGCTACTGCTTACAGATATTGTCTTTGACTACAAGGGGACGTCAATGAGCATCGCCGAAGGTTTATAAGAGCCTGGGGTAGGGTGAATAGGTCTGACCCACATGAGCTAGGACTGAAGACTTCTCTCCCAATGCAACCTTATCTCCAGTGGGTTCGAGCCCGTGCTCAAAAGCTGGGGATGCCATATGAAGCTGTTTTGCCGGTAATTGTAGAGTATACTAATGAAGAAGGGGTTCCTTACACAGTCTTCCATCCCTATATGCCTACTGATCTTGGGGCATTGAAGAGATCTTGGATTCAGTTAAAGGAAGAAAGGGATACCTACCGAGAGAAGTATCACGAGCAGGAGAGGAAGATCTTGAAGCTTACAAGGCAGCTGGAAAATGAAAGGACAATCAATGATTATGTCAGCACGAAGGGAAAACGACCATGGGATTTCTGATGTCTTTTATTGTTTCTAGTTTAGATTTGCTTTTCAGTTATTTCTTTTATAACGCCTTAAAGGCATTGTTAAACATTGTTACAAGTTTTATCTAATAAAGTGTGTTTTATTTTGGTTTACAAATTTGAATCTCCCAAAGTCTTTGAAATCATTTCATATGCATTCCATTACCATGCACCTCATTACAAGTATCATTACAGGTCTCTTATCTTCTTCGTTGTTTATTTCAGCACAAAATGTCTTCTGAAACACCTACAGATCAAGCTATTAAGGCTCTTCAAGCACATAATGCTCAGTTCCAGGAGATGTTCTTGAACTTGGCCAAAGGACAACAGGATTTGAAGACTCTCATCTTGAAGGACAAGAAGAAGAAGAAGAAGAAGAAGAAGAGGGTGGTTCTGTTGAATATGGGTCATAGATTTGGGAACAATTTGCGACAGGAAGCTGATTTGGCTCATTCATCTGGAGGAGGAGAGAATCAAGAGGAAAGAAAGGGTCCTAGCCCTGTGGTCTCTGATAATGACACTAATTTTGATGATGAACAGTACCCTCCTGCTGAGGATAGGTACAAACAACTTGAAGACCGTCTGAGTGCTATGGAGATTCAGAAGGTTCATGGTCTGGATTTCCGAGATTTGGGACTAGCATCTGGGGTGGTGATCCCTCACAAGTTTAAGGCTCTGGTTTTTGCTAAGTACGATGGAGTGTCCTGTCCAAAGCTCCACCTTCGCTCATACGTTCGAAAAATTCAACCATATACTGCTGATAGAAACCTTTGGGTTCCTTTATTTCAAGATAGTCTGTCAGGGACTCAGCTTGAATGGTTTTATCAACTGGAAGGAGCTAATGTACGCAACTGGGAGGACCTTGCTGCTGCTTTTTACAAGCAATACCAGTATAATTCAGACCTTGCTCCCACACGTACTCAACTTCAGGGTATGTCTATGGGTGCGAGCGTAGGTTTTAAGGACTATGCTCAGAAATGGAGAGATCTGGCTGGAAGAGTCCACCCCCCCCCCCTGTCTGATAGGGAGTTGGTGGATATGTTTCTTGGGACTTTGTCGGGTCCATATTTCAATCATTTGATCGATAGTTCATCGTCTGGGTTCACTGAATTGATTATGACTGGGGAGAGGGTAGAAGCTGGTATCAGAAGTGGCAAAATACAGAAAGGTGCTTCATCAAGTACAGAAAAGAAGCCTTTCAAGAAGGAAGCTAGTGCAGTTTACAGCTCGAGGAGCCAAAACCGACCTGAACGCTGCCAAGCAGTAAATGCGGTAGTAATATCAAGACCCACCGTTTCCCCACAATGCAACAATCAACAAAGAGTAGAGAGACCACAAAGACAATATACTCGGCTCAGTATGACTTTATCTCAAATTTTACCGCAGTTATTAAAGACCAACCTGGTAACTTTGAGGGAAGCCCCGAAGAATCCCAGTACCACATCTCCGCTGTATAATCCAAACGCTCGTTGCGCTTATTACTCTAATAGCCCGGGTCATGATACGAACAACTGTTGGGCCTTGAGGAATAAGGTGCAAGATTTGATTGAAGCTAAAGAAATTGAGTTTGACGCACCGGAAAAGCCTAATGTCATAACTGCACCTATGCGCAAACATGATCAGGGAGTGAATGCAATTGAAGATGACGAAGAGGAGTCAGAGTTCGACAGCTGGATTTACCCGACTACCGACGGTGGCTTGAACAATTGGACGGCGAAGGACTTCGTGCCCGTTTCTTTTATTACACAGTAATAGACTTTTGTTTTTGAGATTTGTAACAGACAATTTGAAACTTTACGGCCCGGTGCCTTGCCCGAGGCATCTTGGCTTTGTTTGTGAGGGCTTATTATGTGTCATTTCCATATATCATCAATAAAGAATTGGACGTTTTCTTGCATTATAAATTTTACGCTCCCTGTTTTTCTTTTCTATCTTGCACTTTATAAAACAGCTATTGTCTTACACACACTCACATATCATAATACAGGTCCACATCCACTCTGGATCCCACTGATAACGACTCTGCTACTGCTAGTTATGACTTTGAAAGTCCGATCAACCAAGCCGAGGACGAAGGTGAGGATGATTGTGAAGTGCCCGGGGAACTTGCTAGACTGTTACTTCAGGAAGAGAGGGCCATACAGCCGCAAGAAGAGCCTGTGGAATCAGTGAATTTGGGTACCGAGGAAGACAAGAAAGAGGTCAAGATAGGTGCAAATCTGGAGCCTAGCGTCAAGCAACGGTTGATACAGATGCTGCGTGACTATGTTGAGATCTTCACCTGGTCTTATGAAGATATGCCTGGGTTGGATACTGATATTGTGGTACACCGCTTGCCAACAAAAGAGGACTGTCCTCCGATAAAGCAGAAGGTTCGCCGTATGCGCCCAAAGATGTCTGAGAAAATCAAAGCTGAGGTCATGAAACAGTTTGATGTCGGTTTTCTAGCAGTTACTTCTTACCCGCAGTGGGTTGCCAACGTGGTTCCGGTGCCAAAGAAAGATGGTAAGTGTTGTACCCCAAAATTTGACCTCTCATTTCATCAACACTTTCCCATCACAAGACTCTTGGAATTCAGGATCAAGCTAGGGTTTGCTCTGCTCAAGACCCCTCCTTGCACTGTTAACCCAAATTAGGGTTTGAGTTTGCACAAGGATATTTTGACCTACAATACCCAAATTGACTTTCATGCTTCATGTTGGGTTCACAAGGTCGCCCATACCAAGTTTCAAACCTTGATTCAAATCTTTGCCCAGTCAATTGAACAGTTGACCTAGAAATCAGCTGTATTGGGGAAAAAGTCAACTGTGGCCAATTGACAGTCAAAACTCATGAAATTTGACCCACATCAACATTATGAACTCATATGAACCATTTGATCAAGTTTGGATCACAATTCCACAAGAAATTTGATCAGATCACCAAAAGGGCAAAATGGTCATTTTTAGGGTTTTGACTATGCAAAGGCAATTTTTGACTGTTTAACCTAACCAATGGCAAACCAAGCTCACATATGGACTCAAGGACTCAATTAAATTGTCTTGACCCATTCAACAAGTTCAAAAGATCTCAAATGCATGGGATTGACAGATGAATTTTTCAGTCAACTGATCAAAATTTGACTGTATACTGAAAAGTCAAACTTTGACTTTTTGGTCAAAATCAAGTGCCAAGGGTCATTTTTCATCAAGACATGTCAAATTATGAAACTTGTTCATCAAGAAACCCAAAAATGCAAATTAGGGTTTAAAATGGAAAAATTTCATAACTTAGAATTTTTCTAAGTTATGAAATTTTCTTATTTTTTCCTAACTTTGTCCCATTTTTTCACCAAGATGCAAATGGATTCAAACAAAACTTGAAACATGAAAGTTGTATTCCATCACAAAGTCTACAACTTTTATTCACAAAGTTTTCTCAAAAGAAGCTTGTATCTCAAGTTATGATTTTTGGAACAAGGGTACCTAAAACTTTTAACTTAGAGAAAATTTGCCCTAATCTAGGCAGGATTTTAACCCATCTTCTTGGCCATTTTTCACATAGTTACACTTGGAGTTTCAAGTTGCATTACAAATATGGATTGTAGTACATGTTCCAATCTTTCCAAATTGTCCATGAACTCCTCAAACACCCTTGTGGTTAGAGAGAATCGAATGCTTGAAGTTGGCAAAAACTCACTTTTGTTCATGGTCAATACATGTTCATAACAACTTGCAATTCTGATCTAGCTAGCTTGGTTCAACATTACAGGCCTAAAAACCAATTTGAACTCCATAATTTAATTCCAATCCATCAGTCTAAGCCTTTGTTTTGTTCACTTGGACATTATACACAAGATTAAGCCTTAAGTAGAAAAAGGCAAATTGCCATTTTTGCCTAATTTCACTTTATGTCAAAACCAAATCCTTGAGGCATGGGGGCCAGATCTTTGAGGCAAGATCAAGTCCACTAATTCCAGTAAACAAGAACAAAAGTTACAGCATGATAGGAGGGCTTGTACAGGGCTATAACATCATTTCCATTCTCTTGCTTCAAGTAGAAGAAAAGTGGCAAAACATAAGCAAACACACATATCTGTTAACACAAGATTACAAGAACTTTGTGAACAAGTTCCATACATCCTAACAAGCCTAAAGCATGACCCTTTTATCGCTAAAACCTCCTCATACTTAGAATCACTGTTTTTCTGCAAAATAAAGCAAGTTCTGAATCTTGCAAGCCACAACCAATTTCCATCGTGCGTTTTGTCCCAAGATAGTTCCAACACCTTCCAATCAACTCACCTGAACTATCCCAAGCCCCCATTGCAAGCTATAACACCTCTAACACACTTTTCCATTTTCATTTCAAAGCTCTGCAGGTTGAGTTCTACAGCACGATTCAAGTTGTTTCAAAGCAAGCCAAGCATTGGAGAAGCTTCCTTGGACCTCAGGTAAGCTCAACAGAAGCTCAAACACCATTGAAGGTTGCTAAATTGTCCAGCTCGAAGTCAACTGAAACAGGTATTTCATGGACTTCTATCTCTCTATTTAGGAATGGTTAGGCTTAGGTTTGTGAATGAAATATGTTGTACTCATAGCCCTGAAGCCACACATATGCTTAGTTTTCATTTACATTAATCGTGCTGAGAGAATTTCACTCATGAACTTTCTGAAAAAACTAGGTTAAAAATTAGGGCCAGAGAAATTCTCTCTAGTCTTTGAGAGTTAATCCAAGTTTTTTATATGGTTGAATTCGTTGTTTAATTCTCTACAATGTTCATGTTATGATTTTTGTCAAAAAATCAAAGAATCAGGTGTTGGCCATTGATACACAGAAGCGCGCGTTTTGTGAGCAAGAGGAAGAAGAAGAAGTCTGGTGGGTTGGGTCTGTTGTGTTTTCACTTCTAACACCCCTATTTTCTGTTTACACCCCCCATGGCCCAGTTGTTTAATATTTATCATTTTTGACATTTTATTTTTTATCCTGACTTTATTATTTTTTGTATAAATATAAAAAATGCCAAAAATAATTTTCCATTTTTTTTCATATTTATTTGATATTTATTTTATTTTACTAAGTATATATATGTAAATAAACTATTTTCTTTTTTAATAAAACTCAAAAATAATACAAAAAATATACTTATTTTCATTTATTATTTTTATTTACATTTGAAAACATTTCCTTGAAAATATCCATTTTTGTAAATAATTATTTTTTATCTTTGTACATTTAATATGTTTAATAAATAAATAAATATATATATATATATATATATATATATATATATATATATATATATATATATATATATATATATATATATATATATATATATATATATATATATATATATATATATATATATATATATATATATATATATATATATATATATATATATATATATATATATATATATATATATATATATATATATATATATATATATATATATATATATATATATATATATATATATATATATATATATATATATATATATATATATATATATATATATATATATATATATATATATATATATATATATATATATATATATATATATATATATATATATATATGCTTATATACTTGTTATTAAATAATTAGGTTAAAAAATACAAAAATATCACATTTTCATTTTTATTAATATTTTACACTAAAAAAACATTTTTTACAATATACTTTTATTTTGTTAATATATATTTGTATAAAATTAATAAATAATATTATTTATTAAGAATTAGGGTTTCTTGCCCTAAATAGGAAAAATAATTAAAATTGATCTTTTTATTTTACTTTTCACATTGAAAAATACTTTTTACATACTAAAAAACATTTTGGCATAATACATTTTATTTACATTTATTTATTATATTTATTTCAATTATTGTACATTTAAATATTGTATCTTGTACATTCAATTTGGTTGTAATAGTAATCTAGGGTTTAATTTCTTGTCAAATATCCCTAATTCAAATTTGTACCCCCCTCCCTATATCATATTGTAATAGTATAGCATTTAAATTCTCGCACATTTAAAAGCTTTCAATTATGCCATGCTTAGACCTAGGGTTTGTATGCAAATAAAATCAACAATTATTTTGACCTAATCCAAGATAAACATGCATGAAAAACAAACACAATGCACACTTGCACCCCTAGGGTTTCATCCACTTGTTGCCTTCAAAAAATGGGCCATGGTTGCATGTTAAGTACTTTGGCAAAACAAAAACAAACAAAAAGATCATAGTCCCTCGATGACGCTATCTGAGTTGCCTAAACAAAAATGATCAAGTCCCTCAAGAAAATTGCCAAAGATACTTGACACTATTTCTATCATGGTCTATACGATGACCCGCGCCTGTCCCGTTAAACATCCTGACACAAGGTTGTTCACCAAATACAATGGTGAAACAACACTGTTAAAAGGGTTAAAAACATAAGAAAGATCTTTGAGTAAAAATAGGGTAGATAGCTCTTAGCTACTTGATCAAGCTTGCAAAAACATCCTTGCTACTTTTCAAAACACACTCCACAACACAATTTCAAAACCCTACTTTCAAATATTGAAAACCTTTCAAAAGACAAAAACACCTTTGTATACATTCAAAACAAGAATCATTACAAAGGTTGCCACGACGATGGCCTCTTTTCAAAACATTTTCCAAAATCACACACAAAGCACCATTTCAAACAATTGAAAAGCACCATTTCAAACAATAGAAATGCAAAGCAAGTGATCTAAGCAAGTAACTAAGAGCCCATGGATAACCATGGATAGAAAGGGTGTTAATACCTTCCCTTTCTATAATCTACTCCCCGAACCCAAGAAAACATCTCAAAGGTCTTTCTTGTGCTTTTTGACCTTTCCTTAGGATAAAATAAAAAGTCGGTGGCGACTCTTGCTAAACTGAAACATTTGCGAACACAAACGCAAAATCCCAAGTCAGTTCTCCCACCGTATCACAGAACTGGCGACTCTGCTGGGGAAATATTTGAAAGTGGAGTAACCTTAGGGCTTAGATCACCCTTTGCATGATTATTGTTTGCTTTGATTGCTTTACATTTTGGTTCTCTTGTTTGGGCTTGAAATCCTCCACCCGGATTTGGGAAACATTCATAGATAGCAATACGTTGTGGAAACTGTGCGGGGTATACCGACACGGTTGAAGCAATAGCTATATTAGTGCGACATATTTGTGAGTACCGGTAGCCTTTGAGTCAATCAAAGAGAATACGGGGCCGCTGAGTGATGTCATTAAGCACTAATGAACTAGAACCTTACTTGACCATCTTGGCCTTTTATTAGGGGTAGTGAGATGACCGGCTTTGGTGCAGTCCAAAGTTGGTAGATACTCGATACTACACTCATTGAGGGTTGTTTTCTTGGAATATTTTGGTTGCTAGTTAAGTGGCTAAACCAAAACAATGAACATAGAAAACAATCCAATGATATTGAGCTCCTTAGAACCCGGTTACTATTTATAGGACATGTTTTGAGCCAACTAAACTCAAGAGGGTACTTACCTATGAAACCTCATGCGAGCCTGAAACTAGGGTTTTGTGTGACTTGCTTGTACATATGCTTGTGCATACATCATGAACATCATAAAGCATCATATGCATCCACTAACCATTTCAAGGGTTTGGATCTTCATCTTTGTTCTTGTTTTGTAGGTCATGGAATCTCTTCGCAGGAAAACAATTCAAGTCAACCTTGTGAGGATCCCTCCTCAACTCAAGGAGCTTACTTCCAGGATTCCAGAGAATTCTCTCTTCAGTGAAAGACATGGTAGACTCCTCAACTTAGTCAACACCAGAATTGAAGAAGACATGGTGAAAGTTCTCTTCCAGTTCTTTGACCCCATACACCACTGTTTCACATTCCCTGATTACCAATTGGTGCCTACTTTGGAGGAATTTTCTCAACTCCTGAGAATTCCTATTCTTAATCAACTACCCTACAACGGTACGGAAAAAGAACCAAAACTTGAAGATGTTGCTCAAGCATTACATTTGCAACCATCTGACATCAAGGGGCATTGGGAAACCAGAAGTGGTGTCAAGGGATTCTTGGCAAAGTTTTTGTTTGAGAAGGCACAAGAATGCTGGAATTCTCTGGATCTACAAGCCTTTGAAGAGATTGTGGCACTCCTTATCTATGGGTTGGTCTTGTTCCCAAACCCTGACCAACTTATAGATGTGAATGCTGTCAAGATTTTCATATCCAGGAATCCCATACCTGCATTGCTTGGGGACATCCTACACTCATTTTACACACGAACAATGAGGAAAAGAGGTGTTCTCATGTGCTGTACTCCTCTCCTAGCAAGGTGGTTTATTTCTCACCTTCCACAAGCAATTTTGAAGAATGAGCAAGGTTTAAGGTGGTCACAATGGTTGATGACCCTCACACATTCTGATGTACATTGGTGTTCTCGGTCCAGAGAAAATGTCATCATCATTGATCGTTGTGGTGAATTCCCTAATGTCCCATTACTTGGCATTAGGGGAGGCATTACCTACAACCCCTGTCTTGCTTTGAGACAATTTGGATATGCTCGAAGGGATGGCCCTCATGACATGCTGATTCCTGACCTAGTTTTTGACTTCGACAATGATGCGCAAGGACTTCGACAAAGGTTCATCAGAGCTTGGAGGATGCCTAACAAGGTGGATAGCAAGACACTGGGGCACAAAAATTCCATCCCCCTTGAGCCTTACCTCAAGTGGGTACGAACCCGCTCCCAGAATCTTATGATGCCATATCCTCACATTATCCCCTTGATCAAAGAGCCTGTTAAGGAATGAGAGGTTCCATACACCATCCTACATCCTGACATGCCAACATCATGGGAAGAAATGCAAAAGAGTTGGATCCAACTCGAAGAAGAACGGGATACTTTCGAAGCCAGCTTCTATGCCAGTGAGAAGAAGGTTTCAGAGCTCGCCCGCCGATTTCACGAGGAGGAAACTCTCAACACCTACATCGCGCCAAAGAGGATGCGCAATGTCTTTTTACATTAAGAATTTTGTAATATTTTGCCCATGGGGCACTTATGTACTAACAATTTCTTTTAATATGACGTGCGTTCCTTTTTGTTTGCAACAAATTTGAATTTTTGAACCCTTGAATGCATTACATGAATAACATACCATTCATCATATGCATAAACAGGTATTCAAGCCAGGTTTCCTTATCTTTCTGCTGTTTATTTCAGCAAGATGGATTTGGAGCAAACAGTAAAGGATCTACAGGCACAAAATTCACAATTTCAGCAACTCCTCATGACCTTGGCAAAGGGTCAAGAGGATCTCAAAGTTCTGCTAGAGAAGAATAAAGAGAAGAAAAAGAAAAAGAGATCGGGGGTAGCCACTTTCGGGAGAAGGTTTGAGGGCGATGCTAGAAGGACTCTTGAGTTTCCTTCAACGTCTGACGAAGGGATTGGCAAGGGGAAAGGAGTTACTGTACCTTCTGAGTCTGAGGTAGAAGAGGAGGAAGAGGAAGAGGAAGAAGACGAAGACTATTCAGAACAACAGTATCCACCAGCGGATGACAAGTATAAGAACCTTGAAGACAGATTGGCAGCTATGGAGTTGCAGAGGGTGCCCGGATTGGATTTTGAGGAACTAGGGTTGGTAGCTGGGATTGTTATCCCTCCCAAGTTCAAGGTGCCAACATTTGCAAGTACGACGGTCTGTCTTGCCCTAAAATGCACTTGAGGTCGTATGTTAGAAAGATCCAACCCCATTCATCCGATAAAGACCTCTGGGTGCACTATTTCCAAGACAGCTTGTCTGGCACTCAATTAGATTGGTTTTATCAGCTCGAGAGATCAGAGGTTCATAATACGGAAGACTTGGCAGCTGCTTTCTATCGTCAGTATCAGTACAATGCTGATTTGGCGCCCACTCGTACCTAATTACAAAGTATGGGGATGACTTCAAATAAAGGGTTTAAGGAGTATGCCCAGAAGTGGCGTGATCTGGCTGGAAGGGTACAGCCACCGCTATCAGATAGGGAATTAGTTGACATGTTTCTGGGGACCCTGTCTGGCCCCTTCTTCAACCATCTAATCGGGAGCTCTTCGGCGGGATTTACTGAACTGATTTTGACCGGTGAAAGGGTAGAAGCCGGTATTAAAAGTGGAAAGATTCAAAAGGATGCCTCCGCATCCACGGCTGTTAAAAAACCTTTTCCAGCCAAGAAAGAAGCATCTGCTGTGTACTCTCAAAAGGGATTGGGAAGAACTGAGCGCTGGCCGACTGTAGGGGCCGTGATGATTCAAAATTCATCAAATGATCAACCTCGTAACAATCAGTCGAGATCTAATCAACAACGGGTAGAACGACAACAATGACATTTCACCCGCATCAACATGACGCCCGCTCAGGTTCTTCCCCATTTGTTGAAGCTGAATCTGACTAGCTTGAAGGAGGCGCCAAAAAACCCTAACACTTCCTATCCATACTATCACTCCAACGCCAAGTGTGCTTACCATTCCGACAGTGTTGGGCACGATACCAATAATTGTTGGGCACTTAAGAACAAAATTCAGGACTTAATTGACGCCAAAGAGGTTGAATTTGACGCTCCTGAGAAGCCCAATGTTATATCCGCTCCGATTCCCAAGCACGGTCACAATGTGCATGCCATTTTGGAAAACCTCCATGTTACTGATGTTGCCAATCTGTTGACTCCTTTGATTGTGATTAAAGAAAATTTGTTAAGAGCCGGGATCTTTCCTGGTTGTGGTAAAAACTGTTATTTTTGTTTGAACATTCAAGGTGACTGTCCAATGTTGAAGTCAGGTGTCCAATGCCTGATGGATACTCAAGAAATACTTTTCCAGAAAACCCCTGTTAACACTTTTAATCTGATTACTCCTGATACTTATGATACTTCAACCAACGATATTGCTATCATAACCATTTCCGACAATCCTCCCAAGGCTTGCAAAAGGCCTGTCAGGATTACACCCAACTCCAATTGTGTACCTCTAAAGATCACCATGCCGGGACCTGTCCCGTACCAATCAAGAAAAATGATACCGTGGAACTATGGGGGAGAAATCTTCTACCACGGCATCAAACAAATCGAAACAGTCCAAGAGATTTCTGAAGAAGACCCTGATATAGGGAACATCGCAGGTACAAGCAAAATAACCCACAGTGGCCGAATCTTTTCTCCGGAGATTGCTCCCCCTCGAGCAGTTTTCGGACCCTTAAAAGCTTCTACACCTGCTGGGCCCTCTGTGCAAGGCCCAGTGATTGAAGAGTTAAACACTCCTGAAGAAAGACCATCTGCTGATAATACCGACAAGGGTAAGGGGATACTGGAAGTGCCTGTCAGGACGAAGGCTCATGTTGTGGTTATCCCTGAAACCACTCAGAAGGAAATGGATGAAATCCTAAAAATAATCAGAAAGAGTGACTACGACGTTGTAGAACAACTGGGGCAGACCCCTTCTAAAATTTCAATGTTGGCTCTTCTTCTCTGTTCGGAGGCCCATGCCAAGGCCCTAATCAAATTCTTGAAGGCGACACATGTACCCCAAGAGACCTCGGCTGACCAGTTTCAGGAATGTGTGGCCAGTCTTACTGCTGACAATGTCCTGGGCTTTTCCGACGCTGACTTAACTCCCAAAGGAAGGAAGCACAATGACGCGCTACACGTCTCAGTTGAATGCCGGGGAACCACTCTCGCCCATGTCTTGGTTGATACTGGTTCTTCCCTGAATGTGATGCCAAAGAAGGCCTTAGACCGTTTGGATTGCGAAGGTTTGACCCTCAAACCTAATAACATCATCGTTAGGGCTTTCGATGGTTTCAAAAGAATGGTTCATGGAGAGGTTGATATTCCTATCAAGGTAGGCACCGAAGTGTTCAATTCCACCTTCTACGTGATGGACATCCGTCCATCATACTCATATTTGCTGGGAAGACCGTGGATCCATTATGCCGAGGCAGATACCTCCTCTTTACATCAAATGCTGAAATATCCTGTTAAGGGTAAAATCATAATTGTGCACGGCGAGGAAGAGTACATGATCAGTCATCTCAATTCCTTTCGATATGTGGAGTTAGATGGCGAGTTCATCGAAACGCCTTTTCAGTATTTTGAGGAAGTTTCTCCCGAGGTAGCAGTTGCGAAGACAATGGTTGAGGTGCCTATCGTTCCCAAGCATGCATCTAGGATGGCATCTCTCAAGGACGCGGAGGCCGTGATTAAGGAGGGGAAGAACACAGTATGGGGGCAGTTGCCCGACTTTTCCTATAAGACAGACAAGTTTGGGTTGGGGTTTACTGTTGCAGGACAAAAGGCTATGCGTTGCTCTAAGATTGGAAGACCACCCGTCAAGATTTCTCACCAGGGAATCAATGTTGTAGAAGATGAAGACGAGGAGAGCCACTTTGAATATTGGATCTTTCCGACTGTCGAAGGGGGTTTGAGCAATTGGGAAGCAAAGGATTTTGTTCCTATCACCTTTATCAACCAGTAATTTTATCTTTGAACAATTTCCCTTTTTTTTATGGTCTGTAATAACTAAAACAATTCGTACACTATTTTCACCTCATGCCTTGCCCGGGGCATGTAGGTCCATTTGTAAGGGTTTGATTTTCTTCATAATCATATGCCATGTTTTAATGAATCATTGGACGTTTTTCATCTATAAACTGTTGTGTTTGTTTTCTTTCCTTTTGAATTTTTGTTTGTTTAAGGATGGCTATCCCTTACACACACCCACACTCACAAATGCAGGTACCCATCCATTCCAGATTCCATGGGTGACTATTCTGCTTTAGCCTTCGATAACTCTGAAGATTTGGTCAATCATGTTGAGTACGAAGTTGACGAAGATTGTGAGGTGCCGGGAGAGTTAGCCAGACTTCTACAACAAGAAGAGAGTGTCATTCTGCCTCATGAAGAGTTGCTAGAAACCATCAACTTAGGGACAAAGGAAGACAGGAAGGAAGTAAAAGTGGGTGCCAACCTGGAACCGAGTGTCAAGGAGCGCTTAGTGCAGTTGCTGAACAAATATGTTGAAATCTTCGCCTGGTCTTATGAAGACATGCCCGGGTTAGACACAGATATTGTGGTTCACCGTCTTCCTACAAGAGAAGATTGTCCACCGGTCAAGCCAAAGGTCCGACGAATGAGGCCTGACATGTCTGAAAAGATTAAAGCTGAAGTAATGAAGCAATTCAACGTTGGCTTTCTGGCTGTTACTACCTATCCATAATGGGTTGCTAACATTGTGCCCGTGCCTAAAAAGGACGGCAAAGTCAGAATGTGCATGGATTATCGGGATTTAAACAGGGCCAGCCCTAAAGACGATTTTCCACTGCCACATATCGATATCTTGGTTGACAACACAACTCAGTATAAAGTGTTCTCCTTCATGGATGGGTTCTCGGGATACAACCAAATCAAAATGACCCCCGAGGACATGGAGAAAACTACCTTTGTCACACAATGGGGTACCTTCAGCTACAAAGTGATGCCGTTCGGACTGAAGAACGCAGGGGCAACTTATCAACGCGCCATGGTAGCTTTGTTTCATGATATGATACATCATGAGATCAAAGTTTACGTAGATGACATGATAGCTCGATCACAAACAGAAGAAGAACACCTTAATCATTTGCAAAAGCTATTTGCCAGGTTGAAAGAGTATAAACTCCGACTGAATCCAAGCAAATGCACTTTTGGAGTTAGATCTGGTAAACTTCTGGGATTTATTGTTAGCAACAAGGGCATTGAGGTTGATCCAGCTAAAGTAAAATCTATACAAGAAATGCCTGCCACCCGTACTGAAAAGGAGGTTAGAGGATTCTTGGGACGCTTGAACTATATTGCGAGGTTCATCTTTCACTTGACATCTACCTGCGAGCCAATTTTCAAACTGTTGAAGAAAGATCAGGTAGTTGAATGGAACAATGATTGTCAAGTTGCTTTTGATAAGATCAAGGAGTACTTACTAGAACCTCATATTCTGATGCCACCCGTCGAAGGAAGGCCGTTGATCATGTATATGACTGTTTTGGATAACTCAATGGGGTGCGTGCTGGGCCAACATGACGAGTCTGGTCGAAAAGAGCATGCCATTTATTACCTTAGCAAAAAGTTTACCGACTATGAGACTCGCTACTCACTGCTCGAGAAAACTTGCTGCGCTTTGGTATGGGCTGCTCGCCGGCTAAGGCAGTATATGTTGACTCATACCACTTTGCTGATTTCCAAGATGGATCCGATCAAGTATATCTTCGAGAAGCCTGCTTTATCTGGAAGAATTGCTAGATGGTAAATGATCCTGACAGAATATGACATCCAGTATACTACCCAAAAAGCTATAAAGGGGAGTGTACTAGCTGACCATCTAGCTCATCAAGCCGTCGAAGATTATCAATCTATGAGATTCGACTTCCCTGACGAGGACATCATGACTTTGGACAACATCGAAGGTAACGGACCGTATGACGGACCTGAACAAGGATCCCGATGGACCTTGTACTTTTATGGTGCCTCAAATGCACTTGGCAACGGTATTGGTGCGGTACTCATTTCTCCGGAAGGTTGCCATACACCCTTCACTGCCCGACTTTGTTTCAGCTGTACCAACAACATGGCCGAATATGAAGCTTGCATCTTTGGTCTCAGCGCTGCTATAGACCTGGGGATCAAATCTTTGGTCGTATTTGGGGACTCGGCTTTGGTTATCAGTCAAGTCAAAGGAGAGTGGGACACCAAACATCCTAATCTTATCCCATACAAAGATAATGTCCTGAAATTGTTGCCTCATTTCGAGCAGATTACTTTCGAACATTTCCCGCGAGAAGAGAATCAGCTAGCAGATGCTCTGGCTACAATGTCTTCCATGTTTAAACTCAACTGGGATAACAAGGCTCCCCAAATTACCATCGAGTGAATGGATGAACCTGCGCACTGCCATGAGATTAATACCGAAGAAGTAGTGGAACAACCCTAGTTTCATGAAATCAAAAGGTATCTCCAGACTAGAGAATACCCTGAAGGAGCTTCCGTCAATGACAAAAAGTTCTTAAGGAAATTTGCTGCCAAGTTCTTCCTAAGCAATGACATCCTTTATAAACGCAACCATGATTGTGTTTTACTCCGATGCATGGACAAAGCTGAAGCAGAGTTGATCATGACTGAGATACACAGTGCCACATTTGGCACCCACTTGAGCGGACATACAATGGCAAAGAAGATTCTAAGGGCAGGTTACTACTGGTCCACCATGGAAGCTGATTGTCATCAATATTCCCGTACCTGCCACAAATGCCAAGTTTACGTCGACAAGGTACATATTCCTCATGTTCCTCTCAACGTTCTGACAGCTCCTTGGCCATTCGCAATGTGGGGCATTGACATGATTGGAGAGATCAAGCCCACGGCATCCAATGGACATCGCTTCATCCTGGTGGCTATTGATTATTTTACCAAGTGGGTCGAAGTAGCTTCCTTTGCCTCTGTTACAAAGAATGTGGTTGCCTGCTTCATCAAGCAGAACCTCATATGCCGGTATGGTGTCCCCGACAGGATCATCACAGACAATGGTACAAATCTGAACAATACTATGATCACCGCTCTATGCGAACAGTTCAAGATTTATCATCATAATTCATCTCCCTATCGGCCGAAGATGAACGGTGTTGTTGAAGCCGCGGACAAAAATATTAAGAAGATCATCCAAAAAATAACAGTTACCTACAAAGACTGGCATGAGATGTTACCGTTTGCTCTGCATGGATATCGTACCACGACACGTACTTCAACAGGGGCAACGCCATTTTCTTTGGTGTATGGAATGGAGGCTGTCCTACCCATGGAAGTTCAGATTCCTTCCTTAAGGATTATGAAGGACGCTGGTTTAAGTGAAGACGATTGGATTCACACCCGGCTTGATCAACTTAATTTGATCGACGAGAAGTGACTTACTGCTGTTTGCCATGGTCAGACGTATCAAAAACGGATGATCAAGGCTTTCAACAAGAAAGTCAGGCGTCAGGTATATCAAGTCGGAGATCTTGTAATCAAGCGGATCATCTTACCGCGAAGCGATCCCAGGGGCAAATGGACTCCTACTTACGAAGGACCTTTTGTGATCAAGAGCATCTTTTCTGGTGGGGCAATGATTCTGACCACCATGGACGGCGACGACTTGCCGCACCCTGCGAACGCAGACATAGTCAAAAGATACTACGCATAAAACAACCCGACAAGTTGAAAACCCGAAAGGGCGACTTGGGCAAAAAAGGGTTTCCCGGTGGATCGAAAACCCGAAAGGGCGGTTCAAGCAAAAAATAGGGATAAAACAAAAAAATCTGTACACCCGGCAAGTTGAAAACCTGAAAGGGCGACTTGGGCAAAAAAGGGTTTCCCGGTGGATCGAAAACCCGAAAGGGAAATTCAGGCAAAAGTTAGGGAATTAAAGCGTATGACTGTGTCTCGTCGGATCACTTTAAAGAACAATCTCTTCATCAACAAGCTCCGAGCTTCTGATCAACCTAGTCATCAGCGGACGAAGCAACAAATGGACAAGATATTCAGAGTTGTGAAGGCTATAGCAGAATGGGAATCCCATGGAATTGTTGCACATAGCCATCTTTCTTTTGTATAAAAAATTTTCAATTTTTGCGACAACATTCTCTTACTAGGATGTCTGTCTCCTTTGTATAAAGATACTCAGAAAAGTTAAATACAAATATACTTCGAAGTGCAGAAATTTGCTTGCCTTTCTTTTCTTTTTACACTTATGTTTTATTTGAAAACGTCCAATGTTTTGTTAAATAGGCATATGCATTTGAACATAATCACTGCTTACAAATAAAACGAAATTGAAAAAAGATAATTACTGATAAGTTAAAGGTGTAGGAAGATATCTTTACGCCATTTCAGAAGAAATCCCCTACGATACATCATTCGGATCCTCAACAAAGCCAAAAAATTGGAATATATTTCCCCAGCGGGGTTAAGTTTCAAGATCCTCGACGGAGCCATTGCTTTCTAAAGCTTGATTCCCCAGCTGAGCTGAATTTCAAAATTCCCATCATAGTCAAGTTTCAAGATCCCTAGTGGAGCCCAAAAACCCTGAAAATCCTATCCCCGGCGGAGCCAGAATAGTGAGCATTTCCCCACAGATTTATTTCCCAGCAGATTAAAGATTCTCAGTCTCATTTCTCCAGCAGAGGCCTCCCAGGTTTTAACTCCCCAGTAGAGATTTTTCAGAGTTCCCCAAGCAGTCAGCAAGGTTTTTCTCATCTTCAAATCCTCAGCATCGGTCAAGGATTTATTTTCCCTGGCAGCGGTCAAAGATTTCGTTATCTCCAGCTATCCGGATTTTATCTTCCTCAACAAGACGACTACTCAGCTTACATGCATAACCATTACATTTGTATATCATAAACATTGATGAAATACAGTTCATTGCATCATACATATCATGCAACATAACTTTGTGTTTTAGCTAACATTTTATCCTTTTCAGGATAAGATTAAAAGACTATCATTAACAATTATTCAGATACATTATGGATACACCCCAGATACGGCGGTCATTCTATTACTCATTCGGAGTTTCAAGTCAAATACAGTACAGATACACCCCAGACACGGCGGTCATTCTACTACTCATTCAGACTTCAGCAATCCGATACAGACTAGATACGCTCCAGACACGGCGGCCATTCTATCTCTCATTCAGATTCAATTATCAACCTCAAGTTCAGATATGCTCTAGACACGAATGCCATTCTGACCCTTACACCAGCGGTTTGATTCCCTCAGTGCAGTCGCCACGGAAGTCATTCTACTACTCATACAGATCTCAACTTCAGATACAGTCCAGATACGCTCCAGACGCGGTTGCCATTCTGTCACTCATTCAGAGTTTATCCCCAGCACACAGTTGCTCCATACATAGATATTTCTCTGTTACCCGGATACAATACAGGTACACTCCAGACACGGTAGTCATTCTGATATTCATTCAACATTCAAACACAATTACAGCTCAGATACGCCTCAGATGCAGACGCCATTCTTTTTCTCATACAAACTCAGTCTCCAGATACAGTTTAAGTGCATTCCAGAAACGGATACCATTTTGATACTCATTCTTTTGGCCTACAGCATTGCAATTCAACAAAGGTTCTTGGATGGCATCTTTAAGTCCATCTCCAGCAATATTTTGCCATCTCCAAATGGCATCTTTAAGCCCATTCCCGCACCTATGTTTTCACGAGTGCAAATTTACGGGCACTCTAGTGTCCAATCCTCTTTTACCTTCGAGTCGCGAAAGGCAAACTTGCCAATCTAACTCTTCAAGTTCAAGAAGATTGAACAGGGGAAACTGTTGTACCCCAAAATTTGACCTCTCATTTCATCAACACTTTCCCATCACAAGACTCTTGGAATTCAGGATCAAGCTAGGGTTTGCTCTGCTCAAGACCCCTCCTTGCACTGTTAACCCAAATTAGGGTTTGAGTTTGCACAAGGATATTTTGACCTACAATACCCAAATTTACTTTCATGCTTCATGTTGGGTTCACAAGGTCGCCCATACCAAGTTTCAAACCTTGATTCAAATCTTTGCCCAGTCAATTGGACAGTTGACCTAGAAATCAGCTGTATTGGGGAAAAAGTCAACTGTGGCCAATTGCCAGTCAAACCTCATGAAATTTGACCCACATCAACATTATGAACTCATATGAACCATTTGATCAAGTTTGGATCACAATTCCACAAGAAATTTGATCAGATCACCAAAAGGGCAAAATGGTCATTTTTAGGGTTTTGACTACACAAAGGCAATTTTTGACTGTTTGACCTAACGAATGGCAAACCAAGCTCACATATGGACTTAAGGACTCAATGACATTGTCTTGACCCATTCAACAAGTTCAAAAGATCTCAAATGCATGGGATTGACAGATGAATTTTTCAGTCAACTGATCAAAGTTTAACTGTATACTGAAAAGTCAAACTTTGACTTTTTGGTCAAAATCAAGTGCCAAGGGTCATTTTTCATCAAGACATGTCAAATTATGAAACTTGTTCATCAAGAAACCCAAAAATGCAAATTAGGGTTTAAAATGGAAAATTTTCATAACTTAGAATTTTTCTAAGTTATGAAATATTTTTATTTTTTCCTAACTTTGTCCCATTTTTTCACCAAGATGAAAATGGATTCAAACAAAACTTGCAACATTAAAGTTGTAGTCCATCACAAAGTCTACAACTTTTATTCACAAAGTTTTCTCAAAAGAAGCTTGTATCTCAAGTTATGAGTTTTGGAACAAGGGTACCTAAAACTTTTAACTTAGAGAAAATTTGCCCTAATCTAGGCAGGATTTTGACCCATCTTCTTGGCCATTTTTCACATAGTTACACTTAGAGTTTCAAGTTGGATTACAAATATGGATTGTAATACATGTTCCAAGCTTTCCAAATTGTCCAAGAACTCCTCAAACACCCTTGTGGTTAGAGAGAATGGAATGCTTGAAGTTGGCAAAAACTCACTTTTGTCCATGGTCAATACATGTTCATAACAACTTGCAATTCTGATCTAGCTAGCTTGGTTCAACATTACAGGCCTCAAAACCAATTTGCACTCCATAATTTAATGCTAATCCATCAGTCTAAGCCTTTGTTTTATTCACTTAGACATTATACACAAGATTAAGCCTTAAGTAGAAAAAGGCAAATTACCATTTTTGCCTAATTTCACTTTATGTCAAAACCAAATCCTTAAGGCATGGGGGCCAGATCTTTGAGGCAAGATCAAGTCCACTAATTCCAGTAACCAAGAACAAAAGTTGCAGCATGATAGGAGGGCTTGTACATGGCTATAACTTCATTTTCATTCTCTTGCTTCAAGTAGAAGAAAAGTGGCAAAACATAAAAAAAAACATATCTGTTAACACAAGCTTACAAGAACTTTGTGAACAAGTTCCATACATCCCAACAAGCCTAAAGCACGACCCTTTTATCGCTAAAACCTCCTCATACTCAAAATCACTGTTTTTCTGCAAAACTGAGCAAGTTCTACATCTTGCAAGCCACAACCAATTTCCATCGTGCGTTTTGTCCCAAGATAGTTCCAACACCTTCCAATCAACTCACCTGAACTATCCCAAGCCCCCATTGCAAGCTGTAACACCTCTAACACACTTTTCCATTTTCATTTCAAAGCTCTGCAGGTTGAGTTCTACAACACGATTCAAGTTGTTTCAAAGCAAGCCAAGCATTGGAGAAGCTTCCTTGGACCTCAGGCAAGCTCAACAGAAGCTCAAACACCATTGAAGGTTGCTACATTGTCCAGCTCGAAGTCAACTGAAACAGGTATTTCATGGACTTCTATCTATCTATTTAGGAATGGTTAGGCTTAGGTTTGTGAATGAAATATGTTGTACTCATAGCCCTGAAGCCATACATATGCTTAGTTTTCATTTACATTAATCGTCCTGAGAGAATTTCACTCATGAACTTTCTGAAAAAACTAGGTTAAAAATTAGGGCCAGCGAAATTCTCTCTGGTCTTTAAGAGTTAATCTAAGTTTTTTATATGGTTGAATTCGTTGTTTAATTCTCTACAATGTTCATGTTATGAGTTTTATCAAAAAATCAAAGAATCAGGAGTTGGCCATTGATACACAGAAGCGCGCGTTTTGTGAGCAAGAGGAAGAAGAAGAAGTCTGGTGGGCTGGGCCTATTGTGTTTTCACTTCTAACACCCTTATTTCTGTTTACACCCCCCATGGCCCATTTGTTTAATATTTATCATTTTTGACATTTTATTTTTTATCCTGACTTTATTATTTTTTGTATAAATATAAAAAATGCCAAAAATAATTTTCCATTTTTTTTCATATTTATTTTATTTTACTAAGTATATATATGTAAATAAACTATTTTCTTTTTTAATAAAACTCAAAAATAATACAAAAAATATACTTATTTTCATTTATTATTTTTATTTACATTAGAAAACATTTTCTTGAAAATATCCATTTTTGTAAATAATTAATTTTTATCTTTGTACATTTAATATGTTTAATAAATAAATAAATATATATATATATATATATATATATATATATATATATATATATATATATATATATATATATATATATATATATATATATATATATATATATATATATATATGCTTATATACTTTTTATTAAATAATTAGGTTAAAAAATACAAAAATATCACATTTTCATTTTTATTAATATTTTACACTAAAAACACATTTTTTACAATATACTTTTATTTTGTTAATATATATTTGTATAAAATTAATAAATAATATTATTTATTAAGAATTAGGGTTTCTTGCCCTAAATAGGAAAAATAATTAAAATTGATCTTTTTATTTTACTTTTCACATTGAAAAAACTTTTTACATACTAAAAAACATTTTGGCATAATACATTTTATTTACATTTATTTATTGTATTTATTTCAATTATTGTACATTTAAATATTGTATCTTGTACATTCAATTTGGTTGTAATAGTAATCTAGGGTTTAATTTCTTGTCAAATATCCCTAATTCAAATTTGTACCCCTCCCTATATCATGTTGTAATAGTATAGCATTTAAATTCTCGCACATTTAAAAGCTTTCAATTATGCCATGCTTAGACCTAGGGTTTGTATGCAAATAAAATCAACAATTAGTTTGACCTAATCCAAGATAAACATGCATGAAAAACAAACACAATGCACACTTGCACCCCTAGGGTTTCATCCACTTGTTGCCTTCAAAAAATGGGCCATGGTTGCATGTCAAGTACTTTGGCAAAACAAAAACAAATAACAAGATCATAGTCCCTCGATGACACTATCTGAGTTGCCTAAACAAAAATGATCAAGTCTCTCAAGAAAATTGCTAAAGATACTTGACACTATTGCTATCATGGTCTATACGATGACCCGCGCCTGTCCCGTTAAACATCCTGACACAAGGTTGTTCACCAAATACAATGGTGAAACAACACTGTTAAAAGGGTTAAAAACATAAGAAAGATCTTTGAGTAAAAATAGGGTAGATAGCTCTTAGCTACTTGATCAAGCTTGCAAAAACATCCTTGCTACTTTTCAAAACACACTCCACAACACAATTTCAAAACCCTACTTTCAAATATTGAAAACCTTTCAAAAGACAAAAACACCTTTGTATACATTCAAAACAAGAATCATTACAAAGGTTGCCACGACGATGGCCTCTTTTCAAAACATTTTCCAAAATCACACACAAAGCACCATTTCAAACAATTGAAAAGCACCATTTCAAATAATAGAAATGCAAAGCAAGTGATCTAAGCAAGTAACTAAGAGCCCATGGATAACCATGGATATAAAGGGTGCTAATACCTTCCCTTTCTATAATCTACTCCCCGAACCCAAGAAAACATCTCAAAGGTCTTTCCTGTGCTTTTTGACCTTTCCTTAGGATAAAATAAAAAGTCGGTGGCGACTCTTGCTAAACCGAAACATTTGCGAACACAAACGCAAAATCCCAAGTCAGTTCTCCCACCGTATCACAGTAAGGTACGAATGTGTGTAGACTATAGGGATATGAACAGGGCGAGTCCCAAGGATGATTTCCCATTACATCACATCAATGTTCTGGTTGACAACACCGCACAGCATAAGGTCTTCTCCTTTATGGATGGTTTTTCTGGTTACAATCAGATTAAGATGGCTCCCGAAGACATGGAGAAGACAACGTTAGTTACGCAGTGGGGTACCTTTTGCTACAAAGTCATGCCTTTCGGATTGAAGAATGTTGAGGCAATGTATCAGCGCGCCATGGTCGCTTTGTTCCACGACATGATTCACCATGAGATTGAGGTTTACGTTGATGATATGATTGCAAGGTCCCAGACTGAAGAAGAACACCTTGACCATCTTCAGAAGCTGTTTGACAGGTTGAAGATGTATAAGCTGAGGTTAAACCCGAACAAGTGCACCTTCGGGGTGAGGTCTTGGAAGCTGTTGGGTTTCGTCGTTAGTGATAAAGGTATTCAAGTGGGTCCCGCAAAGGTGAAAGCTATACAGGAAATTGCAGCTCCCCGAACAGAAAAAGAAGTTAGAGGCTTTTTGGGACGTCTGAACTATATTGCCCGATTTATTTCACATCTAACTGCTACTTGTGAGCCAATCTTCAAGTTACTGAAGAAAGATCAAGTGGTAAGGTGGAATGATGAATGTCAGGCCACTTTCGAAAGGATCAAGGAATATCTCCAAGAGCCACCTATTCTGATGCCTCCAGTTGAAGGAAGACCTTTGATCTTATACTTGACAGTACTCGACAATTCGATGGGGTGTGTGCTGGGGCAGCATGACGAGTCTGGCCGAAAAGAGCATGCTATTTACTACCTTAGCAAAAAGTTTACCGACTGTGAGACCCGATACTCACTGCTTGAGAAAACTTGCTGCGATTTGGCATGGGCTGCTCGCCGGCTGAGACAGTATATGCTGACTCACACTGCCCTATTGATATCAAAGATGGATCCAATCAAGTATATCTTCGAAAAGTCTGCCTTGTCCGGAAGAATAGCAAGATGGCAGATGATCTTGACTGAGTATGACATCCAATACACAACCCAAAAGGCAATCAAGGGGAGTGTGTTAGTAGATCATTTGGCACATCAGGCAGTGGATGATTACCAGTCTATGAACTTCGAATTCCCAGATGAGAACATCATGTTGGTAACCGACTGTGAAACACCTGGACCAGATAAAGGACCTGAGGAAGGATCCCAATGGTCTATGTATTTTGATGGAGCTTCAAACGCTTTGGGTAATGGCATTGGCACCGTGATCATATCTCCTGAAGGCTGTCATACTCCGTTCACCGCCCGATTATGTTTTAACTGCACCAACAACATGGCAGAGTATGAAGCGTGCATCATGGGTCTTCGAGTAGCTATTGACCTAAGGATTAAGTTCTTAAGTGTGTTCGGAGATTCCGCTCTCGTGATCAGCCAGATCAAAGGCGAGTGGGATATGAAGCACCCAAATCTTATTCCTTACAAAGAGTATGTATTGATGTTGCTTCCACATTTCGAGGAGATAACCTTTGAACATTTCCCCAGAGAGGAGAATCAGTTGGCGGACGCGCTAGCTACCATGTCTTCTATATTCAAGGTTAGATGGGACAATGAGGCTCCCCAGATTACCATCGAGAGATTGGAAGAACCCGCACATTGATGTGATATTGAGACAGAAGAAGTAGCAGATAAACCCTGGTTTCACGAGGTAAAGAGGTATCTTGAGGCTCAAGAATACCCTGAGGGTGTGTGATACGGTGGGAGAACTGACTTGAGGTTTTGCGTTTGTTTTCGCAAATGTTTCGGTTGAGCAAGAGTCGCCACCGACTTTTTATTTTATCCTAAGGAAAGGTTTAAAAAGCACAGCAAAAACCTTTGAGATGTTTTCTTGGGTTCGGGGAGTAGATTATAGAAAGGGAAGGTATTAACCCCCTTTCTATCCATGGTTATCCATGGGTTCTTAGTTACTTTCTTAGATCAACTTGCCTTATTTTTAAATTGTTTGAAATGGTGCTTTGTGTGTGTGGGTTTGAAAAATGTTTTGAAAAGAGGCCAATGTGGTGGCAACCTTTGTAATGATCCATGTTGGGATGTATACAAAGATGTATGTCTTTTGAAAAGGTTTTCATTTATTTTTGAAAGTTGTTTTTGAAAGTGTAGTGATGTGTGGTTTGGAAATAGGCAAGTGTTTTGTTTTGCAAGTTTGATTCAAGTAACTAAGAGCTTGTCTACTCCTAAATTTCTCAAAGATTTCTCCTATGTTTTTAACCCTTTTAACAATTTTGTTCCACCATTGCATTTGGTGGACAATCTTGTGTTAGGATGTGAAAGGGACGGGCGCGGGTCATTGTTTAGACTATAATTGCAATGGTGCCAAGTATCTTTGGGCAATTTTTCCTTGGAGGGACTTGATCATTTTTTAGGCAACTTTCGAAAGCGTCATCGAGGGACTATGATCATTTGAATTGTGTTTGTTTTGCCCAAAGAGACCTAACATGCAATATGGCCCATTATTGAAGGCAACAAGTGAAATACCCTAGGGGTGCAAGTGGGATTAGTGTTGTCCATTTTCATGCTTGTTTATCTTGAAATTAGGTCAAACTATTTTGGTTAATTGATTTGCATACAAAACCCTAATTCTAGCATGGCATAATTAGGAAGCTTTAAAGTGCGAAAAATAAAGTTCCTAAGTTATTACAACACAATATAGGGGAAGGGGGGTACAAATGTTCAAATGGGGGTATTTTGACAAGGAATTTAAACCTAGACTATTACATCAAATTGGGAATTATACAAATTATTTAATATACAACAATTAAATAAAAATGGAATAAATATGCAAGATGCAAAAATGTTTTTTATATGTATGAAAAAAAAAAGTGTTTTTTATATGTCAAATAAACAAAATAAAAAGTATTATTTTTTTGGAGTTTTTTATGTATTTAGGGCAAAACCCTAATTTATTAAATAAAAGATATTAATTATTTAATATGTATAATATTTATTAGTTATATACAAAAATAAAATAAAAATGAAGTGTATTTGTCAAAAAGGTGTTTTAAATGTTAAATATTAATAAAAATAAAAATGTATATATTTTGTATTTTTTAACCTAAATATACTAATATATATGTATGTATTTGTATTATTTATTAAATATATTGAATATGCACAAAATAATAATATTTAATATTTATAAAAAAAAGTATATTTTATATAAAATATTTTCAGAAGATAAAATAAAATAAAAATGGAAAATAAAATGTTTGCATTATTTTTTAGTATTTTTTCTAAATAAAAGTATATCTAGGTATTTATTTATGTACAAACATTATTTTAAACAAATAAATGCCTAATAAATTCAAAAATAGTGTGAAAAATATTTTTTATATTTTTAATATTATAAGAAAAAATAAATAAGTCAGAACAAAAAAGAAAAGGTCAAAAAATTATAAAAATAAACATAATGGGCCTAGGGGGTGTAAAAGTAAAAATGGGGTGTAAACAGAAATAACAAATCAGGCCCAGCCCACGTGGAGCTTCTTCAACCTCCAGCCATTCTTGTCCAAAAAACGCGCGCTTCTCAGGCTTGTTCAAACATCCTGATTCTTTGAGTTTTAACAAAAACTTACAACACCAAAAATGTTAAGCATCATCTCACGAGTTCATACATATAAAGAACATGATTTAACTCTCAGAAATGAAAGAGAATTTCTTCTCCCCCAATTCCTAACCTAGTTTTTGTTCCATGTTCAGACATCAAATTCTCATAGCACACATAACATAAATGAAAACTAATTACATGGGCATGTTCAGGGCTATGAATGTGACATAATTTCTTCACAAACCTAAAGCTAACAATGCCTGGATAGAGAGATACGAGTTCATGAACTTACATGTTCAGTTGGAATCGTATATGGTGATGGAGGTGCTTTCAATGCAAGGTGATGGTTGGTACAGCTTCCTTGATGTCCAGGGATGCTATTCCAAGCTTTAGTTTGCTTTGAAACCTAGTGAATCGTGTTATGGAACTTCAACTGCAAAACAAGAAAATGAAAATGGTGATGTTGCTTGGGAGTGTTACAGGTCGTGTTTGAGGCTTGGAATAGTTTCAAGGGATGATGTGGGATATGTTTGAAGTGGTTTTAGCAAGAATGCATGAATGGATTGAGTTATGGAACTCAATCTGCAGAAGGTACCCTGTTTGGGCAGTTTTAGGGTGATTCTGTATTTGAGAAGGCAATGGAGATGGTTGGCTCGTGTTTCAGTTTAGGTTTGATGATTAGAAAGTGTTTGATAACTTTTCTTAAGCTCTGGTTCACAGGAATGAGAGTTGTCTCTTGTTATGCTATGTTTCTTCAACTTTAAGCAACAAAGTGTCCACTTGAGTTTTAGACTGATAGAGGCCCCCCTAATGTGCTGCTAACCTTCCCCTTGATCAGTGTGTTTTGTTCATAAACTTGTGCCAAAAGGATTTGCACTATACTTTCTTGGATTGCTAATTGACATAAAGTTCTACTTTTCAAAAATGGCAAAAATGCTTTATCTAATTAAGGCTTAATCTAACATGTAATGTCCAAATGCACAAAATAATGCTAACACACAATGGATTGGCATTTAATTATTGAGTGCAAATGGGATTAGAGGCCTGTAACTAGCTTATGCATGCTGATTTGAAAAGTTGCCCAAGTTATGAACATGTAAATTGGCCAAGAACAAAGTGAGTTTTTCCCAACTTGCCAAATTCGATTCTCCCTAACCATGAGGTTGTTTGATGAGTTCTTGGACATTTTGGAAATCTTGGAATGTGTATTACAATCCATATTTGAAATGAAAATTGAAATTCCAAGTGGAAGTATGTGAAAAATGGTCTTGAAGTTAGGCAAAAATCCTGCCTAAAATGGTTCAAAATTTCTCTAAGTTAAGAATGGTTTGGTACCCTTGTTCCAAAAATTGTAACTTAAGCTACAAGATTCTTTTGGGAAAACTTTGTGAATCAAAGTTGTAGATTTTTCAATGGACTACAACTTTCATGTTTTGACTTTTCCTTGAATCCAAATGAATCTTGGTGAGAAAGTGGGACAAAGTTAGGAAAAAATTAGGATTTATCATAACTTAGAAAAATTCTAAGTTATGAAAAATCTTCATTTCAAACCCTAATTTGCAATTCTTGATTTCTTGATGAACAAGTTTCATGATTTGGCATGTTTTGATGAAAAATGAATCTTGACACTTGATTTTGACCAAAAAGTCAAAGTTTGACTTTTCAGTATACAGTCAAAATTGATCAATTGACTGGGAAATTCAACTGTCAATCTTGTGCATTTGGGATCTTTTGAACTTGTTGAGTATGTCAAGACAATTCCATGGGGTCCTTGAGTCCATATGTGAGCTTGGTTTGCCATTGGCTAGGTCAAACAGTCAAAAATTGCCTTTGTGTAGTCAAAACCCTAAAAATGACCATTTTGCCCTTTTGGTGATCTGATCAAATTTCTTGTGGAATTGTGATCCAAACTTGATCAAATGGTCCATGTGAGTTCATAATGTTGATGTGGGTCAATTTCCATGAGGTTTGACTGTCAATTGGCCACAATTGACTTTTTCCCCAATACAGCCGATTTCTAGGTCAACTGTCCAATTGACTGGGCAAAGTTTGGAATCAAGGCTTGAAACTTGGTATGGATAAACTTAGGAGTCCAATATGAAGCATGAAAGTCATCTTAGGCATTTTAGGTCAAAATATCTTTGTGCAAACATAAACCCTAATTTGGGTCAACAGTGCAAAGAGAAGTCTTGAGCAGAGGAAACCCTAACTGGATCTTGAGCTCCAAGGGTCTTGTGATGAGAAAATGTTGAGGAAATGGGAGGGCAAATTTTGGGATACAACAGGGTGCATCTGTTAATGATAAGAAGTTTCTGAGGAGATTCGCTGCGAAATTCTTCATCAGTAATGGTATCCTTTACAAGCGTAACCATGATTCAACCTTACTGCGATGTGTGGACAAGAACGAGGCGGAAAGGATTATGGTGGAGTTACATGAAGGTACTTTCGGAACTCATTCCAGTGGACACACCATGGCCAAGAAAATCCTTCGAGAAGGATATTATTGGTCTACTATGGAAGCCGACTGTTATCAACATTCTCTAACTTGTCATAAGTGCCAAGTCTATGCTGATAAGGTGCATGTACCTCCAGTTCCTCTGAATGTCTTGATGGCACCTTGGCCTTTTGCAATGTGGGGCATCGATATGATTGGAGAGATCAGACCTACTGCGTTTAACGGGCATCGTTTCATTCTAGTAGCGATTGATTACTTTACAAAGTGGGTTAAGGCAGCTTCCTTTGCTACTGTAACCAAGAACATCGTGGCGCGGTTTATTCGGCATAATTTGATCAGTCAATATGGTGTACCAGAGAGGATCATTATGGACAATGGTACAAATCTCAATAATACGATGATCACCGAGCTCTACAAGCAGTTTAAGATACATCATCACAACTCTTCTCCCTACCGATCGAAGATGAATGGGGTTGTTGAAGCGGCTTATAAGATCATCAAGAAGATTGCGCAGAAGATGACGGTGACATACAAAGACTGGCATGAGATGTTACCATTCGCTCTTCACGGGTACCGTACCTCAGCGCGGACGTCAACAGGGGAAACACCCTATTCCTTGGTATATGGCATGGAGGCAGTCTTACCCATCGAAGTCCAGATACCCTCTTTTAAGATTATGAAGGATGCAGGTTTGAGCGAGGTCGATTGGATTCAGACCCGGCTTGATCAGCTGAAATTAATTGATGAAAAGAGACTCACTGCTATTTGTCATGGTCAGACGTATCAAAAGCGAATGATCAAGGCGTTTAACAAGAAAGTCAGACAACAAGAGTATCAAGTCGGAGATCTGGTGATCAAACGCATCATACTGCCACAAGGTGATCCCAGGGGAAAATGGACCCCTACGTACGAAGGGCCATTTGTGGTTAAGAACATTTTCTCAGGAGGAGCTATGATTCTAACCACCATGGATGGTGACGACCTTCCTCACCCCGTCAATGCAGACATAGTGAAAAAATACTACGCATAATCAAAGACCCACTTGGTCGACTGGCCTAGGCAAAAATAAGGGCTTCCAGGCGAACCAAAAGGGTTCGGGCAAAAATAAGGGATGAAAATGAAAAAAATTGTACACCCGGCAAGTCGAAAACCTGAAAAGGAGGCTTGGGAAAAAAAGGGTATCTCGGTGGACTGAAAACCCGAAAGGGCGGTCCAGGAAAAAATTAGGGATCAAAGCGTAACACTATGTCTCATTGGATCATCTTGCGACCAGACTTTGGTATCAACTATCAAGTTCAGACGGCACTAATCAATCTGATCTACCTTCAACCAAGTAGCAAAGTGATGAGACGCTCGAAGATATAAAGGCAATAGCAGAGTTGGAACCCAGTGGGATTGTTCACATAGCTGTTTTTCTTTGTTTTTTCACAAATTGTATAAATTCTGCTTGTTCGGCGGTGTTCTCTTACTAGGACGTCATCCTCTTGTACAAAATCGCCTATTTACAGGCCAAACTTCAAAATCAATACGATTCATTTTCACAAAGAAATTTAAAATTTCTTTTCTTTTTCTGTTTTGTTTTGCAAGAACATCCAATAGTTCATTTTTGATATATGCATTTGACAATAATTGTTGCTCATAAATATTTACATGTGAAACAAAAGACGATTACTCGTAATATCAGAAACAGGGGCAAACAAGAAATGTACAGACCTTACAGTTGCTCTGTCCACCAGGTATAGGGATAGACCTAGTTGGAGAAAACAATTGAAGGTACATTCATTCCCCACAGAGTAGGAAATACCAGAATACAACATTATCAACTCTCCCCGGCTAAGGTTCACAATCGCGAATGAGTCGGTAAGATTCTCCCCAAGCAGAGATCATCTTTCACCAACAAGGGAAGACCATCCCCAGTGGAGTCTGGAATTTTATCCCCAGTAGAGTCTAGAAGATTATCCCCAGTGGAGTTTATTTCTCCCACAAACAAGAAATTTTATCCTCGACAGAGTTTACCATCGCCAGCATCGGTAATTCATCCCCAACTGAGGTTATTTCTCCAAATCAGCAAATCCTCAGCAGAGCATCTCTTCCCCACAGAGTCTTTCTCTCACCAATGTATTCTCCAGCAGGATTATTCTCCCAATCATCTTCGGTCGTTATCCCCAGCGAGTGAAAACTCTTTTTCTCAAGCAGCAATTCGGGATTTATTTTCCCCGGCTAAAGAGCATCATAAAAACATTACACATCCATACATCATGACATGCATACGCACCATACAACACAATCTCATTTATTTTGAGAACATCATTGCCTGATACATATCATGCATTACATACAGCTAACCTTTACCTTTCAGGAAATATACAATCAGACTCTTACAGAATTCAAGCTATGAAGCCCGGATACGACCAGATAGTATCTTGATTACTTCATCATATTGTGAAGCCCTGGGAACGACCGGATAATAGTATCAGAATACCGCGAAGCCTAGATTACGACCAGATAGTGGTATCTCTTAAAAGCAAGCTATGAAGCCCGGATTCGAACGGATAATAGTTTAATCCCCAACAAGCCGTGAAGCCCGGATTACAACCGGATAACAGCTCAGCAAGTTACTGTGAAGCCTGGATTACGACCAGATAGCAGTACGATACACCATGAAGCCTGGATTTGACCAGATAGTGGTATATTATAAACACAAGCCGTGAAGCCCAGATTCGATCGGATAACAGCTCAACAATTTATTGTGAAACCTGGATTACGACCAGATAGCAATGCAAGTTTCTGTGAAGCCTGGATTACGACCAGATAGCAGCCAAAGACACCGGGAAGCTTGGATTACGACCAGATAGTGGTATATCTTTAATACAAGTTATGAAGCCTGGGTTCAACCAGATAGTATCTTGATATTCTCCGAACACCATGAAGCCTGAATTCGACCAGATAATGGTATGAGACATCGCGAAGCCTGGATTACGACCAAATAACGGTAAAAAGCACTGAAGCCTAGATGTCGAACAAATAACAGTGAGGGACAATGTGAAGCTTGGATTACGACCAAATAGCTGTTCACCCTGCCAAACACTATGAAGCCCGGATTCGACCGGATATTAGTAGGCCCAAAGTCAAATGGAAAGCTCAGAGGCAACCGGATAACCATTTGATCTCTTCTGAAGCCTGGATTACAACCAGATAAGAAGTACGGTATTGTGAAGCCTGGATTACGACCGAATAGCAATACAGGACACCATGAAGCCTGGATTCGACCAGATAGTGGTATAAAACATCGTGAAGCCTGGATTACGACCAGATAGTGGTACAAGACACTATGAAGCTTGGATTTCGACCAAATAGTAGTTTACCTGGACAATTACTAAGAAGCCCGTAGTCGACCGGATATTGGTGTGCCCTAAATTCAAGTTGAAGCCCAGATGCGACCGGATAACAATTGAATTCCTTCTGAAGCCTGGATTACGACCAGATAAGAATTGAGAAATTACGAAGCCTGGATTACGACCGAATAGCAAGTTTAATCTCATCTCCCCAGTAAGTCAATGTAAAGTCTATATTACGACTAGATAGAAGTCAGCCTTATCACTATGAAGCCTGGATTACGACCAGATAGTAGTTCATTCTCACCTCTTCAACTAAGAGGCGATTCCTTAGTAGAATAACGGATGACCGAAGCTCCTAAAATTCAACTTTTCTCAAGAAACAGAGACGACTCACCAGTAGAATGACGGACGACCGAAGCTCCTAAAATTCTATTTCTCCCAAGACAGAGAACAACATTCCCCAGCGGAATCTTCCTCAACAACAGGTACACAAGCTCTCGCTAAGGAATCTCTTACGCAATTGAAACTTCTTCGGATGGCATCTTTAAGCCCATATCCCGTCATCAATCTCCAAATGGCATCTTTAAGCCCATTCCTGACATCACAAGATAAGTGCCACTTCATGCGAGTGCAAATTTCTGGGCACTCTAGTGTTAAATCATTTTCCACCTTCAGATCACGAAAGGCAGACAAGCCAATCTAAATCTTCAGGTTTAAGAAGATTGAACAGGGGAAGCTGTTGTACCCCAAAATTTTCCCTCACATATTTCTCAAAACATTTCAAGAAAGATACTCAAGTTGCTCAAGGTAGTCCAAGGGTTGACCAGACAAGCTCCCTCCTAAGGCAGTCCACCTCAAATTAGGGTTTCATGTTGCATCAAGATACTTGAGTCCAAGGGATCCCAAATGCTCACTATTGTCCTAATATGTTCTCAAGATCATCCATGTCAAGTTTCAAGCCTTGCAGAGAAAGTTTGCTCAATCAATTGCCAAAGGCCTGAAAATCGACTGTGCTAGGGTAAAAGTCAATTGTGGCCTACATACAGTCAAACTTCAAGATTTTTGGTGAACATCCTCATTTTGAAGTATATTTCATCATTTGATCAAGGGTTGATCATTATTCATCAAGGATTGCTCATAATTCATCAAAACCCAAAAGTTGCTAAATTAGGGTTTTGTAGGAAAAGTCAACTCAACTTTGACCAAGCATAACTTTCTCATACTTTATGAGAAATGAGCCATCCAAAGCTAATTTTCAAGAGGATGAAATTCCTTACAATCCATCTTCAGCTCCCAAGTTCAAAATATGCACTCACAAGAAGTTATGAATTTGTACATTATAGGTCATTTTGAAAAGTCAACAAAAACACCTTTTTTGTCAAAGCTTCATAGATGAACATGGAATAACAAATTGAGATGATACAAAAAAAGGTTGCTTAGAGGACATATCAAGATTTCTAAAAAGTCCAAGAACACCTTCAAAGAGTCAAATTTGAGGAAGTTATGCATTGGTGAAGTTGACCCTTTTTGCAAAATTGTCAAAAGTCAACTATGCCTCAAATTGCAATTTTTGCTAAATGGGCCTAACGTTTTGCACTTGTTTTGAGTTGGAAACATGGTCCACAAGCCCTATCCCTTTCCACTTGTCATTATCTTATTTTTATTATTTATTTTGATTTTTATTTGAATTAAATCAATTTTAATCAAAACAAATCATGAAAAAATCTAAAACATTGAAATCCAAAGATCTTATACATGTTTCAGGTCCTACATCCAGCTAGCAATTGATTGAATTCGTGCAAAGCCTTGGTGTGCACAAAAAGATTGAATTTGGACTATTTTTGGAAAGATGTTCAAAGGAATCAAATCAAAATCAAACGCAATGATGGAGGAAGATTGAGACCAGGTTTTCAACCCTAATTCATTCCTCAATACATAAGGAACATTGGCAGACCTAAATCAAGGCTAGAGGGAGGCGCACAAGGTCAGAACAAACTTGCAAAAAACAAAGAAAAGTGGTAATTTTAATTCATAGTTCCAGGATATTTCAAGACCCTTTAACCATCCCAATCGCTTCCTGGGATCACAAGCAAGCGAAACCAATCAAGAACAAGGAGTTTCCAGCCCCAAAACGCACTGTAAGTCAGCCACAACCTTGGGTCATTTTTTGAAATAGAATTGAGTAATTCTTGCACATTCCTCACATACTAATCATATATTCTTGTTCACCATCACATATGCAAGCTATCTGGAATGTTTAATTGCATTTTTATGGACTGTATGAGATTTCACCATTGTTAGGGTTTGTAGCTTCGATTTGGGATCTTTGCATACAGGTGAAATTGGGCCATGAAAGTGGCACCATTGTGTTCAGCAGGTCCAGATGAAGCTATCCATGGCCTTAGTTCTTATTTATCTTGCTCATGCTTGATTTTGAGAAGTTGCAGGGATGTAGCGACGGACATATGTTCGTAGGTAAAAGTTTTCAACTTTTACCAACGGTGCAAGGAGGAAGATGACATACGTGCCTCCATCTCATTCTTGCATGTAAATTTGCGCGCGTGTTTACAGCTAACGTTATTTTATTCCTTTTGTTATTTTTGTTTCATTTAATAATCAACTGAATCAATTGGCCCAGTGGTGGCCAGGCAAGCGTTAAGGTATTGGGGAGCTTGAGGTCAGGGGTTCGACCCCTGCCTCCAACGTTTGCATTTTTCTTGAATTCTTTCTATAGATCCCATGTTCCACAAGGCGTGAAGACTACCATAGGGCATCAACTCCTAACCATCAGATCACCAACAAGTCAGATCTGAAGACTAGCATATGAAGGACCATCATGGGACCTAGTCAACACAAAGCATGGTGGCCTGGAAGTCAACATGGACCTCAGATTGTTGGGCTCAAGCTTGCTATCTGCACCCCCTTAAATTACTTTTCCAGGCCCAATATCTCTTTACCTTTTCTTTTTATATTTTGTTTTATTTAATTTATTTATTTGTTTACTAACAAATTAATTTTTCTTTCATCAAAAAATCACATAAAATCAACTTTTCACCAAATTAGGTTTAGATTTTATTTTTTATCAAAAAAATTATTTAATTTAATTAGGTTATTTAATTTTAGGGTAATTTTAATTCCTTTTGTAAATAAATTAAAAACAATTAGAAATTAGGGTTTTGTCTAAATTTAATTCTATTTTCTTTTTCTTAAAATAACAAAACACAAAAATAGGCCATTTAATTATTATTTTTTAATTAATTTAATTAACTAATTAATTTTGTATTTAAGTTTAAAAAGACCAATTCTTCTCCTTAAAAATAGTTAAAAACAACAAAAACATTTTTCTTTCGATTAGGTTAGAAGGGGTCAAAAACCCTAGTTCTCTCCCGATCTTAATTTCCTCACGCACGCTTTATCATTTATTTTTACCCTATTAATGTAATTGTTCACAAGTTGTAATAGCTTAATTAGGATCTTTTATTTTCATTTATCGCTTTATTTTTAAGGGTTTGTTTTTGGCTATGTAAATACCCGAAGCCTTGTAATAGCTTAGTTTTATTTTCCGTACTTTAAACTCCGCAAATATTAAACTGTTAGATGTATGATATTAGGGATGTATGATTAACTTTAAAATAGTTAGATAACCCTAAAATGTGCAAAGATAATAATTTGAAATTGAATCACTCGCACATGCGCACTCCTAGGGTATACTCCCACTTCGGTTGCCTTCAGTAAACGGTCATTAGGTATAGGATGCTTTAGTGGTCGCCGTTTTGTCTCAAATATCAAAGTTGCCTCGGAATGGTTACCTCCAATATATTTGCCTTGAATATTGATCTTAAGACACTAGGGTTATTACTAAGGCGTCCTAACATTGCTTTAGTGACCGTACGTCCCTTTCGAATTGACCCTCAAAACTCCGACGATGGTGCTACCTACTCACTAATAGTGGGATAGCGCCATCTAAAGGAAACGAACATAGAACAATTCTTTTTTCGAGTAGGTAGATTAGTTCTTAAGTACTTTCTCAATCCAAACAAACCTTTTTCACACTTACACTCCTTTTTCAAACAAAGTTTTCTAAAAACACTTCGTAACACTCTTGAAGACAGAAGCAAGGGTTAAATCAAAGTCAAAACAAAAAGTTTTCAAATCACACAAACATAAAGAAGCAATTTTAAAAAGATGAGCAAGTACCTAAGAGCCCGTAGATAACTACAGATAGAAAGGGTGCTAATACCTTCCCTTTCTATAATCTACCCCCGTACTCAGAAAATCTCGAAAAAGGAATTTTTTTGTGCTATTTTCCTTTCCTTGTTGGATAAAATAAAATTCGATGGTGACTCTTGCTTACCGCGACATTTTGCAAACACAAACGCAAAACGCAAACCAGCATTCCTAAAACAGTCCCGGTTCTGGCCACCGTATCACACACATGTTATATTAATAAATTAAAGCTTGCGTACATCAATTCCGTTTTGGGCAAAACAAATACAAAAACTCTAAGATAGAAAGGTTGTACGCATCCTCTTTGGTGCGATGTAGGAATTCAAGTTCCTCTCCTCGTGAAGTTGCTTAGTGAGTTCCAAAACCTTCTTCTCGCTTGCATAGAATTGGGCTTCGAAAGTATCTCGCTTCCCCTTGAGTTGTATCCAATATATTTGTAAGTCTTCAAGAGAGGTGGGCATGTCAGGATGTAGGATAATGTATGGAACATCTCCTTCCATGACAGGCTCAATGATTACCGGGAGAATGGAGGGATAAGACATCATAAGACTCTGAGCACGAGTGTGTACCCATTTGAGGTAAGGCTCAAGAGGGATTGAATTTCTATGCCCCAGTGTCTTGCTATCTACCTTGTTCAGCATCCTCCAAGATCGGATAAATCTCTGGCGAAGACCTTGATTGTCGTTCTCGTAGTCAAATACCAAACCTTGAATCAACATCTCATACGGACCATCCCTTCGGGCGTAACCAAACTGTCTTAAGGCTAAGTGTGATCGGTGGATCTGGAACTGACTGTTTTAAAGCTGGTTCGCGAAATGTCGCGGTAAGCAAGAGTCGCCACCGTCTTTTATTTTCTCCAAATGGAAAGGACAAAAGCACAGAAAAATTCCTTAAAGAGATCGCTCTCGGTTCGGGAGGTAGGTTATAGAAAGGGAAGGTGTTAGCACCCTTTCTATCCATGGTTATCCATGGGCTCTTAGATACTTGCTCAATGTGTTTTCAAAATGTTTGCTTGCTTTTCAATTATGGGTTTCAAAAATATTCTTTGAAAAGTTTCAGTTCAACTCGTACGTCAGAGTGTTTGAAAAGTTTGTTTTGAAAGTTTTTGAAAGTGTGTTGGTGTGAAAAGATTTTGATTTGTTTTGTTTTAAAGAGAGAAAGTATCTACGAGAACCTACCTACCCTAAGGAATTCGTCTGTGTAAATGTCCTTTAAAGTAGTGCCATCCCACCATTGAGAGGTAGGTAGCACCACCGTTGGAGGCGTTCGGGTCAATTCGAGTTTTAGGGACGTGGTGATCACCAGAGCAATGGGAAGACACCTTAGAAGCTACCCTCATGCCAGGTTCCCGGATCATGAGGACTTACTAAGACGTCTTCTACTCGACGACCACCTTTCGAGGGGCAAGGCAACAGTGAAGCGTACCCTAGGGGTGGTGTGTGAATTGTGTGTCATTTTCAGTTTATTGTTTGTCTTGTCATGCATTGGTGATCTAACGATTCGATTTTATTTTTGGGCATTCATTCTTTCATGTTATTGTTTAACAGTTAAAAGTACGGGAATTTAAAGTGCGGAAAAGATAAAAGTCCTACGCTATTACAAAGGGCGCGGGTCTACATCGCCAAAATAAACCAGACCCGATTTAAAATAAATTGCAGAAAAGAAATGTCTAATAGCTATTACATGGCTTTGGTACAAGTACATTATATTCACAAAAGAAATAAATGAAACGCGCGAAAAAGAAAATAATCAAATGCGAGGGCGTTGAACCCTTTAAAGGAATTACAATAATTAAGTTATCTAAAATTAAAATTAAATGAAAAATGGTATTTTTGTGTTTTTTAGATTTAAAAGAAAAAAAGAAAAATTAATTAAAATTAAAATGCTAAACCCTAGTTCTAATGTTTTTTAAGTTTATTATGAAAATATTGACTTTTAACCTAATTTAACTCTAAATTAATTTATGTACAATTTTTAATTTATGAAAATAAATAAATAATATTATTATTCTGAAAAAAGGGGAAAATTAAAAAGAAAATAAAAAGTTATTAAACCTAAACTCTATTTTTTTATTTTTATTAAAAAGATTAAAATCATAACCTAATTAAACTAAATAATTTACATGCAATTTATTTATGGAAATAATAAAATAAAAATTGTATTTTTTGGCATTTTTTCATTTTATGATGTTTTTACATTTTGATTAAAAATTAAATAAAAACAAATAATTAAAATAACATAACAATTAAAATAAATGAAGAATATAAGAAAAATAAATAAATTTGCCAAACCAGGGTGGGGTGTAGCCCCAGAATTGTGAGGTGCAGGCCTGGAAATTCTGGCCCATTTGATTTTGAATCCATTGACTTTTCCAATCAGGTGTGGCATGTTGACTGGCATCCACCATATGCCTTTGTTCTGAACCCTTTGATAGACCTCCTGGGACACGTGGACAATGCATTTTGAATGTGCATGGTGAGTCTTAATGTGAGGCCTGCATGCAATTACCAATGGAAAAATAATATGGAATTTTGCCAGACCTGGGACTTGAACCCAGGTCATGGACTTTGCAAAGTGAGGTGCCTGCCAGCTGAACCACTCAATTTCATTTAATATAATATGGTTAATAAACAACAAATATTAAAACCAACGCATAATGGTTAAACGCGCGCAAATTTGAACTAGCGAACCAATGGTTGACAACGCATCGTCTCTTTCATTTTCCTGAAACACAAAAAAGGAAGGCAACAGTTTTTGAAGCGTAGCATTAGACAGCTTTTGAGAAAATAGCGATTAGGTCCCTGTAGCTCATAAATTTGTCGCGACCATATCTTCTTCTTCGTCTCTAAACGCTGAGTTCAACCATGGTACTCCTGAGCCCTAATTTTTCCTCTATGCAAAATCCCTAATTTAAGAAAACTGTAACCCTAGGATTCTCGCATGGCAAGTTCATATATATGGCACAAAAATGAAATCAAACGCAATGGTTAGCTCAGAAACATCATCATGAATATGAATACCTAAACAAAAATGCAAAAATGTGCTTGAATCGTGCTATATGATTTCAGAATTTTTGAGATGCAGTTTGACTCATGGATACCAGTTCAGGGAGTTTTGAAAGATGCTTTGAATTGGGATGCGTTCAGAATTTGTCCAGGATGCTAATGGAAAAAGAATTAAGGCCTCAAGTTCTCTCTAAACTGGTTTTCAGTTTTGCATTATATGGCTAATTTTTCAAAGTTCCAATCCACTTTTGAGCGAGCCTTTTGCTGTACTCTGGTTAGGGTTTGACTCAGTGATGATCATGGAATGGAATTGGCTAGTTATTTGACCTAGATTCAAGCTCATGAATGAACAAGTCTTAGGGTTTTTACCATTGACCATTTTTCCTTCTTTTTAGCCAAGACCTAGACCTAGTGTGAAACTTAACCCTAGCCTGAGTTTTTGAGTTGGCCCATGATACATAGAAATTGTCCAAGTTCACATGACACTATTCCATTGGTTTTTGAATTTTATTTGAATTTTCAAAGATTTAAAATGAATTAAATTATCAAAAATTAAATAAAATAAAAAAAATCAATATTTGGTCTTGAAATTAACCATGGGACACGTGTGTGGCATGACAAAGATGAACCAAGTGGAAAAAATGGGGCCCTTTTGTCAAAAATTGGATTTTCAAGGATAGTTGACTTTTGCCATTTCACAAAAATTTCCCAACTTCTACAAGGCATAACTTGCTCAATTTTTAAGCTTTTCACATGTTCTTGGACATTTTGGAAAGGTCTTTGAGTCCTTTAACCAATGCCTTTGGTCCCATGTCATTTTGATTTACCAATCTCAAGTTATGGTCTTTGACTTAAAGTCCCTTTTTGTTGACTTTTGAAAATGACCTGTAATGTTGAAATTGATAACTTTTTGTGAGGGCATTTCTTGGACTTGAAGTATGAAAATGAGTTGTAGGAAATGTCTTTCTCTTCAAAATGAGCTTTGGATGGAATTTTTCTGATATCCCTGTGAAAGTTATGCCCTGGTCAATTTCAGTTGACTTTTTCAGCTGTCCAAATATAGCAACTTTTGCATCTTTGATGATTTCTGAGCCAAATTTTGAGAATCATGATCAAGCATTGATCAAATGATGTTTGTGGCTTCAAAATGATATGTTGACCAAAAATTTGAACTTTTGACTGCCAAATGACCATTTTGCCCCTCCAGTTGACTGTAGTGCAATTTAGGGTTTTGACTGTGCAATCTTGAGCTGAATGCCTTGAAACTTGATATGAGGATGTTTGACCATGTTTGTAAGCATATGAGACTTGATTGGGCCTTTGAACACTCCATTTTCTTGATCAGCACACAAACCCTAGTTTTGACTGTATAGGAGATAGTTGGACTGTGCAACCCTTGGGGGAGTTTTATGACTTGGTCTGGCAATTTCTTGAAGAATATGGGAGGGAAAATTTTGGGGTATAACAGTTGCCCCTGTTCAATCTTCTTAGACCTGAGGATGCAGATTGGCTGACGTGCCTTTCGTAATCCGAGGGTAAAAGATGATTGGACACTAGAGTGCCCGGAAATTTGCGCTCACATGTTAGCAATGATGGGAATGGGCTTATAGATGCCATCTGGATGTTTGATTGCGTAAGAGATTCCTTGGCGAGAACTTGCATACCTGCAAAAGAGAAAATGAGTACCTGACACGTTGCAGGAGTTGATTTTAGATGCTTGGTATAGATATGTCCTGACTGGTTACAGGAGCTGAGTCTGGAGCTTCAAACAGCAATGAAAGAACCAGGGATGATCACTTCCTTAGCATAAATGGTACGAGAGCTTTGGGCGACTTTAACTTCAACAACGCTCGTTGAGAAAAATCTGGGGTGTCTTCTACTGGGATAAGAATCAGGGAGATCTTAGGGTCGATCTGACTGAACCAGAGAGGCCTTTGACTGGGTAAGAATCAGGAAAATCTTAGGGTCGATTTAACTGAACCGGTCTAGGTCTTGAAATGTCTTCAACTGGATGAGCATCAGGGAGATCTTAGGGTCGATCTGACTGAACCAGAGAAGGCCTTTGACTGGATAAGCATCAGGAAAATCTTGGGACGGTTTAACTGAACCGGTCTAGGTCTTGAAATGTCTTCAACTGGATAAGCATCAGGGAAATCTTGGGACGATTTAACTGAACCAGAGAAGGCCTTTGACTGGATAAGCATCGGGAAAATCTTGGGACGATTTAACCGAACCGGTCTAGGTCTTGAAATGTCTTCAACTGGATAAGCATCAGGGAAATCTTGGGACGATTTAACTGAACCAGAGAAGGCCTTTGACTGGATAAGCATCGGGAAATCTTGGGACGATTTAACCGAACCGGTCTAGGTCTTGAAATGTCTTCAACTGGATAAGCATCAGGGAAATCTTGGGACGATTTAACTGAACCAGAGAAGGCCTTTGACTGGATAAGCATCGGGAAAATCTTGGGACGATTTAACCGAACCGGTCTAGGTCTTGAAATGTCTTCAACTGGATAAGCATCAGGGAGATCTTAGGGTCGATCTGACTGAACCAGAGAAGGCCTTTGACTGGATAAGCATCAGGAAAATCTTGGGGCGATTTAACTGAACCGGTCTAGGTCTTGAAATGTAGCTTGAGAACTTAACTGGATCTTTCCTGAAAGATAAAAGTCAGTCATATGCAATGCATGATATGGATCAAGCAATGATGTTCTCAACGTAAATGAGATTTGTATGATGCAGTGCGTTATGCATGCTATAATGATGTATGTGATGTTTCATGTATGTTTTCGTCTAGGAAAATAAATCCTTGACGGGTGCCGGGGAGTCGTATCCTGGGCGGATGTCGAAGAATAGATTTGCTTCCGCTGGGGATGATAACTGCAAGGATACCGGTAGGAGAAGATGACTCCGTTGCGGAATAAACTTGGCGAATGGAAGATTCTGCAGGGAGAAAAGATACTCTAACGATCATGCTGGGAAGCAATACTCTGTGGGAAGAGAGATGCCTTGCTGAGTGTTGATAACTCTGTTGGGGATACCGTTATTGTATTGGAAGTATTGATGGACTTCGCTGGGGATAGGAAAGAACTACGTTGACGACGACCTTTCCTTGGCTTTTGGCTGAGGATAACCCAGTTATATCCTGTTAAGGAAATAACTCTTTAAACCAAGCCGAGCGACGCGTTCGTGCTCTGCGAGAGGATAAGCTTCCAGAATATACTGGGGATAAGCTTGCTGCTTGGGAAGATGAATTCCACCTTTCCTGGGGAACTTGGATGGGATTCTCCTGGGGAAGTTTTGATATGCTGGGGAAGTGATTCCTTTGAATGTTGATGTATGCCGCCGGGGAACAATCTTTAGACCAAGACTGCCGGGGATGCTTGTTAAGAATATATGCTGCTGGGGAATATTGGGATCTATTGGAAGATACCCAATTTCCTTGAGACCTGTTAACTTTGTTTGGGGAAGAATGCACTGACTTGCTGTCTCATTCTCTGGGGAATTTAAGATGTCTGGTTAGGTTCTTTAGCTGAACCCACCTTTGTACCTTGGAGGATAGAACAATTAGACTGCTCAGACCACTCTTTATTGCCCCTGTTTCTAGTGTCACCTGCAATTAATTCTTTGTTTCGTATGCAAATATTTATGAGCTAGCAAATTATTGTCAATGCATATATCACAAATTGAACCTTGGACGTTCTTCACAAAACAAAACAGAAAAAGAAAACAGTTGGCACGTTGAACTGAAAAGTATATTCGTATTGATTTTGAATAGCCTGTGAATAGGCGTTTTGTGTACAAGAGGCTGACGTCCTGGTAAGCGGAACGTCGCCGAACAAGAGAGTTTATACAAGTTTTGTACAAAAATAAACAGCTGTGTGAAATATGAATGATCCACTGGGTTTCAACTCTGCTATCGTCTTTATAACTCTGAGCGTCTCATCACTTGATGACCTTGGTTGAAGGTGAAACTGACTGATCGATGTCGTCTGAACTTGATGTAGATACCGGATTCTGGAAGCAAAGTGATCCAATGAGACATAGTATTACGCTTTTATCCCTAATTTTTGCCTGGACTGCCCTTTCGGGTTTTCGATCCACCGGGATACCCATTTTTGCCCAAGCCGCCTTTTCAGGTTTTCGACTTGCCGGGTGTACAGATTTTTCATTTTCATCCCTTCATTTTGCCCGAACCCTTTTGGTTCGACGGGAAGCCCTAATTTTTGCCTAGGCATGTCAGCCTAGCGGGTCATTTTTCATGCGTAGTATTTTTTAACTATGTCTGCATTGGCGGGGTGAGGAAGGTCGTCACCATCCATGTTGGTTAATATCATTGCTCCTCCTGAGAACACATGCTTAACCACAAATGGCCCTTCATACGTAGGGGTCCATTTGCCCCTTGGATCACTCTGAGGAAGGATGATTCGCTTGATCACCAGATCCCCGACTTGATATTCCTGTGGTCTGACCTTTTTGTTAAATGCCCTGATCATTCGTTTCTGATACGTCTGACCATGACAGATAGCAGCAAGTCTCTTTTCGTCAATAAGGTTGAGCTGATCAAGTCGTGTCTGGATCCAATCATCTTCATTCAGATTTGCATCCTTCATTATCCGGAGAGAAGGAATTTGTACTTCGATCGGCAAGACTGCCTCCATGCCATAAACCAGAGAGAAAGGAGTTGCCCCGGTTGACGTCCTAGCTGAAGTACGATACCCATGTAGAGCGAACGGTAACATCTCGTGCCAATCTTTATACGTTACTGTCATCTTCTGCACGATCTTCTTGATGTTTTTATTAGCTGCTTCTACAGCCCCATTCATCTTCGGTCTGTACGGAGAAGAATTGTGGTGCTGTATCTTGAACTGTTCGCAGAGCTCAGCGATCATCTTATTGTTCAGATTGGTACCGTTATCTGTAATAATCCGCTCAGGGACACCGTACCGACAGATCAGGTTGTGCCGAATGAACCGTGCCACAACAGTCTTGGTTACCGTAGCATAGGATGCTGCCTCAACCCACTTCGTAAAATAATCAATTGCCACTAGGATGAAGCGATGTCCATTAGATGCCATAGGTTTAATCTCACCGATCATGTCTATGCCCCACATTGCAAATGGCCAAGGCGCAGTCAGAACATTCAGGGGAACCGGAGGAACATGCACTTTATCTGCATAAATCTGGCATTTGTGGCATGTCCTGGAATGCTGGTAACAGTCAGCTTCCATCGTAGACCAGTAATATCCTGCCCGTAGAATCTTCTTTGCCATAGTATGTCCACTGGAGTGTGTACCAAAGGTCCCTTCATGTAGCTCTTCCATGATTCTTTCTGCTTCAGTCTTATCTACGCAACGCAGTAGGGTTGAATCCTGGTTTCGCTTGTACAAGATGCCGTTGCTAAGAAAGAACTTGGCTGCAAACCTCCTCAGGAATTTCTTATCATTGACAGATGCTCCTTCAGGGTATTCCTGAGCTTCTAGATATCTCTTCACTTCGTGGTACCAAGGCTTCTCAGTCACCAATTCGGTTTCGAGATCACAACAGTATGCCGGTTCGTCCAGTTTCCAGATGATGATCCGGGGAGCTTCATTATCCCATTTAACCTTGAACATTGAAGACATTGTAGCTAACGCGTCCGCCAACTGATTCTCTTCTCTTGGAAAGTGCTCAAATGTTATTTCTGTGAAGTGGGGGATCAGAGCCAACACACATTCTCTGTAAGGAATCAAGTTTGGGTGTTTCGTATCCCACTCTCCTTTGATCTGATTGATCACAAGAGCGGAATCTCCGAAGACACTCAGAAATTTGATCCTCAGGTCGATCGCAGCTTGAAGACCCATGATACACGCTTCATACTCCGCCATGTTGTTGGTACAGTTGAAACACAGACGGGCAGTGAGTGGAGTATGAGTACCTTGTGGAGATACGATTATGGCGCCGATACCATTTCCCAAAGCATTGGAGGCTCCGTCAAAGTGCATAGACCATCGGGATCCTGGTTCAGGTCCTTCATCCGGTCCAGGTATCTCACAGTCAGTTACTATCATAATGCTTTCATCTGGAAACTCGAAGTTCATTGATTGGTAGTCATCCACAGCTTGATGTGCTAAGTGGTCTGCCAATACACTTCCCTTGATGGCTTTTTGGGTCGTGTACTGAATGTCGTATTCCGTCAAGATCATCTGCCATCTTGCAATTCTCCCGGACAGAGCAGGCTTTTCAAATATGTACTTTATAGGATCCATTTTTGAGATTAACAAGGTAGTGTGAGTCAGCATATACTGTCTCAGCCGGCGAGCAGCCCATACCAAAGCGCAGCAAGTTTTCTCAAGCAGTGAGTATCGGGTCTCACAGTCGGTAAACTTTTTGCTAAGGTAATAAATGGCATGCTCTTTTCGGCCAGACTCGTCATGCTGCCCCATCACACACCCCATTGCATTATCAAGCACTGTCAGGTAAAGTATCAAAGGTCTCCCTTCAACTGGTGGCATAAGGATGGGTGGTTCTTGGAGATATTCTTTGATTCTGTCAAAAGCAGCCTGACATTCATCATTCCAACGTACTACCTGATCTTTCTTCAGCAGCTTGAAGATTGGTTCACAGGTAGCAGTTAAGTGTGAGATGAACCGAGCAATGTAATTCAGACGTCCTAGAAAGCCTCTGACTTCCTTCTCTGTCTTAGGAACTGGCATCTCTTGAATAGCTTTGACCTTAGCAGGGTCCACTTGAATTCCCTTGTCACTTACCACGAAGCCTAGCAACTTTCCCGATCTTACCCCGAAGGTGCACTTATTCGGATTCAACCTCAGCTTGTACAGTTTCAAACGGTCAAACAGTTTCTGCAGATGATCAAGGTGTTCTTCCTCAGTCTGGGACCTAGCGATCATGTCGTCCACATACACTTCGATCTCATGATGGATCATATCATGAAATAAGGTAACCATGGCACGTTGGTAGGTTGCCCCAGCATTCTTTAGTCCAAAAGGCATGACTTTGTAGCAGAAGGTGCCCCACTGAGTAACAAACGTAGTCTTTTCCATGTCTTCAGGAGCCATCTTGATCTGATTGTAGCCTGAAAAGCCATCCATAAAAGAGAACACTTTATGCTGAGCTGTATTATCAACAAGGACATCAATGTGGGGTAGAGGGAAGTCATCCTTGGGGCTGGCCCTGTTCAGATCCCTGTAATCGACACACATCCTGACCTTGCCGTCTTTCTTAGGTACCGGCACCACATTAGCAACCCACTGAGGGTAAGAAGTCACTGCAAGAAACCCGGCATCAAACTGCTTCATAACCTCGGCTTTAATCTTCTCAGACATCTCTGGACGCATACGACGGACTTTTTGCTTAACCGGAGGGCAATCTTCTTTAGTTGGTAAGTGATGGACCACAATGTCGGTATCTAATCTGGGCATATCTTCGTAGGACCAGGCAAAGATTTCTTTATAGTCATGCAGCATCTGAGTCAACCGTTGCTTCACGCTGAGTTCTAGGTTGGCACCAATCTTCACCTCTTTCTTGTCCTCCTCAGTACCCAAGTTTATTATTTCCACTGGCTCTTCATGGGGTTGAATTGCCCTCTCTTCCTGTTGTAACAGTCTTGCAAGTTCACCAGGCACTTCGCAATCATCTTCACCTTCGTCTTCGGCTAAGTTGATCGGATTTTCGAAGTCATAACTGGCAGTAGCAGAGTCGTTACCAGTGAGATCCAGAGTGGATTGAAACCTGTATGAGTGAGTGTGTGTGTAAATACAGCTGTTTTGCAATATGTAAAGAAAAGAAAGAAAAGGAGCGCAAAATTTGAATTGTGAAAAACGTCCAATGCTTTTATTCATGATATATGACAGTGACAAACAAAAGCCCTCATAAATAAAAAACCACAGTGCCCCGGGTAAGACACCGGGCCATATAGTCTCAAATTATTGTTTATTACAAATAAAAAACAAAGAAATTCATTACTGGGGAACAATAGAAACAGAGAGATTGTCTTTTGCACTCCAATTGTTAGGCCCACTGTCGGTTGCCGGGTAGATCCAGCTATCAAACTCAGCCTCATCCACTTCGTCTTCGTCTCCAATAGCATTCACTCCATGAGCAGGTAGGGGAGCCGCCACCACATTAGGCTTGTCAGATGCCTCAAACTGTACCTCCTTGGCGTCAATAAGGTCCTGCAGCTTGTTCTTTAGTGCCCAACAGTCATCAGTAGAGTGCCCCGGGCTATCTGAATGGTAAGCACAGCGAGCATTTGGATTAAACTTGGGGGATGCAGTATTGGGAAACTTTGGAGCCTCCCTGACAGTCACTAAATTGGTGGATAGCAACTGTGGCAGGATCTGTGATAGGGTCATGCTTAACCGGGTAAACTCTCTCCGGGGTCTTTCAAACTTTTGAGGATTAGTTGGCCGAGGAGCGGCAGCAGGTTTGGCAATCATTACCGCACTGACAGATTGGCGGTGTTCAGGTCGCTCTGTTCTCCGGGAGCTATATACAGCACTAGCCTCCTTTTTGAAGGGTTTCTTCTCAGTACTGGAGGAGGCGACTTTCTGTATCTTCCCCGATTTTATACCAGCCTCGATCCTTTCACCAGTCAGGATCAGATCAGTAAACCCAGCAGAGGAATTACCAATGAGATGATTGAAAAATGGACCAGATAGGGTCCCCAAGAACATATCTACCAGCTCCCGATCCGTCAATGGTGGCTGCACCCTGCCAGCCAGGTCTCTCCATTTCTGGGCGTACTCCTTAAAACCTTCACCCGACCCTAGCGACATACCCTGGAGCTGGGTACGCGTAGGAGCGAGGTCGGCATTATACTGATACTGCTTGTAAAAAGCAGTGGCCAGATCCTCCCAGTTACGAATGCTGATTCCATCCAGCTGATAGAACCAGTCGAGGTGAGTCCCTGAAAGACTCTCCTGGAAGAAATGGATCCAAAGGTTCTTGTCTGCTGTGTAAGGCTGGATCTTCCTTACATAAGAACGGAGGTGCATCTTGGGACAGGAAGCCCCATCATACTTCACGAAGGCAGGTGTTTTGAACTTGTGTGGGATCACCACTCCAGTAGATAACCCCAAGTCTCTGAAATCCAATCCAGGCACCCGCTGAACTTCCACAGCCTTTAATCTGTCTTCCAGCTGTTTGTACCGGTCTTCAGCAGGAGGGTACTGTTCGTCGTTGAAGTCTGTTTCAGTATCAGAGCCCACAGGAGTAGTGACCTCCCTTTCTTGGTGACTACCTTCCGTCACAGATGGAGGAGTCCTTTCAGCTTCAACCAACGTGTTCCCGAGTCTGCGCCCAGTGTTAAATAGCACAGTCCTCCTCTTCTTCTTAGTCTTCTTCAGAAGCATGGTCTTCAACTCTTGTTGACCCTGAGCCAAGCCCTTGATCAGCTCCTGAAATTGGGCGTTTTGCGCCTGAAATTGGACGTTTTGCGCCTGAAGAGCCTTGATGGATGCCTCGGTTGATGATTCAGGATTCATGATGCTGAAATAAACAGCGAAGAACAGTAAACAACCTGAAAAGAAGAGTACCTATGATGCACATGATGAATGATATGTGTTTATGTAATGCATTCAAGGGTTCGAAAATTCAAATTTGTTGTAGACCAAAAGGAACACACATTATTATTAAGAAAATCATTGTTTAATACATCCAAGCCTCATGGGCAAAAGTACAAAAAGATCAAATCAATCCCAAAATATGTTGCGCATCTTCTTTGGAGCTATGTAAGTGTTGAGGTTCCTTTCCTCGTGCAGCAGGCGGGTGAGCTCCAAGACCTTCTTTTCACTGGCATGCAAACTAGTCTCAAGAGAATTCCGCTCTTCCTTAAGCTGGATCCAGCTCTTCTGCATCTCTTCCCAGGATGTGGGCATATCAGGGTGCTGAATAACATGAGACACCTCTCCTTCCAAGGCAGGCTCTTTGATTACTGGAAGCATGTGAGGATAAGGCATTACTAATTTCTGAGAGCGGGCTCGTACCCACTTGAGGTAAGGCTCCAAAGGGATGGAGTTCCTGTGCCCCAATGTCTTGATGTCTATCCTACTAGGCATCCTCCAAGCTCTGATAAATCTCTGGCGAAGTCCTTGAGTATCGTTGTCGAAGTCAAAAACTATGTCAGGAATCAACATGTCATGAGGACCATCCCTCCGAGTATAACCAAATTGTCTCCAAGCCAGGCATGGACTATAAGTAATACCCCCTCTGATTCCAAGTAAAGGAACATTAGGATACTCCCCGCAACGATCAATGATAGTGACATCTTCTCTGGACCTAGGGCACCAATGTATATCTGCATGTGTAAGAGTCATCAACCGTTGTGACCATCTCAAACCCCGCTCGTTCTTCAGGACTGATTGTGGAAGGTGCGAAATAAACCACTTTCCCTGGAGAGGAGTGCAACACATAAGGACACCTCTTTTTCTCATGGTTCGAGTGTAACATGAGTGAAGGAGGTCCCCCAGCAACGTAGGTATAGGATTCCTGGACATGAAGATCTGGACAGCACTGATATCAATGAGCTGATCTGGGTTAGGGAACAACACTAAACCATAAACAAGGAGGGCCACAACCTCTTAAAAAGCTTGCAAGTCAAGGGAGTTCCAACATTCATAGGCCTTTTCAAACAGAAACCTGGCTAAGAACCCTTTAATACCACTTCTGACTTCCCAATGTCCCTTGAGGTCAGATGACCGTAGGTGCAAGGCTTTAGCAATCTCTTCAAGCTTAGGTTCCTTTTCTGTACCGTTGAAGGGTGGCTGATCAAGGATGGGGATCTTCAGGAGCCTGGAGAACTCCTCCAATGTAGGTACCAACTGATAGTCCAAGAAGGTGAAACAGTGATGCAGAGGGTCAAAGAACTGGAACAGGACCTTTATCATATCTTCCTCAATGTTGGTATTGACCAAGCTGATGAGACTTCCATGCCTTTCACTGAATGAAGAGTTCTCGGGAATCCTGGATATAAGCTCCTTAAGCTGAGGAGGGACCCTTACAAGACTGATTGGAATTGTCTTTCTACGAACAGTTTCCATGTCCTACAAAACAAGAACAAAGATGAAAATTCGAACCCCTGAAATGGTTAGTCAATGCGTATGATGCTGGATGATGTCATGATGCTATGATTAAACACACCACAGATATTTACAAAGACAAACATGTAAGGCACACAAGGCACACAAGACAGGCCCTTAAGGTTTAAGGCCAGCATGGGGTCTGGGTAGTACCCTCTTGAAGTTGGTGGGTTCAACCTGTCCTAATCAAAGTAACCGGGTTCTAAGGTTCCCAATATCACGGGATTGCTTTCATTGTTCATCGTTTCGATTTAGCCACTGAACTGGCGACCGAAATATTCCAGGAAAGCAACCCTCAATTGAGTGTAGTATCGAGTATCAACCAACCTCGGACTGCACCAAAGTCAGTTATCTCACTACCCTAAAGAGGCCAAGATGGTTCAATTAAGGTTCCTAAGGTCTGTTGATGCTTCATGACACCACATGGAGGCCCCGTACTCTCCTTGACTGACTCAAGGGTTACCGGTACACACCAAAGTGCCACATCAACGTAGCAGACTGTTTCAACCATGTCGGTATACCCCGCACAGTTCCCTCACAGCCTTGTTGCTACTTTCTAAGAAGGTATCCCCAGATCCGGGTTAGGATCTATAGAACTCCCAAGCAACCCACAACTTTAAAGCACACAAGGAAAGCAATTGAAAACACAATGATCTTAGTCCTAAGGTACACCTCACTTTAAGTTGATCCCCAGCAGAGTCGCCAGTTCTGTGATCGGTGGATCTGGAACTGACTGTTTTAAAGCTGGTTCGCGAAATGTCGCGGTAAGCAAGAGTCGCCACCGTCTTTTATTTTCTCCAAATGGAAAGGACAAAAGCACAGAAAAATTCCTTAAAGAGATCGCTCTCGGTTCGGGAGGTAGGTTATAGAAAGGGAAGGTGTTAGCACCCTTTCTATCCATGGTTATCCATGGGCTCTTAGATACTTGCTCAATGTGTTTTCAAAATGTTTGCTTGCTTTTCAATTGTGGGTTTCAAAAATATTCTTTGAAAAGTTTCAGTTCAACTCGTACGTCAGAGTGTTTGAAAAGTTTGTTTTGAAAGTTTTTGAAAGTGTGTTGGTGTGAAAAGATTTTGATTTGTTTTGTTTTAAAGAGAGCAAGTATCTACGAGAACCTACCTACCCTAAGGAATTCGTCTGTGTAAATGTCCTTTAAAGTAGTGCCATCCCACCATTGAGAGGTAGGTAGCACCACCGTTGGAGGCGTTCGGGTCAATTCGAGTTTTAGGGACGTGGTGATCACCAGAGCAATGGGAAGACACCTTAGAAGCTACCCTCATGCCAGGTTCCCGGATCATGAGGACTTACTAAGACGTCTTCTACTCGACGACCACCTTTCGAGGGGCAAGGCAACAGTGAAGCGTACCCTAGGGGTGGTGTGTGAATTGTGTGTCATTTTCAGTTTATTGTTTGTCTTGTCATGCATTGGTGATCTAACGATTCGATTTTATTTTTGGGCATTCATTCTTTCATGTTATTGTTTAACAGTTAAAAGTACGGGAATTTAAAGTGCGGAAAAGATAAAAGTCCTACGCTATTACAAAGGGCGCGGGTCTACATCGCCAAAATAAACCAGACCCGATTTAAAATAAATTGCAGAAAAGAAATGTCTAATAGCTATTACATGGCTTTGGTACAAGTACATTATATTCACAAAAGAAATAAATGAAACGCGCGAAAAAGAAAATAATCAAATGCGAGGGCGTTGAACCCTTTAAAGGAATTACAATAATTAAGTTATCTAAAATTAAAATTAAATGAAAAATGGTATTTTTGTGTTTTTTAGATTTAAAAGAAAAAAAGAAAAATTAATTAAAATTAAAATGCTAAACCCTAGTTCTAATGTTTTTTAAGTTTATTATGAAAATATTGACTTTTAACCTAATTTAACTCTAAATTAATTTATGTACAATTTTTAATTTATGAAAATAAATAAATAATATTATTATTCTGAAAAAAGGGGAAAATTAAAAAGAAAATAAAAAGTTATTAAACCTAAACTCTATTTTTTTATTTTTATTAAAAAGATTAAAATCATAACCTAATTAAACTAAATAATTTACATGCAATTTATTTATGGAAATAATAAAATAAAAATTGTATTTTTTGGCATTTTTTCATTTTATGATGTTTTTACATTTTGATTAAAAATTAAATAAAAACAAATAATTAAAATAACATAACAATTAAAATAAATGAAGAATATAAGAAAAATAAATAAATTTGCCAAACCAGGGTGGGGTGTAGCCCCAGAATTGTGAGGTGCAGGCCTGGAAATTCTGGCCCATTTGATTTTGAATCCATTGACTTTTCCAATCAGGTGTGGCATGTTGACTGGCATCCACCATATGCCTTTGTTCTGAACCCTTTGATAGACCTCCTGGGACACGTGGACAATGCATTTTGAATGTGCATGGTGAGTCTTAATGTGAGGCCTGCATGCAATTACCAATGGAAAAATAATATGGAATTTTGCCAGACCTGGGACTTGAACCCAGGTCATGGACTTTGCAAAGTGAGGTGCCTGCCAGCTGAACCACTCAATTTCATTTAATATAATATGGTTAATAAACAACAAATATTAAAACCAACGCATAATGGTTAAACGCGCGCAAATTTGAACTAGCGAACCAATGGTTGACAACGCATCGTCTCTTTCATTTTCCTGAAACACAAAAAAGGAAGGCAACAGTTTTTGAAGCGTAGCATTAGACAGCTTTTGAGAAAATAGCGATTAGGTCCCTGTAGCTCATAAATTTGTCGCGACCATATCTTCTTCTTCGTCTCTAAACGCTGAGTTCAACCATGGTACTCCTGAGCCCTAATTTTTCCTCTATGCAAAATCCCTAATTTAAGAAAACTGTAACCCTAGGATTCTCGCATGGCAAGTTCATATATATGGCACAAAAATGAAATCAAACGCAATGGTTAGCTCAGAAACATCATCATGAATATGAATACCTAAACAAAAATGCAAAAATGTGCTTGAATCGTGCTATATGATTTCAGAATTTTTGAGATGCAGTTTGACTCATGGATACCAGTTCAGGGAGTTTTGAAAGATGCTTTGAATTGGGATGCGTTCAGAATTTGTCCAGGATGCTAATGGAAAAAGAATTAAGGCCTCAAGTTCTCTCTAAACTGGTTTTCAGTTTTGCATTATATGGCTAATTTTTCAAAGTTCCAATCCACTTTTGAGCGAGCCTTTTGCTGTACTCTGGTTAGGGTTTGACTCAGTGATGATCATGGAATGGAATTGGCTAGTTATTTGACCTAGATTCAAGCTCATGAATGAACAAGTCTTAGGGTTTTTACCATTGACCATTTTTCCTTCTTTTTAGCCAAGACCTAGACCTAGTGTGAAACTTAACCCTAGCCTGAGTTTTTGAGTTGGCCCATGATACATAGAAATTGTCCAAGTTCACATGACACTATTCCATTGGTTTTTGAATTTTATTTGAATTTTCAAAGATTTAAAATGAATTAAATTATCAAAAATTAAATAAAATAAAAAAAATCAATATTTGGTCTTGAAATTAACCATGGGACACGTGTGTGGCATGACAAAGATGAACCAAGTGGAAAAAATGGGGCCCTTTTGTCAAAAATTGGATTTTCAAGGATAGTTGACTTTTGCCATTTCACAAAAATTTCCCAACTTCTACAAGGCATAACTTGCTCAATTTTTAAGCTTTTCACATGTTCTTGGACATTTTGGAAAGGTCTTTGAGTCCTTTAACCAATGCCTTTGGTCCCATGTCATTTTGATTTACCAATCTCAAGTTATGGTCTTTGACTTAAAGTCCCTTTTTGTTGACTTTTGAAAATGACCTGTAATGTTGAAATTGATAACTTTTTGTGAGGGCATTTCTTGGACTTGAAGTATGAAAATGAGTTGTAGGAAATGTCTTTCTCTTCAAAATGAGCTTTGGATGGAATTTTTCTGATATCCCTGTGAAAGTTATGCCCTGGTCAATTTCAGTTGACTTTTTCAGCTGTCCAAATATAGCAACTTTTGCATCTTTGATGATTTCTGAGCCAAATTTTGAGAATCATGATCAAGCATTGATCAAATGATGTTTGTGGCTTCAAAATGATATGTTGACCAAAAATTTGAACTTTTGACTGCCAAATGACCATTTTGCCCCTCCAGTTGACTGTAGTGCAATTTAGGGTTTTGACTGTGCAATCTTGAGCTGAATGCCTTGAAACTTGATATGAGGATGTTTGACCATGTTTGTAAGCATATGAGACTTGATTGGGCCTTTGAACACTCCATTTTCTTGATCAGCACACAAACCCTAGTTTTGACTGTATAGGAGATAGTTGGACTGTGCAACCCTTGGGGGAGTTTTATGACTTGGTCTGGCAATTTCTTGAAGAATATGGGAGGGAAAATTTTGGGGTATAACAGTTGCCCCTGTTCAATCTTCTTAGACCTGAGGATGCAGATTGGCTGACGTGCCTTTCGTAATCCGAGGGTAAAAGATGATTGGACACTAGAGTGCCCGGAAATTTGCGCTCACATGTTAGCAATGATGGGAATGGGCTTATAGATGCCATCTGGATGTTTGATTGCGTAAGAGATTCCTTGGCGAGAACTTGCATACCTGCAAAAGAGAAAATGAGTACCTGACACGTTGCAGGAGTTGATTTTAGATGCTTGGTATAGATATGTCCTGACTGGTTACAGGAGCTGAGTCTGGAGCTTCAAACAGCAATGAAAGAACCAGGGATGATCACTTCCTTAGCATAAATGGTACGAGAGCTTTGGGCGACTTTAACTTCAACAACGCTCGTTGAGAAAAATCTGGGGTGTCTTCTACTGGGATAAGAATCAGGGAGATCTTAGGGTCGATCTGACTGAACCAGAGAGGCCTTTGACTGGGTAAGAATCAGGAAAATCTTAGGGTCGATTTAACTGAACCGGTCTAGGTCTTGAAATGTCTTCAACTGGATGAGCATCAGGGAGATCTTAGGGTCGATCTGACTGAACCAGAGAAGGCCTTTGACTGGATAAGCATCAGGAAAATCTTGGGACGGTTTAACTGAACCGGTCTAGGTCTTGAAATGTCTTCAACTGGATAAGCATCAGGGAAATCTTGGGACGATTTAACTGAACCAGAGAAGGCCTTTGACTGGATAAGCATCGGGAAAATCTTGGGACGATTTAACCGAACCGGTCTAGGTCTTGAAATGTCTTCAACTGGATAAGCATCAGGGAAATCTTGGGACGATTTAACTGAACCAGAGAAGGCCTTTGACTGGATAAGCATCGGGAAATCTTGGGACGATTTAACCGAACCGGTCTAGGTCTTGAAATGTCTTCAACTGGATAAGCATCAGGGAAATCTTGGGACGATTTAACTGAACCAGAGAAGGCCTTTGACTGGATAAGCATCGGGAAAATCTTGGGACGATTTAACCGAACCGGTCTAGGTCTTGAAATGTCTTCAACTGGATAAGCATCAGGGAGATCTTAGGGTCGATCTGACTGAACCAGAGAAGGCCTTTGACTGGATAAGCATCAGGAAAATCTTGGGGCGATTTAACTGAACCGGTCTAGGTCTTGAAATGTAGCTTGAGAACTTAACTGGATCTTTCCTGAAAGATAAAAGTCAGTCATATGCAATGCATGATATGGATCAAGCAATGATGTTCTCAACGTAAATGAGATTTGTATGATGCAGTGCGTTATGCATGCTATAATGATGTATGTGATGTTTCATGTATGTTTTCGTCTAGGAAAATAAATCCTTGACGGGTGCCGGGGAGTCGTATCCTGGGCGGATGTCGAAGAATAGATTTGCTTCCGCTGGGGATGATAACTGCAAGGATACCGGTAGGAGAAGATGACTCCGTTGCGGAATAAACTTGGCGAATGGAAGATTCTGCAGGGAGAAAAGATACTCTAACGATCATGCTGGGAAGCAATACTCTGTGGGAAGAGAGATGCCTTGCTGAGTGTTGATAACTCTGTTGGGGATACCGTTATTGTATTGGAAGTATTGATGGACTTCGCTGGGGATAGGAAAGAACTACGTTGACGACGACCTTTCCTTGGCTTTTGGCTGAGGATAACCCAGTTATATCCTGTTAAGGAAATAACTCTTTAAACCAAGCCGAGCGACGCGTTCGTGCTCTGCGAGAGGATAAGCTTCCAGAATATACTGGGGATAAGCTTGCTGCTTGGGAAGATGAATTCCACCTTTCCTGGGGAACTTGGATGGGATTCTCCTGGGGAAGTTTTGATATGCTGGGGAAGTGATTCCTTTGAATGTTGATGTATGCCGCCGGGGAACAATCTTTAGACCAAGACTGCCGGGGATGCTTGTTAAGAATATATGCTGCTGGGGAATATTGGGATCTATTGGAAGATACCCAATTTCCTTGAGACCTGTTAACTTTGTTTGGGGAAGAATGCACTGACTTGCTGTCTCATTCTCTGGGGAATTTAAGATGTCTGGTTAGGTTCTTTAGCTGAACCCACCTTTGTACCTTGGAGGATAGAACAATTAGACTGCTCAGACCACTCTTTATTGCCCCTGTTTCTAGTGTCACCTGCAATTAATTCTTTGTTTCGTATGCAAATATTTATGAGCTAGCAAATTATTGTCAATGCATATATCACAAATTGAACCTTGGACGTTCTTCACAAAACAAAACAGAAAAAGAAAACAGTTGGCACGTTGAACTGAAAAGTATATTCGTATTGATTTTGAATAGCCTGTGAATAGGCGTTTTGTGTACAAGAGGCTGACGTCCTGGTAAGCGGAACGTCGCCGAACAAGAGAGTTTATACAAGTTTTGTACAAAAATAAACAGCTGTGTGAAATATGAATGATCCACTGGGTTTCAACTCTGCTATCGTCTTTATAACTCTGAGCGTCTCATCACTTGATGACCTTGGTTGAAGGTGAAACTGACTGATCGATGTCGTCTGAACTTGATGTAGATACCGGATTCTGGAAGCAAAGTGATCCAATGAGACATAGTATTACGCTTTTATCCCTAATTTTTGCCTGGACTGCCCTTTCGGGTTTTCGATCCACCGGGATACCCATTTTTGCCCAAGCCGCCTTTTCAGGTTTTCGACTTGCCGGGTGTACAGATTTTTCATTTTCATCCCTTCATTTTGCCCGAACCCTTTTGGTTCGACGGGAAGCCCTAATTTTTGCCTAGGCATGTCAGCCTAGCGGGTCATTTTTCATGCGTAGTATTTTTTAACTATGTCTGCATTGGCGGGGTGAGGAAGGTCGTCACCATCCATGTTGGTTAATATCATTGCTCCTCCTGAGAACACATGCTTAACCACAAATGGCCCTTCATACGTAGGGGTCCATTTGCCCCTTGGATCACTCTGAGGAAGGATGATTCGCTTGATCACCAGATCCCCGACTTGATATTCCTGTGGTCTGACCTTTTTGTTAAATGCCCTGATCATTCGTTTCTGATACGTCTGACCATGACAGATAGCAGCAAGTCTCTTTTCGTCAATAAGGTTGAGCTGATCAAGTCGTGTCTGGATCCAATCATCTTCATTCAGATTTGCATCCTTCATTATCCGGAGAGAAGGAATTTGTACTTCGATCGGCAAGACTGCCTCCATGCCATAAACCAGAGAGAAAGGAGTTGCCCCGGTTGACGTCCTAGCTGAAGTACGATACCCATGTAGAGCGAACGGTAACATCTCGTGCCAATCTTTATACGTTACTGTCATCTTCTGCACGATCTTCTTGATGTTTTTATTAGCTGCTTCTACAGCCCCATTCATCTTCGGTCTGTACGGAGAAGAATTGTGGTGCTGTATCTTGAACTGTTCGCAGAGCTCAGCGATCATCTTATTGTTCAGATTGGTACCGTTATCTGTAATAATCCGCTCAGGGACACCGTACCGACAGATCAGGTTGTGCCGAATGAACCGTGCCACAACAGTCTTGGTTACCGTAGCATAGGATGCTGCCTCAACCCACTTCGTAAAATAATCAATTGCCACTAGGATGAAGCGATGTCCATTAGATGCCATAGGTTTAATCTCACCGATCATGTCTATGCCCCACATTGCAAATGGCCAAGGCGCAGTCAGAACATTCAGGGGAACCGGAGGAACATGCACTTTATCTGCATAAATCTGGCATTTGTGGCATGTCCTGGAATGCTGGTAACAGTCAGCTTCCATCGTAGACCAGTAATATCCTGCCCGTAGAATCTTCTTTGCCATAGTATGTCCACTGGAGTGTGTACCAAAGGTCCCTTCATGTAGCTCTTCCATGATTCTTTCTGCTTCAGTCTTATCTACGCAACGCAGTAGGGTTGAATCCTGGTTTCGCTTGTACAAGATGCCGTTGCTAAGAAAGAACTTGGCTGCAAACCTCCTCAGGAATTTCTTATCATTGACAGATGCTCCTTCAGGGTATTCCTGAGCTTCTAGATATCTCTTCACTTCGTGGTACCAAGGCTTCTCAGTCACCAATTCGGTTTCGAGATCACAACAGTATGCCGGTTCGTCCAGTTTCCAGATGATGATCCGGGGAGCTTCATTATCCCATTTAACCTTGAACATTGAAGACATTGTAGCTAACGCGTCCGCCAACTGATTCTCTTCTCTTGGAAAGTGCTCAAATGTTATTTCTGTGAAGTGGGGGATCAGGGCCAACACACATTCTCTGTAAGGAATCAAGTTTGGGTGTTTCGTATCCCACTCTCCTTTGATCTGATTGATCACAAGAGCGGAATCTCCGAAGACACTCAGAAATTTGATCCTCAGGTCGATCGCAGCTTGAAGACCCATGATACACGCTTCATACTCCGCCATGTTGTTGGTACAGTTGAAACACAGACGGGCAGTGAGTGGAGTATGAGTACCTTGTGGAGATACGATTATGGCGCCGATACCATTTCCCAAAGCATTGGAGGCTCCGTCAAAGTGCATAGACCATCGGGATCCTGGTTCAGGTCCTTCATCCGGTCCAGGTATCTCACAGTCAGTTACTATCATAATGCTTTCATCTGGAAACTCGAAGTTCATTGATTGGTAGTCATCCACAGCTTGATGTGCTAAGTGGTCTGCCAATACACTTCCCTTGATGGCTTTTTGGGTCGTGTACTGAATGTCGTATTCCGTCAAGATCATCTGCCATCTTGCAATTCTCCCGGACAGAGCAGGCTTTTCAAATATGTACTTTATAGGATCCATTTTTGAGATTAACAAGGTAGTGTGAGTCAGCATATACTGTCTCAGCCGGCGAGCAGCCCATACCAAAGCGCAGCAAGTTTTCTCAAGCAGTGAGTATCGGGTCTCACAGTCGGTAAACTTTTTGCTAAGGTAATAAATGGCATGCTCTTTTCGGCCAGACTCGTCATGCTGCCCCATCACACACCCCATTGCATTATCAAGCACTGTCAGGTAAAGTATCAAAGGTCTCCCTTCAACTGGTGGCATAAGGATGGGTGGTTCTTGGAGATATTCTTTGATTCTGTCAAAAGCAGCCTGACATTCATCATTCCAACGTACTACCTGATCTTTCTTCAGCAGCTTGAAGATTGGTTCACAGGTAGCAGTTAAGTGTGAGATGAACCGAGCAATGTAATTCAGACGTCCTAGAAAGCCTCTGACTTCCTTCTCTGTCTTAGGAACTGGCATCTCTTGAATAGCTTTGACCTTAGCAGGGTCCACTTGAATTCCCTTGTCACTTACCACGAAGCCTAGCAACTTTCCCGATCTTACCCCGAAGGTGCACTTATTCGGATTCAACCTCAGCTTGTACAGTTTCAAACGGTCAAACAGTTTCTGCAGATGATCAAGGTGTTCTTCCTCAGTCTGGGACCTAGCGATCATGTCGTCCACATACACTTCGATCTCATGATGGATCATATCATGAAATAAGGTAACCATGGCACGTTGGTAGGTTGCCCCAGCATTCTTTAGTCCAAAAGGCATGACTTTGTAGCAGAAGGTGCCCCACTGAGTAACAAACGTAGTCTTTTCCATGTCTTCAGGAGCCATCTTGATCTGATTGTAGCCTGAAAAGCCATCCATAAAAGAGAACACTTTATGCTGAGCTGTATTATCAACAAGGACATCAATGTGGGGTAGAGGGAAGTCATCCTTGGGGCTGGCCCTGTTCAGATCCCTGTAATCGACACACATCCTGACCTTGCCGTCTTTCTTAGGTACCGGCACCACATTAGCAACCCACTGAGGGTAAGAAGTCACTGCAAGAAACCCGGCATCAAACTGCTTCATAACCTCGGCTTTAATCTTCTCAGACATCTCTGGACGCATACGACGGACTTTTTGCTTAACCGGAGGGCAATCTTCTTTAGTTGGTAAGTGATGGACCACAATGTCGGTATCTAATCCGGGCATATCTTCGTAGGACCAGGCAAAGATTTCTTTATAGTCATGCAGCATCTGAGTCAACCGTTGCTTCACGCTGAGTTCTAGGTTGGCACCAATCTTCACCTCTTTCTTGTCCTCCTCAGTACCCAAGTTTATTATTTCCACTGGCTCTTCATGGGGTTGAATTGCCCTCTCTTCCTGTTGTAACAGTCTTGCAAGTTCACCAGGCACTTCGCAATCATCTTCACCTTCGTCTTCGGCTAAGTTGATCGGATTTTCGAAGTCATAACTGGCAGTAGCAGAGTCGTTACCAGTGAGATCCAGAGTGGATTGAAACCTGTATGAGTGAGTGTGTGTGTAAATACAGCTGTTTTGCAATATGTAAAGAAAAGAAAGAAAAGGAGCGCAAAATTTGAATTGTGAAAAACGTCCAATGCTTTTATTCATGATATATGACAGTGACAAACAAAAGCCCTCATAAATAAAAAACCACAGTGCCCCGGGTAAGACACCGGGCCATATAGTCTCAAATTATTGTTTATTACAAATAAAAAACAAAGAAATTCATTACTGGGGAACAATAGAAACAGAGAGATTGTCTTTTGCACTCCAATTGTTAGGCCCACTGTCGGTTGCCGGGTAGATCCAGCTATCAAACTCAGCCTCATCCACTTCGTCTTCGTCTCCAATAGCATTCACTCCATGAGCAGGTAGGGGAGCCGCCACCACATTAGGCTTGTCAGATGCCTCAAACTGTACCTCCTTGGCGTCAATAAGGTCCTGCAGCTTGTTCTTTAGTGCCCAACAGTCATCAGTAGAGTGCCCCGGGCTATCTGAATGGTAAGCACAGCGAGCATTTGGATTAAACTTGGGGGATGCAGTATTGGGAAACTTTGGAGCCTCCCTGACAGTCACTAAATTGGTGGATAGCAACTGTGGCAGGATCTGTGATAGGGTCATGCTTAACCGGGTAAACTCTCTCCGGGGTCTTTCAAACTTTTGAGGATTAGTTGGCCGAGGAGCGGCAGCAGGTTTGGCAATCATTACCGCACTGACAGATTGGCGGTGTTCAGGTCGCTCTGTTCTCCGGGAGCTATATACAGCACTAGCCTCCTTTTTGAAGGGTTTCTTCTCAGTACTGGAGGAGGCGACTTTCTGTATCTTCCCCGATTTTATACCAGCCTCGATCCTTTCACCAGTCAGGATCAGATCAGTAAACCCAGCAGAGGAATTACCAATGAGATGATTGAAAAATGGACCAGATAGGGTCCCCAAGAACATATCTACCAGCTCCCGATCCGTCAATGGTGGCTGCACCCTGCCAGCCAGGTCTCTCCATTTCTGGGCGTACTCCTTAAAACCTTCACCCGACCCTAGCGACATACCCTGGAGCTGGGTACGCGTAGGAGCGAGGTCGGCATTATACTGATACTGCTTGTAAAAAGCAGTGGCCAGATCCTCCCAGTTACGAATGCTGATTCCATCCAGCTGATAGAACCAGTCGAGGTGAGTCCCTGAAAGACTCTCCTGGAAGAAATGGATCCAAAGGTTCTTGTCTGCTGTGTAAGGCTGGATCTTCCTTACATAGAACGGAGGTGCATCTTGGGACAGGAAGCCCCATCATACTTCACGAAGGCAGGTGTTTTGAACTTGTGTGGGATCACCACTCCAGTAGATAACCCCAAGTCTCTGAAATCCAATCCAGGCACCCGCTGAACTTCCACAGCCTTTAATCTGTCTTCCAGCTGTTTGTACCGGTCTTCAGCAGGAGGGTACTGTTCGTCGTTGAAGTCTGTTTCAGTATCAGAGCCCACAGGAGTAGTGACCTCCCTTTCTTGGTGACTACCTTCCGTCACAGATGGAGGAGTCCTTTCAGCTTCAACCAACGTGTTCCCGAGTCTGCGCCCAGTGTTAAATAGCACAGTCCTCCTCTTCTTCTTAGTCTTCTTCAGAAGCATGGTCTTCAACTCTTGTTGACCCTGAGCCAAGCCCTTGATCAGCTCCTGAAATTGGGCGTTTTGCGCCTGAAATTGGACGTTTTGCGCCTGAAGAGCCTTGATGGATGCCTCGGTTGATGATTCAGGATTCATGATGCTGAAATAAACAGCGAAGAACAGTAAACAACCTGAAAAGAAGAGTACCTATGATGCACATGATGAATGATATGTGTTTATGTAATGCATTCAAGGGTTCGAAAATTCAAATTTGTTGTAGACCAAAAGGAACACACATTATTATTAAGAAAATCATTGTTTAATACATCCAAGCCTCATGGGCAAAAGTACAAAAAGATCAAATCAATCCCAAAATATGTTGCGCATCTTCTTTGGAGCTATGTAAGTGTTGAGGTTCCTTTCCTCGTGCAGCAGGCGGGTGAGCTCCAAGACCTTCTTTTCACTGGCATGCAAACTAGTCTCAAGAGAATTCCGCTCTTCCTTAAGCTGGATCCAGCTCTTCTGCATCTCTTCCCAGGATGTGGGCATATCAGGGTGCTGAATAACATGAGACACCTCTCCTTCCAAGGCAGGCTCTTTGATTACTGGAAGCATGTGAGGATAAGGCATTACTAATTTCTGAGAGCGGGCTCGTACCCACTTGAGGTAAGGCTCCAAAGGGATGGAGTTCCTGTGCCCCAATGTCTTGATGTCTATCCTACTAGGCATCCTCCAAGCTCTGATAAATCTCTGGCGAAGTCCTTGAGTATCGTTGTCGAAGTCAAAAACTATGTCAGGAATCAACATGTCATGAGGACCATCCCTCCGAGTATAACCAAATTGTCTCCAAGCCAGGCATGGACTATAAGTAATACCCCCTCTGATTCCAAGTAAAGGAACATTAGGATACTCCCCGCAACGATCAATGATAGTGACATCTTCTCTGGACCTAGGGCACCAATGTATATCTGCATGTGTAAGAGTCATCAACCGTTGTGACCATCTCAAACCCCGCTCGTTCTTCAGGACTGATTGTGGAAGGTGCGAAATAAACCACTTTCCCTGGAGAGGAGTGCAACACATAAGGACACCTCTTTTTCTCATGGTTCGAGTGTAACATGAGTGAAGGAGGTCCCCCAGCAACGTAGGTATAGGATTCCTGGACATGAAGATCTGGACAGCACTGATATCAATGAGCTGATCTGGGTTAGGGAACAACACTAAACCATAAACAAGGAGGGCCACAACCTCTTAAAAAGCTTGCAAGTCAAGGGAGTTCCAACATTCATAGGCCTTTTCAAACAGAAACCTGGCTAAGAACCCTTTAATACCACTTCTGACTTCCCAATGTCCCTTGAGGTCAGATGACCGTAGGTGCAAGGCTTTAGCAATCTCTTCAAGCTTAGGTTCCTTTTCTGTACCGTTGAAGGGTGGCTGATCAAGGATGGGGATCTTCAGGAGCCTGGAGAACTCCTCCAATGTAGGTACCAACTGATAGTCCAAGAAGGTGAAACAGTGATGCAGAGGGTCAAAGAACTGGAACAGGACCTTTATCATATCTTCCTCAATGTTGGTATTGACCAAGCTGATGAGACTTCCATGCCTTTCACTGAATGAAGAGTTCTCGGGAATCCTGGATATAAGCTCCTTAAGCTGAGGAGGGACCCTTACAAGACTGATTGGAATTGTCTTTCTACGAACAGTTTCCATGTCCTACAAAACAAGAACAAAGATGAAAATTCGAACCCCTGAAATGGTTAGTCAATGCGTATGATGCTGGATGATGTCATGATGCTATGATTAAACACACCACAGATATTTACAAAGACAAACATGTAAGGCACACAAGGCACACAAGACAGGCCCTTAAGGTTTAAGGCCAGCATGGGGTCTGGGTAGTACCCTCTTGAAGTTGGTGGGTTCAACCTGTCCTAATCAAAGTAACCGGGTTCTAAGGTTCCCAATATCACGGGATTGCTTTCATTGTTCATCGTTTCGATTTAGCCACTGAACTGGCGACCGAAATATTCCAGGAAAGCAACCCTCAATTGAGTGTAGTATCGAGTATCAACCAACCTCGGACTGCACCAAAGTCAGTTATCTCACTACCCTAAAGAGGCCAAGATGGTTCAATTAAGGTTCCTAAGGTCTGTTGATGCTTCATGACACCACATGGAGGCCCCGTACTCTCCTTGACTGACTCAAGGGTTACCGGTACACACCAAAGTGCCACATCAACGTAGCAGACTGTTTCAACCATGTCGGTATACCCCGCACAGTTCCCTCACAGCCTTGTTGCTACTTTCTAAGAAGGTATCCCCAGATCCGGGTTAGGATCTATAGAACTCCCAAGCAACCCACAACTTTAAAGCACACAAGGAAAGCAATTGAAAACACAATGATCTTAGTCCTAAGGTACACCTCACTTTAAGTTGATCCCCAGCAGAGTCGCCAGTTCTGTGATCGGTGGATCTGGAACTGACTGTTTTAAAGCTGGTTCGCGAAATGTCGCGGTAAGCAAGAGTCGCCACCGTCTTTTATTTTCTCCAAATGGAAAGGACAAAAGCACAGAAAAATTCCTTAAAGAGATCGCTCTCGGTTCGGGAGGTAGGTTATAGAAAGGGAAGGTGTTAGCACCCTTTCTATCCATGGTTATCCATGGGCTCTTAGATACTTGCTCAATGTGTTTTCAAAATGTTTGCTTGCTTTTCAATTGTGGGTTTCAAAAATATTCTTTGAAAAGTTTCAGTTCAACTCGTACGTCAGAGTGTTTGAAAAGTTTGTTTTGAAAGTTTTTGAAAGTGTGTTGGTGTGAAAAGATTTTGATTTGTTTTGTTTTAAAGAGAGCAAGTATCTACGAGAACCTACCTACCCTAAGGAATTCGTCTGTGTAAATGTCCTTTAAAGTAGTGCCATCCCACCATTGAGAGGTAGGTAGCACCACCGTTGGAGGCGTTCGGGTCAATTCGAGTTTTAGGGACGTGGTGATCACCAGAGCAATGGGAAGACACCTTAGAAGCTACCCTCATGCCAGGTTCCCGGATCATGAGGACTTACTAAGACGTCTTCTACTCGACGACCACCTTTCGAGGGGCAAGGCAACAGTGAAGCGTACCCTAGGGGTGGTGTGTGAATTGTGTGTCATTTTCAGTTTATTGTTTGTCTTGTCATGCATTGGTGATCTAACGATTCGATTTTATTTTTGGGCATTCATTCTTTCATGTTATTGTTTAACAGTTAAAAGTACGGGAATTTAAAGTGCGGAAAAGATAAAAGTCCTACGCTATTACAAAGGGCGCGGGTCTACATCGCCAAAATAAACCAGACCCGATTTAAAATAAATTGCAGAAAAGAAATGTCTAATAGCTATTACATGGCTTTGGTACAAGTACATTATATTCACAAAAGAAATAAATGAAACGCGCGAAAAAGAAAATAATCAAATGCGAGGGCGTTGAACCCTTTAAAGGAATTACAATAATTAAGTTATCTAAAATTAAAATTAAATGAAAAATGGTATTTTTGTGTTTTTTAGATTTAAAAGAAAAAAAGAAAAATTAATTAAAATTAAAATGCTAAACCCTAGTTCTAATGTTTTTTAAGTTTATTATGAAAATATTGACTTTTAACCTAATTTAACTCTAAATTAATTTATGTACAATTTTTAATTTATGAAAATAAATAAATAATATTATTATTCTGAAAAAAGGGGAAAATTAAAAAGAAAATAAAAAGTTATTAAACCTAAACTCTATTTTTTTATTTTTATTAAAAAGATTAAAATCATAACCTAATTAAACTAAATAATTTACATGCAATTTATTTATGGAAATAATAAAATAAAAATTGTATTTTTTTGGCATTTTTTCATTTTATGATGTTTTTACATTTTGATTAAAAATTAAATAAAAACAAATAATTAAAATAACATAACAATTAAAATAAATGAAGAATATAAGAAAAATAAATAAATTTGCCAAACCAGGGTGGGGTGTAGCCCCAGAATTGTGAGGTGCAGGCCTGGAAATTCTGGCCCATTTGATTTTGAATCCATTGACTTTTCCAATCAGGTGTGGCATGTTGACTGGCATCCACCATATGCCTTTGTTCTGAACCCTTTGATAGACCTCCTGGGACACGTGGACAATGCATTTTGAATGTGCATGGTGAGTCTTAATGTGAGGCCTGCATGCAATTACCAATGGAAAAATAATATGGAATTTTGCCAGACCTGGGACTTGAACCCAGGTCATGGACTTTGCAAAGTGAGGTGCCTGCCAGCTGAACCACTCAATTTCATTTAATATAATATGGTTAATAAACAACAAATATTAAAACCAACGCATAATGGTTAAACGCGCGCAAATTTGAACTAGCGAACCAATGGTTGACAACGCATCGTCTCTTTCATTTTCCTGAAACACAAAAAAGGAAGGCAACGGTTTTTGAAGCGTAGCATTAGACAGCTTTTGAGAAAATAGCGATTAGGTCCCTGTAGCTCATAAATTTGTCGCGACCATATCTTCTTCTTCGTCTCTAAACGCTGAGTTCAACCATGGTACTCCTGAGCCCTAATTTTTCCTCTATGCAAAATCCCTAATTTAAGAAAACTGTAACCCTAGGATTCTCGCATGGCAAGTTCATATATATGGCACAAAAATGAAATCAAACGCAATGGTTAGCTCAGAAACATCATCATGAATATGAATACCTAAACAAAAATGCAAAAATGTGCTTGAATCGTGCTATATGATTTCAGAATTTTTGAGATGCAGTTTGACTCATGGATACCAGTTCAGGGAGTTTTGAAAGATGCTTTGAATTGGGATGCGTTCAGAATTTGTCCAGGATGCTAATGGAAAAAGAATTAAGGCCTCAAGTTCTCTCTAAACTGGTTTTCAGTTTTGCATTATATGGCTAATTTTTCAAAGTTCCAATCCACTTTTGAGCGAGCCTTTTGCTGTACTCTGGTTAGGGTTTGACTCAGTGATGATCATGGAATGGAATTGGCTAGTTATTTGACCTAGATTCAAGCTCATGAATGAACAAGTCTTAGGGTTTTTACCATTGACCATTTTTCCTTCTTTTTAGCCAAGACCTAGACCTAGTGTGAAACTTAACCCTAGCCTGAGTTTTTGAGTTGGCCCATGATACATAGAAATTGTCCAAGTTCACATGACACTATTCCATTGGTTTTTGAATTTTATTTGAATTTTCAAAGATTTAAAATGAATTAAATTATCAAAAATTAAATAAAATAAAAAAATCAATATTTGGTCTTGAAATTAACCATGGGACACGTGTATGGCATGACAAGGATGAACCAAGTGGAAAAAATGGGGCCCTTTTGTCAAAAATTGGATTTTCAAGGATAGTTGACTTTTGCCATTTCACAAAAATTTCCCAACTTCTACAAGGCATAACTTGCTCAATTTTTAAGCTTTTCACATGTTCTTGGACATTTTGGAAAGGTCTTTGAGTCCTTTAACCAATGCCTTTGGTCCCATGTCATTTTGATTTACCAATCTCAAGTTATGGTCTTTGACTTAAAGTCCCTTTTTGTTGACTTTTGAAAATGACCTGTAATGTTGAAATTGATAACTTTTTGTGAGGGCATTTCTTGGACTTGAAGTATGAAAATGAGTTGTAGGAAATGTCTTTCTCTTCAAAATGAGCTTTGGATGGAATTTTTCTGATAATCCCTGTGAAAGTTATGCCCTGGTCAATTTCAGTTGACTTTTTCAGCTGTCCAAATATAGCAACTTTTGCATCTTTGATGATTTCTGAGCCAAATTTTGAGAATCATGATCAAGCATTGATCAAATGATGTTTGTGGCTTCAAAATGATATGTTGACCAAAAATTTGAACTTTTGACTGCCAAATGACCATTTTGCCCCTCCAGTTGACTGTAGTGCAATTTAGGGTTTTGACTGTGCAATCTTGAGCTGAATGCCTTGAAACTTGATATGAGGATGTTTGACCATGTTTGTAAGCATATGAGACTTGATTGGGCCTTTGAACACTCCATTTTCTTGATCAGCACACAAACCCTAGTTTTGACTGTATAGGAGATAGTTGGACTGTGCAACCCTTGGGGGAGTTTTATGACTTGGTCTGGCAATTTCTTGAAGAATATGGGAGGGCAAATTTTGGGGTATAACACTAAGCAAGGGTTGTAGGTGATACCTCCTCTAATACCAAGTAAAGGGACATTAGGAAATTATCCATAATGGGTTACAATGATAACATTCTCTATAGATCTGGAGCACCAATAGATGTCTGAATGTTTGAGCATCATAAACCTTTGTGACCACCTTAAACCTTGCTCGTTCTTCAATACACATCGGGGAAGATGCGAAATAAGCCATCTTGCCAAGAGAGGAGTGCAACACATAAGGACACCTCTTTTCCTCATAGTGCGAGTGTGAAAAGAATGTAGAATATCCCCTAGCAAAGTAGGCAATCGGGTTACGAGATATGAAGATTTTGAAGGTGTTCACATCTATGAGTTGGTCAGGATTTGGAAACAAAACCATCCCATAGATGAGGAGAGACACAATTTCCTCAAAGGCTCGCAAATCCAATGAGTTCTAACAGTTTTGGGCTTTCTCAAACAAGAACTTTGCTAGTAAACCTTTGACACCACTCCTTGTTTCCCAATGAGTTGTGACATCAGATGACTGCAAGTGTAGATCTTGAGAAATCTCTTCTGGCCTTGGGTCTCTTTCCGTACCGTTGAAATGTAGCTAATTGAGAATGGGAATCCTCAAGAGTTGGGAGAATTCTTCCAAAGTAGGCACAAGTTGATAATCGGGAAATGTGAAGCAATGATGAAAAGGATCAAAGAACTGAAAGAGCACCTTCACCAAGAGCCCAACAAGGCCCAGCGCCTGCCAAAAAAATAAAATTAGAAGGAAAAAATATGAAAAAAAATTAAAAGGGTACCACTGGGGCTCGAACCCAGGTCCCAAAGATTACAGGGGCGCGCTTCTACCACTGGGGAAGCTATACATCCGTTAACATAAGAAAATCAATAAATATATGATACAAAACGCACCCTGATGACTTCATCTTCAACCTCCAGCCAGACCAATTGTAATTTGCTCATTTCTCATCAAAAACGAAAACTGTAAACATGAAACTAGTAGCAAATTTCCTCACGGTTTCAAAAATGTAAAGCATTAAAGCTGTAGATCAAAGATAAGCATGAACTTTATTGGCCCTAATCTAAACCCTAAACATCTCAGAAATTTTAGTCTTAAAATTCTCTAAGCTCAAGCAAAATTAATGGAAACTATGAACATGGTTAGCTTTAGGGCAATGATATCTACATGTTTTACTCACAAATAAATCATTAATGATGCTTGTATGAAGAGTTCAAAGTTAAGAAAACTTACCTCAAAACTGGAAATCGTGTTTTGAGTTTGAGCTTGTTTCAAGTGATGGTGATGATCAGGTTAGCTTCCTTGAGGTCCCAGGAAGCTAATGCAATGATTAGCTTGAGCAATAGGCCTGAAATGGTATGGAGAAGTCAATGTGCAGAGCTCTGTTTTTGAAAATGGAGGATGGTGTTAATGATGTTACAGTTCTGTAACAGGGTGTGGGATCAATTCTATATAATGTTTAGAAGCTTTAGAAACCAAAAGGCTAAAAAACCCACGAGCAGATTATGAGTTTCAAGTTTTTGGTCAGTTTGTGGGAAAATGGAAGTATGGAAGGTGATTCTGAGTACTAGCTCTTTTCAGGGGTTGAGCATTCGTCTATTTGTGGTCCAAGGTTTATGTATGTATAAACAAAAGTGTTTGAGAGCTTTTGACAATCATAAGTACCAGTTCTTAGCTTTTGGCTAGGTTACTTGATTTTGAAGAAAAGAGGGAAACACGTTTCAAGAGGAGGTACAAGCATGGGATGGGTGATTGTAAGTCTCTAAACCATTTCTCATGAGTTATAGGACTTTTTTGATCATAAGAGAACAAGTGCAAGGCTCAAGAACAAGTTTTGTACAAAAAGTCACTTTATCAAAATGGCAATGTAACCTTTCTTCCAAAAATGGATATAAAGCATGTCCATGCATTGAATGCTTGAAGTGAGAACTCTAACAGCTGCGTAAACTATTAATTATGGAGTTCCTAACAAGTTTGAGGCCTGTAAAGTAGAGTTTATGCAGCACAACTTTGAATTTGAATTTTGTTCATCACTAAAATGACTTGTAATTAAACTGATAAAATCCTAACTTCATATTTTTGATTCTCCCTACTCGAGAATGATCTCAAGGAGTTCTTGGACATTTTGGAAATCTTGTAATGTGCTCTACAACCCCTATTTGAATTTATTTTGAAGATTATCCTTGGAACTATATGAAAAAGTGCCATGAAGTTGGTTCAAAATCCTAACCAAATTAGGGCAAAAATTTCACTAAGTGTTTTGTTTCATGACCACATGTTCTAAAAATTATAACTTGAGATCCAAGCACTTTTGGAAGGAGTTATGTAAAACAAAGTTGTAGATTTCATGGAGATCTACAACTTTAATGTTGGAAGTTTCTCTTGAATCCTCTTGCATCATGGTGAAACATTTGTTCAAAGTTGTGAAAAAACATGAAATTTCCAACACTTAGAAAAATTTCTAAGTTTAGAAATTTTGACTTTTCAAAATGAAATCTTGACTTTTTGATTTCTTGATGAATAAGTTTCATATTTTGACATGTTTTGATGAATTGTGATCTTTGGCACTTGAATTTGACCAAAAAGTCAAAGTTTGACTTTTCAGTATACAGTTGACTTTTGATTAGTTGACTGAAAAATTCATTTGTCAATCCAATGGACTTGTAATATTTTGAACCATGTCATTAGGTAAAAATGATGCAATTGGACTCTTGATATCATGCCTTAAACCAATTGACCATTTGCTAGGTCAAAAATCAGAAATTGCCCTTTCCCAATCAAAACCCTAATTTTGATCATTTTGCCCTTTTGGAGATTTGATCAAATTTCTTGAGGAATTGTGGTCCAAACTTGATAAAATGATACATATGAGTCTAAAATGTTTATGTGGATAAAAAAATATGAAGTTTTACTGTAAATTGGCCATGGTTGACTTTTTCCCCAATACAACTGATTTTTAGGTCAACTGCTCAATTGACTAAGGAAAAGTGTGATCCAAGGCTTGAAACTTGACATGAGTGATCTTGAGGGTCCATAATGATCCATGAAAGTCATATGGAGCATTGGATGTTCAAAAATCCTTGTGTAATCTCAAACACTAATTTTGGTCATCAGTGCTTAAGGAGGTGTCTTGAGCTGATCAAACCCTAATGTAGTCTTGAGCCAAAGGAGATCTTGTGAGCAAATTCTTGATAAATGAGAGGGCAAATTTTGGGGTATAACAGATACCTTAAAATTGGAAATCGTGAAATGCAAATGAGCTTGATTCGAGGTGCTGCAATGATCAGGTTAGCTTCCTCAAGTTCCCAGGAAGCTAATGTAATGATTAGCTTGAGCAATGGATGGCTGGAAAGGGCTGGAGAAGTCCAGTTGCAGAGCTCTATTTTTGAGTTTGGAAGATGATGAAAATGGAGTTACAGTTATGGAACATGGATGGAGATGGACTATATTTGATGTATAGAAGCTTTGTGATTGATTAGGAATGAAAACGCATGAGGGAAATGTGAGTCTAGATTTCAAGGTCAGAATGTGCACACAAATGGAGTTTTGATGCAAGTTCTGATTTGAGGGAGTTTGGGAGAGTTTTAGGGTGCTTAAGCTCGTGTGTTAGCTCACAAATAGTGCCTCTATTTATAAGCAACAAGTTTGGATGCTTGGAGAAGTCAAAAATTCAAATTCACATGTTTGTGGATTTTTCCTTGATTTTGAAGAAAGATTGAAAAATGTGGTTCCAATGCACAAGTACATGGCTTATAGGGTGGCTTAGAAGCTTTAAACATGTTGCTTCTAAGCATACATGTTGTGTGTGTTCAGAACAACAAGTTAGAGGCTCAAGAAGAGTGGACTTTGTGCAAAAAGCCAATTTTCCAAAATGGCAATGTTGCCTTTCTTCCTAAAATGGTATTAAGCATGGGCAATGCATTGAATGCATGGATTAAAGCTTATAACAGCTGCGTAGATATTTAATTATGGGGTGAAAGGCAAGTTAGAAGCCTGCAAAGTGGGATTTGTATAGCATGCTTAAAGATTGGATCAAGTGTTCATCACAAAATTGACTTAGAATACAAGAATGAAACCCTAACTTAATGGCTTTGATTCTCTTAGATTAATTATGATCTCAATGATTTCTTGGACATTTTGGAAAGCTTGTAACATCCCCTACAACCTTCATGTTGGACATTTTTGAAAATTCAAATTGGAACTAGGTGAAAAATTGCCATGAAGTTAGGTCAAAATTCTGCCTAAACTAAGGCAAAATTTCACTAAGTCTTCAAGTTTCATGAGCATGTCTTCTCAAAATCATAACTTTAAATCCAAGTGTTGCACCCCAAAATTTTCCCTCCCATATTCTTCAAGATTTGTCAAGATCAATCTTCAAATGGATCAAAGGGTTGCACAATCAAACATCCTCCTAAGCCAGTCAGAACCTAGGGTTTTGGTTCTTGCAAGGAAGTTGAGGTTTTCAATGGTCCAATCAAGCCCCATAGGCCTATATACATTGCCAAGCATCTACATGCCAAGTTTCAAGACTCACAGCATCAAGTTGCACAGTCAAAAGCCCTAATTGCTTCACAACCAACTGCAGGGGTAAAATGGTCATTTGACAGTCAAAAGTAAAAAATTTTGGTCAACATCTTATTTTGAAGCCACAATCATAATTTGATCAAGTCTTGATCATGATTCCACAAGCATGGCTCAAAAATCATCAAAGATGCAAAAGTTTCTATTTTTGGATAGTTGAAAAGTCAACTGTAAATTGACCAAGGCATAACTTTTGCATGGTTCATCAGAAAAATCCCATCCAGTGCTAATTTTGAAGGGGATGACATTTCCTACAACTCATCTTCACAATCCAAGTCCAAGAAATGCCCTCACAAAAAGTTGTCAATTTCTACATTATAGGTCAATTTCAAAAGTCAACAAAAAGGCACTTCAAGTCAAAGACCATAACTTGCTATTGGTAAATCCAAATGACATGGGACCAAAGGATTGGTTAGAGGACTTCAAGACCTTTCCAAAATGTCCAAGAACATGTTCATAGGATCAAAATTGAGCAAGATATGCATTGGAGAAGTTGGGAAATTTTTGGGAATTTGCAAAAGTCAACTTTGCCCAAAACACCTCATTTTTGCTAATGGGCCTCAAATTCTTTCTTGAAACATTGTCCAAGGCCTATGCACGACCCAATGAGCTTAAATTGATTTATTTTCTTATTTCTAATTAATTAATTGAATTTTTATTAATATTAATTCATTTAATTGTAGGAAAATTCAAAAGATATGGTTTTCAAATCTTTTGTGAAGCAAATAAGATCAGGGCAAGCTGGCAACTTCGTGCATCCATCAAAGAGGCAAAAATATCCAAAATTGGCAAGGTTTTTCAATCAAAAAGATTGAAAATATTTGATTGGAAATCAAAGATGCAAAACATTATTCCATGGATTCTTGGACAAGTTTGTACCCTAATTCCATTCCAATACAAATACTGAAGCAAACCCTAAAGCCTTGGACGTGCAAAACTGCTGCAAAGAACCCTTATCAAATTGAAAAAATTCTAAGAAAGCTTGAAACTGAATTCCCCTTTCCAGGCCCTTTCAAGGAGATTTAAAGATTCAAACACGTTGTTGGGACACTCAGGAACCTATTGCAATCACAAACAAGCTCTAACACTCAAAGAATCACTCACTTCAGTCACACGGTTTGCCTAATTTTTCTAGAATCGAAACTCATAATTCTTGCATATTTAACATGATATAATTTTTGCTTTGCATTGCTATGACCTTTCTGAAGCTAATGATATAGGTTAATTGCATTATGGTGCCCTGAAACGTAAACTACCATGGACGAATTCTAGGTTTTCAAAGCTCTCAATTTAGGGCTTTACAGCATAAGTAAAATCAGAACCAATGATACCCATGGTTGAACTCAGAATGACAAGACGAATTCAACACCATGCTCGCGCCCTATTTATATAGCTTACAGACCTAATCTCTATTTTTTGGCCATGCTGTTTTGTGGGGGTTAAAAACCCCCGCTATCTTGTTTTTGTTTTACAGGAAAAAGGATGAAGATGAAGACGTGTGTGTGCATGATTGGTCCATTTAAATGAAACGTGCGCTTTTTCATAATTGTTAGCATATGCTGTTGTTTTATATAATATATTTGTTGCCTATTATTATAACAAAAGCGTGCGCTTGGCTTAGTGGAAGAGGACGTGTCTGGCAATCAATGGGACCTGGGTTCGATTCCCAGGTCCCCCCAAACGCTTATTCTATTTTTTCATAATATGCTCACATGCAGCGCTTGTCCAGAATTCCATCATGCAACCTCACAAATCAGCCTGCCAAGTGGCCATGAAGCTCAATCCAAAGGCCAGGGATGGTTGACCACCATGTTCTCCAGTCAAAGCGTGCATAGCCAATCCAGAAAGTCAACAGGCTTAAGCTTCTTGGGCCTAAAATCTGCAAAATAAACTTCTATACATGGGCCATCACACCCCCCTGGTTTGCTATTTTTATTTTCTTTCCTTTTAATTCTTTTAATTATTATAATTATTATTATTAATTCATAAACAAATTATTTTTCATATTAAATTCAGAAACTCAAATATTTATAATATTTATAATATCTTTATTATTCATTATTTTTACTAATTATTATTATTTTTGTAAATAAAATGTAAATTAATTAAATTAGGTTAACTTTAACTTTTTTACAATAAATAAAATAAACTTAGAATTAGGTTTCACTAACTTTTCTTTTTATTTTCATAAAACATAAAAAACACAAAAAAAACATTTTTTCTTGTAAATAATTAATTAATTAATTAGGTTTAGGTTTAATATTTGATTAATTGCAAAAAAGGACAAACTACTTTCTTTATTTCTTAAAAGGGTCAAAACCCTAAGGACGTTCCCGATTTAAATTCTTTCGCGCATTATTCTTATTTCGATTATTGATGTATCTGCTCAAAGGATGTAATTGTTAATTAGGATTTTATCGTTTTATTTATTTTCTGCATTTATTTTCCAAAACGGGTTTTTGTTTTTGGCGATGTATAGACCCGCACCTTGTAATAGTGTAGATTCATATTTCCGCACTTTATTTTCCGCACTCTTAACTGTTAATATGCATGCAAGACTTGGATGAAAATTAAAAACAACTCGTAGATCACCATTATACGTGTACAAGATAATATAATATGAAAACAACACACATGCACATGCCACTCCTAGGGTACGCCTCACTGGTTGCCTCGAACGTGGTTGTCAAGTATAGGGTGTCTTAGAGGTCGCCCTCCTGTCTAAGATCCAGTTGCCTCGAAACGGTTGCCTCAGATAAAAAAGGATCTAGGACATTAGGGTTACTTCTAAGGTGTCCTACTATTGCTTCGGTGACCACACTGTCCCTTAATCGAATTGACCCGAATACCTCCAACGATGGTGCTACCTACCTCTCAATGGTGGGATAGCACTATCTAAAGGACTCTTACACAGCCTAATTCCTTAGAGTAGGTAGATTCTCCTGGGTACTTGCTCTCTTCAAAACAAACAAAACAACTTTTCACATTCACACTTTCAAAAAGTTTTCAAACAACACTTCATACACTCTTGAGGACATATACAAGAGTTAAATCGAAGTTTTCAAAAACAAACTTTTTCAAAACCCACACACACTTGAAAAGCAAACAATTTTTGAAAACATAAGAGCAAGTACCTAAGAGCCCGTGGATAACCACAGATAGAAAGGGTGCTAACACCTTCCCTTTCTATAAATCTACCTCCCGAACCGAGAAACATCTCGAAGAGGAATTTTACTGTGCTTTTGTCTTTTCCATGTTGGAGAACATAAAAGACGGTGGCGACTCTTGCTTACCGCGACATTTCGCGAACCAGCTTAAAAAACAGTCAGTTCTAATTCCACCGATCACAGAACTGGCGACTCTGCTGGGGAATTTAATAAGTGAGGTGTACCTTAGGATTAGACCACTCTTTGTTTTCAATTGCTTGCTTTGTTTGCTTTTATATTTGTGGGCTTTGCATCGGAGTTTCATAGATCCTAACCCGGATCTGGGGAATACCCTTTAGGTAGCATAAGCTGTGAGGGACCTGTCCGGCGTAGACCGACACGGGTGAAGCAGTGGCTACGTTGGTGTGACACCTTGGTCTGTACCGATATCCCTTGTGTTGCAACGAGGAGAATATGGGTCTTCTGAGGAGTCATTAAGCACCAACCGACCTTAGAACCCTAAATTGACCCAACTTGGCCATAAAATAGTAGCAGTATGCTACACTCATTAAGGCTAAACTCTCGTGATGGTTCTGGCCGCAAGAAAAGATTGTGATGCTGGAGTTCTGACTGATCGAGGGTAGTCGATGATATTGAGATCCTCTAGAACCCGGTTACTATTTTCTAGGACAGGTCTTAACCAACGAAACTGAAAGAGGGTAGTACCTAAACTGCATGCTGGCCTAAACTCTAAGGGCTCTCTGGGTGACTTGTGTGCCTTAAAACTTGACTACTTGCATGCTTGTTATCTGACACATGAGTTCCTTGCAGGTTTTGTTTGCAGTCCTTAATTGGGACTCATAACAGGGTTTACTTACATCACTCCACGCATAGCATAACATCATACCATCATACCATTGCATACATCCTGCATAAGGACTAATCTATTTCAAGGATCTCAAGGGTCTGTGGTGCAGGTCATGATGAACCAACTGTCTAGTAAGGGGAAAAGGGGATTTATTTTCCTCTAGCCAAGGTTGATAACTTGAGTCAGGGGCTATGACCCACTCGATATGGCGAGCCTTGACTCTTGAAGAAGGACTCTCAACGACATGAAGTTCCTTCAATCAAGCTACTGTATTAAACTTCTAACAATTTTCTTGTTTACCCCGCGAGATCCTTGAAAACATTGCATGCATACATACATATCATTGCATTACAGGTACCCTTCTTACAGGTCACTTACCTTCTTCGCTGTTTATTTCAGCTATCATCATGAATCCTGAATCATCTAATGAACAAGCTATCAAGGCCCTCCAGGCCCAGAACGCCCAGTTCCAAGAGTTGGTGATGAGCCTAGCCCAGGGTCAACAGGAGTTGAAGACTCTGATACAGAAGAAGAAGAAGAGGACTGTTTTGTTCAATCCTAGACGCAGATCTGGGAATGGATCACAAAATGAGGCTGATCTGGCTACTTCCTCTGTAGGGAAAGACAGTCCCCAAGGAAGAGAGGTTCCTAGTCCCGTGGTCTCCGACAACGAGATAGATTACAATGATGAACAGTACCCTCCAACTGAGGACAGGTACAAATAGCTAGAAGACCGGCTAAGTGCTATGGAGATACAAAAGGTACCCGGTCTGGATTTCGAAGATCTAGGTTTATCCTCTGGGGTGGTGATCCCTCACAAATTCAAAGCACCTGCTTTTGCAAAATACGACGGGGCATCCTGTCCTAAGCTGCATCTCAGATCATATGTGAGGAAGATCCAACCGTATACTGCAGACAAGAACTTATGGATCCATTTCTTCCAGGAAAGTCTTTCAGGGACTCAACTAGAATGGTTATATCAGCTGGATGGTGCCAATATTCGTAACTGGGATGACTTGGCTACTGCATTCTACAAGCAGTATCAGTACAATTCCGACCTCGCTCCTACGCGTACCCAACTCCAGGGTATGTCACTAGGTACGGATGAAGGTTTTAAGGAGTATGCGCAAAAGTGGAGAGACCTTGCTGGAAGGGTGCAGCCACCTCTAACTGACCATGAACTCGTTGACATGTTCTTGGGGACCCTGTCTGGTCTGTTCTTTAACCATCTGATTGGGAATTCTTCTGCTGGGTTCACAGATCTGATCTTGACTGGGGAGAGAATTGAAGCTGGTATCAAGTCTGGGAAGATACAGAAAGGTGACTCCTCGAGCACTGAGAAGAAACCATCCAAGAAAGAATCTAGTGTTGTCTATGGTTCAAAAGGGCCAAACAAATCTGAACACCACCAAGCTGTCAACGCGGTGGTTATTTTAAAGCCTGCTGGTGCTCCTCAACATCGCAACCAACAAAGGGAAGAGAGACCTAAAAGGAAATTCACTCCCCTCGGCATGACCTTGTCCCAGATATTGCCACAGTTGCTGGAAACCAATTTGGTAACTCTAAGGGACCCTCCTAAGAATCCCAACAGGACACCTTCAAGGTATAACCCCAACGCCCGCTACGCTTATCATTCTGACAGCCCGGGGCATGCTATAGATGATTGTTGGACTTTGAGGAATAAGGTTCAGGACCTAATCGATGCAAAGGAGGTCCAGTTCGAAGCGCCCGAAGCTCCCAATGTGATCACTGCTCCCTTGCCAAAGCATGGCTAGGATTGGAAAAAACATTTGTTCATTCGAATGTTCAAGTTGTATTTTTCTTTGATTGTTCAAACATTTTATTCATGTCGAACTTGGTTATTTCATTAATGCATTACACGTGTCTGTTTTGAAGTAATTGTGTTTACTATATTCAAAATTGCTTTTATTTTTTGATATTCAACTCTCGATTGAAAATTCTAAGCCTCTTGAGGGAGGATGACGAAAACGATACCACACTCTTTACAGTATGCTTTTGAACAGACCCCGCTGATGAGGTACAGGCATTATTCCAAATCCTAAACACTGGAGTTATAAGGAAGATAATCCCTCGTCAACCCCTTTGAGCCAAAGAAGTAGGAGTTTTTCTTTTCGAAAATTAAAACCCTTAATCACAACCCGGGGCAGGGTAGTTTTCTCAGTTGATCCAGGTGCACAATGAACAGCATCAAAAGAAGTCCTTATGAAACAAAAGACAGTGATGGTTCCGAATAATCATAAAAGATAGGCAGTCATTATCTCTCAGAAATAAAAGCCCAATAAGTCAAAACCTATGAAGGAGACTTACAAAAACTAGGGCATCCCGCTGACTGTAAATACAAAAGAGATAGTTCAGGCAAAAAATAGGGATAACAAAATAAAAAAGAAAGAGGTCCTAAGAACCCTCAACAAAAAAGAAATGACTGCCTATTCAAAATAAACTTTCAATATCCGAACCATCACCGGAATATCAGAGCAAAGACTCAAACAAGGTCTAATGCATGGTCAGCTGAGTTTAGGTTTGAAGAACATCACGAAGAGCGGGTGGGTACAAATAAAAATTTGAGCCTTTATCCTTTGTTTCTTAAACCGTGAACCGGGCCACGCTACAACCCTTAAAAGTCCTAGCTGAAGCATGGGTTAGTTCAAAAGCATACTGTTACGAAAGGTATCCTGACTCCTTAAGGCTTGTGGTAAAATAACGAGTTGACATCACAGTTTACAAAAAATTCACTTGTTTTTATGAAAAAAAAATGCATTTTCAAAAAACTTCAAGACAGACATAAGCTTTGCATTTTTAATATAACATTGCTTGCATATGACTATTTGTTTGAACAGCAAAGAAATTCGCACGACAAATATCAAGTGAACAAAAGTACCTCCAATCAAGGGGCACGGCATGATCATTGTCCATCATCTGGGGCAGTTAAGTCAAGATTCGGAGAATCTCTCAAAAGGCCAGCCAGCTAGGGGCAAATCTCCATCTGAATCACTTGGGACATTGGACAGGACTTCCAGCAACGAACCTTGCATGATTAACGAAGATCTTCTGGTAGTATGGCAGCACAACACTAATAACAGTGACAACTCCCTGCACTCTGAGAGCATGGACATAGTCGGAAAAATACTACGCATAATCAAAGACCCTCTAGGTTGACACACCTAGGCAAAAATAAGGGCTTCCCGGCGAACCAAAAGGGTTCGGGCAAAATGAGGGATGAAAATGAAAAAATCTGTACACCCGACAAGTCGAAAACCTGAAAAGGCGGCTTGGGCAAAAATGGGCATCCTGGTAGACTGAAAACCCGAAAGGGCGGTCAAGGAAAAAGTTAGGGATCAAAAGCGTACGACTATGTCCCGGCATCTCGTCACTTGCCTACCGTAAGAAGATTTGTTAATCGGCAGGTATCAAGCACCTCATAGGCCTTCTTCTCCCGCAGAAACTGGGGCAATAAGAATTGTCTGAACGATCTAGTTGCTCTGTCCACCAAGGCGCCATGGTAGACTCAGCCAAAGAATATGACTAAGATACCTTCACTCCCCGTAGAGTAAGACAAGGTTCAGCAATACTCTCCTCCGAGCAGAGTTGGTCTCCCATCAGCCCCGAAAAGGCACAGTATCTCCAGCAAGTCAGCAACGCTCTCCCCAAGCAGAGTTAGCCTACTGTCAGCCTTAAGGAAGTTGGGTATCCCCAGAAAATCTTAATATTCCCCAGCGGAGTATACAGATGTTCCTAAGCAAGCATCCCCGGCAGTCTTAATATAAGATTGTTCCCCGGCGGGATATCAGACACCCCAGTGGAGCCATTCCCCAGTACAGTCAAAGTTTCCCCAGGAGAGTTGAATCATCCTCCCCAGTAGATTCTGGAAGCTTATCCCCGGTAGATTCTGGAAGCTTATCACCTGCAGAGTACATACGTCTCTCCCCGACCATATTCAAAGGTTATTCCCCACCAGAGCTTATAAATGGGTTATCCTCAGTTAATTACCACGGAAATATCGTCCTCGGCGAAGTTCTTCCTATCCCCCAGCGGAGTTCATCAAAATCCTCAACATAACTTATCAACGGTATCCCCAGCGGAGTTATCATCAAAACCTCAGCGAAGTATCTCTTCCCACAGAGTAATCTCTTCACCAAGTTTATTCCCCAACGGAGTCATCTTCTCCTACCGGTTTATTCTTGCAAACATATTTGTTCATCATTCCCCAGCGGAAGCGAAGAACTCCACTCTTCAACATCAGCCCAAGATTCAACAAGCTCCCGGCATCTGTCAAGGATTTATTTTCCCAGACGAAAATACATTCATAAACATCGCATCGTCATACCTCATGATACATGCATATAGGCATCATATCATACAATCTCATTTATGTCGAGAACATCATTGCTTGATCCATATCATGCATTGCATATGACTGACCTTTACCTTTCAGGAAGGATACAGTTAAATGATCAGCTGTGTCAAAGTAGACAAATACAGTCAGAAGAGACAAATCCAGTCAAAGAAGACAAATCCAGTCAAAAAAGACAAGTACAGTTAGATCCCAAAGGTTTTTCTGGTGCTCATCCAGTCAAAGAAGACAAGTCCAGTTGAAATTAATTCCTAAAGTCATCAAAGACAACCTGTCATTATAGACACCCGTCATTATAGACACCCGTCGTTATAGACACTCGTCGTTATAGACACACGTCGTTATAGACACCTGTCGTCATAGACACCCGTCGTTATAGACACCCGTTGTTATAGACATCTGTCATTATAGACACCTGTCATTATAGACACCCGTCATTATAGACACTCGTCGTTATAGACACCCGTCATTATAGACACCCGTCAATATAGACACCCGTCATTATAGACACCCGTCGTTATAGACACCCGTCGTTATAGACACCCATCTTCATAAACACTCGTCGTTATAGACACCCGTTGTCATAGACACTCGTCGTTATAGACACTCGTCATTATAGACACTCGTCGTCATAGACACTCGTCATCATAGACACCCTTCATTATAGACACCCGTCATTATAGACACCCGTCATTATAGACACTCGTCGTCATAGACACCCGTCGTCATAGACACTCGTCGTTATAGACAACCCGTCGTTATAGACACTCGTCGTCATAGACACTCGTCGTTATAGACACTCGTCATTATAGACACTCGTCGTTATAGACACTCGTCGTCATATACACTCGTCGTCATAGACACCCGTTGTTATAGACACTCGTTGTTATAGACACCCGTCGTCATAGACACCCGTCGTTATAGACACCCATCGTTATAGACACCCGTCGTTATAGAAACTCGTCGTTATAGACAACCCGTCGTCATAGACACTCGTCGTTATAGACACTCGTCGTTATAGACACTCGTCATAGACACTCGTCGTTATAGACACTCGTCGTTATAGACACCCATCGTCATAGACACCCGTCGTTATAGACACCCGTCGTTATAGACACTCGTCGTTATAGAAACCCGTCGTTATAGACACCCGTCGTTATAGACATCCGTCGTTATAGACACCCGTCGTTATAGACATCCGTCGTTATAGACACCCGTCGTTATAGACTCTTGTCGTTATAGACACCCGTCGTTAAAGAAAACCCGTCGTCATAGACAACCCGTCATAGACAACCCGTCAATAAAGACAACCCGTCCAAGAGACAACTCGTCAAAAAAGACAAAACCTCCTGGTTCAGTTAAATCGGTTCCTAGAGATTTTTCTGAGATAACCTGTCAGTAGAGACAACCCATCAACCTTTTGAAGTTCCAGATTCGATACCTGTATCTAGCCAGGGCATATCTGTGAGTGATTAATTGTAGATTCGATACCTGTATCAAGCCAGGGCATATCTGCATGAAGAGTTTGAAGATCAACACCTGTGACAGGCCAGGAAATTATCTTTCTTTCTCAGGTACGCAAGTTCTCGCTAAGGAATCTCTTACGCGATCGACAACTTCAGATGGCATCTTTAAGCCCATCTCCACAACTATCCATTACACTTCCAAATGGCATCTATAAGCCCATTCCCGACAAGGTTCTATCACATCTCCAGATGGCATCTATAAGCCCATCCTCCCATACCATCTTTCCAAATGGCATCTATAAGCCCATTCTCGACATCACATTGTTGATACTCCACTATGTGAGTGCAAATTTCTGGGCACTCTAGTGTTCAATCATCTTCCACCCTCGCATCATGAAAGGCTCGCAAGCCAATCTACATCCTCAGGTCTAAGAAGATTGAACAGGGGCAACTGTTGTACCCCAAAATTTGCCCTCCCATATTCTTCAAGATTTGTCAAGATCAATCTTCAAATGGATCAAAGGGTTGCACAGTCAAACATCCTCCTAAGCCAGTCAGAAACTAGGGTTTTGGTTCTTGCAAGGAAGTTGAGGTTTTCAATGGTCCAATCAAGCCCCATAGGCCTATATACATTTCCAAGCATCTACATGCCAAGTTTCAAGACTCACAGCATCAAGTTGCACAGTCAAAAGCCCTAATTGCTTCACAACCAACTGTAGGGGTAAAATGGTCATTTGACAGTCAAAAGTCAAAAAATTTGGTCAACATCTTATTTTGAAGCCACAATCATCATTTGATAAAGTCTTGATCATGATTCCACAAGCATGGCTCAAAAATCATCAAAGATGCAAAAGTTTCTATTTTTGGACAGTTGAAAAGTCAACTGTAACTTGACCAAGGCATAACTTTTGCATGGTTCATCAGAAAAATCCCATCCAATGCTCATTTTGAAGGGGATGACATTTCCTACAACTCATCTTCACACTCCAAGTCCAAGAAATGCCCTCACAAAAAGTTGTCAATTTCTACATTATAGGTCAATTTCAAAAGTCAACAAAAAGGCACTTCAAGTCAAAGACCATAACTTAAGATTGGTAAATACAAATGACATGGAACCAAAGGCATTGGTTAGAGGACTTCAATACCTTTCCAAAATGTCCAAGAACATGTTCATAGGATCAAAATTGAGCAAGATATGCATTGGAGAAGTTGGGAAATTTTTTGGAATTTGCAAAAGTCAACTTTGCCCAAAACACCTCATTTTTGCTAATGGGCCTCAAATTCTTTCTTGAAACATTGTCCAAGGCCTATGCACGACCCAATGAGCTTAAATTTATTTATTTTCTTATTTTTAATTAATTGAATTGAATTTTTATTAATATTAATTCATTTAATTCATTTAATTGTAGGAAAATTCAAAAGATATGGTTTTCAAATCTTTTGTGAAGCAAATAAGATCAGGGCAAGCTGGCAACTTCGTGCATCCATCAAAGAGGCAAAAATATCCAAAATTGGCAAGGTTTTTCAATCAAAAAGATTGAAAAATATTTGATTGGAAATCAAAGATGCAAAACATTATTCCATGGATTCTTGGACAAGTTTGTACCCTAATTCCATTCCAATACAAATACTGAAGCAAACCCTAAAGCCTTGGACGTGCAAAACTGCTGCAAAGAACCCTTATCAAATTGAAAAAATTCTAAGAAAGCTTGAAACTGAATTCCCCTTTCCAGGCCCTTTCAAGGAGATTTAAAGATTCAAACACGTTGCTGGGACACTCAGGAACCTATTGCAATCACAAACAAGCTCTAACACTCAAAGAATCACTCGCTTCAGTCACACGATTTGCCTAATTTTTCTAGAATCGAAACTCATAATTCTTGCATATTTAACATGATATAATTGTTGCTTTGCATTTCTATGACCTTTCTGAAGCTGATGATATAGGTTAATTGCATTATGGTGCCCTGAAACGTAAACTACCATGGACGAATTCTAGGTTTTCAAAGCTCTCAATTTAGGGCTTTACAGCATAAGTAAAATCAGAACCAATGATACCCATGGTTGAACTCAGAATGACAAGACGAATTCAACACCATGCTCGCGCCCTATTTATATAGCTTACAGACCTAATCGCTATTTTTTGGCCATGATGTTTTGTGGGGGTTAAAAACCCCCGCTATCTTGTTTTTGTTTTACAGGAAAAATGATGAAGATGAAGACGTGTGTGTGCATGATTGGTCCATTTAAATGAAACGCGCGCTTTTTCATAATTGTTAGCATATGCTGTTGTTTTATATAATATATTTGTTGCCTATTATTATAACAAAAGCGTGCGCTTGGCTTAGTGGAAGAGGACGTGTCTGGCAATCAATGGGACCTGGGTTCGATTCCCAGGTCCCCCCAAACGCTTATTCTATTTTTTCATAATATGCTCACATGCAGCGCTTGTCCAGAATTCCATCATGCAACCTCACAAATCAGCCTGCCAAGTGGCCATGAAGCTCAATCCAAAGGCCAGGGATGGTTGACCACCATGTTCTCCAGTCAAAGCGTGCATAGCCAATCCAGAAAGTCAACAGGCTTAAGCTTCTTGGGCCTAAAATCTGCAAAATAAACCTCTATACATGGGCCATCACACCCCCCTGGTTTGCTATTTTTATTTTCTTTACTTTTAATTCTTTTAATTATTATAATTATTATTATTAATTCATAAACAAATTATTTTTCATATTAAATTCAGAAACTCAAATATTTATAATATTTATAATATCTTTATTATTCATTATTTTTACTAATTATTATTATTTTTGTAAATAAAATGTAAATTAATTAAATTAGTTAAATTAGGTTAACTTTAACTTTTTTACAATAAATAAAATAAACTTAGAATTAGGTTTCACTAACTTTTCTTTTTATTTTCATAAAACATAAAAAACACAAAAAAAACATTTTTTTCTTGTAAATAATTAATTAATTAATTAGGTTTAGGTTTAATATTTGATTAATTGCAAAAAAAGGACAAACTACTTTCTTTATTTCTTAAAAGGGTCAAAACCCTAAGGACGTTCCCGATTTAAATTCTTTCGTGCATTATTCTTATTTCGATTATTGATGTATCTGCTCAAAGGATGTAATAGTTAATTAGGATTTTATCGTTTTATTTATTTTCTGCATTTATTTTCCAAAACGGGTTTTTGTTTTTGGCGATGTATAGACCCGCTCCTTGTAATAGCGTAGATTCATATTTCCGCACTTTATTTTCCGCACTCTTAACTGTTAATATGCATGCAAGACTTGGATGAAAATTAAAAACAACTCGTAGATCACCATGATACGTGTACAAGATAATATAATATGAAAACAACACACATGCACATGCCACTCCTAGGGTACGCCTCACTGGTTGCCTCGAACGTGGTCGTCAAGTATAGGGTGTCTTAGAGGTCGCCCTCTTGTCTAAGATCCAGTTGCCTCGAAACGGTTGCCTCGGATAAAAAAGGATATAGGACATTAGGGTTACTTCTAAGGTGTCCTACTATTGCTTCAGTGACCACACTGTCCCTTAATCGAATTTACCCGAATACCTCCAATGATGGTGCTACCTACTTCTCAATGGTGGGATAGCACTATCTAAAGGACTCTTACACAGCCTAATTCCTTAGAGTAGGTAGATTCTCCTGGGTACTTGCTCTCTTCAAAACAAACAAAACACCTTTTCACATTCACACTTTCAAAAAGTTTTCAAACAACACTTCATACACTCTTGAGGACAGATACAAGAGTTAAATCGAAGTTTTCAAAAATAAACTATTTCAAAACCCACACACACTTGAAAAGGAAACAATTTTTGAAAACATAAGAGCAAGTACCTAAGAGCCCATGGATAACCACGGATATAAAGGGTGTTAACACCTTCCCTTTCTATAAATCTACCTCCCGAACCGAGAAACATCTCGAAGAGGAATTTTACTGTGCTTTTGTCCTTTCCATGTTGGAGAACATAAAAGACGGTGGTGACTCTTGCTTACCGCGACATTTCGCGAACCAGCTTAAAAAACAGTCAGTTCTATTTCCACCGATCACACCAAGAATTTCTATAAAAAGTTCTTCCCTACAATGTTTTATATCTCATTGAGATCTACAACTTTCATGTTGGAAGATTCCTTTGAATCATCTTGCATCATGGTGAAAATTTGACACAAAGTTATGAAAAAAACATGAATTTTCCAACACTTAGAAAAAATTCCAAGTCTTGGAATTTTGACTTTTTGGTTTATTGATGAACAAGTTTCATATTTTGACATTTCTTGATGAATTTTCTTTGAAACTTAATTTTGATCAAAAAGTCAAAGTTTGACTCTTCAGTGTACAGTTGACTTTTCATTAGTTGACTGAAATTCAATTATCAATCAATTGGACTTGAGAAATGTTTTGAGCCATGCCATTAGGTAAAAATGATGCATTTGAATCCTTGAGATCATGTCTTGGACCAATAAGTCATGTGTTAGATCAAAAGTAAAAAATTGAGCCTCCTCAGTCAAAACCCTAATTTTGACCATTTTGCCCTTTTGATGATCTGATCAAATTTCCTGAGGAATTGTGATCCAAACTTGATTAAATGACATATATCAGTTCATGATGTTGATATGGATAAAAAATGATGAAGTTTGACTGCAAATTGACCACAATTGACTTTTTCCTCAATATAGTTGATTTTAGGTCAACTGATCAATTGACATAGCAAAAATGTGATCCAAGACTTGAAACTTGACATGAGCAATCTTGATGGTCCAAAGTGATCCATGAAAGTCATATGGGGCATTAAAAGTCCATTTTCCTTGTGCAATCTCAAACCCTAATTTGAGCCATCAGTGCTTGAGGAGGTGTCTTGAGCTGATCAAACTTTGTGTAGTCTTGAATCCATGGAGATCTTCTGAGATATTTCTTGAGAAATGAGAGGGGAAATTTTGAGGTACAACAGCTTCCCCTGTTTAATCTTCTTAGAACTGAAGAGTTAGATTGGTGGATCCGTCATTCATGACTTGAAGGTGAAAGATGATTGAACACTAGAGTGCGCAGAAATTTGCACTCGAAGATGTGTTGGGAATGGGCTTATATATGAAATTTGGAGGAATGATGGTAAACACTGGAAGAAGAATAAACACAAATCTTTGGTCGATTTATACTAGAACTTGATATTTTACCTGTGGGGAAAAAAGGGTTAGTTAAATGCAGATGTATGCATGGCATTCTCATGATGAATGAGATTGTGCTAAATGCATTTCGTATGCATATGCTATGATGTATGAATGTGGGATGCATATTTGTCCGAGAAAGTAAATCCATGACTACTGTTGAGAAGTTCTGGGAAGCTGAATCCCGGATTGCTGTGGGGGACAAAGAATATACGTATCTTCAAATTTTGTTGAGAGGATGCTTCCATTGGGGATAATCTCTTGAATGTTAGTTGTTATCTGGTCGGATCCAGGCTTCACAACAACTTGTTGAGGATGAGGGAGCCAACTGTTATCTGGTCGGATATCCAGGCTTCACAGCAACTTACTGGGGAAGAAAAAATTAACTGTTATCTGGTCAGATCCAGGCTTTGCAGAAAATTTCTTAAAATTGAATTGTTATCTGGTCGGGTTCCAGGCTTCGCAGATCTTTGAGGTGGATAAAATTAATTTCTATTTGAACAGATCCAGGCTTCACAATAAACTTGTCTGAAGAGATATAGTGGAACTGATATCTGGTCGGATCCAGGCTTCACAATGACTTGAAGTGGTAACTACTATCTGGTCGGGTCCAGGCTTCATAGTTTTTTCTTCGAAAAGTTATACTATTATTTGGTTGGGTCCAAGCTTCATAGTGACTTGTTGGGGATTGTTTGTTATCTGGTCAGATTCTAAGCTTCACAACGAATTTCTGAGGGAATAAAGTTAATTGCTATCTGGTCGGATCCATGCTTCACAACAACTTACTTGAAAAGATGAAGTTGGACTGATATCTGGTTGGATCCAGGCTTCACAGTAACTTGATGGGGTAGAGGTAAACTCTACTAGGGAAAAGAAATCAATACATTGTCTGGTTGAATCTAGGTTCTTCAATATCTTGAAGATTTTAAACTTGTATTTGGTCGGGTACAGGCTTCAAAGTACTTGGAGAAGTTACACTATTATCTGGTCGGGTCCAGGTTTCAGTGTCTTGAGAAGTCAACTATTATCTGGTCGGGTCCAGTCTTTATAGTATTTGAGAAGTTAAACTAATATCTGGTTGGGTCCAGGCTTCATAGTATATTTAGAGGTTAACTATTATCTGGTCAGGTCCATGCTTCATAGTGTTTTGAAAGTTGTACTATTATCTGGTCGAGTTCAGGCTTCATAGTGTTTGAATGAATGAAGTTGATTGTTATCTGGTTGGATCCAGGCTTCACAGCAACTTTTGGAGATAGAAAAGGCTTTATTGATGACTTTACTTGGGATTAGGGGTTGTGGCCCTTTTATTTGTATCAGTTTGAGAGGAAAACTCAAGCTGGAGAGGATTGATTCAGCTGGGGAATCTGTAGTTTGTTGGGGAAATAAACCATGTTGGGGAAATAAACCATGTTGATGAATACTTGACGAACTAATGACGAGGTGAGTTATTTTAGGAAGAGATCCATAAGGCTTCTTCTTTTAGGACCAACTTAGCTGGGGAAAGAATTGTCAGGAGATTGAGACTTTGACTGGGAATCAACCTATGAAAAGATACTTTATGGGTAACTCTGTTGGAGAAAGGTTTATTGTCGCCGTCCTTGTGGGATAATGCTAATGAAATAACTCTGTGGGGATATTCCATATACATTAAAGAGATGCTTGTTGCTGCTTAGCAGGACACATATGCCAAATAGTTTTAATTATGTTCACATGCATATGCTCATTCAATTTTAGTCTTTGGACAATTTTGCATTCAAAACAAAAACAGAAAGTTTACACTTCAAAGTATATTTGTATTAATATTTTGCCCATGAATAGGCGTTTTGTACAAAGAGACTGTAAGAGGAAATCGTCGAAAAGAATACAAAATTTTAAAAACAAAGATAATAGCCCTATGGAAGTGATCTCATTGCATTCTAACTCTAGTATTGCCCCAATGTCTTCGAATGCCCCTTGTCGTTGACAGAAGTTGATTGGATTGATCTTGGACCATTTGAACTCGGACCTTGGTAATAAATTTGACTGTGGTGATTCCACGGGACATAGTCATACGCTTTCAATGCTTAATTTTTGCCTGGACCTCCCTTTCGGGTTTTCAGCCCACCAGGATACCCATTTTTGCCCAAGTCACCCTTTCGGGTTTTCAACTTGTCGGATGTACAATCTTTTGCATATATCCCTAATTTTTTCCCAAACCTTTTGGTTTGTCGGGATGCCCTTATTTTTCCTAGGTGTGTCAACCTAGCGGGTCTCTTATGCATAGTATTTTTTAACTATGTTCGTGTTCACAGGATATGGGAAGTCTTCACCATCCATGGTAGTCAGCATCATGGCACCACCAGAGAAAACTCTCTTGACAACAAATGGCCCTTCGTAAGTGGGAGTCCATTTGCCTCTGGGGTCGCCTTGTGGCAGAATGATGCGCTTTATCATCAAGTCACCAGCTTGATATACTCGAGGCTTGATCTTTTTGTTGAAAGCCTTGATCATGCATTTTTGGTACATTTGACCGTAACAAACAGCAGCCAGTTGATTTTCATCGATCAAGTTCAAATGATCCAATCTTGTCTAAATCCACTCGCCTTCGCCTGGGCTTATTTCATTCATGATCCTTAGTGAGGGAATCTCAACTTCCACTGGAAGAACAGCTTACATGCCATAGACTAAAGAAAAGGGAGTTTCCCCAGTTGATGTTCTAGCTGAAGTGCGGTAGCCATGAAGAGCAAACAGCAACATCTCATGCTAGTCCTTGTAGGTCACTACCATCTTCTGCATGATCTTCTTAATGTTTTTGTTGGCCGCTTCGACTGCGCCGTTCATTTTAGGTCTATAATGAGAAGAATTGTGATGCTTGATTTTGAACTGAGTGCAAAGTTCCATAATCATAACATTGTTGAGGTTAGTCCCATTGTCGATAATGATCCTTTTGGGGACACCGTAGTGGCATATAAGGTTCTGTTTGATGAACCTAGATACCACACTCTATGTGACTGAGGTAAATGAGGCGGCTTCGACCCATTTGGTGAAATAGTCGATAGTGACAAGAATGAAGCGATGTCCATTGGAAGCAGTGGGTTTGATCTCTCCAATCATGTCAATGCCCCCACATTGCAAATGGCCACGGAGCGGTCATGACGTTCAGAGGGATAGGAGGCACATGGACTTTGTCAGCATAGATTTGGAATTTATGGCAAGTTCTTGAATGTTGATGGCAATCAGTCTCCATTATTGACCAATAGTAACCAGCTCTATGGATTTTCTTTGCCATAGTATGTCCTCTAGAATGAGTCCCAAAGAGACCATCGTGTATATCTTCCATAATTTCCTCTGCCTCCTTCTTGTCCACACATCGGAGTAGAGTAGAGTCATGGTTACGTTTGTACAAAATTCCATTACTTAGGAATAATTTGGTTGCAAGTCTTCGTAATAACTTTCTGTCATTAATGGATGCTCCTTCAGGGTACTCTTGTGCTTCAAGGTATCTCGTCACCTCATGGTACCATGACTTTTCTGTATCAGTGTCAAGCTCGTAGTAGTGCGTAGGCTCGTCAAACTTTTCAATTGTAATAAAAGGAGATTCGTTGTCCCATTTGACTTTGAACATAGAAGACATGGTGGCCAAAGCATCGGCTAGATGATTTACTTCCCTAGGGAAGTGTTCAAAGGTGACCTCTTCGAAGTAAGGAATCAAAGATAGCACAAGTTCCTTGTAAGGGATAAGATTAGGGTGTTTAGTGTCCCAATCTCCTTTTACTTGGATAATCACCAGAGCAGAATCACCAAACACATTCAAATGCTTGATCCTCAAATCAATGGCGGCCTTCAAACCCAAAATACATGATTCGTACTCAGCCATGTTGTTCGTGCAATCGAAGCATAATCTGGAAGTGAAAGGAGTGTGGAAACCTTCAGGGGAAATGATCATAGCACCAATTCCATTACCCAAGGCGTTGGAAGCCCCATCGAAGACCATAGTCCATCGGGATCCTTGTTCAGGTCCGTCATACGGTACAGGTTTCGCACAGTCGGTCACTAGTATGATGTTCTCATCCGGGAAGTCAAAGTTCATAGACTGATAATCATCAACAACTTGATGGGCCAAATCATCTACTAACACACTTCCTTTGATGGCCTTTTATGTTGTGTACTGAATGTCGTATTCAGTCAAGATCATTTGCCATCTAGCGATCCATCCGGAAAGAGTGGGTTTCTCGAAGATGTACTTGATTGGGTCCATCTTAGAAATCAATAGGGTGGTATGAGTCAACATATACAGTCTTAACCGGCAAGCAGCCCATGCCAGAGCGCAGCAATTTTTCTTGAGCAGTGAATATCTGGTTTCACAGTCGGTAAACTTTTTGCTCAGGTAGTAAATAGCATGCTTTTTTCGGCCAGACTCGTCATGTTGGCTCAAAACACACCCCATAGAATTCTCTAGTACAGTCAAGTACATGATCAAGGGTCTTCCTTCAACTTGAGGCATGAGAATTGGATGTTCTTGCAGATATTCTTTGATTTTGTCGAAGGCAGCTTGGCATTCATCATTCCATCCGACTACTTGATCTTTCTTCAAGAGTTTGAAGATTGGCTTACAAGTAGCAGTTAAGTGAGATATGAAGCGAGCGATGTAGTTAAGACGACCCAAGAATCTTCTAACCTCCTTTTCAGAGTGGGGGACTGGAATTTCTTGGATGGCCTTTACATTGGCAGGATCGACTTTGATGCCTTTACCACTGACAACAAAACCTATAAGCTTTCTAGATCATACTCCGAATGTGCACTTATTAGGGTTCAGCCTCAACTTGTACTTTTTCAGCCTCTCAAATAGCTTGTACAGGTGACTGAGATGTTCCTCTTCAGTTTGTGATCTTGCAATCATATCATCCACATATACCTCTATTTCATGATGGATCATATCATGAAATAAAGCTACCATAGCTCTTTGATATGTTGCCCCTGCATTCTTCAACCCGAACGACATGACCTTGTAGAATAAGGTGCCCCATTGCGTAATTAAAGTGGTCTTCTCCATGTCTTCAGGAGCCATCCTAATTTGGTTATAGCCAGAGAAACCATCCATAAAAGAGAAGACTTTATGCTGAGCAGTTTTATCGACCAAGACGTCAATATGAGGTAGAGGGAAGTCATCCTTGGGGCTTGTCCTATTCAGATCCCTATAATCTGCGCACATATAAACCTTTTCGTCTTTCTTTGGCACCGGAACCACATTGGCAACCCATTGAGGATAAGATGTCACAGCTAGGAATCATGCATCAAATTGTTTCATCACTTCAGCTTTTATCTTCTCAGACATGTCAGGCCTCATGCGATGAACTTTTTGTTTGACAGAAGGACAATCTTCCTTTTCCGGAAGACGATGGACTACAATGTCGGTATCTAACCTTTGCATATCTTCATACGACCATGCAAACACTTCCACATAATCATTCAACATCTGAACCAGTCTGCTTTTGACATTGATCTCTAGGTTAGTGCCGATCTTGACCTCTTTCTCGTCTGTCTCAGTACCCAGATTGATGACTTCAACTAACTCTTCGTGCGGCTGAATATATTTTTCCTCGTGCAATAGAAGTCTGGATAGTTCTCCCGGTATTTCACAATTTTCCTCGCCTTCGTCTTCGACTTGGCTAATTGGACATTCGAAATCATAGTTGGCAATAGTAGAGTCATTGTAAATGATATCCAGAGTGGATGTGGACCTACAAGAGTGTGTGTGTGTGTGTGTGTGTGTGTGTGTGTGTGTGTGTGTGTGTGTGTGTGTGTGTGTGTGTGTGTGTGTGTGTGTGTGCATGTAAGATACATGGCTATTTGAAAAATGTATTTAAAGAGAAATAAAGACAATGAGCACAAAGATTTGAATGCAAAAGTCCAATGATTTGTATTTAATGATCATATGATAAGATGAACATAAATAAAACCCTTGACAAATGGACCAAAATGCCTCGGGCTAGACACATGGCTTAAAAGTCATTGTTTAATATTACAGACAAAATGTTCTTGAATTAAAAGAAAGCAATAAACGAGTAATTACTCCTCAACGAAGGAGATGAGAACGAAGTTCTTTGCGTGCCAATTGTTGAGCTCCATTGTAGTAGGATATACCCAATCTTCAAATGCAACCTCATCATCAGAATCACCCACGGCGTTAACTTTATGACTGCCAATACGGAGAAGGGGCTTCCCTGCGCGAGCGCGCCTTACTTCTTTCTAAGCCTTGATAGTAAAACCTAGACCAAATTTGTATGCTTTGAACGGGATCTCGGGGAGTTTCCCCCAAGTATCACAACTTCCTTCTTCGACTGCAGCACGAGCATCTTTGAACGAAATCATCTTTGGCACGACCTTACCAGCTTTGGACACATTAGAGGAACAATTGGCAGTAGCAACCAATGGTGGCACAACTTCAAAATCCTGACACGGGGTCTCTATAAATTTGCCATCCATCTCTACGTACTTGAAAGAGTTGAGGTGGCTCAACATGAACTCCTCCTCACCACAGGCAGTGACAATTCTTCCTTTAACTGGATACTTGAGCTTTTGGTGAAGTGTTGACATTACTGCCCTAACTCCATGGATCCAAGGGCGACCTAGCAAACACGAGTAGGCAGGACGGATATCCATGATGTAGAAAGTAGAGTTGAAAATCTGTGAGCCCATCTTGATTGGGAGATCCACTTCTCCATGAACTGTCATTTTGGACCCATCAAAAGCCCTCACAATAATATCACTTGGTTTTAAAACTAATCCTTCACAGTCTAAACGGTCCAAATCCCCCTTGGGTAGCACGTTTAAAGAAGAGCCAGTGTCAACCAGAACATGTGCTAGGGCAGTCCCCTTACACTCAACAGAAACATGCAGAGCTTTGTTATGGTTCTTTCCAAGTGGCATCAGATTAACATCTGAGAACCCTAAACCATTATCCGTTGTCAAGCTTGCCACACAATTTTCAAACTGGTCAATTGTGGTCTCATGAGGGACATGAGCCTTCTTCAAGAATTTTATTAACGCCCGAGTGTGATACGGTGGGAGAACTGACTTGGGTGTTTTGCATTTGTATTCGCAAATGTTGCAGTTTAGCAAGAGTCGGCATCGACTTTTCTTTTATCCAAAAGGAAAGGTAAAAAAGCACAGGAAAGACCTTTAGAGATGTTTTCTTGAGTTCGGGAGGTAGATTATGAAAAGGGAAGGTATTAACACCCTTTTCATCCATGGTTTTCCATGGGAACTTAGTTACTTTCTAGATCACTTGCTTTTGTTTGAAATTGTGCTTTGTGCGGTTTTTGAAAGTATTTTAGAAAGGCGTCATCGTTTAGGCAAACTTTGTAATGATTCTCGTTCGTAAGAATGTGTACAAAGTGTTGATCCTTTGAAAAATGTTTTCAAATTTGAAAGATGTTTTGAAATGTGTGTGTTTGTTTTGAAAATAGCAAGGATATTTGTTTTGAAATGGAGCAAGTAACTAGAAGCAATCTACCTACTCAAATGTCTTTCTTGTTCATTTTCTTTTCCTTTGACATTGTTGTCTTACCGTTGATTTGGCAAGAAACCATATCTTTGGATGTAAAAGGGACGGGAAGGGGTCATTGTATAACCATGATTAGCAATGTTGTAAGATATCTTAGCATTTTCTTTTAAGGGACTAAGATCATTTTTTGAAAGGCAATTGTAGATAGCGTCTTCGAGGGACTATGATCTTGTATTTTGTGTGTTTTTGCTAAGATACCTTACATGCGTAATATGGTCATTTTTGTAAGGCAACCAAGTGGATTTACCCTAGGGGTGCTTGTGTGCAAGTGTGTTGATTTCATGCTTTGTTTTTGTCTGGATTATGGGTTGTCTATTTGTTATTTTCATCTTATCATACACGTCCTAATTACTAACAATATATGAAAGCAATAAAAATGCGGAAAAGTAAAGCCCTGCGCTATTACAATCATTAGGGGGATGGGGTGTACAAATTTTCAAATGGGGATTGCAAATTAAATCCTAAGTTACTATTACAACCACATTGAATGGATAAGAATGTATAAGAAATGTAAAATGCTTATTTTGTTTAAGAAAAGAAATAAGTTTTGTTCAAGAAAATATTTTGATCTTTTTATGTTGAAAGAAATAAAATATAATATGTGAACATGAAATATTTTTGTTTTTTTTTTATTAATGAAAAATAAAAGTTATGGTAAGAAATAACAAAGAGAAGGAAGACAGGATCAACGCAAATGCGGAAATAGGAGAGGGTCAGAAGTTCTGACTCTGACATGATGCAAAAACAGAAACAACATTAATAGAAATAGGGAAAGTCAGAAGTTCTAGATTTCCTGAGAACACAGAAGTTTTCAGAAGTTCTGATGCAACTGGCAGAACTTTGCCTCTCCTCTCCATGCTATTCAGAACATCTGCAACTTAGTCATTTCTAAACAGAACATAAGTTGCGCATATAAAAGTTATGACAAGTTTCATGATGTTACAGAAACAAGAGATATCAGAAATATAAATTAGAAGCAAACATGAATTTGCTAATCCTAATTCTGAGTCCTAATTTCTTCATGAATCTCTGAACTGGAATTCCCTCTATTTAGGCAGGCAGATGCATGAAATCTCAGAATATGTACATCATCAGAATCAGAATATCTACATTGTGTTTTAAAACATGTAAATCTGACAGTGCCTAAGTAATATGATGAGAGTCAGCAGAAGCTTACCTTGCAGCTGGAAAATACTGTAAGCTGGAACCTGGTTCTGACCGCCTGTGATGTTTTGAACAGCTTCCTTACGTGTTCAGCAGGCTGGAAACTTTCAACTTGGGTTGTAAATGATTAGAGAATTCTGGAACAGCCAAGGGGTAAAGTTCTGACTTTTTTGAGGTGGATATTGATGGAGAGGGTATTAAAGTCTGGCTACAGAAGTTAGGGTGGCTTTTGAATGTATGTCAGAAACTGTATGGGTGGTTTTGGTCAAGAAACACTTGGGGAAAATGGAGTTTGAAGGCAAGAATCAAAATCTAAAAGGTTTTGTATTTTTGTGTTTACAGTTTTTTTGGACTCTTGGAATTTTTGCAGGGGTTTAAGACTTTTCTTTTCTCAAATTTTCCACCTCTTTTCAAAGGCCAATGGAGTTCAATTTATAGGCAAAGGTTTAGTAGTTTGGAGAGGTCAAGTGGCACCAACGTCATATGCTAGGCGCTGACTTACTCTTGAAGTAAGCTTAAACAAGCATGGTTCAAGGCACAAAGTAGGATGGTCAGCGGGTTTAGCAGCGCCTAAGCTGGATTTGTCAGCACGAATTAAGGAAAAGCAAAAGCAACACATGGGCCTAGCATACTTTTGCACAAAAGTTTGCTTTCCCAAGACAGTAGAGGTACATGTGGGGGAAATCCCTTGGATAAAGACTCAAAAGTGGTTATGAGCATTAAAAGATGATGAGATTTATCAAATCAGAAATCCTGCCATGTGAAATTATGCATCATTTCTTAATTATGGATCAGAAGTTCAGCTTCAGCGTAACATCCAACCTCTGATCTTTGTATCTCCTTGCTCCAGCATGTCCTGAAGGAGCTCTCAGACTTTCTAGGAAGCTTGCAGAATGCTTCTTAACCTTCTTTAAATTACCCTTGCAAACTCTGACTTGAACCTTTGTGAAAACTTTCCCAGAAGTTCTGACCAAACTCTGTCTTGAAAGTGTCCAGAATTTGCTGAGTGTTTCAGTTTCAAGGACGTGTCTTTGAGGAGTTATAACTTGAAATCCCAGCATTTCCAGGAGAAGTTCTGTTCTGCAATGTTTTAGATCTCATTGAAATCTATAACTATTAAATCAGAAGCTCTTCCAGAATCAGCTTGCATTATGGTGATAATCTGATCAGAAGTTCTGAGCTTTTCATGTTTCTTAAACACAGAAAAATTCTAAGTATTTTAGAATTTTGATTTTTTTCCAGAGTAAATTGACTTTTGATTTTCTTTATGAACAAACTTCATATTTCAACATGTCTTGATGAAATATGATTCTTGAAATTTGATTTTGATCCAAAAGTCAAAGTTTGACTTTTCAGTGTGCAAATGACCATTTTGCCCTTGTGAATGACTTGCTTGGAGAATTGATAACTTCAAGGCTTGGAAATAGATGGAAGAAAACTTGGGGTCCAGGGTGATCCTTCGTGAAATGAGAGGGCAAATTTTGGGGTACAACAGTTGCCCCTGTTCAAACTTCTTGAACCTGAAGAGTTAGATTGGCGGATCCGCCATTCGTGACTTGAAGGTGAAAGATGATTGAACACTAGAGTGCCCAGAAATTTGCACTCGACGATTGATGGTGAATGGGCTTATAGATTCCATTTAGAGGGATGTTGGTAAACGCTGGAAGAAGTATCAGCACAAATCTCTTGTTGATTTATACTAAAACTTGATGTTTTACCTGTGAGAAAAAGAATTAGTAAAATGCAGATGCCTTCATGATGTTCACCAGATATGGTATTATGCTAAATGCATATGGTATGCACATGCTATGATGTATGAATGTGAGGTATATGTTTTTGTTCGGGAAAATAAATCCCTGACTACTTCTGAGGAAATTATGGGAGGTTGAATCCCTGATTACCGTTGGAGATGAAAGATATGCATATCTTCAAATTTTATTGAAAGGATGCTTTTGCTGGGGAATATCGTTCAAATGTCAGTTGTTATCTGGTCGGATCCAGGATTCACAGTTGCTGAGGATAAAGTAGTCGACTTCTATCTGGTCGGATCCAGGCTTTATGGTAACTTACTGGAGGAAGAGGTGAATTAACTGTTATCTGGTCGGATCCAGGCTTTGCAGAAAATTCCTTGAAATTGAATTATTATCTGGTCGGATCCAGGTTTCACAATAACTTGCTGGGGATATGGAAGTTAACTGTTATCTGGTCAGATCCAGGCTTCATGGTTTTTGGAAAGTTGTACTATTATCTGGTCGAGTCCAGGCTTCATAGTGTCTTTCTGGGGATCATGGTTAATTGTTATTTGGTTGGGCTCCATGTTTCACAATAAACTGTTTGAAAAACTGTCATCTGGTCGGGTCCAGGCTTTGCAGATTTCTGAGGTTGATGAGGTCAATTGTTATCTGGTCGGATCCAGGTTTCACAATAAACTGTTTGGGGATTTAGTTGTTATCTGGTCGGTTTCCAAGTTTCACAACGAATCTCTGAGGAAGATTGCTATCTGGTCGGATCCAGGTTTCATAACAACTTGCTTGAAAAGATGGAAATGAAAATTGATATCTGGTCGGGCCCAGGTTTCTCAGCAATCTGTTGGGGATATGGAGGCAACTCTACTGGGGAAAAGAAGTTAAACCTTGATCGGGTTGAGTTCATGTTCTTCTATATATTTGAAGAGTTGGGCTATTATCTGGTCGGGTCCAGGTTTCATAGCATTTTGAAATTGAGATCAATTGTTATCTGGTCGGATCCAGGTTTCAGATATTCAAACTGTTATCTGGTCGGGTCCATGTTTCAGTAATTGAAGAAGTCAAAATATTATTTGGTCGGGTCCAGGCTTTAGTAATAACTTGAAAAGTGTGCTAATATCTGGTCGAATCCAGGCTTCATAGCATCTTTTGAAATTGAGATCAACTGTTATCTGGTCGGATCCAGGTTTCAGATACTCAAACTGTTATCTGGTCGGGCCCAGGTTTCAGTAATTGAAGAATTCAAACTATTATCTGGTTGGGTCCAGGCTTCAGTAATAACTTGAAAAGTGTGCTAATATCTGGTTGGATCCAGGCTTCATAGCATTTTTTGGAGATAGTAAAGGCTTTGTTGACGGCTTTACTGGGGATCAGGGGTTGTGGCCCTGTGATTTGCAATAATCTGAAAGGGAAATTCAAACTAGAGAGTGTAGACTCAGTCGGGTAAGGCAGAGTCAGCTTGGGGAAGATACACTCAACTGAGGATAATAGACTCCGTTTGGGGGTAATAGCCTTAGCTGGGGAAGATATACTCAGCTGGGAAAATACACTCAGCTGGGAATGATAGGCTCAGCTGGGGAACTTCGTGGTGTCTTGATTGTTCTATGTTGAGAAATTTGAATTCGGATGGGGAAATAACCCTGTTGGGGAAATAAACCCTGTTGGGGAAGTAAATTTCCTTTAGGAAGAGATCCTCGAGGCTTCAACTTGTAAAAATTAACTTAGTTGGGGATAAAGCGACCAAGAGGTCGAGACTTTGGTCAGAGATTATCCTATGCAAAGATACTTTGTGGGCAACTCCGTCGGGGAAAGGTTTATTATCGCCGTCCTTATGGGGATAATGATGATGAGATAACTCTGTGGGGCTATTTCATATACATTAAAGAGATGCTTACTGATGCTTAGGAGGACATATGTTCCAAATAGTTTTAATTATGTTCATATGCATATGTTCATTCAATTTTAGTCATTGGACAAATTTGCATTCAAAACAAAGACAGGAATTTTGCACTTCGAAGTGTATTTGTATTGATATTTTGCCCCTGAATAGGCGTTTTTATACAGAGAGACGGAGATCCTAGTAAGAGGAAATCGTCTAAAGGAAAACAAAATTGAGAATAAAAATAAATAGCCATGTGAAATGATCACATTGCCTTCCAACTCTACTATTGCCCCAACGTTTTCGAACGTCCCTTGCCATTGATCGAAGTTGATTGGATCGATCTTGGACCATTTGAACTTGGACCTTGGTGATAGAATTGACTGTATTGATTTCGCGGGACATAGTAGTGCGCTTTTAATCCTTAGTTTTTGCCTGGACCGCCCTTTCGGATTTTCGGCCCACCAGGATACCCTTTTTTTCCCAAGTCGCCCTTTCGGGGTTTCAACTTGTCGGGTGTACAATCTTTTGCATATATCCCTAATTTTTGCCCAAACCTTTTTGTTTGCTGGGATGCCCTTATTTTGCCTAGGTGTGTCAACCTAGCGGGTCTCTTATGCGTAGTATATTTTAACTATGTTCGCGTTTATAGGATGTGGGAAATCTTCATTGTCCATGGTAGTCAGCATCATGGCACCACCAGAGAAAACTCTCTTGATAACAAATGGCCCTTCATAGGTGGGAGTCCATTTGCCTCTGGGGTCACCTTGTGGTAAAATGATGCGTTTTATCACCAAGTCACCAACTTGATATACTCGAGTTTTGACCTTTTTGTTGAAAGCCTTGATCATTCGTTTTTGATATGTCTGACCATGACAAACAGCAGCTAATCTTTTTTGTCAATCAAGTTCAGCTGATCCAATCTCACTTGAATCCACTCGTCTTCGCCTAGGCCTGCCTCAGTCATAATCCTCAGCGAGGGGATTTGAACTTCCACTGGCAAAACAACTTCCATGCCATAGACTAGAGAAAATGGAGTTGCCCCAGTTGATGTTCTAGCTGAAGTACGGTAGCCATGTAGAGCAAACAGCAATATCTCATGCCAATCTTTATAGGTTACTACCATTTTCTGCATAATTTTCTTGATATTTTTGTTGGCCGCTTCGACTGCGCCGTTCATTTTTGGTCTATACGGAGAAGAATTGTGATGCTTGATCTTAAACTGGGTGAAAAGCTCCGTGATCATAGCATTGTTGAGGTTAGTCCCATTTTCGGTGATTATCCTTTCGGGGATACCATAACGGCAGATGAGGTTGTGTCTAATGAATTTGGCTACCACGTTCTTGGTGCCTGAGGCAAACGAGGCGGCTTCGACCCATTTGGTAAATTAGTCAATAGCAACAAGAATGAAGCGATATCCATTGGAAGTTGTGGGCTTGATCTCTCTGATCATATCAATGCCCCACATTGCAAATGGCCACGGAGCGGTCATGACATTCAGAGGGATAGGAGGCACATGGACTTTGTCAACATAGATTTGGCATTTGTGACAAGTCCTAGAATGTTGATGGCAATCAGTCTCTATTGTTGACCAATAGTAACCTGCTCTTAAAATTTTCTTAGCCATCGTATGCCCACTTGAGTGAGTACCGAAGAGACCATCGTGCGTGTCTTTCATAATTTCCTCTGCCTCCTTCTTGTCCACACATCGTAGTAGAGTCGAATCATGGTTTTTTTGTACAATATCCTGTTACTTAGGAAGAATTTGGCTGCAAATATTCGCAAGAACTTTATGTTATTGATAGATGCCCCCTCTGGATACTCTTGTGCTTCAAGGTATCTCCTCACCTCATGGTACCATGGTTTTTCCGCATCGGTGTCAAGCTCTTAGCAATGTGCAGGTTCATCGAATCTTTCAATTGTTATCATAGGGGCTTCGTTGTCCCATCTGACCCTGAACATTGAAGACATTGTTGCCAAAGCGTCAGCCAACTGGTTTTCTTCCCTAGGGAAGTGCTCAAAAGTGATTTCTTCGAAGTGAGGAATCAGGGATAGCACAAGTTCCTTGTAAGGGATAAGATTAGGGTGTTTAGTGTCCCAATCTCCTTTTACTAGGCTGATCACTAGGGCGTAATCCTAAAACACATTCAAATGCTTGATCCTCAAGTCAATAGCAGCTTTCATACCTAAGATGCATGCTTCATACTCGGCCATATTGTTGGTGCAATTGAAACATAGTCTGGAAGTGAAAGGAGTGTGGCAACCTTCAGGAGAGATGATCACAACACCAAATTCTGTTACCTAAAGCGTTAGAAGCCCCATCAAATACCATAGTCCATCGGGATCCTTGTTCAGGTCCATCATACGGTCCAAGTTTCACACAATTGGTTACCAGCATGATGTTCTCATCAAGGAAATCAAAATTCATTGGCTGATAATCATCCATAGCTTGGTGGGCCAAATGATCTGCTAGTATACTTCCTTTGATGGCTTTTTGAGTCGTGTATTAAATGTCGTACTCAATCAAGATCATTTGCCATCTGGCTATCAGTCCGGAGAGGGCAGGTTTCTCAAAGATGTACTTAATTGGGTCCATCTTAGAAATCAATAGAGTGGTATGAGTCAACATATATTGTCTTAGCCGGCGAGCAGCCCATGCCATAGCGCAGCAAGTTTTCTCGAGCAGTGAATATCTGGTTTCATAGTCGGTAAACTTTTTGCTCAGGTAATAAACAGCATGCTCTTTTCGGCCAGACTCGACATGTTGGCCCAAAACACACCCCATAGAATTCTCTAGTACTGTCAAGTACATGATCAAGGGTCTTCCTTCAACTGGAGGCATGAGAATAGGAGGTTCTTGTAGGTATTCTTTGATTTTGTCAAAGGCAATATGGTATTCACCGTTCCACCTGACTACCTGATCTTTCTTCAAGAGTTTGAAGAGTGGCTCACAAGTAGCAGTTAAGTGTGATATGAAACGGGAAATGTAATTGAGACGACCCAAGAATCCTATGAATTCTTTTTCAGAATGAGGGACTGGAATTTCTTGAATGGCCTTTACCTTGGCAGGATCAACTTCAATGCCTTTATTGCTGACGACGAACATGCACTTGTTAGGGTTCAATCTCAGCTTGTACTTCTTTAGTCTTTCGAATAGTTTGTGCAGGTGATCGAGATGTTCTTCTTCGGTTTGTGATCTGGAAATTATATCATCCACATATACCTCTATCTCATGATGGATCATGTCATGAAATAAGGCAACCATAGCCCTTTGATATGTTGCCCCTGCATTCTTTAATTCGAATGGCATGACCTTGTAGCAGAAGGTGCCCTATTGCGTAACAAAAGTAGTCTTTTCCATATCTTCGGGAGCCATCCTTATTTGATTATAGCCTGAGAAACCATCCATGAAAGAGAACACTTTATGCTGAGCCGTATTATCAACTAAGACGTCAATGTGTGGCAGAGGGAAGTCATCCTTGGGGCTTGCCCTATTCAGATCCCTATAGTCTACGCACATGCGAACTTTCCCCTCTTTCTTGGGCACTGGCACTATATTGGCCACCCATAGAGGATAGGATGTCACAGCTAGAAACCCTCTATCAACTGTTTCATTACTTCAGCTTTGATCTTTTCATATATATCAGGCCTCATGCGACGAACCTTTTGCTTAATAGGAGGGCAGTCCTCTCTTGTCGATAGTCGGTGAACTACGATGTTGGTATCTAACCCAGGCATATATTCATAAGACCAAGCAAATACTTCCACATAATCACACAACATCTGAACCAACCTGCTCTTAATACTACTTTCCAAATTAGCATCGATCCTGATTTCCTTCTTATCTGACTCAGTACCCAAGTTGATAACCTCAACTGACTCTTCATGTGGTTGAATAGCTTTTTCCTCTTGTAATAGAAGTTTGGCTACTTCTTCTGGTATGTCACAATCTTCCTCGTCTTCGTCTTTGGTTTGGTTGATAGGACATTGAAAGTCAATAGCAGAGTCATTGGCAATAAGATCCAGAGTGGATGTAGACCTGCAAGAGTGTGTGTGTGTGTGTGCATGTAAGATACATGGCTAATTTTGAAAATGTATTTGAAAGAAAGGAAAGACAATGAACACAAATATTTGAATGCAAAAGAGTCTAATGTATTGAATGATCATATGATTATAAAACCCTTGACAAATGGACCAAAGTGCCCCGGGCCAGGCATATGGTTGAAAAGTCATTGTCAAAATATTACAGACGACGTGTTCTTGAATCGAAAGAAAAGTAATAACAAGTAGATTAATCCTCACTGAAGGAGATGGTCACAAATTCCTTTGTATGCCAATTCTTCAGCTCCATTGTAGTTGGGTACACCCACTCCTCAAATGCAGCTTCTTCTTCAGAATCACCCACGGCGTTGACTTCGTAGTTTCCGATGCGAAGAGGTGGCTTTCCAGCACGAGCATGCCTCACTTCCTTCTGAGCCTTGGTGGCGAAGCCTAAACCAAATTTGTCTGCTTTAAAAGGGATATCGAGGAGTTGCCCCCAAATATCACAGTTTCCTTTTTCAATTTTCGCACGGGCATCCTTGACTGAAACCATCTTTGGCGTGGCCTTAACAGCTTTAGACTCATCAGAAGAACATTTAGTAGCAGCAATCATCGGCGGTACAACCTCAAAGGCTTGACATGGGGTTTCAATGAATTCTCCGTCCATCTCTACATACTCGAAAGAGTTAAGGTGGCTCACCATAAACTCTTCTTCTCCACAAACGGTGACTATTTTGCCTTTGACTGGGTATTTGAGTTTCTGATGGAGGGTTGAGGTCACTGCCCCAGCCTTATGAATCCACGGGCAACCTAACAGACAAGAATAGTCCGGACGAATATCCATAATATAGAAGGTGGAGTTGAAGGTTTGGGAACCCACTTTGATTGGAAGATCTACTTCCCCATGAACAATCCTCTTTGATCCATCAAACACCCTTACGATGATATCACTTGGATTCAAGATTAAATCTTCACAGTCGAGACGGTCTAATGTCCCATTGGGTAATACATTCAGAGAAGAGCCAGTGTCGAATATCACATGTGCTAAGGTAGTCCCTTTGCACTCGATAGAAACATGTAGAGCTTTGTTGTGATTCTTCCCGAGAGGTGTTAAGTCAGCATCTGAAAACCCCAAGCCATTATCAGCTGTCAGGTTAGCCACACAATTCTCAAATTGGTCTATTGTTGTCTCATGGGGGACATGATCCTTTTTCAGGAACTTGATTGATGTACGAGCATGGTCATCGGAGCAAAGCAGCAATGACAATATTGAAATCTTAGAGGGGGTTTGCCCCAATTGTTCTACAATTTTGAAGTCGCTTCTCTTGATGATCTTCAAAATCTCGTCCATTTCATGGGTGGAGGGTTCTTCATCAGCTACATCTTTGGAAGGTACCTCAATCACATCAGGCTCAACAACCTTCCCCTTCCCTCTGGTATCGGTATTTGGCTTGACAACAGTAATGCGGATGGGCGTTTTTGTAACTAGTGGAGGTGAGATATTGGGTGAGAATATTCTCCCAGTTCTAGTTACTTTGCTTGAGCCAGCTATGTTGCCAATATCGTCATCTTTCCCTTCTTCAATCCAGGCATCTTGTTTAATCCCATGATAGAACACTTCAGCACCATAATTCCATGGTACCGCTTTATTTGAAGAGTAGGGAATTGGTCCGGGATTTGTAATTATTAAGGGAGAAATAGTGGGTTCATTTGAAATCCTAATAGGACCTTTGGAGGTGATCCTAATAGGTTTGTTTGAGATGGTAATAATGGAGAGGTCTTCACATTTGTTAACCAAACTCTTGGCATGCGGAGTCTTTTCAAAAACAATTTCGTGGATATCCATCAGGTGTTGTATACCTTTCTTCAGCCTTTCACAGCCATTGTATTTTTTCGTACATCACACACAGTCTTTTTCACAGCTAGGGAAAATCCCAACTTTCAATAGATTGTTCTTGATTATATTCAGCGGAGTAGTCAATTCTTCAACAGAGGCAATGAAAATTGTATCTTCGACAGCATTAACACCTTCCTCATGCTTCGGCATTAGAGCGGTAATTACATTCGGCATCGGAGGAGGATCAAATTCAATAGTCTTATTTTCAATTAAATCCTGGATCTTGTTCTTCAAGGCCCAGCACTGATCAGTCTCGTTCCCGGAGCTGTTTGAGTGGTAAGCACACTTTGCATTCGGATTATATTTTAGTAACGAGGTGTCAGGGTTGGCGGGAGGATCGCGCAATGTCACTAAATTAGCCTTGAGCAAATGTTGAAGGGCTTGAGATAGTGACATGCCTAACCTTGTAAATTGTCTTCTTGGAGCTTCAAAACATTGATGATTTGCAGATGGTCTTGGAGTAGGATTCGGGTTGGAGATTCAGATAGCATTGATAGACGGACGATCATTCTTCTTGATATGAACCCTTTCCCCATATATAGCATTAACTTCTTTATTTGCAGCAAAAGGTTTTTTGATAAGATTAGGAGTGGAGGTAGATGCCACTGAGATTTTCCCACTTTTAATGCCACTTTCAACTCTTTCACCGGTTAAGATTAATTCGGTGAACCCAGAAGAAGAGCAGCCAACCTACAGATTAAAGGAAGGACCAGATAAATTGTTCATGAACATGTTGATGTGCTCCCTATCAGTCAAGGGGGGTTGGACCCTACTAGCAAGGTCTCTCCATTTTTGCGCATATTCCTTAAATCCTTCATTCTTCCCCATGGTCATATCTTGCAATTGAACCCTCGTTGGTGCCAAGTCGGTGTTGTATTGATACTGATGATAGAAGGCAATAGCTAGATCCTTCCAAGTATTGATACGAGAACCATCTAACTGATAAAACTATTCAAGTTGTGTTCCAGCCAGACTCTCTTGGAAAAAGTGAACCCATAGCTTTTTATCGGCAGTGTGCGGTTGTATCTTGCGCACATAAGACTTCAAATGGAGTTTTGGATAAGAAATCCCATCATACTTGGCAAAGATTGGTATTTTGAATTTGTGGGGAATGACTACCCCAGAGATCAAACCCAAATCATCAAAATCTAAGCCGGGAATGGCTTGGATTTCAACAGCTTTCAATTTTTCTTCTAACTGCTTGTATTTGATATCAGCGGGTGGATATTATTCATTAAAATAATCATCGTCGGATACTTGATCATTGATACAGTCAGCCTGAGTACTCTTGACCTCACCAATCTGGTTCTCATCCTCTTCGGATGAATCTTCTTCTACTGGAATTTTACGGATTGTCTCCTTGAACCTTTTACCCATGTTGAGTAGAGCTTTTTTCTTTGGCTTCTTCTTAACGGCCAACAAAGCCATCATATATTGCTGCCCCTTGGCTAGGGCGAGTAGAGCTTCCTGAAACTGAGAATTATGGGCTTGGATTTTCGCCATAGTTTTCTCTAGATCCATTTTGCTGAAATAAACAGCGGAGAGATAAGGAAACCTGTTATGCGAAAACCTGTCATGTTATGATGCATGGAATATGTATATGTAAATGATTTCAAGGATTAATGAAATTTAAATTTGTATAGAAAAAAAATGAACAAACGTTAACTTTCATTAGTCAAAACAAGAAAGATTACATTATCCCCTTTGGGTTTACAAAATAGCTTTCTAAGATAAAAAGACCGAACACATCCTCTTTGGCGCAAGATAAGCGTTCACATTCTGCTCCTCTTGTAGTTGTTTCGTAAGCTCCAAGACCCTCTTCTCACTGGCATAGAACTTAGCCTTGAAAGTATCTCGTTCTTACTTCAGCTAGATCCAACCCTTTTGTAAGTCTTCGAGAGAGGTAGGCATGTCGGGATGGAGGATAATGTAGGAAACATCCCCTTCGACCACAGGCTCCATGATGACTGGTAAAATGGGAGGATAAGGCATCACAAGTGTCTGAGCACGAGCCCGTACCCACCTAAGGTAAGGCTCAAGAGGGATAGAGTTTTTGTGTCCCAAAGTCCTACTGTCCACCTTGTTCACCATTCTCCAAGCTCATGTAAACCTCTGGCGGTAATCTTGGTCTTCTTTGTCATAGTCGAACACCAGACCTTGAATGAGCATCTGATGAGGGCCGTCTCTGCGGGCATACCCAAACTGTTGAAGAGCTAAACAGGGATTGTAGGTGATACCTCCCCTAATACCAAGCAAATGGATGTTAGGTAATTCCCCACATCGGTCAATGATATAGATGTCTCCCAAGGATCTTGAACACCAACGGATGTCAGAATGGGTGAGGGACATTATCCTTTGAGACCATGTCAGTCTTTGCTCATTCTTCAATACTGATTGAGGTAGGTGTGAGGTGAACCACTTAGCGAGTAAGGGAATACAACAAAAGAGAGTACCCCTTTTCTTCATGGTGCGGGTATGAAGGCAATGCAAGATATCTCCCAATAAGGTAGGTACGGGATTGCGAGAGAGAAAGACTTTGATGGCATTAACATCTATGAATTGGTCCGAGTTGGGGAACAGAATCAAACCATAAATGAGAAGAGCCAGGACGTCTTCAAAAGCTAGGAAATCCATGTCGTCCCAGAATGAACGAGCCTTCTCCAATAGAAACTTGGTTAGGAAACCTTTGACCCCGCTTCTTGTCTCCTAATTGGCTATGACGTCGGCTCTTTTCAGATGCAAAGCTTCGGCGATGACTTCAGGTTTTGGAATTCCTTCTAGGCCGGTGAATGGTATCTGATCAAGCATGGGCACCTCTAAGAGTAGAGATAATTCTTCTAGTGTAGGTACTAACTGATAGTCTGGGAAAGTGAAACAATGATGTACGAGATCAAAGAATTGGAATAGCACACACATAATCTCTTCTTGGAAGTTGGATGTAGCCAAACTGAGGAGCCAACCATATTTATTGGTAAAAGGAGAATCCCCGGGAACTCTTGAGGCTAATTCTTGAAGCTGAGGGTGTGCTTTTACAAAGCTGATTCGGATGGTGTTTCTTCGGTCGGAATTCATGACCTACAAAACAAAAACAAAGATAAATTTCTAAATCCTTGAAATGGTTAGTGAGTATGCGTATGATGCTTATGATGTTTATGATGTTATGTACAAGTAAGTATATACACATAAAGCAAACAAATCCCTATGTTTTAGGCTTGCATGAGGCTTTATAGGTAAGTATCCTCTTGAAGTTTAGTCGGCTCAACCTATCCTAGTAATAGTGATCGGGTTCTAAAGGATCTCAATATCACCGACCTTTCTTTTAGGCGTTGTCTCAGCATAATCAATATTTTCTTGTGGCCGAGATATCCCAAAAGTGCAGCCTCAATGAGTGTAGTATCGAGTATCAACCAATTTTAAGCTCTACACCAAAACTGGTTATCTCACTACGTCCTAATGGCCAAGTTTGTTCAATTAGGGTTCTAAAGTCAATTACTGCTTCATTACGCGATTCAGCGGTCCCGTATTCTCCTCGATTCACCACGAGGGATACCGGTACCCATAAATGCGTCACACTAACGTAGCCATTTCTTCAACCATATCGGTCTACGCCGTACAGTTTCCACAATCTATTGCTACTTACCTAAAAAGGTGTCCCAGATCCGGGTGGAGGATCAAAGCAAGCCCAAACAGAGAACCATAATGTAAAGCATACAAATCAAATAAAGAAATCAAGTAAATATGATCTAACCCTAAGGTAACCCCACTTTTAATGACATTCCCAGCAGAGTCGCCAGTTCTGTGATACGGTGGGAGAACTGACTTGGGTGTTTTGCATTTGTATTTGCAAATGTTGCGGTTTAGCAAGAGTCGGCACCGACATTTCTTTTATCCAAAAGGAAAGGTAAAAAAGCACAGGAAAGAACTTTAGAGATGTTTTCTTGAGTTCGGGAGGTAGATTATGAAAAGGGAAGGTATTAACACCCTTTTCATCCATGGTTTTCCATGGGCTCTTAGTTACTTGCTAGATCACTTGCTTTTGTTTGAAATTGTGCTTTGTGTGGTTTTTGAAAGTATTTTGGAAAGGCGCCATCGTTTAGGCAAACTTTGTAATGATTCTCATTCGTAAGAATGTGTACAAAGTGTTGATCCTTTGAAAAATGTTTTCAAATTTGAAAGATGTTTTGAAATGTGTGTGTTTATTTTGAAAATATCAAGGGTATTTGTTTTGAAATTGAGCAAGTAACTAGAAGCAATCTACCTACTCAAATGTCTTTCTTGTTCATTTTATTTTCCTTTGACATTGTTGTCTTACCATTGATTTGACAAGCAACCATATATTTGGATGTAAAAGGGACGAGCAAGGGTCATTGTATAACCATGATTAGCAATGTTTTAAAGATATCTTAGCATTTTCTTTTAAGGGACTAAGATCATTTTTTGAAAGGCAACTGTAGATAGCGTCATCGAGGGACTATGATCTTGTATTTTGTGTGTTTTTGCTAAGATACCTTACATGCCTAATATGGTCATTTTTGTAAGGAAACCAAGTGGATTTACCCTAGGGGTGTGTGATCGGTGGAAATAGAACTGACTGTTTTTTAGCTGGTTCGCGAAATGTCGCGGTAAGCAAGAGTCACCACCGTCTTTTATGTTCTCCAACAAGGAAAGGACAAAAGCACAGCAAAATTCCTTTTCGAGATGTTTCTCGGTTCGGGAGGTAGATTATAGAAAGGGAAGGTGTTAGCACCCTTTCTATTCGTGGTTATCCACGGGCTCTTAGGTACTTGCTCACTATGTTTTCAAAAATTGTTTGCTTTTCAAATGTTTGTGGGTTTGAAAAAGTTTCGTTTTGAAAAACTTCTAGGTAACTCTTGTATCAGTCCTCAAGAGTGTATGAAGAATTTGTTTTGAAAGCTTTTGAAAGTGTCAGTGTGAAAAGATTTTTGTTTGTTTTTGAAGAGAGCAAGTACCCATGAGTCATCTACCTACCCTAAGGAATTAGGCTGTGTAAGAGTCCTTTAGACAGTGCTATCCCACCATTGAGGGGTAGGTAGCACCACCGTTGGAGGTGTTCGGGTCAATTTGATTGGAGGGACAGTGTGGTCACCAAAGCAATAGTAGGACACCTTAGAAGCAACCCTAATGTCCTAGATCCTTTTATAATCCGAGGCAACCGTTTCGAGGCAACTGGATCTTAGACATAAAGGCGACCGCTAAAACACCCTATACTTGACGACCACCTTCGAGGCAACGAGTGAGGCGTACCCTAGAAGTGGCATATGCATTGTGTGTTGTTTTCATGTTAACATTTATCTTGGATCATGCAATTGTGAGCTACGAGTTGTTTTTAATTATCATACATTCTTTCATGCAATTTAGCAGTTAGGAGTGCGGAAAATAAAATACGGAAAGGTAAAAGTTACGCTATTACAAGGCGCGGGTCTATACATCGCCAAAAAAACAAAGACCCATTTTTTATAAAAATGCGGAAAGTAAAAAAGCAATAAACCTAATTACTATTACATCCTTGGAAACAGTTACATAATAATAACGTGCGAAAGAATTAAAATCAGGACGTCCTCGGGTTTTGACCCTTTGCTTGAAATTAAAAGTTTTTTGTCCTTTTGTTTGAAATTAAATTAAATTAAACCTAAATCTAATTATTTAATTATTTACCAAGAAAAATGTTTTTTATGTTTTTTATATTTAATGAAAATAAGAAAAGAATTTAAAAGTTAGTAAACAACCCTAATTCTAGATTATTTTAATTATTAATGAAAATGTCAAAGTTGACCTAATTTACTAATTAATTAATTTACATGTTTATGTACAAAATAATAATAATTAATAATGATAATAATAATTAATTAAGAAAAAAAAGATTAAAAGTGTCAAAACCTAATTCTATATAATTTTTATTTATTAAGAAAAAGATTAAAATATAAACCTAAATTAAGCTAAGTTAATTATTTAATATTTATTTACAAAAATAAGTTAATGGTGAAATTATTAATTAATTAAAATAATTTACAATTTTTGATTTCCTGATTTTTATGATGAAAAGTTAATTTGTTGTGAACTAACGACAATTATTAAACAATTAAAAGAATTAAAAAAGAAGAGAAAATAAATAAAACTATGCAAACCAAGGGGGTTAGATGGCCCATGTGGAGGTGAGATTGCAGTAATTCTGGCCCAAGAAAGACCAAGCCTGTTTGACTTTTCACTGATCACGTGCATGCTGTTTGACTGGAAGTATCATGGTCTTCACTCTGTGGCCATTGGATTGGGCATCATGGCCACTTGGCAAGCTTATGCTGAGCGTGCATGGTGGAACTTTGAATTATTGCTGCATTGGAAAGCTTTAAGCAAAATAAGAACAATTATATGGGGGACCTGGGAATCGAACCCAGGTCCCAGTACTTGCAAGCCACGTCCTTTGCCAACTGAGCTATCCAGCGCTTTTGTAATATAAATGAAGAACAAATATTATATAAAAAAACAATCATTATGGCAATCAAACAAAATAACGCGCGCTGGATTTGAACCCTCCAATCACGTTGAGCCACGCATGTCTTCTTCTTCGTTTCCTGTAAAAAACACAAGATAGCGGGGGTTTTAAACCCCCACAAAGCAAAAGTGCCAAGAATAGCGAATAGCCCTATGTATGATATAAATTGAGCGCGAGGGTTTCAATGATTTCGTCTTGGCCTGACGAATTTGTCCATACAGGTTTTGAGGTCTAATTTTACCTTAATAAGAAAGCCCTAATTTAAAAGCTTGGAAACCCTAAAACGTGTTAATGGCAAATCATGATTCAGAGCGTTATAATGCAATTAGATTATTCCATTAGCTTCAGAATGTTCCTAACAACACAAACCAATCAAGAAAAATGGTTAAAAACGCATGAATGATGATATGTAATTCTGGAAAATAATGCAAACCGTAGGGCTTGTTCTTGCGCGTTCTTTGAGCTTTGGGACTCGTTCTTGATTGCAATGCGTTCAGGAAACTCCCAGCAAGGTGTTGGAAATACGAAAAGGGTTTGAATTTGCTTGGAGTATTGATTTCAGTTTTCCAATATTTCTTGAATTTTTGCAAATTGGTTATGGTTTTCTATGGCAGCTTTTTCGTGTCCTCCTTTAGGGTTTTCTTCAACACACATATGTGAATGGAATTAGGTTAAAAATAAGCCCAAAAGTCCATGGCATTATGACTTGAATGTGTGATTGCCAATCATATCTTTTTTCAATCTTTTCTTTCATGAAACCTTGCCAATCATAGATATTTTGATGCCTTTGAGATGCACACGAGTTGCCAGCTTGCCCTAGCCTTATTTGTCTCACAAAAAGATCTAAAAAAGCATATCTTTGAATTTTCCTACAATTAAAACCAATTAAATGAATTCATATTAATATAAATTCAATTAATTAATTAAAAATAAGAAAATAAATCAACTTAAGTTCAATGGGTCATGCATAGGCCTTGGGTAATGATTCAAGAAAGAATTTGAGGCCCATTAGCAAAAATGAAATGTTTTAGGCAAAGTTGACTTTTGAAAGTTCCCAACAATTTCCCAACTTCTCCAATGCATATCTTGCTCAATTTTGAAGCTATGAACATGTTCTTGGACATTTTGGAAAGGTATTGAAGTCCTTTAACCAATGTCTTTGGTCCCATGTCAATTTGATTTACCAATCTCAAGTTATGGTCTTTGACTTAAAGTGCTTTTTTGTTGACTTTTGAAAATGACCTATAATGTTGAAATTGATAACTTTTTATGAGAGCATTTCTTGGACTTGGAATGTGAAGATGAGTTGTAGGAAATGTCATCCCCTTCAAAATTAGCATTGGATGGGATTTTTCTGATGAACCATGAAAAAGTTATGCCTTGGTCAATTTGCAGTTGACTTTTCAGCTGTCTAAAAATAGAAACTTTTGACATCTTGAGACTTTTTGAGCCATGCTTGTGAAATCATGATCAAGAATTGATCAAATGATGATTGTGGCTTCAAAATAAGATGTTGACCAAAAATTTTGACTTTTGACTGTCAAATGACCATTTTACCCCTACAGTTGACTGTAATTCAAATGGAGCTTTTGACTAGGGAATTTGGCATTGTGAGACTTGAGACTTGTCATGTAGATGCTTGGCAATGTTTATAGGCATATGGGACTTGATTGGGCCCTTGAAAACCTCAATTTCTTTGCAAGAACCAAAACCCTAATTTTGATTGTGTTAGGAGGCAATTGGACTGTGCAATCCTTGAGAGATTTGAAGCTTGATCTTGCCAAATCTTGAAGAATATGGGAGGGCAAATTTTGGAGTACAACAGTTGCCCCTGTTCAATCTTCTTAGACCAGAGGATGTAGATTGGCTTGCGTGCCTTTCGTGATCCGAAGGTGGAAGATGATTTAACACCAAAGTGCCCAGAAATTTGCACTCACATAGTAGAGTATCAGTAGTGTGATGTCGGGAATGGGCTTACAAATGCCATTTGGAGAGATGACGGGTAGGAGGATGGGCTTATGGATGCCATCTGAAGCTGTGACAGGTTCTTTGTCGGGAATGGGCTTATAGATGCCATTTGGAAATGTAATGGATAGTTGAATCTGAGTAAGAGATAGAATAGCTTCCGTGTCTGGAGCATATCTAATATGTGTCTAATTGCTGACGTCTGAACGAGTAGTAGAATGACCGCCGTGTCTGGGGTATATCCATACTGCATCTGTATGAGTGACAGAATATTATCTGAATCTGGATCGTATTTGGAATGTCTTTTGAATGAATCTGGACTAAACAATAGAATAGCCTCCGGGTCTGGAGCATCTCTAAGTTGTCTTTAGAAGTTTGAATCTGAATGAGCAATAGAATAGTGTCCGGGTCAGGAGCATCTCTAGGCCATCACTGGAGAGGAATCTGAATAGGCAAAAGAATAGCATCCGGATATGGAGTATCTCTAAGTCATCTCTGAAAGGAAACTTTAAATAAGCTAAAGAATAGCATCCATGTCTGGAGCATTTCCAAGCTATCTCTGAAAAGAAACTTTGAATAAGCAAAAGAAAAGCATCCATGTCTGGAGCATTTACAAGCCATTTCAGGGAAGAAACTCTGAATAAGCGATAGAATAGCATCCGGGTCCGGAGCATCTCTAAGCTATCTGAGAAGAAACTTTGAATAAGCAAAAGAATAACATCCACATCAGGAGCATTTCCAAGCTATCTCTGAAAGGAAATCTGGAATAAGTATCAGAATATAGCCATGTCTAGATCGCATCTGAACTATCTCTAGAAGGGATCTGAATAAGCAATAGAACAGCATCCGTGTCCGGAGCATCTCTAAGCTATCTCTAGAAGGAATCTGAATAGGCAAAAGAATAACATCTGGATATGGAGTATCTCTAAGTCATCTCTGAAAGGAAACTTTGAATAAGCTAAAGAATAGCATCCATGTCTGGAGCATTTCCAAGCTATCTCTGAAAAGAAACTTTGAATAAGCAAAAGAAAAGCATCCATGTCTGGAGCATTTACAAGCCATTTCAGGGAAGAAACTCTGAATAAGCGATAGAATAGCATCCGGGTCCGGAGCATCTCTAAGCTATCTGAGAAGAAACTTTGAATAAGCAAAAGAATAGCATCCACATCAGGAGCATTTCCAAGCCATTTCTGAAAGGAAACTCTGAATAAGCAAAAGAATAACATCCATATCTGGAGCATTTCTAAGCTATCTCTGAGAAGAAACTTTGAATAAGCAAAAGAATAGCATCCATATCTGGAGCATTTCCAAGCTATCTCTGAAGAGAAATCTGAATAAGAAGTAGAATAACATCCGGGTCTGGAGCATTTCCCAGCTATCTCTTTAATCTCTTTAATGTATATATGCCCTGGCTGGATACAGGAATCGAATCTGGAATTAGTCGTCAACAGATATGCCCTGGCTAGATACAGGAATTGAATCTTCAAACTCTTCAGACGTGCCCTGGCTGGATACAGGAATCGAATCTGGAATTGCGACAGTTGATAGTGATCATCTTTGGATTGACCTTTTCCTGAAAAGGAAACACATTAGTTGTATGCAATGTCATGATGCATGATGTCATGATGTTCTCAAGAATAAATGAGATTGTGATATTGATCGCGACTTTGTATGTCTATAAATCTGGAGACTGCAAGTGCACAGTCCTATCGCGTAGTCTTAAAAGATATCGAATCCACAGGGACTATGAATCGATCTACCGTAATTTTGGTTACTGGGTAAAGCTAAGGCTAATATTAATTTAATTAACGAAAGGGATCTAATTACTAAATTTAGTTATAAAATTTTTAATTATAAATACCGGTATGTATTTCACCTAAATTTTGGGTTCCGAATTTCCACTGGCTTTTACTTAAATTGGTCAAAAATTATCTTTACGCAAACTTTATTTGTCTAAAAACCTTCCCCTCACACTTCCGTTCTATTAGTTCAGGTTATACGATTAATACCCTAACGTGTGCTTCCGTCACTCCGCCGGATTCAAAAGTAATTTTTGAAAACAGAATAAAATTTAATTGTTTTTAAAATGCTTCCGCCTCTTTAAAAACAATGCCTAATAATCACTATCTGGTTTTAGCCTCAAACTTCCGTTTTATTAGTAAAAACCTTAATCAATTCTAAAACCTCACACTTCCGTTCTATTGGTTTGTAAAATCTTAAACAATTTAATTGAATATTAAAACCATGAAAGAAGTTTCTTTTACAAAATAATTTTAAGCCAGTTTATTTCGGATCCCGTTATTTGGTTAATTTACATACCGATATTTAATCGGTTTAGCCAGACATGTTCATACAATTAATCATGCAAGGTTTATTAATTAGGAAACGGCGAAATAAAAACATACTCAGAACAGAGATCATACAAATATATTAAATAAAGCGTATAAATAAAAACCTGATGAAAATGTAGAAATACTTCAATAGCTTCAAGTAAATATTCGTTCTTCAAATCTTTCGAGTATTCCACCACAAGTCGGCTGGATCTACCCTTCGAATCTTGAATTTCGTAACAACAAGAAAAGTAAAAATACCGGATCTAACGTAAGGTTAAACCGGATAAAATTGCACAACAATTCCCGGTGTAGAAATTGTTGTACGAAAAATAAAGGCAGAAAACTGGAGAAGAAAAGAAAATAAAAACAATGCGATGAAATAAAAATAAAGGAAAAGGGCAGAACAAAAATTAAAATGGAAGGAAATTTGCTCTGCTGAAAATAGTACGATCTTGCAAAAATTCTCCGACCTTTGGGATTTGGCTTTCACTTCTATTTATAATGCTTGTAAAATAACTGTATCCCAAAAGGCCAATCCACGTAAAACTGAATATCCAAAAAAATATTGCTAGTGGACTTTGTTGCATAACGTGCTGAAGACGTGTACGGAAATATAGCAAAAGTTGGTTTCTTCATTGACTTGGGACCGGTCGTTCCGTGTGAGGAGAAAATGGCGTGAAAATAGGAAAGGGGAGGGAACGGTCGTTCCACTCAGCTGAAGTGGGCCGGACCGGTCGTTCCCCTTAGTGGGCCGGTCGGTCCCTTCAAGCTGAAGTGGGGAACGTGTGTTCCCTTGGGCCTCTGCGCGTTCTTGGTCTTTTGGGCCTTGGAAAAAATCATTCTTTTCACCCCCATTTAGTATTCTGCACCACATTAATCAATTATCTTCATTTTTGTACTAAATTGCATCTATTTCTTCATTTTTCTTCACATAAGCTTATTTAAGGCAAAATACCTGAAACAAAGAAATACCAGCGTAATATGGAAATAAAATGAAATAAATTAAATAAAAACATGAATTATTTGCATTAATTAAGTCGATTTATACGATATAAAATCGTGTTATCAAACTCCCCTACACTTGAACCTTTGCTTGTCCTCAAGCAAGAAATATATATCTCTCTAAATGCGGGTCAGACGCAACAAAAATTGCCACAAGTCAAAAATGTATTAAGTTGCACATTGCTCTTGAGCTCTCGACTTCGATACTAAAGTCACCGTAACAATACTAAATAGACTCAGGTTCGAAGAACAATTCTAGTGACGCCATTATAACTTAACTCTAAATCCTACATTTTGTTTCACCTTTTTCATTCAGGCGCAATCACATTAAGCCCTTTGCCCTTTCGCGCACATAGTGGAGTGACCGGTTAGTGAATTTGATCTTTTAAGCCTGCTAGGAGTTCTGGTACTTAATAGTTGGTAACTCCTTTTTGTTCTTTTGTAAATTGCGGGGAATCGAACCGTAGTTCGTCCTACCAAGTTCAACACCAGAAACCGCTGAACCAATTTACAAAGAATTCATTAATTGATAATTTATAAGGTTCGCGACCGTTGGGCTAAATAGTCTGGTAAGGACTATCTAACTTAGTTAGAGCGTTTCTACAAATTTAAAAATTTTTTTATTTTTTATTTTTGATCAATCACTAAAGGTTACTTTAGACGGTGCTGACTGCTTGTATAAACTACTAAAGGTTACTTTAAAACCTAGAATTTAAATTTTCGGTATATAAAGGGTACTAAAATTTTAATTCATTTTCCTGAGATTTTAAAGCGTTGAAGTGGCGACGATATTATTTCAATCGTGTTCAATTTATAAATATTTTCTTCTAAAGAAGCAACTTTGATACACTTTTTGAGTGTGTATAATTGTGCGTCTGACCATAAAAAAAAATTTTATGGCTCAAGAATTTGGCGAATTCGGATAATCATGAATTTATATATGTATATAAGACTTAATTTAATAACAAATTTTTATTAATTAAAATTTTAAAGTACAAAAGGGAAATTACAAAAGGGAAATTTGCTTACTTGAAGAAAGATAACAATAGTTAATTCGACTCCCCTACACTTAAACTGAGCATTGTCCTCAATGCTTAAAAATGGGGAATCGAAAAATACAAAAAGAAAAAGAAAAGAAATATTAAGAACTAATCGTTACGACGTGGACGACGTCCTCTTCCTCGAGTTCTTGGACGTCGCTCATCTTGGCGTTGTGGAGGCACGAATTCGTCCAAGCGTAGGTGAAGTGAGTGCATAGAAACTCCAAGGTCAATAACATTTGCATTCAAGGTGTTGTAGTTGTTATGCATTTGTTGTACCAATGCAAATGTTGCATTTTGTTGGTTTTGCATCTGTTGCATGGTTTGGTAGAGAGTTTCCATGGTGAGATGGTTTTGTTGATTGTTGTTCATTTCTTCTTCCATTTCATCCATGGGAGCATTATTCTCAGCTTCGGGTGCATTTAAATCGAATAACCAACGGCTTCGATTTTGCACATTAATAAGATGAGGACATGGGAGAATAATGCTTGGTACCAAAACTTTATTGACCAATAAAGTAAATATGTTCTCACCTTGCCTTGGGAGGATTAGATGGGAGTCTCTGCAGTATACCTCATCTAGAAATTGGGCTGGCATGAGGTGTTGAGCAATAGTTAGGATCTCGTCAGCCAATCCTAGCGAGTAAGCTATCGCGGTAATAATGCCACCGAAAAGAAAAGGGTTGTTTCCGACGGTTTGAGCACATAGTTGAAAGTGTGATAGCATAAATGGTGCGGCGTTGACACGGCTCCCAGTTAAGGCACAATATAAGAAAAATAACTCATTTTGGGTTACCTTATGGTTGTAGGTGCGTCCAAAGATAGTGTGAGCCAAAATACGGTGAAAATACCGTATTGCTGGATTATGAACGTGGGACGCATATAATAGTCTCCAACCATTTGCGGCTTCCCCACTTATCTCCTCCCAGAATTGTAAACCTTGCTCCTCCCAGGCTGGAATATCATCTTCCGCTTCAAATGGCTTGTAATAAATACCATCCCCTTGTGAGAATCCTAGTGCCTCAGCAATTTGTTCTTGATCTAGCGTATACTCACGGTTGAACGTACGGAAACTAGCAGTTCCCGTAGTGTATGGATCTTCAATATTTGTTGAGTAAGAAAAAGAACTCAAAAACTCCAACACTAGAGGTTCAAAGGTTGGGTTTGGTTGGGTACAGAGATTGTATAAACCAGTATTATTTAGCAACCATGACACACTTTCAGTGAGTCCTAAAGTTTGTAGACAATTTATATCTACATACTTGGTCGGAACCACCGAGCGTTTGTATAAGTTGAGATACATGGTGCGTTGCTTATCATCGCGGAAGATAATGTTTGAAAGGTCCGGTTGTTGTCTTTCGAGACGGATGGTTCTCGGAGGCATGGTAATGGTAAGAAAATGGTGGTAGATGTAGAAGGAAGTTAGAGAAGATGAAGATAAATATGAGAGAAACGTAGTAGAAAGTAAGAAATGGTGTGAAGAGATAGTAAGAAATAAGGGGTATTTATATTGTGAGGGTGGTTGAATGGTGATAATGAGAATTTAATGAGAGTTAATGGAGGAGTTTGAAAGGGTAAAAATTTGAAAAAAAATGAGATAGTGGAGTAATGGGAATTTAAGAGTGGTTGGAAGTTGTTTTATGGAGAAGATAAATGGTAAAAATGAGTTATGAATTGAATTTGGCGTGGGAGACAAAGAGACACGCTTTACAGCATGCAACAGGGGGCCGGTCGTTCCCTCTTGTACTAGGACAGGGGGACGGTCGGTCCTGCTTTTCAGTCAAAAAGGGGACCAGTCGGTCCAGGGGGCATGGTGTGCGTGGGACCGTCCGGTCCTGTGCCTGCGTGGGAAATTCAACTTTTCCTTTTGTTTTCTTTTGATACAGTACGTTATAATATATATCTCAGGCACAGAATGCATAGTGTTTGCAAACAGTATCATTTCAGCTTTATTTGATACCACTTAATAATCTAATAACTAATATAAATAACATTGAAACTAAACAAGAAGATAAATAATGTTGAACTTTAAATTTCATAATTCAAATTGTACTACAAAGAACATAAAATAAACCAAATTGCAAAACATAATTCAAATGAAATCCAAATGCAAATCAAATAAATAACTAACTAAAACTAACTAATTAAATAAATTCTCTCATTAGCCACTTTTATTATCATCGTCTCTGTTATTCTTCTGCATGGAATAGATATGTTGAAACACTTCATCAAACTGCATAGCTACCGTGTCGACGAATCCAAAATGATCCATCCGGAGTGTATTAACTTCATTGTTCGCAGCTGTGAGGTTTTCTTTCAGATTCTTCACTTCTTCCTTCAATTCCTTAATTGTTTCTTCTTGGTTCATGGGTTCAGATCCTTGCCTATTTTCTTCAATCACCGGAGTTACAGGTGGTGACAAAGGTTGCTCAGGAAAGTCATGGTACCCAGGTGGTGTCTCAGGATCAGATTCAATTGCATAAATCTCAGGTATCTCATAATCCTGGATTATTTCAGTGGAGCGAGCAGGAGATGGTAAACCGTCCAAATTATACAGCCAATTACCTTTATCGTGAACACTGGTGCATGGACTAGGCAAGGTAAAGAGGTTAACTACCTCATTATTAATCAACAATTCAAACTCTCGTGGACCATGGTTTCCAATTAATCTTCCGTTGAAACAAAAACTGAGGTCCATTGGTCGGATACCTCCGTAAGGATGGCAACTCAACAGTGGTTGCCGCAAACCCAAAGCATTCGCTATCATTGTTACCATTCCTCCCATCATGATGGGCATATTATCATCTTGAAGCATTTTCTCAATGGTAACTAATAGAAAAGCGACACCGTTCACGGGCCGATTCTGTACAGCACAAAGCATAATAAACAGCTCATCTCGAGAAACAATAGTGTTATTCTGTTCCTTTCCACACAGGGTATGTGACAGAATATGGTGAAAATAGCGGAACGCCGGATTATGAATATAATCCGCATGTGGCTCAGGATGCTCAAAGCTACTCAACCCAGTCAATGATTCCCAGAATATGTCGAGCTCGCGGAAATCAAACAATTCTTCCTGCCTTGATGTAAAAGTATCAAATCCATCTGGGAATCCCAGCAAAGCAGAAAAGTCATGAAGATTATACCTATACTCCATTCCAAATAGCCTAAAGAAGATAAGACCTCTCTTCAGGCCCCTCCCATAATGTGGGAGGTAGTTAAAAGAGCTCAGGAATTCCAGAGTCAATTTGCGGTAGGTACTGAACCGCCTCAAAATATGAGCATCTTCCCATCCAATTTGATTCAGAAGAAATAAAACACTATCATGAACTCCCAAAGTAGTCATAGCAAAAAGATCAGGATAATATGTCAGGGACATATTCCTTGCAGCTAATAAATTGTATCTGCCTCTTTGGCCTCTTCCTCTGAAAGCTATTTCCACAGTATCTTCCATTGTTAGTTGGTCAGCTTAATTTTTATATTAATTAAGTTAGCCTGAAATTAATTAGATACAGGAAATTTAATCAGATTTTTGGCCAGATGCCGAAAAGAAGAAAATAAGAATAAGCATAATAGTGATAGAATGAAGAAGAAATATAGATGAAATAGAATATTAGAGAAGATATGTGTATAAGTGTTTATGAATGAGAAGAATAAAGAGAAAAATAAGAATAATAATAATAGTAAGAATGATAATAAGAATAATAAAACAAAAAGGTAAATATAATAATTAATCATAAAAAGGTGGGTTATCTCCCACTAAGCGCTTTGTTTTATGTCGTAAGCTCGACAAATAAAATCAAAGTTTTAAATTTCTAATTGAGCAGGTGGCTCTATTAAAGTTATTTCTTGAAAGTATTCGTTACTCTCTGCGCTGTGATATGGTTTTAAACGTTGTCCATTAACTATAAAGGGTTCGGAAATCTTTCCTTTGATTTCGACCGCTCCGTTAATAAACGTGTTTGTTATTGTGAACGGACCAGACCATCTGCTGCGTAGTTTTCCAGGAAATAATTTTAATCTTGAATTAAACAGTAGTACGATATCACCTATTTTAAAATGTTTTCTATTTATTCTTTTGTCGTGCCATGTTTTCGTTCGTTCTTTATAAATCTTGGCGTTCTCATACGCATCTTGTCTCAATTCCTCTAATTCGTTTATATCAAGGATGCGCTTCTCGCTTGCGGTTGTGTAATTCAAGTTTATATTTTTAATAGCCCAATAGGCCTTGTGTTCTAATTCAACCGGCAAATGGCAAGATTTTCCATAGATGAGCTTAAACGGGGTGGTTCCTATTGGTGTCTTAAATGCGGTCCTATATGCCCATAGAGCTTCAGATAGTTTTGAGGACCAATCCTTTCTCGAAGTTGCTACAGTCTTTTCTAATATTTGCTTGATTTCACGATTAGAGACTTCCACTTGTCCACTCGTTTGTGGATGATAGGGTGTAGCTACTCGATGTCGGACACCGTATTTCCTTAGGAGTTTTTCGAATATCTTAGAAATAAAATGAGAACCTCCATCGCTTATTACTAATCTTGGTATACCGAATCTCGGAAATATCACGTTTTTGAAGAGCCTTAATACAACTCGGGTATCGTTTGTTGGATAAGCTATAGCTTCTATCCATTTAGATACATAGTCAACTGCCACGAGTATGTATTTGTTACCAAAAGATGACGGGAATGGTCCCATAAAGTCTATACCCCATACATCGAAAATCTCTACTTCCAGAATGCCTTTCTGTGGCATCTCGTCGCGTCTTGAAATGTTACCAGTGCGTTGGCACCGGTCGCACTTAGTGACTGCGACATGAACATCTTTCCATAGTGTTGGCCAATAAAGACCTGATTGTAGGATTTTCGTACATGTTTTAGAAGTACTCGTGTGTCCTCCGTATGGTGCGGAGTGGCAATGTTTAATCACGCTTTCGACTTCTTCTTCGGGTACGCAACGACGGAAAATTCCATCGGGTCCTCTTTTGAATAACAAAGGTTCGTCCCAGTAATATTGTTTGAGATCGTGAAATAATTTTTTCTTTTGTTGGTACGTTAACTCTGGTGGTAATACACCGGCAGCTAGATAATTTACGAAATCTGCATACCAAGGGACATATGAGATTGCTAAGGTTGTTTCAGAATAGTTTTGAGATTCACTTGCTTCGAAGTGGGCGATTAATCTATCATATTGAGATTCATCATTGATTAGAATTCGTTCTTGTTTTAGATTTTCGATTCTTGATAGATGATCAGCCACTACGTTTTCAGTTCCTTTTTTATCCTTGATTTCTAAATCAAATTCTTGTAGCAACAAGATCCATCTTAGCAGTCTAGGTTTAGCGTCCTTTTTGGTTAGGAGATATCTAATGGCAGCGTGGTCAGTATAAATTATTATCTTAGCTCCTACTAAATAAGATCGGAATTTATCGAGTGCGAAGACTACAGCCAGGAGTTCCTTTTCGGTTGTTGCATAATTCATTTGCGCTTCATCTAGGGTTCTACTAGCGTAATATATGACGTGTAATTTTTTATCTTTTCTTTGTCCTAGGACTGCTCCTACGGCATAGTCACTTGCGTCACACATTATCTCAAATGGTTCACTCCAATCTGGGGTCTTCATGATTGGCGCAGTAATTAATGCTTTCTTTAATGATTGAAAGGCTTCAAGGCATTTTTCGTTAAATATGAATTCAGCATCTTTCATTAAGAGTTCTGTTAATGGCTTAGAAATTTTAGAGAAATCTTTAATAAAACGTCGGTAAAAACCGGCGTGTCCTAAGAAACTTCTTATTTCTCTGACAGTTCTAGGGGGTTGAAGGTTTTCGATAACTTCTATCTTGGCCTTGTCTACTTCGATTCCCCTATTAGATATAATATGTCCTAACACAATACCTTCTTGAACCATAAAATGGCATTTTCCCAATTTAATACTAAGTTTACCTTTACACATCTTTCTAGTACTTTTTCTAAGTTTGCAAGACATCCTTCAAAACTACGTCCGCAGACGGAGAAGTCGTCCATGAATACCTCCATAATATTATCAAGAAAGTCTGCGAAGATTGCCATCATGCATCTTTGAAAAGTTGCAGGTGCATTGCATAAGCCAAAAGGCATTCTTCGATATGCGAAGGTTCCGAATGGACAGGTGAAAGTAGTCTTTTCTTGGTCATCGAGGTGTATCGGTATTTGAAAGAATCCGGAGTAACCGTCCAAGTAACAGAAATATGAGTGTCTGGCTAGACGCTCCAGCATTTGATCAATGAATGGTAAAGGGAAATGATCCTTCCGGGTGGCTTTGTTAAGTTTCCTATAATCAATGCACATCCTCCATCCTGATTCGATTCGCTTTGTTATGGTTTCTCCTTTGTCGTTTTCGATTACCGTTACGCCTCCTTTCTTGGGGACTACATGAACGGGGCTTACCCATCTACTATCAGATATTGGATAAATGATGCCTGCTTCTAACAATTTTAATATCTCTTTCTTTACTACTTCACTCATTATAGGATTAAGTCTTCTTTGGTGTTCTCTAGAGGTTTTACTATCTTCCTCTAGCATTATGCGATGCATACAGATGGAAGGACTTATTCCTTTAAGATCAGTTAAATTGTATCCTAAAGCAGTTGGATATTTCCTCAGTATATGTAGTAATTTTTCAGTCTCGATTTTTCCTAGATTTGTGTTGATTATTACTGGTCGTTCGAATTCTGGGTCTAAGAATTCGTATCTCAGGTTTTTGGGTAACGTTTTGAGTTCAATGGTTGGTTTGTGTAAACCTTGTGTAGGATCGGGTGTTATTGCTAAGCATTCATCTAAGGTTTTATCTGGATGATCTTCTGCTTCTTTTATACATTCTTCTATCATATCCATAAAGTAGCAGTTGTCATCTATGGCTGGTGCTTTTAGAAATTTGGAAAGAATGAATTCAATCTTTTCTTCGCCTACCTCAAAGGTGAGTTTTCCTCTTTTAACGTCTATAATGGCACCGACAGTTGCTAGAAAGGGTCTTCCTAAAATGATAGGTGTGTTCGTATCTTCCTTAATATCCATTATTATAAAGTCGGTTGGGATGTAGAATTGACCTATTCGAACGGGGACGTTTTCAAGTACTCCTACGGGGTATTTGACAGAACGATCTGCTAACTGAACAGACATTTTAGTTGGTCTCAACTCTCCCATTTCGAGTTTCTTACTGATGGATAAAGGCATTACACTGATGCTTGCTCCTAAATCACATAAAGCTTTGTCTATGACGAATTTTCCTATTACACATGGTATAAAAAACTACCAGGGTCTTTCAGTTTAGGTGGCATCTTATTTTGGATTATTGCGCTACATTCAGCTGTAAGAGTAACTGTTTCATTTTCTTCTAGCTTTTTCTTATTAGATAGAATTTCTTTTAAGAATTTAGCATATGAGGGCATTTGTGTTATCGCTTCTGTGAAAGGAATTGTTACGTTTAATTGCTTGAGAAGTTCTACAAATTTCTTAAATTGCCCTATGTCTTTTGTTTTAACTAGTCTTTGAGGGTAAGGAATAGGTGGTTTATAGGGAGGTGGAGGTACATAAGGTTTTTCTTGTTCTATTGTTTCTCCATCTTCCCTTCTTTTAGGTTCGTTATCCTCTTCGGCTTGGTTTTCAGAGTTTTGGTGCATGGTCGGGTTTTTGGTTCTTGGATCTAATGGTTCTTCTATTTCTTTACCGCTTCGTAATATAATTGCGTGAGCTTGTCCTTTCGGATTAGGTTGTGGTTGTCCAGGGAAAGTACCGGCTGGTGCGGCAGCAGGCGCTTGTTGTTGAGCCACTTGTGAGATTTGAGTTTCTAACATTTTATTGTGAGTGGCTAAGGCATCTATTTTGTTCGATAGTTGCTTAATTTGCTCGTTAGTGTGTATGTCTCGGTTTAGGAATTCTTTGTGAGTTTGCGCTTGGCTTGCTATAAAGTTTTCCATCATTATTTCGAGATTAGATTTCCTAGGTGCGCTCGGTGCGGCAGAAGGTGCTTTTTGATATCCAGGTGGAGCAGTTTGCGCTTGAACAGGTGCGTTCAATGCGTTATTATTCTTGTAGGAAATATTTGGGTGATTCCTCCAACCTGGGTTGTACGTATTTGAATAAGGGTTTCCCTGAGCGTAGTTTATTTGGTCAGTCGGAGTACCTAACAGAAATTGACATTCGGCGGGAGCGTGACCAGATGTTCCGCATATTTCGCAGTCAGGAGTCACTGCAGCTACGGTAGCTGCAGGAGTTAACGTAAGGTTTTCTATTTTCTGAGTTAGTGCGTCTACCTTAGCGTTTACTTGATCTAGGCTACTAATTTCGTACATTCCTCCTTTTGCTGGAGGTTTTTCAACGGCAGCTCTCTCGCTTCCCCACTGGTAGTGGTTTTGGGCCATATTATCTATCAGTTCGTAGGCTTGTACATAAGGTTTCTCCATTAGCGCACCTCCAGCAGCAGCGTCGATTGTTAATCTCGTGTTGTACAAAAGACCATTGTAGAAAGTATGTATCACTAACCATTCCTCCAGACCATGATGTGGACAGAGTCTTGTCATGTCTTTATATCATTCCCATGCTTCAAATAAAGACTCGGTGTCTTTCTATCTAAATCCGTTGATTTGAGCTCGAAGCATAGCCGTTTTGCTTGGTGGAAAATATCGGGTTAGGAAAACTTTCTTTAATTCATCCCACGTAGTGATTGAATTAGAAGGTAGAGATTGGAGCCAGGCTCTAGCTCTATCTCTAAGGGAAAAAGGAAATAATCGTAAACGAATAGCTTCCGTGCTGACCCCATTAGCTTTTACGGTATCTGCATATTCTAGAAATACGGATAAATGCAGGTTCGGATCGTCAGTTGGATTTCCAGAAAACTGGTTTTGTTTAACTGCAGATAATAGCGAAGGTTTCAGCTCGAAGTTGTTTGCCTCGATTGCCGGAGCGGCAATACTGTTATGAGGTTCGTCTTGAGAAGGGATTGCGTAAGATTTTAGAGGTCGTGGCGCAGCCATCTCAGCTCGTCTAAGATCAGTTATATCAGGGATATTCGTCGGGGGTAAATTGTTTAGTAGACGATATTCCTGAATTCGACGTCTCAATCGAAGATAACGCTCGATGTCGTTGATTTGTAGATGCAAAGGTTCGCCTTGAGAGCGAGTGTTTGGCATACAAATCAGAAAGAGATGAAAAGAAGAAGACCTTAGTCTCTACGATGTAACTAAAAGAGTTACGATATCGACTTAAATAGTCCCCGGCAACGGCGCCAAAAACTTGATCGCAACTTTGTATGTCTATAAATCTGGAGACTGCAAGTGCACAGTCCTATCGCGTAGTCTTAAAAGATATCGAATCCACAGGGACTATGAATCGATCTACCGTAATTTTGGTTACTGGGTAAAGCTAAGGCTAATATTAATTTAATTAACGAAAGGGATCTAATTACTAAATTTAGTTATAAAATTTTTAATTATAAATACCGGTATGTATTTCACCTAAATTTTGGGTTCCGAATTTCCACTGGCTTTTACTTAAATTGGTCAAAAATTATCTTTACGCAAACTTTATTTGTCTAAAAACCTTCCCCTCACACTTCCGTTCTATTAGTTCAGGTTATACGATTAATACCCTAACGTGTGCTTCCGTCACTCCGCCGGATTCAAAAGTAATTTTTGAAAACAGAATAAAATTTAATTGTTTTTAAAATGCTTCCGCCTCTTTAAAAACAATGCCTAATAATCACTATCTGGTTTTAGCCTCAAACTTCCGTTTTATTAGTAAAAACCTTAATCAATTCTAAAACCTCACACTTTCGTTCTATTGGTTTGTAAAATCTTAAACAATTTAATTGAATATTAAAACCATGAAAGAAGTTTCTTTTACAAAATAATTTTAAGCCAGTTTATTTCGGATCCTGTTATTTGGTTAATTTACATACCGATATTTAATCGGTTTAGCCAGACATGTTCATACAATTAATCATGCAAGGTTTATTAATTAGGAAACGGCGAAATAAAAACATACTCAGAACAGAGATCATACAAATATATTAAATAAAGCGTATAAATAAAAACCTGATGAAAATGTAGAAATACTTCAATAGCTTCAAGTAAATATTCGTTCTTCAAATCCTTCGAGTATTCCACCACAAGTCGGCTGGATCTACCCTTCGAATCTTGAATTTCGTAACAACAAGAAAAGTAAAAATACCGAATCTAACGTAAGGTTAAACCGGATAAAATTGCACAACAATTCCCGGTGTAGAAATTGTTGTACGAAAAATAAAGGCAGAAAACTGGAGAAGAAAAGAAAATAAAAACAATGCGATGAAATAAAAATAAAGGAAAAGGGCAGAACAAAAATTAAAATGGAAGGAAATTTGCTCTGCTGAAAATAGTACGATCTTGCAAAAATTCTCCGACCTTTGGGATTTGGCTTTCACTTCTATTTATAATGCTTGTAAAATAACTGTATCCCAAAAGGTCAATCCACGTAAAACTGAATATCCAAAAAAATATTGCTAGTGGACTTTGTTGCATAACGTGCTGAAGACGTGTACGCAAATATAGCAAAAGTTGGTTTCTTCATTGACTTGGGACCGGTCGTTCCGTGTGAGGAGAAAATGGCGTGAAAATAGGAAAGGGGAGGGAACGGTCGTTCCACTCAGCTGAAGTGGGCCGGACCGGTCGTTCCCCTTAGTGGGCCGGTCGGTCCCTTCAAGCTGAAGTGGGGAACGTGTGTTCCCTTGGGCCTCTGCGCGTTCTTGGTCTTTTGGGCCTTGGAAAAAATCATTCTTTTCACCCCCATTTAGTATTCTGCACCACATTAATCAATTATCTTCATTTTTGTACTAAATTGCATCTATTTCTTCATTTTTCTTCACATAAGCTTATTTAAGGCAAAATACCTGAAACAAAGAAATACCAGCGTAATATGGAAATAAAATGAAATAAATTAAATAAAAACATGAATTATTTGCATTAATTAAGTCGATTTATACGATACAAAATCGTGTTATCAGATACGATGTGTATGCATGCTATAATGTATGAGGATGTGATGTTTATGAATGTATTTTCGTCTAGGAAAAGAAATCCTTGACGGATTCCGGGAAGTTAACTCCTGGGTTGATGTCGAGAGTAGAGTCTCTCGCTTCCGCTGGGGATGATGGTTGCAAGCATAAACCGGTAGGAGAAGATGACTCCGTTGTGGGACAAACTTGTTGGAGAGATTACTCTGCGGGGAATTACTCTGTGGGGGATTACTTTGTGGGAAGAGATACTTCACTGAGGCTTTGATGATAACTCCGCTGGGGATTCCGTTGATAAGCTATGTTGGAAGATTTGATGAACTCCGCTGGGGATAGGAAGAACTTCGCCGAGGACGATCTTTCCGTGGTAATTAGCTGAGGATAACCCAGTTATAAGCTCTAGTGAGGAATAACCTTCTGAACATGGTCGAGGAGAGATACGTTGGTACTCTGCAGGGGACAAGCTTCCAGAATCTACTGGGGATAGCTTCCAGAATCTACTGGGGAGATTTTTGGACTGTACCGGGGGAATGGCTCCACTGGGGTGTCTGGTATTCCGCCGGGGAACAATCTTGTATTAAGACTGCCGGGGGTGCTTGTTAGGAATGTTTGTATACTCCGTTGGGGAATATTGAGATCTTCTGGGGATAATCCAACTTCCTTAATGCTTCCAGTAGACTAACCCTGCTCGGGGAGAGTGTTGCTGACTTGCTGGAGATACCGTGCCTTTTAGGGGCTGATGGAAGACCAACTCTGCTTGGGGAGAGTATTGCTGATTCTGGTCTTACTCTGCGAGGAGTGAAGGTATCTCAGTCGTATTCTTTAGCTGAATATATACCTTGGTACCAGGCGGACAGAGCAGCTTGATCGCTTAGACAATTCTTATTACCCCAGTTTCTGTGGGAGAAGGTACATGTGGAGTGCTTGATGACTGCCGATTGATAAACCTTCTTCTGGTAGGCAGGTGACGAGATTCCAGGACATAGTCGTACGCTTTTGATCCCTAATTTTTCCTGGACCGCCCTTTCGGGTTTTCAGTCCATCGGGATACCCTTTTTTGCCCAAGCCGCCTTTTCAGGTTTTCGACTTGCCGGGTGTCCAGATTTTTTTATTTTCATCCCTTATTTTTTCCCGAACCCTTTTGGTTCGCCGGGAAGCCCTTATTTTTTCCTAGGTGTGTCAACCTAGCGGGTCTTTGATTATGCATTGTATTTTTTCGACTATGTCCATGCTCTCAGGATGTAGGGAGGTGCCCCTGTCAGTAGTGCAATGTTACCATACCACCAGAAGATCTTTGTTTGATCGTCCAATGCCCCAAGTGATCCAGACGGAGATTTGCCCCAAGTTGGTTGGCCTTTTGAGAGATTCTCAGAATCTTGACTTAACTGCCCCAGATGATGGACAATGATCACGTCTGCCCCTTGATTGGAGGTGCTTTTGTTCATTAGACATTCGCCGTGCGAACTTCTATGTTGTTCAAACAAATAGTCATATGCAAGCAATGTTATATTAAAAATGCAAAGCTTATGTCTGTCTTGAAGATTTTGAAAATGCATTTTTTCATAAAAACAAGTGAATTTTGTAAACTGTGATTCCAACTCGTTATTTTACCGCAAGCCTTAAGGAGTCAGGATACCTTTCGTAACAGTATGGTTTCGAACTAACCCATGCTTCAGCTAGGACTTTTAAGGGTTGTAGCGTGGCCTGGTTTACGGTTTAAGAAACAAAGGATAAAGGCTCAAATTTTATTTGTACCCACCCGTTCTTCGTGATGTTCTTCGATCCTAAACTCAGCTAATCGTGCGTTAGACCTTGTTTGAGTCTTTGCTTTGATATTCCGGTGATGGTTCGAATTTTGACAATTTAGAATAGAATATGCAGTCATTTCCTTTTTTTTTTGGTTGAGGGTTTGTTGGACCTCTTTCTTTTTGATTTCGTTATCCCTATTTTTTTTCTGAACTGTTTCTTTTGTGATTACAATCAGCGGGATGCCCCAGTTTTGTAAGTCTCCTTCATAGGTTTTGACTTAATGGGCTTTTATTTTGAGATAATGACTGCCTGTCTTTATAATTATTCGGAACCATCATTGTCTTTCGTTTTGCAAGGACTTCTTTGGTGCCATTCGTTGTGCACTTGGATCAACTGAGAGAACTACCCTGCCCCAGGTTATGATTAAGGGTTTTAATTTTCGAAAAGAAAAACTCCTACTTCTTTGGCTCAAAGGGGTTGACGAGGGATTATCTTCCTTATGACTCCAGTGTTTAGGATTTGAAACAATGCTTGTACCTCATCAGCGGGGTCTGTTCAAAAGCATACTGTAAATGTCGTGGTATCGTTTTCGTCATCCTCCCTCAAGAGGCTTAGAATTATTAACCGAGCGTTGATCATCATAAAAAATATGAAAGCAATTTTGAATATAGTGAAAACAATTGTATTAATTCAAAAACAGACATATGCGATGCATTAACGGAATAAAAGAGTTTGCTATGACATTAATTGTTTGTATAAGCAAAGAAAAATACAACTCGGAAATTCAAATAAACAAAAGCCTTCAATGATTGGGCAAAGGAGCAGTGATTATGTTTGGAGTCTCTGGTGATTCAAACTGAATCTCTTTGGCATCAATCATGTCTTGAATCGTGTTCTTCAGAGGCCAGCAGTTGTTCGTAGTATGCCCCGGGCTATCAGAGTGGTATGCACACCTCTCATTAGGATGGTAGTTAGGGGCGGAAGTGTTTGGATTCCGAAGAGGAGCCCTTAAGGTGATCATCCCTGCCTTCAACAATTGTTGTAGTGCTTGATCCAGTGTCATGTTGATCTTAGTGAATTGTCGTTTGGGTGCGACCTCCTTACGTTGCTGCCCCTGTCTTTGCTGAGCAGGCATAGGATTAGAGATCTGGGTTGCCCCTACGTGTTGATCATGACGACCCTTTTTACCATGCACAGCATTGGACTCTTTTTTTCCATGGTATGGCTTTTTATAAGCATCAGAAAGTGTGGCTTCTTGAATCTTCCCACTCTTGATGCCGGCTTCAATTCTTTCCCCAGTCAAGATCAGATCTGTAAACCCAGCAGAAGAATTGCCAATCAGGTGGTTGAAGAACGGCCCAGACAGGGTTCCCAAGAACATGTCCACGAGTTCACGGTCAGTCAACGGTGGTTGCACCCTGCCAGCCAGGTCTCTCCATTTTTGTGCGTACTCTTTGAAACCTTCTCCCGATCCTAGCGACATACCCTGGAGTTGGGTACGTGTAGGAGCGAGGTCGGCATTATACTGATACTGCTTATAAAAAGCAGTAGCCAAGTCCTCCCAGTTACGAATACTGGCTCCATCCAGCTGATAGAACCATTCGAGTTGAGTCCCTGAAAGACTTTCCTGGAAGAAATGAATCCACAATTTCTTGTCGGTCGTGTAGGGCTGGATCTTCCTTATGTATGAACGGAGGTGCAACTTAGGACAGGAGGCTCCATCGTACTTTGCAAAGGCGGGTGCCTTGAACTTGTGCGGGATCACCACCCCGGAGGATAGACCTAGATCTTCGAAGTCTAGGTCGGGAACTTTCTGTATCTCCATAGCACTTAGCCGGTCTTCTAGCTGTTTATACCTGTCCTCAGCTGGAGGGTACTGTTCATCATTGTAATCGGTCTCGTTGTCGGAGACCACTGGACTAGGAACCTCTCCCTCTTGGGGACTGTCTTTCCCAACAGATGGGGTAGTCAGCTCAGCTTCATTTTGTGATCCATTCCCAGATTTGCGTCTAGGGTTGAACAGCACAGTCCTCTTCTTCTTCTTCTTCAAAAGAATAGTCTTCAATTCCTGTTGACCCTGGGCTAAGCTCATGACCAGCTCTTGAAACTGGGCGTTCTGGGCCTGGAGGGCCTTGATAGCTTGTTCATTGGATGATTCAGGATTCATGATGATTGCTGAAATAAACAGCAAAGAAGATAAGTGACCTGTCAAAGGAGTACCTGTAATGCAATGATATGTATGTATGCATGCAATGTTTTCAAGGATCTCGCGGAGTAAACAAGAAAATTGTTAGAATTTAAATCTGGGTAGCTTGATTGAAGGAACTTCATGTTGCTGAGAGTCCTTCTTCAAGGGTCAAGGCTCACCATATCGAGTGGGTCATAGCCCCTGACTCAAGTTATCAACCTTGGCTAGAGGAAAATAAATCCCCTTTGCCCCTTGCTAGACATTTGGTCCATCATGACCTGCATCACAAACCCTTGAGACCCTTGAAATGGATTAGTCTTTATGCAAGATGTATGCAATGGTATGATGGTATGATGTTATGGTAAAGCACACCACAAGTATTCACAAAGGCAAACATGATAAGGCACACAAGTCACGCAAGACAGTCCTTAGAGTTTAGGCCAGCATGAAGTTCGGGTACTACCCTCTTTCAGTTTGTTGGTTAAGACCTGTCCTATCAAAAGTAACCGGGTTCTAGAGGATCCCAATATCACTGACTACCCTCAATCGGTCATAACTCTAGCGTCGCAATCTTTTCTTGCAGCCAGAACCATCGCGAGAGTTTAGCCTCAATGGGTGTAGCATACTGCTACTGTTCTATGGCCAAGTTGGGTCAAATTAAGGTTCTAAGGTCGGTTGGTGCTTAATGACTCCTCAGAAGATCCATATTCTCCTCGTTGCAACACAAGGGATATCGGTACAGACCAAGGTGCCACACCAATGTAGCCACTGCTTCACCCGTGTCGGTCTATGCCGGACAGGTCCCTCACAGCTTATGCTACCTAAAAGGGTATCCCCAGATCCGGGTTAGGATCTATGAAACTCCAAGACAATGCCCACAATAATAAAGCAAACAAAACAAAGCAATTGAAAACACAAGTATGATCTATCCTAAGGTACACCTCACTTAAAGTATCCCCAGCAGAGTCGCCAGTTCTGTGATCGGTGGAAATAGAACTGACTGTTTTTTAGCTGGTTCGCGAAATGTCGCGGTAAGCAAGAGTCGCCACCGTCTTTTATGTTCTCCAACAAGGAAAGGACAAACGCACAGCAAAATTCCTTTTCGAGATGTTTCTCGGTTCGGGAGGTAGATTATAGAAAGGGAATGTGTTAGCACCCTTTCTATCCGTGGTTATCCACGGGCTCTTAGGTACTTGCTCACTATGTTTTCAAAAATTGTTTGCTTTTCAAATGTTTGTGGGTTTGAAAAAGTTTCGTTTTGGAAAACTTCTAGGTAACTCTTGTATCAGTCCTCAAGAGTGTATGAAGAATTTGTTTTGAAAGCTTTTGAAAGTGTCAGTGTGAAAAGATTTTTGTTTGTTTTTGAAGAGAGCAAGTACCCATGAGTCATCTACCTACCCTAAGGAATTAGGCTGTGTAAGAGTCCTTTAGACAGTGCTATCCCACCATTGAGGGGTAGGTAGCACCACCGTTGGAGGTGTTCGGGTCAATTCGATTGGAGGGACAGTGTGGTCACCAAAGCAATAGTAGGACACCTTAGAAGCAACCCTAATGTCCTAGATCCTTTTATAATCTGAGGCAACCGTTTCGAGGCAACTGGATCTTAGACATAAAGGCGACCGCTAAAACACCCTATACTTGACGACCACCTTTGAGGCAACGAGTGAGGCGTACCCTAGAAGTGGCATGTGCATTGTGTGTTGTTTTCATGTTAACATTTATCTTGGATCATGCAATTGTGAGCTACGAATTGTTTTCAATTATCATACATTCTTTCATGCAATTTAGCAGTTAGGAGTGCGGAAAATAAAACACGGAAAGGTAAAAGCTACGCTATTACAAGGCGCGGGTCTATACATCGCCAAAAAAACAAAGACCCGTTTTTTATAAAAATGCGGAAAGTAAAAAAGCAATAAACCTAATTACTATTACATCCTTGGAAACAGTTACATAATAATAACGTGCGAAAGAATTAAAATCAGGACGTCCTCGGGTTTTGACCCTTTGCTTGAAATTAAAAGTTTTTTGTCCTTTTGTTTGAAATTAAATTAAATTAAACCTAAATCTAATTATTTAATTATTTACCAAGAAAAATGTTTTTTATGTTTTTTATATTTAATGAAAATAAGAAAAGAATTTAAAAGTTAGTAAACAACCCTAATTCTAGATTATTTTAATTATTAATGAAAATGTCAAAGTTGACCTAATTTACTAATTAATTAATTTACATGTTTATGTACAAAATAATAATAATTAATAATGATAATAATAATTAATTAAGAAAAAAAAGATTAAAAGTGTCAAAACCTAATTCTATATAATTTTTATTTATTAAGAAAAAGATTAAAATATAAACCTAAATTAAGCTAAGTTAATTATTTAATATTTATTTACAAAAATAAGTTAATGGTGAAATTATTAATTAATTAAAATAACTTACAATTTTTGATTTCCTGATTTTTATGATGAAAAGTTAATTTGTTGTGAACTAACGACAATTACTAAACAATTAAAAGAATTAAAAAAGAAGAGAAAATAAATAAAACTATGCAAACCAAGGGGGTTAGATGGCCCATGTGGAGGTGAGATTGCAGTAATTCTGGCCCAAGAAAGACCAAGCCTGTTTGACTTTTCACTGATCACGTGCATGCTGTTTGACTGGAAGTATCATGGTCTTCACTCTGTGGCCATTGGATTGGGCATCATGGCCACTTGGCAAGCTTATGTTGAGTGTGCATGGTGGAACTCTGAATGATTGCTGCATTGGAAAGCTTTAAGCAAAATAAGAACAATTATATGGGGGACCTGGGAATCGAACCCAGGTCCCAGTACTTGCAAGCCACGTCCTTTGCCAACTGAGCTATCCAGCGCTTTTGTAATATAAATGAAAAAAAATATTATATAAAAAAACAATCATTATGGCAATCAAACAAAATAACGCGCGCTGGATTTGAACCCTCCAATCACGTTGAGCCACGCATGTCTTCTTCTTCGTTTCCTGTAAAAAAACACAACAAGATAGCGGGGGCTTTAAACCCCCACAAAGCAAAAGTGCCAAGAATAGCGAATAGCCCTATGGATGATATAAATTGAGTGCGAGGGTTTCAATGATTTCGTCTTGGCCTGACGAATTTGTCCATACAGGTTTTGAGGTCTAATTTTATCTTAATAAGAAAGCCCTAATTTAAAAGCTTGGAAACCCTAAAACGTGTTAATGGAAAATCATGATTAAGAGCGTTATAATGCAATTAGATTATTCCATTAGCTTCAGAATGTTCCTAACAACACAAACCAATCAAGAAAAATGGTTAAAAACGCATGAATGATGATATGTAATTCTGGAAAATAATGCAAACCGTAGGGCTTGTTCTTGCGCGTTCTTTGAGCTTTGGGACTCGTTCTTGATTGCAATGCGTTCAGGAAACTCCCAGCAAGGTGTTGGAAATACGAAAAGGGTTTGAATTTGCTTGGAGTATTGATTTCAGTTTTCCAATATTTCTTGAATTTTTGCAAATTGGTTATGGTTTTCTATGGCAGCTTTTTCGTGTCCTCCTTTAGGGTTTTCTTCAGCACACATATGTGAATGGAATTAGGTTAAAAATAAGCCCAAAAGTCCATGGCATTATGACTTGAATGTGTGATTGCCAATCATATCTTTTTTCAATCTTTTCTTTCATGAAACCTTGCCAATCATAGATATTTTGATGCCTTTGAGATGCACACGAGTTGCCAGCTTGCCCTAGCCTTATTTGTCTCACAAAAAGATCTAAAAAAGCATATCTTTGAATTTTCCTACAATTAAAACCAATTAAATGAATTCATATTAATATAAATTCAATTAATTAATTAAAAATAAGAAAATAAATCAACTTAAGTTCAATGGGTCGTGCATAGGCCTTGGGTAATGATTCAAGAAAGAATTTGAGGCCCATTAGCAAAAATGAAATGTTTTAGGCAAAGTTGACTTTTGAAAGTTCCCAAAAATTTCCCAACTTCTCCGATGCATATCTTGCTCAATTTCGAAGCTACGAACATGTTCTTGGACATTTTGGAAAGGTCTTGAAGTCCTCTAACCAATGTCTTTGGTCCCATGTCATTGTGATTTACCAATCTCAAGTTATGGTCTTTGACTTAAAGTGCCTTTTTGTTGACTTTTGAAAATGACCTATAATGTTGAAATTGATAACTTTTTATGAGAGCATTTCTTGGACTTGGAATGTGAAGATGAGTTGTAGGAAATTTCATCCCCTTCAAAATGAGCATTGGATGGGATTTTTCTGATGAACCATGAAAAAGTTATGCCTTAGTCAATTTGCAGTTGACTTTTCAGCTGTCCAAAAATAGAAACTTTTGACATCTTGAGACTTTTTGAGCCATGCTTGTGAAATCATGATCAAGAATTGATCAAATGATGATTGTGGCTTCAAAATAAGATGTTGACCAAAAATTTTGACTTTTGACTGTCAAATGACCATTTTACCCCTACAGTTGACTGTAATTCAAATGGAGCTTTTGACTGGGGAATTTGGCATTGTGAGACTTGAGACTTGTCATGTAGATGCTTGGCAATGTTTATAGGAATATGGGACTTGATTGGACCCTTGAAAACCTCAATTTCTTTGCAAGAACCAAAACCCTAATTTTGACTGTGTTAGGAGGCAATTGGACTGTGCAATCCTTGAGAGATTTGAAGCTTGATCTTGCCAAATCTTGAAGAATATGGGAGGGCAAATTTTGGGGTACAACAGGGTGCTTGTGTGCAAGTGTGTTGATTTAATGCTTTGTTTTTGTCTTGATTATGGGTTGTCTATTTGTTATTTTCATCTTATCATACACGTCCTAATTACTAACAATATATGAAAGCAATGAAAATGCGGAAAAGTAAAGCCATACGCTATTACAATCAATAGGGGGATGGGATGTACAAATTTTCAAATGGGGATTGCAAATTAAATCCTAAGTTACTATTACAACCACATTAAATGGATAAGAATGTATAAGAAATGTAAAATGCTTATTGTTGTACCCCAAAATTTGCCCTCTCTTTCTTCAGGAAATCATCTTGGATTTTCAAGGTCCCTCTGAAACAAATCCAAGTCCAGAACTGTCATTCTTGCCCAAGCAAACCACTTTCAAGAGAAAGATGATCACACAAGCTCTAAAGACAACGCTTTTAGCTTGAGAAAAATTAAATTCTAAGTACTTGGAATTTTTCTCTAAAAAATGAGTGTTTAAGAAAATCAGCGTTTCAGAACTTCTGGACCAATTCCAGATAAGAAACGGTCAGAAGTTGCAAGCTTGGCTCAGTGCAGTCAGAAGTTGGCTCTTCAGCAGCTACATCAGCTCAATTAGAAGTTGTAAACGTGGTTCAATATGTAAGCCTCAGACAGAACATGACTCTTTCAGCAGTTACGCAAGCTCAGCCAGAATTTGCTAAAGGAATGCAAAAGAAGCAAGGAAGTCTGAAGGCTCTTTCAGAACATGCTGAAATCAGAAGATGAAAAGGTCAGAAAAGTGGGTGTTACACTGATACAAAATCTCTAAGCCCAGGAGGTCCAGAAGCAAATCCAGGGAACGTATCAAAAAATCAGGAGAATCCCCAGAACTTAATAAGACAACAGGAAGCCAAGGCCAGAGCATGGTTTACGCTGTTCTTGTTGAAACAGAACTGCTGGTTCAAAGTTTGGTTTCCCTTACCAGAATATTGATGTTGATAAGTCTTATCACCATTTAATGCTCATTAATGCTTTCAACCACTCCTGAACATTCATCCAAGTAATCCCTTCACGTGTGGCTTGGAAAACGCCTTTATGCAGATTCTGGCATGGGTCTACACGCCACCGCCCACTCAAGAGGTCACTTCACTCTAATCCACGCCTGCTGCTGCAGCCTAGGCTGAAGGCTATCTGTTATCACAACTTCCCAGGAATTTCTGTCAAAGAAGAATTCAAACTCTGTTGGCGCTTTAATGTTCAAGACACCTACAAGAACTTTTCCTATAAGTAGAGAGTCATTGTCCACTGAAAAAGGGCGTTCAAGAAACAGAAAAATTGCTAAGAGAGAAACAGAAACCTTTAGCAAGATAGTGTTGTGAAACTCTGCCAAAATCCCCAGTTCTTTCATAACTTTGAATTCCTCACCTTCAAACTTTATCCAATACCCAGTTTTTTCTTTGTGAACCAAAAACCCCTTTTCAAACTTCAGACCCTATATACGCCACCACACCTTCACCTATCCTTTTCAAAAAGAATCTGTCCAAAATACCATCAGAGCCAAAAGCTAGCTCACATCCACAAACTTTTCCAACAGCCAGGTAAGCACCTGCTGACCTTCATCACGCTGCTAAGCATCATCAGTTGTGCATGCTCAAATAAACATAATGTAAATATCATATTGTTGTTGTTTGTGTTCTGAGGATTTTCGTACCTCAGAACATTCTGAGCCAGTGTAGGACCTGCCTGTGACCTTGTTGGTTCTTCCCTCTGAAACATTTTGACATTTGCTGGATCTGTTCCAAATATGTTTCCTGTTTTGTGGAATAACAACAAAATTGCAGATGTTCTGATTAGTACAGGGAAAAGCCAAGTGCTGACTTTGACGTTAGCACATCTGAAGCCTGTTTTGCTGTCAATAATATCAGAACCTCTGAGAGTTATTGTCTTTCCAGCAGAATCAGAACTTCTGGTCTCTCCACTAACAAACTTCTGTCTTGCAGCGCTGGGGAGTCAGAACTTCTGATTTCCCCACTAACAGGTTTCTGTTTTGTAGGTGCCAGAGTCAGAAGTTCTGACTCGTACAGTTTAACCAAAAGGTTGATCATCTGGCAGCGGGTCTGAGTCAGAACTTCTGATGACCTCCCAGCAGCGCGCTGGCTCCCTCTCTCTTTCCCTCTATCTTGTTTTTTTGCTATTTTCTTTTTTGTCTATTTTTCTCGTTGAACCCCCCATGTACAAATGTGTATCCCCACTCCCTAATTGTTGTAATAGCGTAGGATTTTATATTTCCGCTTCTTATTGCTAGTAATTAGGACGTGTATGGCAAGATAAAATCAATGAAATAGAAAATCCTAATTCAAAGAAAAACTCTTGTATGCAATAAAACACACTTGCACACTAACACCCCTAGGGTTACATCCACCTGTTGCCTTTCAAAAATGGGCCATGTTACATACAAAGTATCTTAGTAAAACAAACAAAATCAAAAGATCATAGTCCCTCGATGACGCTTTCGAAAGTTGCCTTACAAAAAATGATCTCAGTCCCTCAAAAAAAAACTAAGATACTTTGCAACATTGCTATCATGGTCTATACGATGACCCGCGCCTGTCCCGTTTACATCCTAACACAAGATTGTCCACCAAATACAATGGTGGAACAAAATTGTTAAAAAGGGTTAAAAACATAGAAAAAATCTTTGAGTAAATTTAGGGGTAGACAACTCTTAGTTACTTGATCAAACTTGCAAAAACACTTGCTATTTTTCAAAACACACATCACAACACACTTTCAAAATAACTTTCAAAAAACATTGAAAACTTTTCAAAAGACATACACCTCTGTATACATCCCAACATGGATCATTACAAAGGTTGCCACCACATTGGCCTCTTTTCAAAACATTTTCAAAAATCCACACACAAAGCACCATTTCAAACAATTGAAAATCAAGGCAAGTTGATCTAAGCAAGTAACTAAGAGCCCATGGATAACCATGGATAGAAAGGGTGCTAATACCTTTCCTTTCTATAATCTACTCCCCGAACCCAAGAAAACATCTCAAAGGTTTTTTTGTTGTGCTTTTTAACCTTTCCTTAGGATAAAATAAAAAGTCGGTGGCAACTCTTGCTCAACCGAAACATTTGCGAATAAAAAACGCAAACCTCAAGTCAGTTCTCCCACCGTATCACAGAACTGGCGACTCTGCTGGGGAATAAACTTTAAAGTGGAGTAACCTTTGGGCTTAGATCACCCTCTTGCATGACTAATTGTTTGTTTTGATTGCTTTATATCTTGGCTCTCTTGTTTGGGTTTGCAATCCTACACCCGGATTTTGGGAAACATTCATAGATAGCAATATGTTGTGGAAACTGTGCGGGGTATACCGACACGGTCGAAGCAATAGCTATATTAGTGCGACATATTTGTGAGTACCGGTAACCCTTGAGTTCAATCAAGGAGAGTACGGGGCCGCTGAGTGATGTCACTAAGCACTAATGACCTAGAACCTTACTTGACCATCTTGGCCTTTCATTAGGGGTAGTGAGATAACCGGCTTTGGTGCAGTCCGAAGTTGGTAGATACTCGATACTACACTCATTGAGGGTTGTTTTCTTGGAATATTTTGGTCGCTAGTTAAGTGGCTAAACCAAAACAATGAACAATGAAAATAATCCAGTGATATTGAGCTCCTTAGAACCCGGTTACTATTTATAGGACAGGTTTTTAAGCCAACTACACTCAAGAGGGTACTTACCTATGAAACCCCATGCAAGCCTGAAACTAGGGTTTGGTGTGAATCGCTTGTACATATGTTTGTGCATACATCATGAACATCATAAAGCATCATATGCATTTACTAACCACTTCAAGGGTTTATATCTTCATCTTTGTTCTTGTTTTGTAGGTCATGGAAATTCCTCGCAGAAAAACCATCCAAGTCAACCTTGTGAGAATCTCTCCTCAACTCAAGGAGCTCACCTCAAGAATTCCGGAAAGCTCTCCCTTCAGTGAAAGACATGGTAGACTGCTCAGCTTAGTCAACACCAACATTGAAGAGGACATGATGAAAGTGCTATTCCAGTTCTTTGACCCTCTTCATCACTGTTTCACTTTCCCCGACTACCAGTTGGTGCCCACTTTGGAGGAGTTTTCTCAACTCCTGAGAATTCCTATCCTTAATCAACTACCTTTCAATGGTACGGAGAAGGAACCAAAGCCTGAAGATGTTGCTCGAGCATTACATCTACAGCCTTCTGACATCAAGGGGCATTGGGAAACTAGAAGCGGCGTCAAAGGTTTCTTAGCAAAATTATTGTTTGAGAAGGCACGAGAATGTTGGAATTCATTGGACCTACAAGCCTTTGAAGAAATTGTGGCACTCCTTATCTATGGGTTGGTCTTGTTCCCAAATCCTGACCAGCTTGTGGAGGTCAACGCCGTCAAAATCTTCCTGTCCAGAAATCCAATACCAACATTACTTGGGGACATCCTTCACTCATTTTACACACGAACAATGAGAAAGAGGGGTGTTCTCATGTGCTGTACTTCTCTCCTTGCAAGGTGGTTTATTTCGCACCTTCCACAATCTGTCTTGAAGAATGACCAAGGCTCAAGGTGGTCCCAACGGTTGATGACTCTTACTCACTCCGATGTACATTGGTGTTCTCGGTCCAGAGAAAATGTCATCATCGTCGATCGTTGTGGAGAGTTCCCTAATGTTCCATTACTTGGCATTAGGGGAGGCATTACCTACAACCCTTGTCTAGCTTTGAGACAATTTGGATATGCACGGAGGGATGGCCCTCACGACATGTTGATTCCTGACCTAGTTTTTGACTTCGACAACGATGCGCAAGGACTTCGCCAAAGATTCATCAGAGCTTGGGGGAGGCCCAACAAGGTTGACAGCAAGACACTGGGGCACAAGAATTCCATCCCTCTTGAGCCTTATCTCAAGTGGGTACGAGCCCGAGCCCAGAATCTAATGATGCCTTATCCTCATGTTCTCCCTGTGATTAAAGAGCCCGTCAAGGAAGGAGAGGTTCCCTACACCATCCTATATCCTGACATGCCTACATCGTGGGAGGAGATGCAGAAGAGTTGGATCCAACTCAAGGAGGAACGGAACACTTTTGAAGCCAGCTTCTACGCCAGCGAGAAGAAGGTTCTAGAGCTCACTCGCCGACTCCATGAGCAAGAGGCCCTTAACACCTACATTGCGCCAAAGAGGATGCGCAACGTCTTTTTACCTTGAGAAGTTGTTTTTGTAATATTTGGCCCATGGGGCACTTATGTACTAACAAATTTCTTCTTATTAATATGACGTGCGTTCTTTTTGTCTGCAACAATTGTGAATTTCTAAAATCCTTGAATGCATTGCATAGATAGCATCTCATGCATCATGTGCATAACAGGTACCCTTTTTTCTGCAGGTTGTTTAATCTTCTTCGCTGTTTATTTTGAACAGTCATCATGAATCCAAAATCATCCAGTGAGCAAGCTATCAAGGCCCTCCAGGTCCAGAATGCCCAGTTTCAAGAGATGGTCATGAGCCTGGCCCAAGGTCAACAAGAGTTGAAGGCTCTGCTCTTAAAGAAGAAGAAGAAGAAGAAGACTACGTTATTCAATACTGGACGCAGGTTTGGGAACACACTCCATAACGAGGCTGATCTAACTACTTCCTCTACAGAGAAGGACAGTCCCTAGGGGGGAGGGGCTCCTAGTCCTGCAGTCTCTGACAACGAGACGGATTACAATGACGAACAATACCCTCCTGCTGCTGATAGATACAAGCAATTAGAGGACCGCTTGAGTGCCATGGAGATTCAAAATGTGTCGGGGCTGGATTTCGGAGATTTAGGTCTATCTTCTGGGGTGGTAATCCCACACAAGTTCAAGGCGCCTGCCTTTGCAAAATACGATGGGGCTTCCTGTCCAAAGCTACATCTCAGATCGTACGTAAGGAAGATCCAACCTTACACGGCAGACAAGAACCTTTGGATCCACTTCTTCCAAGATAGCCTTTCGGGGTCACAGCTTGAGTGGTTCTATCAACTAGATAGAACCAGCATCCGACATTAGGAAGATTTGGCTACCGCGTTTTATAGACAATATCAATACAACTCTGACCTCGTTCCTACGTGTACCCAACTTCAGGGTATGTCACTAGGAACGGGCGAAGGATTCAAAGAATATGCGCAAAAATGGAGAGATTTGGCTGGCAGGGTGCAGCCCCCTTTGACTGATCGTGAACTGGTTGACATGTTTCTAGAGACCTTGTCTGGTCCATTCTTCAATCATCTGGTTGGTAATTCCTCCGCTGGGTTTACGGATTTGATCCTGACGGGTGAAAGGATAGAAGCTGGCATCAGGTCAGGAAAGATACAGAAAGGTGCCTCCGCAAGTATTGAGAAGAAACCTTTCAAGAAGGAAGCTAGTGCCGTCTATGGTCCTAGAAGACAAGTCAAGCCAGAACGCCGCCAAGCCGTTAATGCCTTAGTAATTTCAAAGCCTGTTGCTGCTCCTCAGTAGTACAATCAACAAAGGGGTGAGAGGCCCAAAAGGCAGTATACTCGGCTGAGTATGACCTTGTCGCAAATCTTACCGCAACTGTTATCAACCAACTTTGTGACCACCAGAGAGGCTCCGAAGGTCGTAAATACTGCATCTCCTAAGTATAACCCAAATTCCCATTGTGCTTATCATTCTGATAGCCCCGGGCATACTACTAATGATTGCTGGGCCCTGAGAAATAAGGTTCAAGACCTTATCGATGCGAAGGAAATTCAGTTTGAGGCGCCTGAGAGGCCAAATGTTGTAACTGCTCCTATGCCCCAGCATAGAGTAAATGCCGTCGAGGAAGATTTGTATGCTGTTTCGGTGGATGATGTTGCTACCCCTCTATTGACTGTTAAGAGGAACCTACTGCTAGCCGGTTTATTTCCGGGTTGTAGCAAGGGTTGCCTCTTGTGTGCTGTTATCCCTACCGGTTGTCCGCTGCTGAAGTCAGGCATCCAAAGCCTGATGGATAGCAAAGAGATTCTGTTCAAGAAAACCGCTGTTCCATTTGTTTCCGCTGAAGAAGTATCTGTCGTCACAATTTTCAACAATCCTACCAAGGCTCCCCCGAGGAAGCCAGTCAAAATTATGTCTTTTGCACCCATTACCATTACTGTTCCGGGGCCCCTCCCCTATGAATCTGACAAGGTAGTCCCATGGCACTATGGGGCAGACGTGTATGTGCTTGGAGTGAAGCAGGAGTTCAACACCGGTACCAGTATCAGTAACATCACTGGTCCCGCCAAGATTACTCGCAGTGGCAGGCTCTTCTCGCCTGACATTGCACCACCAGTTATCCGAAAACCTCTTATCATCACACCCGCAAGTGTGCATGTTCCAAATCAAGTTCCTGTGTCTACTACTGCCGCCGAGTCCTCTGATGCTCGGGGCAAAGAAGCTGCTACCGATTTGCCTGCCCGGACGGAGGCACAAAAAAAGACCGTTGTTGAAGCCTCCCAGCAAGAGATGGAGGAAATCCTTAAAATCATTAAAAGGAGTGACTTCAATGTCGTTGAACAGCTGGGGCATACCCCCTCCAAAATCTCTATGCTATCATTGCTGCTGTGCTCAGAGGCCCACGCCAAGGCCCTGATTTCATTTCTGAAAACGGCCCATGTGCCGCAAGAGACATCTGTAGATCAATTCACTAACTGTGTGGCTAATTTGACCGCTGACAATGGTTTGGGTTTCTCGGATGCCGACCTGACCGCCAAGGGAAAAAACCACAATGATGCCCTGCATGTTTCCATAGAATGCAGGGGCACTACTCTCGCACACGTGTTGGTGGACACCGGTTCTTCCCTGAATGTATTACCCAAGAAGTCCTTAGATCGGTTGGATTGTGAGGGCCTGGAATTGAAACCTAGTAACATCATTGTTAGAGCCTTCGACGGTTCTAATAGGATGGTGCATGGTGAGGTAGATATTCCTATTCGTGTGGGTTCCCAAGTCTTTGACTCAACATTCTATGTGATGGATATTCGTCCATCTTATTCCTGTTTGCTGGGACGACCTTGGATTCACAAGGCTGGGGCGGTAACATCCACTCTACACCAGAAGCTCAAATACCCTGTCAAAGGGAAGATTGTTACTGTGCAGGGAGAGGAGGAATACATGGTTAGTCACTTGAATTCATTCCGGTATATCGAGATGGACGGGGAGTTTATTGAAACTCCCTTTCAACATTTTGAAGAGGTACCTCCAACATTGGCGTCAGCTGAGACAGTGGTTGAAGAAGACTTTCCTTTGAAGATGGCTTCCTTGAAGGATGCCAGGGCTGTGATCGAGAAAGGCAAGTGTGCAAACTGGGGTCAACTTCCTGACTTCACTCAAAAGACCGACAAATTTGGGCTGGGCTTCACTGCAGAGGCTCAGAGGGCTGTTCGCAAGGAAAGGATCAGAAAGCCTCTGGTGTTCATCACCAACCCAAGAGTGAATGCTATCGAGGAGGACGTAGAGGAAGCAGAATTTGACAGTTGGATCTATCCAACAACCAACAACGGACCAAGCAACTGGACGGCCAAAGATTTTACACCTATCACATTTGTCACGCAGTAATGAACTCTTTTGATTTTCAATTTGTAACAGACAATATGTTGAAACTTTTATTGGCTCGGTGTCCTACCCGGGGCACTGTGGCTCCATTTGTGAGGGATTTTTGTATGACATTTCCATATATCATTAATCAAAACATTGGACGTTGTTGCATTTCAAATCTTGTGCTCTTTTTCTTTCTTTGTTATATATTGCAAAACAGCTATATTTACACACACTCACTTATACAGGTTCCAATCCACTCTGGATCTCACTGGTAACGGCTCTGCTACTGCCAGTTATGACTTCGAAAATCCGATCAACTTAGCTGAAGACGAAGGTGAAGATGATTGCAAAGTGCCTGGTGAACTCGCAAGACTGCTGCTCCAGGAAGAGAGGTCCATTCAACCGCATGAAGAGCCAGTGGAGACGGTAAACCTGGGTACTGAGACAGATAGAAAAGAAGTCAAGATTGGTGCCAATCTAGAGCTCAGCGTGAAGCAACGATTGATTTAGATGCTGCATGATTACGTGGAAATCTTTGCTTGGTCTTACGAAGACATGCCTGGTTTGGATGCCGACATTGTAGTTCATCATCTGCCTACCAAGGAAGACTGCCCTCCGATAAAACAGAAGGTCCGCCGCATGCGCCCAGAGATGTCCGAGAAAATCAAGGCTGAGGTTATGAAACAGTTTGATGTCGGGTTTCTAGCAGTGACTTCTTATCCTCAGTGGGTGGCCAATGTGGTTCCAGTGCCAAAGAAAGATGGGAAAGTCAGAATGTGTGTTGACTACAGGGATTTGAACAGGGCCAGCCCTAAAGATGATTTCCCTTTGCCTCATATCGACGTTCTTGTTGACAATACTGCTCAACACAAGGTGTTCTCCTTCATGGATGGTTTTTCAGGGTATAATCAGATCAAGATGGCTCCTGAAGATATGGAAAAGACTACCTTTGTTACTCAGTGGGCACCTTCTGCTACAAGGTCATGCCATTCGGGTTGAAAAATGCTGGGGAAACCTACCAACGTGCCATGGTCGCTTTATTTCATGACATGATCCACCGTGAGATTGAAGTATACGTCGATGATATGATTGCAAGGTCCCAAACTGAGGAGGAACACCTTGACCATTTGCGGAAGCTGTTTGACCGACTGAAATTGTACAAGCTGAGGTTGAACCCAAACAAATGCACCTTTGGGGTGAGGTCTGGAAAATTGCTAGGTTTCATTGTAAGAGACAAAGGTATCCAAGTGGACCCTGCCAAAGTGAAAGCCATATAAGAGATGCCGACTCCCAAGACAGAGAAAGAAGTCAGAGGCTTTCTGGGACGACTGAATTACATTGCCCGATTCATCTCACATCTAACTGCTACCTGTGAGCCAATCTTCAAATTGCTGAAGAAAGATCAAGTAGTACGTTGGAACGATGAATGTCAGGCTGCTTTCGAAAAGATAAAGGAGTATCTCCAAGAACCACCCATTCTTATGCCCCCAGTGGAAGGGAGACCTCTAATACTATACTTGACAGTACTTGACAACTCAATGGGGTGTGTGCTGGGGCAGCATGACGAGTCTGGCCGAAAAGAGCACGCTATTTATTACCTGAGCAAAAAGTTTACCGACTGTGAGTCTCGGTACTCACTGCTCGAGAAAACTTGCTGCGCTCTGGTATGGGCTACTCGCCGGCTGAGACAGTATATGTTGACTCACACTACCCTGTTGATTTCAAAAATGGATCCAATCAAGTACATATTCGAAAAGCCTGCTCTGTCTGGAAGAATAGCAAGGTGGCAAATGATCTTGACAGAATATGACATCCAATACATGACTCAAAAAGCAATCAAAGGAAGTGTATTGGCAGACCATTTGGCACACCAACCTGTGGATGATTACCAATCATTGAACTTCGAATTTCCAGACGAAGATATCATGGTAGTAACTGATTGTGAAGTACCTGGACCGGATGAAGGACCTGAGGAAGGATCCTGATGGTCTATGCACTTTGACGGAGCCTCAAACGCTTTGGGTAATGGTATCGGCGCTGTGATCATATCCCCAAAAGGCACTCATACTCCACTCACTTCCCGGCTATGCTTCAACTACACCAACAACATGGCGGAGTACGAGGCATGCATCATGGGTCTTTAAGCTGCGATTGACTTAAGGATCAAGTTTCTGAGTGTCTTCGGAGATTCCGCTCTCGTGATCAATCAGATCAAAGGCGAGTGGGATACGAAACACCTGAATCTTATTCCTTACAAGGAGTATGTGTTGACTTTGCTTCCCCACTTTGAAGAAATAACTTTTGAACACTTCCCAAGAGAGGAGAATCAGTTAGCGGACGCACTAGCTACGATGTCTTCAATGTTCAAGGTCAAATGGGACAACGAGGCTCCCCGGATCATTATCTGGAAGTTGGACGAACCTGCATACTGCTGCGATCTTGAGGCCGAAGAAGTGACCGAAAAACCCTGGTATCATGAGGTGAAGAGATACTTGGAAGCTCAGGAATACCCTGAAGGTGCGTCTGTTAACGATAAGAAGTTTCTGAGAAGGTTCGCGGCGAAATTCTTCCTCAGCAACGGCATTCTCTACAAACGAAACCATGATTCAACTTTACTGCGTTGTGTGGATAAAACTGAAGCAGAGAAGATAATGGCAGAACTACACGAAGGTACATTCGGAACACATTCCAGTGGACACACCATGGCAAAGAAAATCCTTCGGGCAGGATATTTCTGGTCCACAATGGAAGCCGACTGTTACCAACATTCTCGAATTTGTCATAAATGCCATGTCTATGCTGATAAGGTGCACATCCCTCCTATTCCTCTGAACGTCCTAACAGCACCTTGGCCTTTTGCAATGTGGGGCATTAATATGATCGGCGAGATCCGACCGACGGCATCCAACGGGCATCGTTTCATCTTGGTAGCAATCGATTACTTCACGAAGTGGGTAGAAGCAGCTTCCTACGCCACCATGACCAAGAGCGTTGTGGCATGTTTCATTCGGCATAACCTGATCTGTCGGTACGGCGTCCCAGAAAGGATCATTACGGACAATGGTACCAATCTTAACAACAAGATGATCACTGAGCTCTGCGAGCAATTCAAGATACAGCACCACAACTCTTCTCCTTACCGGCCGAAGATGAATGGGGCCGTAGAAGCAGCTAATAAGAATATCAAAAAGATTGTGCAGAAGATGACAGTGACCTACAAAGATTGGCACGAAATGTTACCATTTGCTCTTCATGGGTACCGTACCTCAGCAAGGACGTCAACCGGGGCAACTCCTTTTTCCTTGGTCTATGGCATGGAGGCAGTCTTGCCGATTGAAGTCCAGATACCCTCTCTCCGGATAATGAAGGATGCAGACTTGAATGAAGATGACTGGATCCAGACTCGACTTGATCAATTAAACCTAATTGACGAAAAGAGACTCACCGCTATCTGTCATGGTCAGACGTACCAAAAACGGATGATCATGGCATTTAACAAGAAAGTCAGACCACAAGAGTATCAAGTTGGGGATCTGGTAATCAAGCGCATCATCCTTCCTCAAAGTGATCCCAGGGGCAAATGGACCCCTACGTACGAAGGGCCATTTATGGTTAAACATGTGTTCTCAGGAGGAGCCATGATTCTAACCACCATGGATGGTGACGACCTTCCTCACCCCGCCAATGCAGACATAGTAAAAAGATACTACGCATGAATAAAAGACCCGCTAGGTTGACATACCTAGGCAAAAATAAGGGCTTCCCGGCAAACCAAAAGGGTTCGAGCAAAAATAAGGGATGAAATGAAAAAGAATCTGTACACCCGGCAAGTCGAAAACCTGAAAAGGCGGCTTGGGCAAAAATGGGTATCCCGGTGGACTGAAAACCCGAAAGGGCGGTCCAGGCAAAAGTTAGGGATAAAGCGTAACACTATGTCTCATTGAATCACCTTGCATCCAGATTTCAGCATCAACTATCGGGCTCAGACTTCGGCATCGATCAATCAGCTTCATCTTCAACTAAGCAGCAAAGTGATGAGACACTTGAAGACATAAAGGCAATAGCAGAGTTGGGACCCAGTGGGAATATTGTTCACATAGCTGTTTTGTTTCCTTTTCAAAATTGTATAAACTTTGTGTTATTTGGCGGCGTTCTCTTACTAGGACGCCAGCCTCTTGTACAAAAAACGCCTATTTACAGGAAAATTTCAAAATCAAAACAAGTTCACTTTTCCAAACAAATTGCCAATTGTTTTTCCTTTCCTATTTTGTCTTGCGAAGAACGTCCAATGTTCATTTTTGATATATGCATTTGGCATTAAATTGCTAACTCATAAATACTTGCATGCGAAACAAAGGATTGATTACAGGTGACATCAGAAACGGGGGCAATGTAAAGTTGTCCAGACAGTCTAGTTGCTCTGTCCGCCAAGGTACCAAGATAGGTTCAACTGAAGAATGTGACTAAATTACCTCAACTCCCCAAAGTAAGACAAGATTCAGCAATACTCTCCCCAGGAAGAGTTAGTCTATCATCAGCCCTACAATAGGCACCATGTTCCCCTAGCAAGTCAGCAATACTCTCCTCAAGCAGAGTTGGTCTACGGCCAGCCTAAAGGAAGTTGGGTATCCCCAGAAGATATCAACGTTCCCCAGCGGAGTATAGGCATTCATCAGCAAGTATCCCCAGCAGGTCTTGGAGCTTATCCCCGGTAGACTCTGGAAACTATTCCCCCGCAGAATACGGATGTCTCTCCCGGGCTTTATTCAAAGTTATTCCTCACAAAGGCTTATAACTGGGTTATCCTCAGCTAATCACCACGGAAGATCGCCCTCGGCAAGGTTCTTCCTATCCCCAGCGGAGTTCATCAAAGTCCCCCAACATAACTTATCAATAGAATCCCTAGCGGAGTTTATCATTGTTATCCCCAGCGGGGTCCATCATTGAAATCCTCAGCGGAGCTCTCATCAAAACTTCAGCGAAGTATCTCTTCCCACAGAGCAATTCCCCTCAGGGTAATCTCTCCAACAAGTTTATTCCCCAACGGAGTTATCTTCTCCTACCGGTATTCTCTCACAACCATCATCCCTAGCGGAAACGAAGAACTCTACTCTTCAACGTCAGCCCAGGATTTAATTCCCCAGCCAATCGTCAAGGATTTGTTTTCCTAGACGAAAATACATTCATAAACATTTCACATTTCATACATCTTGCTTACATACATGATAAAGTGCATACGACACTATCTCATTTTGAACATCATGACATCATGCATTTCATACATCATGACATTGCATACAATTGATGTTTTGCCTTTTCAGGGAAAAAGACAAACCAAAAGGGCACATCTGAGGAGTTTGAAGATTCGATTCCTGTATCCAGCCAGGGCATATCTATCAACTGTCACAATTACAGATTCGATTCCTGTATCCAGCCAGGGCACATCTGAGGAGTTTCCAGATTCGATTCCTGTATCCAGCCAGGGCACATCTGAGGAGTTTGAAGATTCGATTCCTGTATCCAGCCAGGGCATATCTATCAACTGTCACAATTCTAGATTCGATTTCTGTATCCAGCCAGGGCACATCTGAGGAGTTTGAAGATTCGATTCTTGTATCCAGCCAGGGCATATCTATCAACTGTCACAATTCTAGATTCGATTCCTGTATCCAGCCAGGGCACATCTGAGGAGTTTGAAGATTCGATTCCTGTATCCAGCCAGGGCATATCTATCAACTGTCACAATTCCAGATTCGATTCCTGTATCCAGCCAGGGCATATCTATCAACTGTCACAATTCCAGATTCGATTCCTATATCCAGCCAGGGCATATCTATCAACTGTCACAATTCCATATTCGATTCCTGTATCCAGCCAGGGCATATCTATCAACTGTCACAATTCCAGATTTGATTCCTGTATCCAGCCAGGGCACATCTGAGGAGTTTGAAGATTCGATTCTTATATCCAGCCAGGGCATATCTATTAACTGTCACAATTCCAGATTCGATTCCTGTATCCAGCCAGGGCACATCTGAGGAGTTTCCAAATTCGATTCCTGTATCCAGCCAGGGCATATCTGTTGACAACTAATTCCAGATTCGATACCTGTATCCAGCCAGGGCATATCTGTGAGCAATCGATTGTAGACTCGACACCTGCATCTAGCCAGGGCATATCTGCATGAAGAGATTGAAGATCAACGCCTGTAACAAACCAGGAAAACATCTGTCTTTCTCAAAGTGCGCAAGTTCTCGCTAAGGAATCTCTTATGCGATCAACACTTCCAAATGGCATCTATAAGCCCATCCCCCTATCCACCATCTCTCCAAATGGCATCTATAAGCCCATTCCCGCCATCACATTGCTGATACTCTATTATGCGAGTGCAAATTTCCGGGCACTCAAGTGTCCAATCTCCTTTTACCTTCGAGTCGCGAAAGGCAAACTTGCCAATCTAACTCTTCAGGTTCAAGAAGATTGAACAGGGGCAATTGTTGTACCCCAAAATTTGCCCTCTCTTTCTTCAGGAAATCATCTTGGATTTTCAAGGTCCCTCTGAAACAAATCCAAGTCCAGAACTGTCATTCTTGCCCAAGCAAACCACTTTCAAGAGCAAGATGATCACATAAGCTCTAAAGACAACGCTTTTAGCTTGAGAAAAATTAAATTCTAAGTACTTGGAATTTTTCTCTAAAAAATGAGTGTTTAAGAAAATCAGCGTTTCAGAACTTCTGGACCAATTCCAGATAAGAAACGGTCAGAAGTTGCAAGCTTGGCTCAGTGCAGTCAGAAGTTGGCTCTTCAGCAGCTACATCAGCTCAATCAGAAGTTGTAAACGTGGTTCAATATGTAAGCCTCAGACAGAACATGACTCTTTCAGCAGTTACGCAAGCTCAGCCAGAATTTGCTAAAGGAATGCAAAAGAAGCAAGGAAGTCTGAAGGCTCTTTCAGAACATGCTGAAATCAGAAGATGAAAAGGTCAGAAAAGTGGGTGTTACACTGATACAGAATCTCTAAGCCCAGGAGGTCCAAAAGCAAATCCAGGGAACGTATCAGAAAATCAGGAGAATCCCCAGAACTTAATAAGACAACAGGAAGCCAAGGCCAGAGCATGGTTTACGCTGTTCTTGTTGAAACAGAACTGCTGGTTCAAAGTTTGGTTTCCCTTACCAGAATATTGATGTTGATAAGTCTTATCACCATTTAATGCTCATTAATGCTTTCAACCACTCCTGAACATTCATCCAAGTAATCCCTTCACGTGTGGCTTAGAAAACGCCTTTATTCAGATTCTGGCATGGGTCTACACGCCACCGCCCACTCAAGAGGTCACTTCACTCTAATCCACGCCTGCTGCTGCAGCCTAGGCTGAAGGCTATCTGTTATCACAACTTCCCAGGAATTTCTGTCAAAGAACAATTCAAACTTTGTTGGCGCTTTAATGTTCAAGACACCCACAAGAACTTTGCCTATAAGTAGAGAGTCATTGTCCACTGAAAAAGGGCGTTCAAGAAACAGAAAAATTGCTAAGAGAGAAACAGAAACCTTTAGCAAGATAGTGTTGTGAAACTCTGCCAAAATCCCCAGTTGTTTCATAACTTTGAATTTCTCACCTTCAAACTTTATCCAATACCCAGTTTTTTCTTTGTGAACCAAAAACCCCTTTTCAAACTTCTGACCCTATATACGCCACCACACCTTCACCTATCCTTTTCAAAAAGAATCTGTCCAAAATACCATCAGAGCCAAAAGCTAGCTCACATCCACAAACTTTTCCAACAGCCAGGTAAGCACCTGCTGACCTTCATCACGCTGCTAAGCATCATCAGCTGTGCATGCTCAAATAAACATAATGTAAATATCATATTGTTGTTGTTTGTGTTCTGAGGATTTTCGTACCTCAGAACGTTCTGAGCCAGTGTAGGACCTGCCTGTGACCTTGTTGGTTCTGCCCTCTGAAACATTTTGACATTTGTTGGATCTGTTCCAAATATGTTTCCTGTTTTGTGGAATAACAACAAAATTGCAGATGTTCTGATTAGTACAGGGAAAAGCCAAGTGCTCACTTTGACGTTAGCATATCTGAAGCATGTTTTGCTGTCAATAATATCAGAACCTCTGAGAGTTATTGTCTTTCCAGCAGAATCAGAACTTCTGGTCTCTCCACTAACAAACTTCTGTCTTGCAGCGCAGGGGAGTCAGAACTTCTGATTTCCCCACTAACAGGTTTCTGTTTTGCAGGTGCCAGAGTCAGAAGTTCTGACTCGTACAGTTTAACCAAAAGGTTGATCATCTGGCAGCGGGTCTGAGTCAGAACTTCTTATGACCTCCCAGCAGCGCGCTGGCTCCCTCTCTCTTTCCCTCTATCTTGTTTTTTTGCTATTTTCTTTTTTGTCTATTTTTCTCGTTGAACCCCCCATGTACAAATGTGTATCCCCACTCCCTAATTGTTGTAATAGCGTAGGATTTTATATTTCCGCTTCTTATTGCTAGTAATTAGGACGTGTATGGCAAGATAAAATCAATGAAATAGAAAATCCTAATTCAAAGAAAAACTCTTGTATGCAATAAAACACACTTGCACACTAACCCCCCTAGGGTTACATCCACATGTTGCCTTTCAAAAATGGGCCATGTTGCATGCAAAGTATCTTAGTAAAACAAACAAAATCAAAAGATCATAGTCCCTCGATGACGCTTTCGAAAGTTGCCTTACAAAAAATGATCTTAGTCCCTCAAAAAAAAACTAAGATACTTTGCAACATTGCTATCATGGTCTATACGATGACCCGCGCCTGTCCCGTTTACATCCTAACACAAGATTGTCCACCAAATACAATGGTGGAACAAAATTGTTAAAAAGGGTTTAAAACATAGAAAAAAAATTTTGAGTAAATTTAGGGGTAGACAACTCTTAGTTACTTGATCAAACTTGCAAAAACACTTGCTATTTTTCAAAACACACATCACAACACACTTTCAAAATAACTTTCAAAAAACATTGAAAACTTTTCAAAAGACATACACCTCTGTATACATCCCAACATGGATCATTATAAAGGTTGCCACCACATTGGCCTCTTTTCAAAACATTTTCAAAAATCCACACACAAAGCACCATTTTAAACAATTGAAAATCAAGGCAAGTTGATCTAAGCAAGTAACTAAGAGCCCATGGATAACCATGGATAGAAAGGGTGCTAATACCTTCCCTTTCTATAATCTACTCCCCGAACCCAAGAAAACATCTCAAAGGTTTTTTTGCTGTGCTTTTTAACCTTTCCTTAGGATAAAATAAAAAGTCGGTGGCGACTCTTGCTCAACCGAAACATTTGCGAATAAAAAACGCAAACCTCAAGTCAGTTCTCCCACCGTATCACACTTATTTTATTTAAGAAAAGAAATAAGTTTTGTTCAAGAAAATATTTTATCTTTTTATGTTGAAAGAAATAAAACATAATATGTGAACATGAAATATTTTTGGTATTTTTTTTATTAATGAAAAATAAAAGTGATGGTAAGAAATAACAAAGAGAAGGAAGACAGGATCATCGCAAATGCTGAAATAGGAGGGGGTCAGAAGTTCTGACTCTGACATGCTGCACAAACATAAACAACGTTAATAGAAATAGGGAAAGTCAAAAGTTCAGGATCTGCTGAGAACACAGAAGTTTTCAGAAGTTTTGATGCAACTGGCAGAACTTTTCCTCTCTTCTCCATGCTAGTCAGAACATCTGCAACTTAGTCATTTCTTAACAGAACAGAAGTTGCGCATATAAAAGTTATGACAAGTTTCATGATGTTTTAAAAACAAGAGATATCAGAAATATAAATCAGAAGCAAACATGAATTTTCTAATCCTAATTATGAGTCCTAATTTATTCATGGAGCTCTGAACTGGAATTCCCTCTATTTAGGCAGGCAGATGCATGAAATCTCAAAATATGTACATCATCAGAATCAGAATATCTATATTGTGTTTTAAACATGTAAATCTGACAGTGCCTAAGTAATATGGTAAGAGTCATCAGAAGCTTACCTTGCAGCTGGAAAATACTCTATGAGCTGGAACCTGGCTCTGACCGCTTGTGATGTTCTGAACAGCCTCCTTACGTGTTCAGCAGGCTGGAAACTTTCAACTTGGGCTGTAAATGATTAGAGAATTCTGGAACAGCCAAGGGGTAAAGTTATGAATTTTTGAGGTGGATATTGATGGAGAGGGTATTACAGTCTGGCTACAGAAGTTAGGGTGGCTTTTGAATGTATGTCAGAAACTGTATGGGTGGTTTTGGTCAAGAAACACTTGGGAAAAAATGGAGTTTGAAGGCAAGAATCAAAAGCTAAAAGGTTTTGTATTTTTGTGTTTACAGTTTTTTTGGACTCTTGGAATTTTTGCAGGGTGTTGTACCCTAATTTTTGCCCCTAAGATTCCTCTATCATATCATATCAACTCGATCAAAACAAGATCACATTAGGGTTGGTTCTTCCTCTTTTTTCCTATCTTTAAGTTTGCTCTTGAGGAATCTCCAAGCACCTTGATTGTGTATTTTGTATATGTGTTGTTGACTAACTTCTAATCAAAATACAAAAAATATTTGTCTTTGTCTTTGTATATTTTTGTTTTGTAGGTACCAAGTCGAAAAATCTGACAAATAAGGATTTCTGGTATTATTTTCCTAAAATCTTTATTTGCAAAGAAAAAGAATTAAAAAAATTCATTTTTTTCACTGATGCAATCGATTGCTCTTAGAGTGCAATCGGTTTCACATAGTGCATTTTGCGCCATTTTTGAAAAAATACACTGTGCAAATCGATTTGCACTATAGTGCAATCGATTGCACAACATGAAAATTAAAAAATCAGCATTTTAAACTTGTCAAATTTTGGCTCCAATTTTCCTTCACTTTTGAAAGATGTATCATTAATTCAAATTTTAGTGCCAATCTTTCATTTTTAAAAAGAATTATCATTAATTCAAATTTTGGCTCTAATATTTGAAAGAATTATCATTAATTCAAATTTTGGATCTAATTTTTGAAAGAGTTATCATTAATTCAAATTTTGGCTCCAAGAATCAATTACCAAATTACCACTAATCTCAATCCTAAAACTCTAAATAGAGTTCTCATTTCATTCAAATTTCAAGCTTTTGATAGCCAAATCCACTTTGCTAAAAAATCTCTCAATTCTCTCCATCTACCAAATTCACTCAAAGCTCCATTTTCAAAAAGTTAGTAAGCTTTGCATTGAAGCTTACTAATCTTTGAGCTAAACCTTCATCCAAACACTTTTTCTCCATCAATTCTCTACATCCAAGCTTGGTCAATTGATTCTTGTGGTTGAATTGAAGCAAATTCTTGAAGTTGTTTTGATAATTCTCTAGATCTACCTTTGGTAAGTTGGATAATTCATCTTTCACAATGTGATCTCTTGGTGATCTTTGGGATTGATTCTTTGAGCATTATTTTGTGATTTCAATGGTGGTATTTTCTCATAATTTGTTAGAATTTTCGTGCTCAAGTGGATACATGATCATAAGGTGTTTGATGGAAAGTTTGAACAAGAAATTGCCCTTTTAAAATGTTGTTTTTGCTACTGTAACTGTGTGCAATCGATTTGCACTGTAGTGCAATCGATTGCACAGAAGCAATTTTGCACAATTTTAAGAAAACTGTACTGTGTAAATCGATTTACACAATAGTGCAATCGATTTACACAGGGACAGAATGCACTTTTTTGCCTTGTTTTGGGGCAGCCTTGATCCAAAATGATTTTTCTACTCACTCCTTTTGATTGTTGGTTTGGATTGCAATTTTAAATGTCCAATTTGTCTTTAAACTCAATGGACTTTGTGATGTAGATGAAGTTGGATAAATGTTCATCAATTCAAATCTACCTAAGAGTGAATTATTTAATTCATTTTTGGTGCTTTGGATTAATGATATGTTTAGTGCTTTAATCCATCTAGAGGAGTGGTTGAATTTAAAGATGAAAGAATTTTGAAATGGTGATCCAAATTAGCTTATCATTTCCCTCCCTCTTCATCTTATCCATTTCTTTTTTAATTGTGCTACATGTTAAGGGATGGTGATCTCTATATCATTTATCCAAACATGAAGTACATAGATTTCTATTGACCGGCCTCAAAATAGGTGTGACTTCTACATAAGTCCACTTACGATTGCTTAACATAGCGCTAAATTTTGTCCCGATTCGAATAAATGATCATTTGTGGCCCAAACTTATGATTACAAGCTCAAGTATGTTAATTTGATCTCTTTGATCCAATAACCTTGAGATTCATTGTGTGGAGGCTTTGGTTCTACCAATCCTCTAATGGATCTACAACACCTTTGGTCAACGCGGATCACTTAAACATCGTTGATCATTACATGTTGCCTTGTGAGAATTCCAAAATGGATGATATACTTGACAAAAATCAAATGCAACTTGTTGTGTGGAGGCTTTGGTTCTACCAATCCTCTAATGAGTTCCAAATGCAAGTTTCAAGATGGTCATCCAACTAACCACTAATTACTAATAATTAACTTTACTTTACGCTTTTATTTTCATGCTTTATGTACCATTTACTTTTAGCATTTTACATTTCATGCTATTTTCATCTTTGCTCACTTGAGCATTTACTTTTATGTCATTTTTATTTTGCTCACTTGAGCTTTTCTTTCTTTTTAAAGACATCTAATAATCAACATGAACCATAAAAATCATTAATGATACTTGGACTACATGGTTACTATCCTTTGTATTATGGAGTGATGGACTTCTTGGACTTAGGATTAGAGACCTTGGCCTATCTTGGAGACTTTGTGACTTTATTTGATATTTTGTCTGGAGTTCTTGAGGTTTACCTCAAGACATTGGGTTGTTTGTTTGTTTTGTGTGCAGGTTATTGAGATTACGATCTTTGTTTGTAATATGGAATTCACCCATATACAGCCGTTACTCTGCCCAATTTTTGCGAAGACTTAAAACACTTGAAGTTTGGTTCTCTCAAGAGGTCTAGTATCTTTTCTTGCTTGGTTTCAATCCGAAGAATGGGAATTCTATATTGACTCATAATGTAAAGTATTGGCTTCTTGTTGGTTAGATGGTTCTTATCCCTAGCTTTTACCTTATGCTTTAGGATAGCCTCTTCTTCTCCTCTCATCTTCTTTAATTTCAAAAATCTTCTCCCTCCTTAAAAAAAACTCTTCTTGTTTTGAAACTTGAAACATTTTCATAATAAACTTGGACTTAGGTCCATGCATCTTCGAAACATTTTCATAAATAAATTTCAATCAATTTAATAATACCTTGACCTTTTTTTTGTGAGAAGACTAAAGTCAATCAATCTCATTTCAAACTATTTTTCCACTTTGGCTTTTATCTTTAAACTTTTCTAAAAAGATTAGACTCTTGTCAATCCTTGTAGTGATGCAAACAACTATACTTCTACAATATGTAGTGAAGTGAGATATTTTCCACTTGGGTGTTGAGTGAGGCATTGTTGATTTTAAAATCCAAGCCATATCCTTCACTTTGAGATGATGCAAATTCTCCTTTCTCATGATTGTGGGTAGTAAGTATGTTTTTCACACGGACAATTATGATGATGTCTTATCTCATAAAATCAACCAACACACTTGTGTTTCAAATTTTAAAGAGGAACTATGTGTACCCTGATCCCCTATTGCACGAAAGGTGGTACGTAGGCACTAAAGGTTCGCAACCGCGGCGGGTGCAAAAATCATAAAAATATTTCTTTTCTCACCTCCACCATCCATTTTATATACAACACATTTTTATAGCCAAAATATACAGATTTTTCAAAGAGGTTCCTGCGGAGTACCGTAGATGTTTAGGGTACTAATACCTTCCCTTTTCATAACCAACCCCCTTACCTTGAATCTTTCCCCCTCTTTTTTGGTTATTCGCTATTTTCCCATTCCTTTGGAAACAATAAAGCGCAATGGCGATTTTTATTTTGATTTGTATAAAGTCTAGTCAATCCAATGGCTTAGTCATGCACATTTCTACCGCTACAGAAAAATGGCGACTTCATTGGGGAAAGATTGACCTCTTGCTGGTCCATCCCTAAGTGGGTTAAACCTATCTTTGTTTATATATGTATATGTGCTATTGTTGTTTATGTGTTATATTTTGTATATATGTTTGTCTGGATTTTCCTGGTTTACAGGGTGCTTGGTGATTACTCATAAGTCTTATACCCGGACTTGGGCAAACTTTAAGATAGGACGGGCGGTATAGTCATGTTTACTTTGAGGGAGTAATCCCAAAAAAGGAGGCATGAGATCCCCCACTCAGTGGAGGCCCCTTTGACTGTAGTGTCGTTAACGAGTAATCGGGAAGACATACTGCTTTCGACCTGGGAGCCTGCCGAAGCTGAGGACCGTAGATTACCTAACCCCTCTTGGCCTTTTAGGTGTAGTGCGGAAGCTATAATGGAGTAATCCGGAAGTAGTTGTCACGCGATACTACGCTCGGACGAGTCTTTCTTGAGAATATTACTAATTACCGAGTTAATCGGGAAGTTGGTAATATCTGAAGGAAGGATGTAGACTCTGAGAACCTCTAGAACCTTGTTCGGCAGGTGATAACTTTTTAGACCAATACCTTATGGGTAGTACCTTCGACCTCATGCTCGTGACGTTGAACCTATGAACCCTATATGTGTGATCTTGTGTGTGATTGTTGCATCATGCATCCATGCACTCATAAGCATCTTTTGAAAAAACAATATTTCAAGGGATTTAAAGGTTGACTATTTGTGAATATCTCAGGTACTTTTAAACCATGGATTCTGGAAAGAGAAAGACCGAGAAATACAGTTTCAAGGATTCTAAGATAGATGAGTTGATCAGTCTAATTCCTGAGATCGAGTGTTCTGCAGACTTTCGGAAGAAGTATGGATCCATTATTCCTCTCATGAAGTTGAAGATGAAGGAGGGTTTTCTCTCAACTTTGGTCCAGTTCTATGATTCGGTGTATCACTGCTTTACTTTTCCCGATTATCAGTTGATGCCAACACTGGAAGAGTATTCCTATCTATTGGATTTACCTGTTACCAATCGTGTTCCTTTTACTGGTTTGGAGGGTGAGCCAAAACCACATGAGATTGCTGCTTTGTTCATCTGGGGAAGTCTGAGGTGGAAGCTCATATGACTACCAAAGGAGGGATTAGAGGATTACCAGCTCAGTTCTTATTGGAGAAAGCTCGTTACTTTGCCAGGATGAAGAGTACGGTTGCTTTTGAGGCCATCTTTGCTTTACTCGCCTATGGATTATTCTTATTTCCTAATGTGGACAAGTTTGTCGACATTAACGCTATCAAGATTTTCATGATTGGAAACCCGGTTCCTACACTGTTGGGTGATGGTTATTACTCTGTTCATCTTCGGAATTCTTATCATGGGGGAATGATTATTTGTTGCACGTCTTTGTTGTATCGGTGGTTTACCTCTCATATGCCTCAGTCTGACGCTTTTTGGGATGTCAAGAAGGAACCCCGTTGGGCTCCTAAGATCATGGCACTTACTCACTCGGATATTGATTGGTATAATCGAGCTTACCAGGATGCGGAGATTATTGACAGTTGTGGTAGTTTCCCCAATGTGCCTCTTCTTGGTAAAAAGGGAGGAATTAACTATAACCCTGTTCTTGCACGGCGACAGCTTGGTTATCCGATGAGGGATACACCGAACAATATTCATCTGAGTAGTTTCTTTCTGAAGGAAGGAGAAGACCATAGGGAAGCTAGGGAGCAAATTGCGAAGGCCTGGAGTCACATTCATAAGAAGAGTAGGAAGGATTTGGGACCTAGGGGTGTTGTTTCTTTGGAGCCATATCTTCAGTGGGTCCGATCGAGAGCCATTCAGTTGAAGATGCCGTATACTCGGGAGACACCCATGCCTGATTTGTTTGTGAAGACCACTCCTCCCTTATTAGATGATCTAGAAGAGCTGCAGCTTGCTTTGGTTAGGATGCAACAGGAAATGGATGCTTGGAAGAATAAGTTCCAGACTTTAGAGAGTTCCTATAGAGCAGACCTGAAGGAGAGAGATGATTTGATCGATATCCTTGAGAGTCGAGCAGTAGAGTCTATGGAAAGGCAAGGATATTTATTTTCTCCTAAGCCTCAAATAGGTGTTGTTTGTTCACTTCCTGATTCAGATGATTGGAAGGAGGTTGCCATCAGACATGGGGAAGAAAACTAGAGGTTGAGAGCTCAGATTGCCAGGCTCACAGGGAAGCGCATTCGTACAGATTGATCTCTATCAGTTCCTTTCTCAGGATTTTAGATTGTATTTTCATCTTGTACTTGGGATCATTGAAACTTGTAACCCATTTCGAAGTTATTATAATAAAAGTTTTCAGTATTTCAAATGCATTGTTATTTTGATGTTTGCAATATGTTTGTAAATCTTAAATCCCTTGAAATATTAAATGATAAAATAATAATAATCATATACATTTCATATCATGCATCATATTGCACATGTTTTTGCATTTGTTATGCATATCCAGGTGCCTTACCCAGCTTCTTTACTTCATTCAGCAAGCTGACTCATCACTACAACACTCGCGCTAATTTCAAAAAGAAGATGGACAACTTAGAACAGGAGAATCGCGAGCTGCGCGAAGAAGTTTCTGCTTTGAAGGTTGGCTTGGCCAACTTGACTACTCTGATGGAAGATCTGGTGGTTGCTCAGAATCAGCCACTGAGTGTTCAACCTCAACCAACAAGGGCAAGTACTGAAGTTCTGACTGTTCCCGTATCCGCTACTCCGGCTGTTGTTCAAAACCGTATGCCTCAGGGTTATCCGTGGGGAATACCAGAGAATTTTGCACCTGAAGGTTTCAATCTGGGTCCTCAAGATGCTACAGTGGTTCCAAATGTTGTTACTCCTTCACCTCCTGTGGTGCATATTGTTCCTGCTGCACCTCATTCGGTGAATTTGGTTCCGTTTGCTAATGAAGATGTGTGTCGTCCTTTCCCTCCGCCGAGTGAAGACTTAGGTCTTTATGACAGAATGGATGATTTCCAAGAGCAGTTTGATAGAATGCAAAGAGAGATGAAGGCTCTTAGGGGAAAAGAGTTGTTCGGGCAGAATGTGAATGAGATGTGTTTGGTCCCGAATGTTAAAGTGCCTGCTAAGTTCAAAGTCCCGGAATTTGAGAAGTACAAGGGCAACACTTGCCCTCGTGCTCATTTGGTGATGTATGTGAGAAGGATGTCTACCCATACTGATGATCAGCGTCTGCTGATTCATTTTTTCCAGGATAGTCTGACCGGTGCTGCGTTGAAATGGTACATGAGTTTAGACAGCATCAACATTTATACTTTTAATGATTTGGGAGAAACATTCATTAAATAATACAAGTACAATGGGGAGCAGGCGTTGTTGATATCCCATCTATCCTCTTTCAGTATTGTAGAAGCGGATGAGGCTGCTATTGGAACCCAATTCTAAGCCCTATCCATTGACAACATAAGGAGGAATGAGAATTATGTAGTTTCCCTAAAGGACGCGCAGCAGGTTGTGCGCAATGGTCATAATGCAGTTTGGGGACGACTGGTGGATCCACCCGTGAACAAGAACAGAACTAGTTTGGGTTTTTCTTCGAAGAATGGCAAAGGCGAAAGTTTGAAGTCAAAGTCTCATGTGAACAGTTATCATGATGTTTTCCACAGCGGAGGCTACCTCCATCCAATTGGTTTTGGAATCAATGTTGTTGAAGAAGATGAAGCAGAGCAGGAAATACCGAATTTTGTGACGCATGGAGTCCGAGTTCAGAACTGGGTAACCATTGATGTTCCTTCTTGCATACATATTTCAAAGTAATTTGTTTTGTTAATCTGTTTCTTTCTTTGAAAAGCTTTCACTCTGCCCAAGGTGAAAGTATTGTATGGGCTTATCCGTTTGCTTTGATTTTTAAGATCATTAATAAAAGTTGTCTTTGCTTCCAAAAATATGTCTTTATTTTCTGCTTTTTCTTGGGAAATGGTAATAAAATAAAAAAACCCTTTCAAAATAAATGATAACTGAAAATTAATCTGCATGATCACTTGTTATATGTGTCAGTTTCTAAAAGCAATCATAAATCATATGTGCAGATTAATTAAAAAACCTGTTGAATACAATGACCCTGCACCCTCTCCCAACTTTGAATGTCCTGTGTTTGGGGCTGAAGAAGAAGATTATGATGAGATTCCAGAAGAGGTCTCACGGTTGCTTGAGCACGAGGATAATACCATTCATCCATATAAGGAGCCTTTGGAAGTGATTAATTTGGGTTCAGAAGAAGATCCGAAAGAGATTAAGAATGGAGCATCGTTGCATCTTGATGTGAAGAGTGGGTTGATTGAGCTGTTGAAAGAGTATGTGGATATTTTTGCTTGGTCTTATCAAGACATGCCTGGTCTAGATATAGACATTATTGAGCATCATTTGCCATTGAAGCCAGAGTGTTTACCAGTTAAAAAAAAGTTGAGAAGAACTCACCCAGATATGGCAGTAAAGATCAAAAAGGAGGTCCTAAAGCAGATTAATGATGGTTTTCTTGTGACGTCAGTGTATCCTCATTGGATTGCCAATATTGTCCCAGTACCGAAAAAAGACGGAAAAGTCCGCATGTGCGTAGATTACAGAGATCTAAATAAAGCTAGTCCAAAAGATGATTTTACATTGCCTCACATTGATATGTTAGTGGATAGCACAGCAAAATTCAAAGTATTCTCGTTCATGGACGGATTTTCCGGGTATAATCAAATAAGAATGGCTCCAGAGGACATGGAAAAAACAACGTTTATCACACCCTGGGGAACATTCTGTTACAGAGTGATGCCCTTCGGGTTGAAGAATGCTGGTGCAACGTACCAGAGGGCTATGACAACCTTATTCCATGATCTGATGCACAAGGAAATTGAAGTATATGTTGATGATATGATTGCCAAATCCAAAACTGAAGAAGGGCATATAAAAGATTTGTTGAAGTTGTTTCAACGTTTGAGGAAGTTTCGTCTCTGCTTGAATCAAAATAAATGCACCTTCGGAGTTAGATCGGGGAAATTGTTGGGTTTTATTGTTAGCCAGAAAGGAATTGAAGTTGATCCTGATAAAGTCAGAGCAATTCAAGAAATTCCAGCACCAAGAACTGAAAAGCAAGTCAGGGGTTTCCTCGGGCGTTTGAATTATATTTCCATATTCATTTCCCACATGACTGCAAAGTGTGAACCGATCTTTAAGTTGTTAAAGAAAGATCAAGGTTGTGTGTGGACGGATGACTGCCAAAGGGCATTTGAGAGTATTAAAGAGTATCTGCGTGAACCTCCTATCTTGCTCCCTCCCGTAGAAGGAAGACCGTTGATTATGTATCTAACGGTGTTAGATAAATCCATGGGTTGTATTCTGGGACAACGGGATGAAACGGGAAAGAAAGAGTTCGCCATTTATTATCTCAGCAAAAAGTTCACTGATTGTGAGTTACGGTATTCCATGCTAGAAAAGACATGTTGTGCTTTGGCCTAGGCGACAAAGCGTTTGCGGCAGTATATGTTCAATCATACCACTTGGTTGATCTCCAAAATGGATCCAATCAAGTATATTTTTGAGAAGCCTGCTCTTACGGGGAGAATTGCCCGCTGGCAGATGTTGTTGTCTGAATATGATATTGAGTACCGCACTCAAAAAGCTATTAAAAGTAGTGTGTTGGCAGATTACCTTGCTCACCAACCGGTGGAGGATCATCAGTCTGCAGAATTTGAATTCCCTGATGAGGATGTGATGTTCTTGAAAGTGAAAGATTGTGATGAACCATTGCCTGAGGAAGGCCCTGACCCTGAATCTCATTGGAGTATGATTTTTGATGGAGCGGTGAATGCTTATGGTAAAGGAATTGGTGTTGTGATTGTCACTCCTCATGGATCGCACATTCCTTTTACTGCGAGGCTAACATTTAATTGCACTAATAATATGGAGGAATATGAGGCTTGCATCATGGATCTTAAGGTAGCTATTGATCTCAGAATCAAAATTCTAGATGTGTATGGTGATTCAGCTTTGGTAATAAATCAGATTAAAGGAGAATGGGATACTCGTCACCCTGGCTTGATCCCTTACAAAGATTATGCTAGAAGATTGCTACCCTTCTTCAATAAAGTTAAATTCCATCACATCCCTAGAGATGAAAATCAAATGGCGGATGCTCTGGAAAGTCTGGCTTCCATGTATCAAGTGAATTCTTGGAATGATATACCCCGTATTACAGTTCGACGGCTGGATAGGCCCGCTCATGTGTTTGCGACAGAGGAGGTAGTAGATGAAAAACCTTGGTATTATGATATCAATCATTTTCTTCAGACTCAGGAATACCCGATTGGTGCATCGAGGAAAGATAGAAAGACATTGAGAAGATTGGAAGGCAGTTTCTTCCTCAGTGAAAATGTGCTATACAAGAGAAATTATGACATGGTCTTGATCAGATGCGTGGATAGACACAAAGCAGACATGTTGATGCATGAGATTCATGAAGGTTCATTTGGCACTCATACTAATGGACATTCGATGGCTAAAAAGATGCTAAGGGCAGGTTACTATTGGTTGACGATGGAATCTGATTGTTGCAAATTTGTAAAGAAGTGCCATAAATGCCAGATTTATGCAGATAAGATCCATGTGCCTCCGATACTTCTCAATGTAATTTCCTCCCCATGGCCTTTCTCTATGTGGGGTATTGACATGATCGGGATGATAGAACCCAAAGCTTCGAATGGACACCGTTTCATTTTGGTAGCGATTGACTACTTTACCAAATGGGTAGAGGTTGCTTCTTATGCCAATATTACCAAACAAGTGGTTGTGCGTTTCATCAAAAACAATCTGATATGCCGGTATGGTGTGCCGAGTAGAATCATCACTGACAATGGCTCAAATTTGAACAACAAAATGATGACAGAACTGTGTGAAGAATTCAAGATTGTCCATCACAATTCGTCTCCATACAGGCCAAAGATGAATGGGGCTGTTGAGGCTGCTAATAAGAATATCAAGAGAATTATCTAGAAAATGGTTATTACTTATAAGGATTGGCATGAAATGCTCCCTTTTGCTCTGCATGGATATCGAACATCTGTCCGCACTTCAACAGGAGCAACCCCATTCTCCCTGGTATATGGAATGGAAGTTGTACTCCCTGTTGAGGTAGAGATTCCCTCGTTGCGTGTGATAATGGAAGCCAAGTTGACAGAGGCTGAATGGGTCCAGAACATATTTGACCAATTGAATTTGATTAAAGAGAAGAGGATGACAGCTTTATGTCATGGGCAGTTATATCAAAAAAGAATGAAGAAAGCATTTGATAAAAAAGGTCAAACCTCGTGAATTCAGATAAGGCGACCTCGTGCTCAGGAAGATCATGTCTTTTAACACTGATTCTAGGGGCAAGTGGACTCCCAATTTTGAAGGCCCGTATGTTGTCAAGAAAGCCTTCTCTGGTGGTGCATTAATTCTTGAAACTATGGATGGCAAAGAGTTCCCACGTCCCATGAATGCTGATGCAGTCAAGAAATACTTCGCCTAAAGAAATAAAAGAACAGCTCGCTAAGTTGAAAACCCGAAAGGGAGGCTTAGGCAAAAAGGAGTGTCTCGGTAGGCTGAAAACCCGAAAGGGCGGTCTAGGCAAAAATTAGAGACATAAACAGAATAAATTTCCCGCTAAGTTGAAAACCCGCAAGGGCAGCTTAGGCAAAAGTTAGGGATTTTTCTTGGCAAGTAACTACGTCAGACAATACTTGATCGTTGAAGCAACAATCTTATCGGATCCTCACCATACTTCAACAAAAGTTGCTGCTCAGGACTTCAAAAGTTGTTAGGGGAATGGTGGTCATTGTATCTCAATGTATCTTTTCCATTATATATTGTCATTTCCCAAACTTTGTAATCATCCATGGAGTCTCGCCATTCGCAGACTACCATTCTATTAATAAAATTAGAGCTTTTGCCCAATTCTTTGTGTTCTTATTTTTATTTAGCTTGAAAAGACTTCATTTATTACTGATAATAACTTTCAAAGCAAAAAGATTAAAAAAAACAAAATTGACTTTTCAAAAAGAAAGACATCTTTACAATTCAATTTACTTTGGGAATTGTGATGAAACAATGACAACAAAAATGGTGATCCCTGGAATGAACAAACTCCGGTTGTTTTAAGAATATTTACTTCCTTCGTGAAGGTTTTTCACAGGTCATCTTGTTGGTATATGCGCAATCTTTGTGTGTTTCTCAGATAATTAAAGACGATACCAGTTGGCGTAAGGTACAGTATTAGGTTTGTGATCCCATGATCCCCGGCCAAGTCTTGGTTCGCTTTTGATTTTGGGTTTGCATGGTCAGAAGCCTCTGTCCCAGGTTCCCCAGCGAAGTTTTCCCTCATATGATAAAAGGTTTTATTCCCTTGGTGTGCTAAGATGTCGCTCTTTTTGCAGTATTGGCATTAGTGTTGACTTCTTGATTTCCCAGGAAGACTACACCAGGGCATCTTTTGTTGGAATAGGTTTGGTTGACATGAAGACTCAATCCAGTATTTTCCAGTGAAGGCCTTGTTTATTTGATAGAAGTCCTTTTTCCCCAGTGAAGAACGTATCTTGGTTTCCCCTCGATGATGTGGTGTCGACCTCCCTAATGAAGTCAGCATGAAGTCCCCGGTAGAGGTCTCGATGATGAAGTATGGTCTCCATTAGTGAAGTCCGTATGTTTTTCGTCCTTCAAAGTGGGCCTGATTTCCCCAGTGAATTTTTTGACAATTTGGTTTCCATTTGCCTTATTCACAATCAATATCGAAATCCCCAGTAGGAGTATGGACTGTGAAACATTTGTTTTCCCCATGGAAGTCTGTGTGTTATTCCCTGGGAAGGTTATCCCAGGGCATCTCTTGTTGGAATGAGTATTCATGATGAAAAGTTTTCAATCCTCAGTTTTTTTTTCTCCAGGGAAGTGGGTTTGAATTCCTCAGTGAGGTTTGGTTGTCTCGGCGTCAGTCTGCTTTATTTGAGACTAGTTTTGCAATCTTCAGTATGCACGTTGTTTTTGGAAAACTGGTTTCTCCGATGAAAACAGAAGAAAGATGTTCTATCCTGGTATCTGTTTGATTTAGCTACATCCGGATTATGTTTCTCCTCAGTGAAGTTAGGACAGACAATAGGTTTGGTTTCCGCAGTTTCTTTTACCTTTCTTGGATTGATCTTTCTGGTTGAAGTTTAGACCAATGTTGTTAGTACCTGAGGCAGTTTTGTTCGATTATGTATCCTTTTACCAGTATATGCACGATATCACTCATACATTCATACATGCATCATGCATTGTTACAAATCATTTTTTATTGACATTGTGTTCAAACCTTCCTGCAGCGCTCCTTGCTTAGTTGGATTTGGTTTTCCCTCTTGAGTTTATTTCTCAAAGGATGTATCTTCTTTGGCCGTCTTGCTCCAGTTTGTTTCTAATTGGATTCGTGGTTGCATGACAATATTATTTACTCTGGATTTCTTAGGACTTTGAGCTTTGATTTGTGCATTTATTTTGCATGAGAAGACTTTATCTCTTCAACAGGAATAATGTGGCATTTCCCCAGGAAGTCATATCTCATTTCCCCAGGAAGTCATATCTCATTTCCCCAGGAAGTCATATCTATTTCCCCAGGAAGCCACATTTCTATCCCCAGAATGTCGTTTCTTTTTGCAATCCTCCATGATAACAAGAAACAGGTATCTTTGTTTGAGCAACTCGTGCTTCCCTGTACAAGTCGACGTAACTTTTTTTGTTATTTCCTCTATGAGTGGTTAGCTTGCAGTTCGTCGTCAGTTTACGCCAGTGGATGGCAAGACTTTCAAATTCACAGAAATTGCTCGTTGTGAAATCTTTGCAAGTGGAAGTCTATTTATTTGAGACAGCTTACATATTACCCTTTCCAGGCGGAATTCCTTGGTTAAGGAAGAAGTTGAGACCCGTTCTAGGTGAAACACCAGAAGTTTGGGGAACATATGATATTTTCAAAATCTACCTTCATTGAACGTTGGTAGTGCATCGGTAGTGAACGTCGGTGTTTCTTATCTTTTTGCTATCATCAGTGAACGGTGGTGGTTCCTCGTCAGTGAACGACGATGGTATGATATTTTAAAAATCTACCTTCAGCGAACGTTGGTAGTGCATCGGCAGTGAACGTCGGTGTTTCTTATCTTTTTGCTATCATCAGTGAACGGTGGTGGTTCCTCGTCAGTGAACGGCGATGGTATGATATTTTCAAAATCTACCTTCAGTGAACGTTGGTAGTGCATCGGTAGTGAACGTCGGTGTTTCTTATCTTTTTGCTATCATCAGTGAACGGTGATAGTTCCTCGTCAGTGAACGGCGATGGCATGATATATTTTCTCTTCTACCTTCCACTATTGAGTTGGTAGTTTACCGTCATCTGTGAGTCGGTATATCTTCTTCTCTCTACCTTCAGTGAATGTTGGTAGACATCGGCAGTGAATGTTGATGCTTGTTATCCTCCTCTCTGGTTATATTCTTTTGGTCCACCAGTGATTTATTTTCCTGGTGGGGTTGCTCCTTTGTTTCTTCATTTTTGTGGCATCCCCAGTGTTACTTTGCGTCTCTTTTGTTCTGTTCATATGCATCCATAATCATAAGCATTGCATGGAATCTTAGAGACAAAAATAGGGCTGGTTTTATATTTAAGTATCTTCAATCGCGTCGACACGAAGATTTGTAACCTTCGTATCTCCGGATAGAAGACACTTAAATAAGGGCAGCTGTTGTACCCCAATTTTTGCCCCTAAGATTCCTCTATCATATCATATCAACTTGATTATAACAAGATCACATTAGGGTTGGTTCTTCCTTTTTTTTCCTATCTTTAAGTTTGCTCTTGAGGAATCTCCAAGCACCTTGGTTGTGTATTTTGTATATGTGTTGTTGACTAACTTCTAATCAAAATACAAAAAATATTTGTCTTTGTCTTTGTATATTTTTGTTTTGTAGGTACCAAGTCGAAACATCTGACAAATAAGGATTTCTGGTATTATTTTCCTAAAATCTCTATTTGCAAAGAAAAAGAATTAAAAATTTTCATTTTTTCCACTGATGCAATTGATTGCTCTTAGAGTGCAATCGATTGCACATAGTGCATTTTGCGCCATTTTTGAAAAAATACACTTTGCAAATCGATTTTCACTATAGTGCAATCGATTGCACAGCGTGAAAATTAAAAAAATCAGCATTTTAAACTTGTCAAATTTTGGCACCAATTTTCCTTCACTTTTGAAAAATGTATCATTAATTCAAATTTTAGTGCCAATCTTTCATTTTTAAAAAGAATTATCATTAATTCAAATTTTGGCTCTAATATTTGAAAGAATTATCATTAATTCAAATTTTGGATCTAATTTTTGAAAGAGTTATCATTAATTCAAATTTTGGCTCCAAGAATCAATTACCAAATTACCATTAATCCCAATCCTAAAACTCTATAAATAGAGCTCTCATTTCATTCAAATTTCAAGCTTTTGATACCCAAATCCACCTGGCTAAAAAATCTCTCAATTCTCTCCATCTACCAAATTCACTCAAAGCTCCATTTTCAAAAACTTAGTAAGCTTTGCATTGAAGCTTACTAATCTTTGAGCTAAACCTTCATCCAAACACTTTTTCTCCATCAATTCTCTACATCCAAGCTTGGTCAATTGATTATTGTGGTTGAATTGAAGCAAATTCTTGAAGTTGTTTTGATAATTCTCTAGATCTACCTTTGGTAAGTTGGATAATTCATCTTTCACGATGTGATCTCTTGGTGATCTTTGGGATTGATTCTTTGAGCATTATTTTGATTTCAATGGTGGTATTTTCTCATAATTTGATGGAATTTTCGTGCTCAAGTGGATACATGATCATAAGGTGTTTGATGGAAAGTTTGAACAAGAAATTTCCCTTTTAAAATGTTGTTTTTGCTACTGTAACTGTGTGCAATCGATTTGCACTATAGTGCAATCGATTGCACAGAAGCAATTTTGCACAATTTTTAGAAAATTGTACTGTGTAAATCGATTTACACAATAGTGCAGGTTGTTTGTTTGTTTTGTGTGCAGGTTATTGAGATTACGATCTTTGTTTGTAATCTGGCATTCACCCGTATACAGTCGTTACTCTGCCCAATTTTTGTGAAGACTTAAAACACTTGAAGTTTGGTTCTCTCAAGAGGTCTAGTATCTTTGCTTGCTTGGTTTCAATCCGAAGAATGGGAATTCTATATTGACTCATAATGTCAAGTATTGGCTTCTTGTTGGTTAGATGGTTCTTATCCCTAGCTTTTACCTTATGCTTTAGGATAGCCTCTTCTTCTCCTCTCATCTTCTTTAATTTCAAAAATCTTCTCCCTTCTTAAAAAAAAACTCTTCTTGTTTTGAAACTTGAAACATTTTCATAATAAACTTGGACTTAGGTCCATGCATCTTCGAAACATTTTCATAAATAAATTTCAATCAATTTAATAATACCTTGACCCTTTTTTTGTGAGAAGACTAAAGTCAATCAATCTCATTTCAAACCATTTTGCCACTTTGGCTTTTATCTTTAAACTTTTCTCAAAAGATTAGACTCTTGACAATCCTTGTAGTGATGCAAACAACTATACTTCTACAATATGTAGTGAAGTGAGATATTTTCCACTTGGGTGTTGAGTGAGGCATTGTTGATTTTAAAATCCAAGCCATATCCTCCACTTTGAGATGATGCAAATTCTCCTTTCTCATGATTGTCGGTAGTAAGTATGTTTTTCACACGGACAATTGCGATGATGTCTTATCTCATAAAATCAACCAACACACTTGTGTTTCAAATTTTAAAGAGGAACTACGTGTACCCTGATCCCCTATTGCACGAAAGGTGGTACGTAGGCACTAAAGGTTCACAACCGCGGCGGGTGGAAAAATCATAAAAATATTTCTTTTCTCACCTCCACCATCCATTTTATATACAACACATTTTTATAGCCAAAATATACAGATTTTTCAAAGAGGTTCCTGCAGAGTACCGTAGATGTTTAGGGTTTTAATACCTTCCCTTTGCATAACCAACCCCCTTACCTTGAATTTTTCCCCCTCTTTTTGGGTTATTCGCTCTTTTCCCATTCCTTTGGAAACAATAAAGCGCGGTGGAGATTTTTGTTTTGATTTGTATAAAGCCTAGTCAATCCAATGGCTTAGTCTTGCACATTTCTACCGCTACACAGGGGTTCAACACTTTTCTTTTCTCAAATTTTCCACCTCTTTTCAAAGGCCAATGGAGTTCAATTTATAGGCAAAGGTTTAGTAGTTTTGAGAGGTCAAGTGGCACCAACTTCATATGCTAGGCGCTGACTTACTCTTGAAGTAAGCTTAAACAGGCATGGTTCAAGGCACAAAGTAGGTTGGTCAGCAGGTTTAGCAGCGCCTAAGCTGGATTTGTCAGCACGAATTAAGGAAAAGAAAAAGCAACACATGGGCCTAGCATACTTTTGCACAAAAGTTTGCTTTCCCAAGACAGTAGAGGTACACATGGGGGAAATCCCTTGGATAAAGACTCAAAAGTGGTTGTGAGCATTAAATGATGATGAGATTTATCAAATCAGAAATCCTGCCATGTGAAATTCTGCATCATTGCATAATTCTGGATCAGAAGTTCAGCTTCAGCGTAACATCCAACCTCTGATATTTGTATCTCCTTGCTTCAGCATGTTCTGAAGGAGCTCTCAGACTTTCTAGGAAGCTTGCAGCACACTTCTTAACCTTCTTTGAATTACCCTTGCAAACTCTGACTTGAACCTTTGTGAAAACTTGCCCAGAAGTTCTGACCAAACTCTGTCTTGAAAGTGTCCAGAATTTGCTGAGTGTTTCAGTTTCAAGGACGTGCCTTTGAGGAGTTATAACTTGAAATCCCAGCATTTCCAGGAGAAGTTATGTTCTGCAATGTTTTAGATCTCATTGAAATCTATAACTATTGAATCAGAAGCTCTTCCAGAATCAGCTTACGTTATGGTGATAATCTGATCAGAAGTTCTGAGCTTGTCATGTTTCTTAAACACTTAGAAAAATTCTAACACTACAAGAAAATTAGTGTTTAACGACACAAAAATTGCGACAGTTATGTGATAACTGTCGTAATTGACATATAGAGACAGTGTTTACGACAGTTGACACCAACCGTCCCTAATATTTATTTTGCGACGGTATATTTAACCATCATAATATTATTATTACGACGGTAAAACAACCGTCGGCCCCCATTTAACACTTTTAACATTGATTTTTCACCAACAACTAGTCACGACGGTAAAATTAACCGTCCTAAAAGGCATATCACGACGGTAAAGCACCCGTCGCACCCTTAAACCTTTCACGACGGTAAAATTATCCGTCCTAAAATTCATTTCACGACGGTAAAACAACCGTCGCACCCAAAACCTTTAAAAATTCTCATGGGCACGACGGTAAAACACCTGTCGCGGTAAAACAATTTTTTTTTGAGATTTATATAAATTTGATTTTATATCCATCATTAACACATTCAAATATAACATGAAATTAAAATTTAGATTTACAAATTATGAACCCTAAAATATATTATCCAATGTCTAGTACTAAAAAAGATCTTAGAACTAAAAGAAATTAAAAAATTGAAAATTTATGAGTTCATTATTCTTCACTTTTATTTCTTTTCAAGATTAAAAATATTCCACAAAAATGCATTTGCACAAAGTTGAATGAAAAAATATTCTCATTATAATAGAAATGAATTAATTATAATGATTTATAGTGCAAACTCAAACTACATCCTCTGCGTTCTTCTTCACACCGAAAGAAACCCAGAATCTCTTCAAATCGCTCATCTTCACACCAAAAAACGCACAGCAATGGAAACTACATCCTCTGCGTTCATCTCTTCAAACACAGTAAGTTTTATGTATCACTTTTTGCATTGTTCTCATCTCTCTCATTCTCTGCCATTGATTTCAGCATTGGAGATTCACTTGAATCTTATGGTTGAGCTCTTTGTGATGATTGATTTTGAGTTTGAATATATTGAATTGATGTTAGGTTTTCTAATTTGTTATTTTAGGGTTTTATTTCTTTTTATGATTTTTTAGGTTTTCTAATTTGTTGTTTTAGGCATAAAACTGATATAAGAGGACCATATACTGATCCAAATGGGATAGTAGTCGTTTTGCAATTGTAATAATAATATTGATATATCAGTCACTCCCCTTGTTAAGTTTCCTGGCTTTAGGACAGTATTTCAAAGGCACCAGGACCAGAATGAGGTTAAGAGGATTCCTAAAGAGGAGATGTTCTGATTCTCTCATCAGGCACCGTTTTTTTATTACGACTTCCCGTTATTAAATGATGTAGAACTGGAATAATAGTACTACTAATAAGAAGAAATATCTATAAGGATCTTTCACGACATTGTTCAGGACTCCATCTAGAGATCGTGCGCTCTTCAACAGCATAGTTTTCCAAATATAACGGAGACCCGTCACTGTGACCATTTTTGTTAACATACAAAACTAATAAGGTTTTTGCAACACTTCCAAGAAGTCGAGTAGTGCATTGAACATCAGACCATACTCTCAATCTTCCATTTACATCATCATCATCATTATCCTGTGATCGAACAAGTACACCATACTCAGAATGGACCCGTGCAGGATGATGACGATAGACAATGAAGTCTACACCATACTGAGCCCCTGACCTTACAACCCAGTTTTTCATTCGAAGGTGAGAATAAGCCTTGTAGTAAAAAGAGAATGCTTGTTTCTTGGAGTTGAAGCAATGCCACAACTCTTCATCATTCAAGGGACTAGTATCAGCACCACGATTAATCTTGAGGCATTTCAAGGAATAACATAGGTAGAATGCTTCCTCCAAGGTTAATTGAAACCAGTACATGTCTTTTGCAACATTTCTCACAGGTTGACCAAAGTATGCTTTATCAAGCAGGTCAAGTTGTTCAGCTTGCACTGCTATGTGGACAGAACTATCAGAGAGAGATCCACAAGCATTTGATTGAACTAAAGAAGACTGAAGTTGCGATACAATCTTTGACATGGGTTCTTTAAGTGCCTCAGCCTCTGCATCCTTTTTCGATTTTGCATCTTTTCCTTTCCATCTTGGTGCCATTTGACCTGATTGGTTCAACGTTCCACTACCTTGGACGGAGTTTCAAAGATATGCAAAGATGATATTCTACACTTGATATTCTTCGTCAGCTGCAAGTTTTCTTCTCGACTCCCTTTGTCTTCTGTTTTCTGAGTTGCAGGATCATGTCAACATAAATGATTCTTCAACTGTTTTCTGTTTTATTCACGTGTATAAAAAGTTTATAGTTTGATGCATCTTAATATAACATACCTGTCTAGATTTTAACTCCCTTGCAACCCCTGCTGTTATTGCAGAGGTGAAATATTCCGCTGCTTCTTTGGCTGCTCAAAGTCTATTGCTAAGGTGAGAATTTCATTTTCAGTGTTTATAGTTAATGGCTAGTTAACTGTATTATACTCATGCTTGTTTTATGTCATCAAGACTAACTTTGATATATAGTAATAGACACGGCGTGTGAGTCATTATTTGCAATTTTGAAAGAGCATGAAAAACTAGACTTTTTAGTTTAAATAATTTTCCACATACGGCACTTGAGTATCATAATAATTAAGGTCACGTTTGTGGCCTATATAAACTTGCCTCAATTCCCACATTCTACTCACAAAATACTCTCTTCTCATCCTTATTATTAATTGTTTAATTCACTCCCAGAAAAATGTCTCTCATAAAAATATCAGTATTTTCTCTATTTAGTCTGTGCTTGATATCTGCACAGGCAGCGAGATTTGACATCGTTAACCAATGCTCATACACTGTCTGGCCAGCTGCCATCCCCAGCGGCGGCGGTAGGCAGTTAAACTCTGGTAACTCCATCCGTTTCAAATGAATTGTCATGTTAGAAGTCTTAGTTTCAGATTATGTAAGGCTTAGAAAGTCAAGAAAGCATTATTTTTTTACTACTTGATGATGGAGTTCAATTTGTTATTCGATAAACCTACCAATGAGGCTGACAACATACATTAAGTTTGGCATTGCGACTGTCATATGCCTCAAACTCCCAACCATCTATCTATTTATTTAATGTAAATGTAGTTCCAAGAACCATAGAGATCTGAACTGAATTGCAACCATCCATGTCAATATTTGGGACGTAAGGCAGTGAAAAACAAATTGAGACTGTTTGATAATTCAAAACAACTTTTCTATTTTTCAACTACATAATATTGTTTTAGACAAACATGTCTATAGACTTCAATAAATAAACATGTTGTCTATTTATAATTATAAAATTAGTTAGTACTCTCTTCTTATTCTATCAATAAAACTGGACCCAACTGAATATTATTATGATACTACCAAGTTTACCATAATCATTCAGTATCACAGGTATATGGTTTGCACTAGCAAATTGGCTATAGAGATTATGTACTATCAAAATGATTCAAAACTACGGAGTGAAAAGATTCCTTCAAGAATAAATATAGCAGCAGACACAACAAAAGTTGCATAGAGCAACAAGTCAAAATTCAATAGATAAAATCTCAGACAAAATGCAAAAGAAACCAATAGCGTCAATAAAACTACCAAACACTCGAGTCTATTATAAATTCATGCAGAAGAGATTTAAGCAGCAACTGCTTGTTGAGCTGCAGCAGCCCTTTTCCTAGCTTCTTCGATAACGGTTAGCTTAATACCCTTACCCTTGGGAAGAGATACCCATGGCTTAGTACCCTTACCGATAGTAAACACATTGCCCAAACGAGTTGCAAACTCGTGACCAGTAGCATCCTGAAAAGAATTGTAATTAACACCGACACAAGAACTGTAGAGCAGAAATATATCAGGGGACAAATAATCACTACAACTATAGCTGAAACATCTTTTCACCTGTGCAGGATATGCAGGAGGATAGGTTCCGTAAGCAGTGCTTTAATAACCTGTATTTCGAATAGTTCATGCATTATTATTAACAGAGATTGAAAATGTGTTACTGCATGTGCATGTATTTCATCTTAATCTCGAGCATCTATTTTCTAATAAATGGTTATGGTTTTGTAATTTTCTCTCAAGCATATTTATCACTTCATTTAGAGAAGCCAAACTTGGTTGCATGATAATCTGTGTTAAAAAAACTAATTTCAAGTCTAAATACAGGTTTCAATTTATTGTGATTTTCTTGTTTAGTTAATGAACTACTTTTCTTCTATTGCCAAAGAAGAACATGTACCTTATAATATTGCTTTGAAGGGTTTAGCTGTCGAATAGCTGTCAAAAACATAAATGGGAATGTGTAATGTTTGTTATTTGAAATGTAAACTACAGAGTTACTCTGTTAATTGAACTGTAATGATTTAGACAGATTTTTCTTTCTTTGCAAATGTAGGACGGTCGAAACATGAGCTGCACCCCTTCATGCATCTGAAACATGAAGTGTCTTCCGCACTAGAATGAAAATAATAATGTTTTTGTTGGATTTAAAGGGATATGAGCTGTTGAAAAATATAAGATTTCTATTTGATAAATCTATGATTTCTACCAACTATTGATATGCTGCTTTGGTTTTTGTTGCAGGTAACTTTTCTCTTCCACTTGCTTCGCTGCTCTTCAAACCCTCGTGCGTCTTTGAGGTGTGATTTCATTCTTAAATTTGAGTGTGCCTTTACTATATCACTGTTTAATAGTGCTAGACTAAAGAATTTTATCTTATAAGAATTTTATCTTAAATTTGAGTGTGCCTTTACAAATACATTATTCTTATAAGCAATTGTAATAACCAAAATTGCAATGTTTGCAATCGCATTCATACGGGACCGAAAAAGCACTTTAAAATCCTAGTACAAAGCAATATTAAGGTCTCACTCGCACACTGACACAACATAAGTAAATATTCTTGAAGTACCTAGCTAAATGTAGTAAACATATTGATATGAAGTATTTATCCATATATGTCTGTTACATGAAACTGTATTATACTAATTGATATCACAAGGCTTCACCTATAAACTTGTTATGTAGTGTGTAAAAACAAATTAAACAACCAATAATAAAACTCATCTCTTTTATTTTTCTATTGTTTATATTCAAAATAACATGTTCTCGTAAGTACTAGAATTCTGAAAATATAATTATTTTTTTTTAAGAAATGGATAAGTCATGGATTATTAAGCCACAATCATCGATTGCGTATCAAAAAGGAATACAAGAATTTATTGATTTTGCATTCAAAGGTGCAAAAGAAAACGACGTAGTAATATGTCCTTGCAAACGTTGCGGTTTCAGAAAATTAAAGAGTAGGAGTGACATGTTCGACCACTTAAGTTGGTCACCATTTCCGCAGGGATACACCGTGTGGATCCATCACGGAGAGTCTTTTGTACGATCTAGTACTATCTCCCCTAGTACTACTCCAAGTATGGTAGAAGATACTAACATTGTCGAAGAACCTATTCAGAACATGATCAACGATGCATTTGGAGTTTATGGGAATCATGCAAATGAAATACCATCTGCGTCAAATTTGGAGATTGAACAAGAAGATTATGTGATGCCAAGCTCAACTCAGGAAAGAAACGAAGCCAATGAGTATTATGAGTTGGCTAGAGAAGGAGAACAACCTTTATATGAAGGGTGTAGACGATATTCAAGACTATCTTTTTTGGTTAAGTTGTACCATATAAAGTGTTTATGTGGATTGAGTGAGAAGGCAATGACAATGATTTTAGAGTTAATAAAAGATGCATTTGAATATGCAAACATTCCAAGTTCATTCTATGAAGCCAAGAAATCAATCACAAAACTTGGTTTGAATTATGTAAAGATACCCGCATGTCCAAACGGTTGTATGCTTTATTGGGGAGAAGATGAGGAGAGGGAGACTTGCAAAAATTGCAACACTTCAAAATGGAAAACAAATGAGGATGTCTCTGTTAACAAGAAAAAAAAGAAAATTCCTGCCAAGGTTCTTCGTTATTTTCCATTAAAACCTCGATTACAGAGATTATTTTTGTCATCAAAAACGGCAGAGGATATGAGATGGCATGCAACAGATACTAACAATGATGGAATGTTGAGGCATCCTAGAGATTCAGAAGCTTGGAAGAAATTTGACTTGACACATACTTGGTTTTCATCAGATCCACGGAATGTGCGTCTTGCATTGGCTAGTGATGGTTTTAATCCTTTTGGTGTGATGAGTACAAACAATAGTATTTGGCCAGTTGTTCTCATACCATATAACACTCCTCCATGGGTTTGCATGAAGCAGACATCATTTATAATGTCAATGATAATTCCCGGTAAAGAGGCACCAGGAAATAATATTGATGTCTACTTACAACCATTAATCAAAGACCTGAAGGAGTTATGGACAAGTGGTGTGGATACATACGATTCTTTCAAGAAAGAGATGTTCAAGTTGCATGCAAATTTGATGTGGACTATTAGTGACTTTCCAGGGTTGGGTTCACTTTCTGGGTGGAACACATACACAGGACTTGCTTGCCCATCGTGTAACTTTCAAACTACACCTCTCCGTGTTAAAGCTAGTCGTAAATGGTGTTTTATGGGTCATCGTCATTTCCTTGATCGGAGACACAGGTTTAGATTGAACAAGATCCGCTTTAATGGTGAACAAGAAATGCGGAGTCCACCGAGAACATTATCTGGACATGAAGTTTTTGAAAAGGTTAAAGATGTTGAAGTCATCTTTGGTAAAAAGGCAGTGAAAGAAAAATCAGTAAAAAGAACACGTGAGGAACAACCTATAGAAGGTGATAGTACACAATGTGATCCTACAAAAGGTCATCCTCAACAATGGAAAAAGAAAAGCATATTTTTTGAACTTCCATATTGGAAAGATAATCTTCTACGCCATAATCTTGATCCGATGCATATTGAGAAAAATGTGTGCGATAATGTCCTATTTACTCTACTGAATGATAGGCAAAAGAGTAAAGACCATTATAAAGCTCGAGAAGACCTTCAAAATATGGGCATAAGACCTGATCTTTGGCCTGATGAAAATGGTAAAATTTCTCCGGCTGCCTTTAGTTTAACAGGTAAAAATAAAAGGAATTTTTTAATGACTTTAAAGAATATTAGGGTGCCTGATGGTTATTCAAGCAACATTTCTAGATGCATTGAGTTAGTAAATCTCAAGGTGAATGGAATGATGAAGAGTCATGATTGTCATATATTAATGGAACAACTTTTACCATTAGCCATTCGCACAACATTACCTCATGAGGTTTCAGCAGTATTGATTGAGTTGTGCTCATTCTTTAGACAATTATGTGCCAAGGTATTGAAAATTGAAGACATGGAAAAATTGCAAAACCAAATTGTCCTCACTTTATGCCATATGGAAATGTTATTTCCTCCCTCGTTCTTCACGGTTATGGTCCACTTGGTTGTTCACCTTGTTGAAGAAGTTAAACTTGGAGGTCCTGTTCATTATCGATGGATGTATCCTGTTGAAAGGTAAACTATGTGATTTTGTTCTAATGTTACTAACTTAATTAGAAAGTAGAAAGTTTTTTTAACTAGTGTTATTGTGGTTCAATGATAGGTACTTGGGAAAACTTAAATCGTATGTACGTAATAAGGCAAATCCAGAAGGGTCTATTGCAGAAGGATACCGTTTTGAAGAGATTCTTACATTTTGTTCAAGATATCTAGAAAATATTGAGACTAGATGGAATCAACCTGGACGTGTAGATGACGACCCTATTGATGATATCCAAACTGCTTCACGTGTAGCTGAATTATTTCCTAGAGTTGGAAAACCTGTGGGTGGATCTTCTTATTACACCCTAACACCAACTGAAAAATTGCAGGCTCATAGACACGTTTTAACAAACTGTCCAATAGTTGACGACTATCTAAAGTATGTAGTTTTATTACATTTAAGTAGTTTCATCTATACTATTAATATTTTTTTACATCTAATATCGAATAATCAAATAGGCAGTTCCGAAGTTTTACTCAAAACCAAATGAGGCGCAGTCAAAGAAGTGCTACTGAGATAGACAAGAAGGTTCATAAGGAGTTTGTGCATTGGTTCAGCAATCGTGTGAGTTTTCATACAAAAATAGATGTTTTATTGAATTGGTTTTTAATAATAACAAGACTAATTGAATGTTGTATCATGTATAGATTCGCAACAATCTTGACAACATTCATGGGCCAGATAAAGATGTTCTCATTAGTCTTGCTCATGGACCTTTTGATAAAGTTAAAAGATTTACCGCGTTCAATGTCAATGGATTCAAGTTTCGAACGTTGGAACGAGACAATCTTTTAAAAACTCAAAATAGTGGAGTTTTTGGCATGTTTGGGACACGAAGTTATTCAAGCAATAATGATACCCAAATGAGATTTGGAGGGGTCCCTTACTATGGAAGATTAATAGATATTATTGTGCTTTCCTATGATGGCTTCACAGTGCCCATGTTTAAATGTGAATGGGCTAATACCATAAACCCAAGAGGAATTAAGATAGATAAGTTGGGTTTTACCTCTATAAACTTTGCAAGACTACTACATACTAGTGAACATGAAGATAATGAGCCATATATTCAAGCATCTGAAGCTCATATGGTTTTTTATGTAGATGATGAGAGTGAACAAGGATGGAGCATACCTGTTCATTTGAAGCCAAGAGACTTGTATGACATGGGTGGAAATGATGAAATTATGACACCCATTGAGCCATATCCATCACAAAATTTGGAACAAATCTTTTCAAATGATGTTCTTGGAACTTCAGCGACAAATGATGACAATAGTTAACATATAGTTTTTTATTGATAAGAATCTAGTTTGTTTGTAACTTGTGTGAGACTTAATGTATGATATTCCATTGTTACTCTATGTTCTTTGTTGCTTATCCCTAATTAATATGTTAGATGACATTGTTACTCTATGTTTTTAATTTATTGTGTTTATGTTATGTTTATTAAATTTGTATTCACTAATATATAATTTTGATGTTTACTACTTTTAGTGTACTTAATACCTATACTTGCAGTTGAAGCCTTTTGTGAGACAATGACTACACCATATGAGAATAGTCGCCTCAAAAGAATTGCAGAGAATAAGAAAAAGTTAGAGGCTCTCAATCTTCCTACACTCTCTAAATCCCTTCACAAATCATCAGAGTCTTCTTCCAAACCATCACTGGTCAGTCATAAATTCTCTATACTACTCCATACAAATTAATTGTACTTATTATTTACTAATATTCACTAATGTATTTTATTTAGTCTGTGAAGGGCCGTTCAAGGTTTGTACAACCTGGAGAGCTTGAAGTAAATAAGAAGCGCCTACGTTCAATTACAACTCGCAAATCATCAATAACCCCTCCACCAATGGAAACTACAATAACCCCTCCACCAATGGAAACTACAATAACCCCTCCGTCAATCCAAATTGCAAAAGATGTTGTGGTAGAAGATGAGGATGAAGATGACATGGTAGGAGATGAGGCTGATGATGTTGTGGTAGGAGATGGGACTGGAGATGTTGTATTAGGAGATGAGGCTGAAGATGTTGTGGTAGGAGATGAGGCTGAAGATGTTGTGGTAGGAGATGGGACTGGAGATGTTGTGGTAGGAGATGAGGCTGAAGATGTTGTGGTAGGAGATGGGACTGGAGATGTTGTTAAAGTGGCTAAATCTGAGTATTGGGATGTAAATGTCATTAGTAAGTAATTTAAGGTTAAAGTATCTATAAATAATTTAAATTTTTTACATAGTTGAGTTATGAAATTAATTTGTTTACTTTTTTAATGTGATAGACGAGGAAGGTTATGTTTCAAACACACGTTTATGTGTGAAAGACTTGGTTGCGAAATCAGAGCCTGATGGAACATGGATAATACTTGAATTCAATAAGAATAATTGTGCAGTAGGACCGGCTTCTGGTTTGCTAGCAGGATATTTGGGTATAATTATTAGAATGTTTAGAGATATTCCCATAATGTTTGAGAGTTGGAAGAATGTTCCAGCAGATACAAAAACAAAGTTTTATGAATCAAAGATAAAGGTATTATTAATAAACAATTACATATTTTTTAAATTAACTTCATGGTGATTATTATTTCCTTTGTCAACTAATATATTTTTATGTTTAGCGCCATTTTCTTGTGGATGATGGGCGTGACAAAGATTTTGTACTTGCTTCTGCTGCAAGGAAATGGAAGGATGCTCGACATACATTGTTTCACGAATTTTATAGATGGGATCTCCCTTTGGAGGAAAATCTTCAAAATTATCCAAAATGCAGAGGCATTCCTGAAAATGACTGGGCTGTTTATGTTCAATATAGGCGGAAAGAAAAAACACAGGTAACATTAGTGTTTTTATTTGTTAGATTTCTCTGGTTTGTATGTTATCCCTATCTATAATGCATGTTTTTATTTGTTACAAATGTAGAAAATATCCCAAAAAAATTCCCAAAATAGAGCAAAATTGAAGGCTCCGCATACACTCGGATCTAAGTCGCTTGCAAGGAAGAAACATGAGTTGGTATGTCTAAATCTATATGTTGTTGATCGTTTGCTTGATAGTACAAACAATTTATATTAGTTTTTATTTGCAGGAAATGAGAGATGGACGAACATACAGCAGAGGAGAAATGTATGCAGTTTCTCATAAAAAGCCTAACGGGTCATTTATCAATGAAGATGCATACAACAATAATGTAAGTACAAGTTAATTCTTTTGAAATACTGGAAAAAAAAACGGTAATAGTAATAGAACCATCCCAAATAAAACTCACCACTGGAATTTATATATATAATATGGAGAAAGAGCCCGATATATGCTTGGATTCCTAATACAGTTAAATATAGATTACTCAATTCAGATAATACCAGCACAGAAAAATCTTACAATGAGCTAGCAGACAAAAAAGTGGAACCCTCCGCACAAAATGATTCTGTTAACAGTGAAGAATATAATACTAGTCATAAAGTGGATGCTGCATTACGTAAAGAAGAAAAAGCTAAAAATAAATTATTCTTGTTATATTATAAGCGTTTGCAAGCGTAAAGAAGAAAAAGCTAAAAATAATACTAGTCATAACAGTGAAGAATATAATACTAGTCATAAAGTGGAACTTTACAAGTGTTTGCTACAAACAATGCTTTTTCCATGCTGATTGCATTTTCAATATCAGGAGTCACATTCTTACAGTAACATGAGACATTAATGCCTTCCAATGACGCACAACAAGCTTCTAAATCTGCTAATGGTGGATAGCAAGCTTTACTGTTATATTATTCTTGTTATATAAACAATAGCTCAATTTTTTCTTTTTCATGTGCAGAAAAAATTACAAGCTGCAATTAAGGATTCTGTGTCTGAAAATGAGGCATTTCAGAAAGTATTTGGAAAAGAAAAGCATGGATATGTTCGTAGTATGGGACTTGGAGTTACACCATCTCAAATTAATAGATCTACGAGATCGACATCTTCTTCTGCAGAAAGTGAACAAATAAAGGAAATGCAAGAAGAAATTAATGCACTTAAAGAAAAGAATTCAAAAATTGATGAATTAACACAGGCAATCATATTCTTAACGCAAAGGGACAAGGCGAGGACAAAGGAAATTGAACTCTTAATGCAAATGCAGAATTTTAGTGGAAGACAGGTATATTATTTTGACGCATTTAAAGTTAAATTTTATGAGTATTATTTTAAAGATTATTATTTTAATACCTTTTTTTAGGGATTGGAATCACCCGCTGATGGTAGACGTTCATCTGAGTCTAGCTACCGTATTGGAGATAATGGAACTTTAGGGGGGACAAATTAGACTTTGCTATGATCGAGATAATTAGATTGTGAACTTTCTCATGTATTTTTGGCATAATGATACTTATTATTATAAGATTAGGAATTGATATATTTTGGGTTTTTTGTACTACTTGACATGATTATGGAACTCGCATTTTACATGATTATGGAACACACATTTTTTTGGATATTATAATGCTTATTTGATGTTAAATATTTTTTATTGAAATTATTTTTACTATATTACAAAGTGATAGAAAATAAAACAAAAAATAATACTATAAATAAATATATTAAAGAAGAAATAATTTAAGGAAAAAAATAACACAAAAAAAAACTATATTTAAAATTTTTTACATAGATAATAATTTAAATAAAAAATATATATAATAGAAAAATAAAAAAAAATCAAGACATAAACAAAAGTCATGGCGACAGTACCGAACCGTCGTAATCAACAATTAAAAATAATCAACAAAAGTCATGACGGTATCGAACCGTCGCCATAAACAATGTAATCAATTTCAAAAGATATTCACGACAGTATCGAACCGTCGCCATAAACAATGTAATCAATTTCAAAAGATATTCACGACAGTATCGAACCGTCGCCATCAATAATTAAAAGAAACTCAAAAGATAGTCACGACGGTATCAACCCGTCGTAAAAACTAGAACGACAGTTTTTGTAACCGTCGCGAAATAGGTTGGGGACACACACTTCTACGACGGTAAAGCAACCGTCGTGGAAAGCAAATTGCGACGGTTTTAACCGTCGTAATCTACAAAAATACCTGTCGCAATCTGCCAATTTTCTTGTAGTGTAAGTATTTTAGAATTTTGATTTTTTTTCCAGAGTAAATTGACTTTTGATTTTCTTGATGAACAAACTTCATATTTCAACGTGTCTTGATGAAATATGATTCTTGAAATTTGATTTTGATTCAAAAGTCAAAGTTTGACTTTTCAGTGTACAAATGACCATTTTGCCCTTGTGAATGACTTGCTTGGAGAATTGATAACTTCAAGGCTTGGAAATAGATGGAAGAAAACTTGGGGTCCAGGGTGATCCTTTATGAAATAAGAGGGCAAATTTTGGGGTACAACATCGAGCATGAGCATCGTAATAGAGTAGTAAAGATAACATAGAAATCTTAGATGGGGTTTGCCCCAGCTGCTCCACAATCTTGAAGTCACTTCTTTTTATAATCTTCAGGATCTCATCCATTTCTTTAGCGGAAGGTTCCTCAGTAGCAATGTCTTTTGCGGGTATTACTATTTCAATAGGTTCAACAACTTTCTCTTTCCCCTTTGGGTCAGCACTAGGTTTAGCAGCGGTGATACGAACAGGCGCCTTTGTAGCAACTGGTGGTGAAATTTTGGGTGAAAATATTCTACTAGTTCGAGTCACCTTACTAGAGCCAGTAATGTTACCAATATCATCAGCTTTGCTTTCTTCAATCCAAGCGTCTTGCTTTATTCCATGGTAAAACACCATAATTCCATATCACTGCTTTATTGGAAGAGTACAGAATTGGCTAGGGAGCGGTAATTATCAGAGGAGCAACATTCGGTTCATTTGAAATCCTGATAGGACCCTTGGAGGAGATCCTAAAAGGCTTGTTTGAGATGGTTATGATAGAGAGGTCTTCAATCTTATCAGTCAGATTTTTGGCGGACAGAATCTTCTCAAATAGGATCTCATGGTTATTCATCAGGCATTGAATGCCTTCCTTCAGCCCTTTGCATCCATTGAGTTGTGTGGCACAACAATCACAGTCCTTCAAACAGCCAGGGAAAATCTCGGCTTTCAACAGATTCTTTTTAATAGTGATTAATGGACTAGTCAAGTCTTTGACGGAGGAAACAAAGATGGTATCTTCAACAGCATTGACACCCTTGCCATGGTTTAGCATAGGCGCGGTGATTACATTCGGAGTTGGAGGAGGATCAAATTCAATGGTCTTGTTGTCTATTAAGTCTGGAATTTTATTCTTCATTGCCCAGCATTGGTCAGTCTCATGCCCGAGACTATTTGAGTGATAGGCACACTTGGTATTTAGATTGTATTTGGGTGAAGAGGTATCTGGATTAGCCGGAGGATCACGCAATGTCACTAAATTAGACTTTAGCAGGTGTTGTAAGGCTTGAGATGGCGACATGCCTATCCTTGTGAATTGTCTTCGTGGTGTCTCAAATCGTTTATGATTGGCAGATGGTCTTTTAGCAGAAGTTAGATTGGAAATCCGGACAACATTAATGGATGGACGGCCATCCTTCTTGGTACGGGCCCTCTGTTAGAACAAAGTTTGAATCTACTACCCTATGTTTAAGTTTTGATGATAACAAAATGAAAAGATATATTATTTATATGATTCATGTATGAACTATTTGCTGCCTAAATTATTACGTTCTGATTTGCAGATACTCTGATAGGTATAAGCAAGATCACACTTAATCAGCATCAGAATTTAGATTGTTGACATCAGCATCAGATGTTGCTATATCAGAATACCAAAATCAGAAGATTAACTCACGTGTATGCTGAAGCTTGATGAATAGAACTGCGCTTAACACTCTGATAAAGAAAACAACAGTTCATCAGCAGTTAAAGCAGAGTCAGAATGAGCCAAGCCAGAACATGCATTAAGTAAGTAACGGTACTGTGCATTGAAAGCAAATTATTACCAACAGCCTCATTCCAGACAAGATCTGCTCAATAAGGAAAGTTTGTTATTAGCATTGAATCAAGAATATTGCTCCAACGTTCAAAAATCTCAGTGCTATATAAACAAGACTATGAAGATTGAATTGGCTAATGCTCTCCAACTCTTTACACGCCTAAAAGCTGATCATAATCTTCCTTCTCTCAGTTTGCTAAACACCTCATATCTCCTTACTCAATTATTGTTTAGAAATCTAGTTTCTAAGCTTAAAGTTGTGTATACATCACAGTTGTGATACAGTTTTGTAGAAAACATTCACACACTTAGATTTATCTTCTTTGTAAGAAAGTGTTTCCTTGACAAACCGGGTTGTGGTTTGCATCAAGAAGGCTTTAGCAGTTGTTAAAGCAGTTTGTAATATTCAGTTGTATATAGTGGATTAAGACCTCGTTGGAGAGAGGCGAAATCACCTTGACGGGTGGACTGGAGTAGTTTGAGATCAAACGAACCAGGATAAAAATATCTTGTTCATTGCATTGATTTTCAGTTTTACAATTCAACCCCCCTTCTTGTGTTTTTCACTACTTCAATTGGCATCAGAGCGCCTGGTTCTGAGCTAAAACACTTAACCGTGTCAGTACAAGATCCAGCGTCAGAAAAACACAATGGCAGGAAACTATTCTCACACCAGCAATGACAACCATGAGGACAGAGACAGATTCAGCGGCAAACCTCCAGTCTTTGATGGAGAAAATTTTGATTACTGGAAAGACAGAATTGAAAGCTTCTTTCTGGCACATGATGCTGATCTGTGGGATATGGTGACAGATGGATACACGCACCCTGTGAATGCAAGCGGTCAGAAGATTGATAGAAAAACAATGTCTGACCAACAAAAGCGTGACTTCAAGAATCACCACAAGGCCAGAACCATCCTCCTCAGCGCCATCTCCTATACTGAATATGAAAAGATCTCCAACAGAGACACAGCAAAGAACATTTTTGACTCACTCAGAATGACGCATGAGGGCAACGTTCAGGTCAAAGAAACTAAAGCTCTGGCGCTCATTCAGAAGTATGAGGCGTTCAAAATGGAAGAATCTGAATCCATTGAAACAATGTTCTCAAGATTCCAGATTCTGGTAGCTGGTCTCAAGGTTCTGGACAAAGGATACTCTACTGCTGACCATGTCAAGAAAATCATCAGAAGTTTACCCAAGCAGTGGAGACCAATGGTTACAGCTCTGAAGCTAGCTAAAGATCTCAACAAAATCACTCTGGAGGAACTTATCAGCTCCCTCAGAAGTCATGAGATAGAGCTAGAAGCTGACGAGCCTCAGAAGCAAGGTAAGCCTTTAGCATTAAAATCTAACAAAAAATCTGAGTCTAAAGTTTTGCAGGCAGTTGAAGAAACATCTGATGGATCCTCATCAGAAGAAGACGAACTCTCCCTCCTCTCCAGAAGAGTAAATCAACTGTGGAAGCAAAGACAAAGGAAGTTCAGGAATCCCAGAAGATCTGATCAGAACGAGTCTTCTTCCAGATACAGAAGGACAGATTCTTCCTCTGGATACAGAAGATCTGAAGGCTCCTCTAGTAGCAAAAAGCCAAACACCAAGGACATCATCTGCTATGAGTGCAATGAGCAAGGACACTACAAGAGTGACTGTCCAAAGATTCAGAGGGAAAAGCCCAAAAAGAAGTTTGGAAGAGAAAAGAAGAAAAGTCTCATGGCTACATGGGATGACTCTGACTCGTCTGAAGCTGACTCAGAATCAGATGATGAGAGAGCCAACATAGCTCTCATGGCTAATATTTCAGAAGATAGTGAAGCTTCTGAATCGGACTCTGAATCAGACACTGAAGAGGTATTTCCTAACTTTGCTGTTAATTTTACCAAGGCTGAACTTGCTGAAAGCCTTAATGAGATTCTGGAAAGGTATCAGCAAATTAGAGTTAAATTCAGAGACCTGAAAAGGAATCTTGAATCTGACTCTAATAAGACTGAGAGTCTCAAATTGGAGAATTCTGAGCTGAGAAATAAGATTTCAAAATTAGAAAACACTTTACAAAACTCTCAGAAGGAACCAATTTCTGAAACTCCCAGCAACGCTGATGAGATCATCAAGGAGTATGATCACAGTTTCCAGAAGTTCCTTGCTAAAAGCATAGATAGAAGCAAAATGGCTTCAATGATCTATGGAGTTAGCAGAAACGGCAGGAAAGGAATAGGATACCAAGGTAAGGTTCCTACACCAAAGAATGTTATGGACTTAACCATTAAACACACTCCTCTGAATTCACATTTTGTGTATGGTCACACACATGATATTAAATACACTAGCAGTAAGCACTCTGTGAAACCAAAATTCAACCAGAGTTTTGGTAAAACTAACAAATCAGGACCCAAGAAAATCTGGGTACCTAAGGATAAAATAATACATGTTGCAGATATCTTTAGCAGCAAGTCAGAAACACCAGTCATGGTACCTGGACTCTGGCTGCTCGCAACATATGACGGGAAGAAGGCATATGTTCCAATGCCTGGAACTTAAGCCTGGAGGCCACGTTGGCTTTGGAGGCAATCAGAGGGGAAAGATAATTGGCTCTGGAACTGTAGGTAATGGAAATCTTCCCTCTATTAATAATGTTCTGCTAGTAGATGGATTAATGCATAATCTGTTATCCATAAGTCAATTAAGTGATAACGGTTATGATATAATCTTTAATCAAAAATCATGTAAAGCTGTTAGTCAGAAAGATGGGACTATCCTGTTTAATGGTAAGAGGAAAAACAACATTTACAAAATCAAACTTTCTGAACTGAAGAGTCAGAATGTAAAGTGCCTTCTGTCTGTTAACAACGAGCAGTGGATCTGGCACAGAAGATTGGGGCATGTTAGTATAAGAAGAATATCTCAGATTAACAAACTCAATCTGGTCAGAGGACTTCCTAATTTGAAGTTCAATTCAGATGCTCTGTGTGAAGCATGTCAGAAAGGCAAGTTTGCAAAACCTTCTTTTAAATCTAAAAATGTTGTTTCTACCTCTAAGCCATTAGAACTTCTGCACATTGACTTATTTGGACCAGTTAAAACTGCTTCAGTCAGTGGTAAGAAGTATGGGTTAGTAATCGTAGATGACTATAGCAGATGGACATGGGTAAAGTTCTTAAGACACAAGGACGAGTCACACTCTGTGTTTGTTACCTTCTGTAACCAAGTTCAGAATGAAAAGGATCTTAGAATCGTTAAAGTCAGAAGTGATCATGGTGGAGAATTTGAAAACAAAGACTTTGAGTCATTCTTTAATGACAGAGGCATTCTGCATGATTTCTCTTGTCCTAGAACTCCCCAACAAAATGGAGTTGTAGAACGAAAGAACAGAACATTGCAAGAAATGGCCAGAACCATGATCAATGAGACAAACGTTGCTAAGATCTTCTGGGCAGAGGCAATAAACACAGCGTGCTACATTCAGAATAGAATCTCAATAAGACCTATTCTGGAAAAGACTCCATATGAATTGTGGAAGAACAGAAAGCCCAACATTTCATATTTTCATCCATTTGAATGTACTTGCTTTATGTTAAATACAAAGAATTATTTGAACAAGTTTGACTCTAAAGCACAGAAGTGTATTATGTTAGGATACTCTGAACGCTCAAGAGGGTACAGAGTATACAATACAGAAACACAGATTGTGGAAGAATCAATCAGTGTTCTTTTTGATGATAAGCTTGACTCTGAAAAGTCAAAGCAGAATGAAGTTTTTGCAGGTATGGAAATTGAATTTACAGGTTCTGAAGACAAGTCATCAGAAGCTCTCAACACAGACACTCCTTCAACGTCTGAAAGGAGCACTGCTAGCAATCCTACAACAGCTGTTGATCAACCTCCGAAGAGATTACCCAGAAGCAGCTTGGATCACCCAGAAGAGACTATCTTAGGAAGAAAGGAAGATCCAATCAGAATAAGAGCAAGCTTCAGAAACTCTGAAGAAACTCTCATGGGACTTGTGTCTCTGATTGAACCTTCTTCTATTGATGAAGCACTTCTGGATAATGACTGGATTCTGGCAATGCAAGAAGAGCTGAATCAATTCACCAGAAATGACGTGTGGGATCTCGTTCCCAGACCAAAAGGATTCAACGTCCTTGGAACAAGATGGGTGTTCAGAAACAAGCTAAATGAACAAGGTGAAGTCATCAGAAACAAGGCACGACTGGTTGCACAAGGATATAGTCAGCAAGAGGGGATAGACTATACAGAAACCTTTGCTCCAGTCGCCAGGTTAGAATCTATCAGACTTTTAATTTCATTTGCTGTTAATAGAGGCATCACTCTGTATCAGATGGATGTCAAAAGTGCATTCTTAAATGGTTATATAGAAGAAGAGGTTTATGTACACCAACCCCCTGGTTTTGAAAATACAAAACATCCAGAACATGTTTTCAACCTAAAGAAGTCACTATATGGTCTGAAACAAGCTCCCAGAGCTTGGTATGAAAGACTAAGTAACTTTCTGTTAGAAAATGAATTCACCAGAGGGAAAGTGGACACCACCTTATTCTGTAAATCGGTTAAGAATGACATCTTAGTCTGTCAAATTTACGTTGATGATATTATTTTTGGTTCTACTAATCCTTCTCTTGGAAGAAAATTTGCTAAGTGTATGCAGGCAGAATTTGAGATGAGCCTCATGGGGGAACTGAAATTCTTTCTAGGAATTCAGATCAATCAAACTCCAGAGGGAACTTACATTCATCAGAGCAAATACATCAGAGATTTTCTGAAGAAATTTGACCTCTCAGAATGTAAGCCATCAAAGATTCCAATGCATCCCACGTGCATCCTGGAAAGAGAAGAGGTAAGCAAAAATGTAGAACAGAAAGTCTACAGAGGTATGATTGGTTCTCTCCTCTATCTGACTGCTTCAAGACCTGATATATTATTCAGCGTTTGTCTTTGTGCTAGATTTCAATCAGATCCTAGAGAATCTCACTTAACAGCTGTTAAGCGAATTTTCAAGTATCTGAAAGGTACTACTAATCTGGGTTTGTTTTATAGAAAATCTAGTGATTACAGTTTAGTAGGCTACTGTGATGCTGACTTTGCTGGAGACAGAGTGGAGCGTAAAAGTACTTCTGGAAGCTGCCAGTTTCTGGGAGAAAATCTGATCTCTTGGTCCAGCAAAAGGCAATCAACAATTGCGCTATCAACAGCAGAAGCTGAGTACATAGCAGCAGCAGGATGTAGCACACAAATGCTCTGGATGAAAAGTCAGCTTGAAGACTTCCAGATTTTTGAGAGTAACATTCCTATACTCTGTGATAATACTTCTGCTATTTGCTTAAGTAAGAATCCTATTTTACATTCTAGAGCTAAGCATATAGAAATAAAACATCATTTCATTAGGGACTATATTCAGAAAGGAATTTTGAATTTAAAATTTATAGATACAGACCATCAATGGGCTGATATCTTCACTAAACCTCTTTCTGAAGATAGGTTTAATTTCATTCTGAAACATCTCAGCATGAAAATCTGCCCATAGTGAAAATGTTTTAATTCCATATATTTATCTTCAGAATGTATTTGTTTTACTGTGAACTTCTGATCAATCTCCTTTCAGAAAGATAGAACATGCAGATTGTATCAGATGCAAGTCTAAAGATCTGAGAGTCTAAGCTCAAAGACAGACGTGCTGATCACCACATCAAACAAGTGTCATCCAATCATCAGCAAATCTCTGAAGCAGAACGCGTGCACGCTTCTGAGAAGGCAAAACGTTGATTGGGTGCATTGAGACACATGTCTGGTAACCGTTTTTAAGTATCTTTCTCAAATCCCCCAAAATCAGCAAGCATTAAATGAAAATAATCATGTGTTTAAAACGTAATCATGATTTTATTTCTCTCTCTTAAAAACGTTTACAATTTCAAAATATTCTGAACTCTATTTAAACACGTTAACCTCTCATTCTAATCTTTTACAGTTTCTCACTTTTTCTCAAGCATTCTCTGCATTTTTCTGTGTTCATCTCTTGCAAACTCTTTTTCTCAGTTTCTTCTCAAAATCTTTTAGTGTGAACATGGCAACCTCCATCAGTGCTTCTGCAGGTCCTCAGAAGAAAGCATCATTTGAACAGTATCAAGTGCCATTCAGAACACTCCTCACTCCTGTGAAGAATCTTGAAGTGTTATCTGAACTGATCATCGATTTTGGAAGCTTGAAGGAAAACGGTTTTGATTTAACTGAAGAAGTTAGGGCACAGAAATGGGAAAGGTATTTTGACAGGTTGGTTGGACCAACATTCCCTATGTTAGTGAAGGAGTTCTGGATTCATGCGACGGCTTCAACGCATCAAGTCACCTCCTACATCATGGGGAAGAAGATTGTGATCACTGAGGATCACATAGCAAAGTTAATAGGTTACAGTGGCGGTGGCGTCCGCTGTATTGATATGGCTGAGAGATGTGCTGACGTGGGCGTCATAGCTGAAAGGATTTTCACCCATGGGGTGCCCAGCAGCAAGATCAAAGATCTGAAGGATCATCACAGAGTTTGGGCAAAGATAATTCTGGGGTGCTTCAACCATAGGAAGCCAACTAGTTCCCCTGATTACATAAATGTGGATCAGCAGTTTCTGATCTACTTTATCAATCAGAAGGTAAAAATCAACTTGGCTCATCTTCTGTTCAACCACCTCAGAACAAGCGTGAAGGAAACCAGGGAAGAAGAAAGAACAAAGAGGGATTGGATTCCCTTTGGAAGGTTGATATCAGATATTCTGACAGAGAACAGGCTGATAGAGCATCTGATAGAAGCTCAAGAGTTAAGCACCATTGAACCAACAGTTGGGAAGCCTCTGAACGCGAAGAACTTGAAGAAAATGAAGTTGATAGAGAATATCAAAAAGGAACCCAGCGCTACTCCTATTGCTGATATCACCAGCAGAAGAGTTCCACTGAGTGACTTTCCTTTATTCTCTCAGATAGAATCCAAGCCAGTGGTAGTCCTCAGATATATGGACGCATGCAAAGCTGATGGCACAGATCCAAATCTGAAGATCAAAGATCTGCATCAACCTCAACCAGAAGTGACTCTGAAGAAGAAGAAGAAAAGGAACACCTTCATAAGGATCATCCCAGCAGACACCCAAGAAAAGAGGTAATTCATCTGTTGCTTCTGTTTTAAATTCTTCTACTATTCCAGCATTTATTCCACCTCCAACCTCTCATAGAATTTCAATCCCCATCCCAACAATAGATGAAACTGAACCAGAAGATGACCCTTCTGAGGCATTACAACTCAGAAGACCCAGAACCAAACACCCAAAACCAACAATTTCAACAACATCAGCAATTGACAAAGTGTTGTCTGACATTGATCAACACACTTCTGATCACTCCTCCAATCCAAACTCTGAACCACAAATTGTCCCTCCTCCACAACTAGAACAACAGAAATCTGCTGAGGAACCAGAACAACAACAACCTCTCTCATCCATTCCAGAAGAACCTCTCATCCCTGAACAACCAGAAATTCCAACAACTTCTCCTCAACCAGCAATTCCGTCTCCCTCTCCTCAACCAGAAATTCATCCACCATCACCTCAACCTGAGTTTCATCACTCTGAAACTCCTTCTCCTCCACCTTCTGAACCTCATTCACCTCAACCATCACCTCTGGCAATCCAGCTGCCATGTGGAACAACAGTCACAATGGCCCAGCTGCCATCCTCACCAGAATCTACACCACCCAATACTCCCAAAACACCACACAGTCCAATCATAATTTCTGATTCTCCCACTCCATCTCCAAAACAAACAGCTGCCAAGCAAACCACCGAAAACCCCAGCAGGACCTTCATATACTTAACCAGCCTTGACCGTCTTGCTGATCTGAAACATAAAATAGCCATCCCAAAACCAAAACAACCAGATGTTGGCTCTGGTATTATGAATTTTGAAACAGGTGTGCAGTAGTGGATTGCTTCTTTGAAGCAAGTTTGTCCTGGAATAATTGACCCAGCTGCTTCTGACCAGCTCTGGTCACAATTCAGAATTTGGGTACGTGCTGAAGCCCTCAAGTTGCAGGATATCAACTATGAGCAGGCACAACAGAACTTCAGCAAGCTACTGAAGGAAGTTGAAAGTCAGCTGCCTCAGGAAGCTGTGCTCCCTCTGGATAGTGAACCTTGGCCAGAGAAACAGCTAGCTTCAAAGGTGCAACCAGAAGAAGACAAGACCATTCAAGCTGCAGCAAGTCAAGCAGAAGATGTTGCAGAAAGCTCTCAGAAGCTTCCTGCTTCTGATGTTTCTCAAGCTGCCTTGGACAGGCAGACTCTGGAAGAGCTGAAGCTGAATGACATGCGTCTGCAGCAAAGGATGGATGAAAACGACCAGAAGATGAAAGAAAGGATGGATGTGCAGGATAGCAAGATTGACACTGTTGTCAGCATGGTACACAAGCAGAATGAGACTGCTGATCAGATCAAAGCCATGCTGGAGAACCTGTTCACACGCTTTCCTCCCCAACCTTAGTTTTTTCATTCATGTCCTTTTCATGTTTTCTTTGATTATCTGATGTACTGTTTTAATATGTTTTGTTTGATTCTGAACCTTTTAATATGACAATTTTTTTTTATCTTAATTGTTTTAGCACATCACTTACACTTTTTGATTGCTGACAAAAAGGGGGAGAACAAGAATGATATTTTAAATAATAACGGATTACTAAGACAGAAATTCTCGAACATTCTAACTCTGTTATACTTGAATATGTTTTCTGTTTTGCTTAAGTCTACAGGTACAAGAAAGCTCCATGATACTCTGAAGACCAAAGCCCTGATACTCTGACCCGCTATGATACTCTGACCCAAAGCAAAGCTCTAACAAGAAAAGATCTGATACGCTGATCTGAAGCTCTGCTCTGATATGCTGATCTAAAGCTTCTGATAGTCAAAGACTCTGATACTCTGATGTTCAAAGAAAGGAAAAAATATCTGATCCTGAAGAACTCTTGGAATCAAAAAGGAAAGTAATAAATTCAGGGGGAGTATCTCTCAACTCTTATCCCTTATCTTTGATAACCTCTTACTCTGATACATATCTCTGATACCTTTTCACGTTATTTTCAATTAAAAATATCCAGTTTTTGTCATCATCAAAAAGGGGGAGATTGTTAGAACAAAGTTTGAATCTACTACCCTATGTTTAAGTTTTGATGATAACAAAATGAAAAGATATATTATTTATATGATTCATGTATGAACTATTTGCTGCCTAAATTATTACGTTCTGATTTGCAGATACTCTGATAGGTATAAGCAAGATCACACTTAATCAGCATCAGAATTTAGATTGTTGACATCAGCATCAGATGTTGCTATATCAGAATACCAGAATCAGAAGATTAACTCACGTGTATGCTGAAGCTTGATGAACAGAACTGCGCTCAACACTCTGATAAAGAAAACAACAGTTCATCAGCAGTTAAAGCAGAGTCAGAATGAGCCAAGCCAGAACATGCATTAAGTAAGCAACGGTACTGTGCATTGAAAGCAAATTATTACCAACGGCCTCATTCCAGACAAGATCTGCTCAATAAGGAAAGTTTGTTATTAGCATTGAATCAAGAATATTGCTCCAACGTTCAAAAATCCCAGTGTTATATAAACAAGACTATGAAGATTGAATTGGCTAATGCTCTCCAACTCTTTACACGCCTAAAAGCTGATCATAATCTTCCTTCTCTCAGTTTGCTAAACACCTCATATCTCCTTACTCAATTATTGTTTAGCAATCTAGTTTCTAAGCTTAAAGTTGTGTATACATCACAGTTGTGATACAGTTTTGTAGAAAACATTCACACACTTAGATTTATCTTCTTTGTAAGAAAGTGTTTCCTTGACAAACCGGGTTGTGGTTTGCATCAAGAAGGCTTTAGCAGTTGTTAAAGCAGTTTGTAATATTCAGTTGAATATAGTGGATTAAGACCTCGTTGGAGAGAGGCGAAATCACCTTGACGGGTGGACTGGAGTAGTTTGAGATCAAACGAACCAGGATAAAAATATCTTGTTCATTGCATTGATTTTCAGTTTTACAATTCAACCCCCCCTTCTTGTGTTTTTCACTACTTCACCCTCGCCCCATACACAGCATTTGTTTCTTTTTTTCCAACAAAAGGTTTCTTCACAGGATTAGAGGTGGAGGCAGATGCTATGGGAATCTTCCCTCTTTTGATGTCGCTTTCAACTCTTTCAACTCTTTCAACGGTTAAGATCAGCTCGGTGAAACCAGAAGAAGAACAACCAACCAACAAGTTGAAAAATGGACCAGATAAAGTTCCCATAAACATATCAATGTGCTCCCTATCAGTCAAAGGTTGTTGAACCCTACTGGCAAGGTCCCTCCACTTTTGGGCGTACTCTTTGAATCCTTCATTCTTACCCATTGTCATGTCTTGCAAATGAACTCTTATCGCGCTAAGTCGGCATTATACTGGTATTGGTGGTAGAAAGTTGTAGCTAAGTCTTCCCATGTATGGATACGGGAACCCTCCAATTGGTAAAACCACTCTAGTTGTGTCCCAGCCAAGCTTTCTTGAAAAAAGTGAACCCGGAGTTTCTTGTTAGAGGTGTGCGGTTGAATCTTGCGCACATAAGATTTCAGATGAAGTTTTTAACAGGAAACCCCATCGTATTTTGCAAAGACTAGTACTTTGAATTTGTGGGGAATGACAACCCCAGAGATTAAACCTAAATCATCAAAATCCAAACTGGGGATGGCTTGAATCTCAATGGACTTCAATCTGTCTTCTAGCAACTTGTACTTGACATTGAAAGGAGGATACGGCTCGTCAAAATAAACTTCATCATCAGGAGCTTGATCATTGATACACCTATACTGGGTACTCTTTGCTTCTCCAATCTGATTCTCGTCTTCCTCGGATGAGTCTTCCACTACCGGCATTTGACGGACTGGCTCTCTGAACCTTCTATCCATGTTGACTAGAGCTTTCCTCTTTGGCTTCTTTTTGGCTTCCAGCAACGTCATCAACTCTTGTTGCCCCTTGGCCAAGGTTAACAGAGTCTCTTGAAATTGGTAGTTTTGTGCTTGTAGGTCTTTCATTGTTTTCTCGATATCCATCTTGCTGAAATAAACAGCAGAAAGATAAGGAAACATGTCATGAAAAACCTGTTATGTTACGATGCATGAAAGATGTGCATGCAAATGATTTCAAGGGTTTATGAAATTTAAATTTGTATAGACAAAGAATGAACAAACGTCAAATTTCATTAATTAGTTCAAAATGACTACAACATGCCTCTTGGGCTTACAAAGTAAATCTCTAAGATAAAAAGGTTGAACGCATCCTCTGCGGCGCAAGGTAGGCGTTCACACTTTGCTCTTCATGTAGCTGCTTTGTAAGCTCCAAGACCCTCTTCTCACTAGCATATAATTGAGCTTCGAAGATATCTCGTTCCTCATTTAGCTAAATCTAACCCTTTTGTAAGTCTTCAAGAGAGGTAGGCATGTCAGGATGGAGGACAGTGTACATGACATCTCCTTCAACCACAGGATCCATGATAACTGGTAAGATGGGGAGATAAGGCATCACGAGCTTCTGAGCATGAGCTCGTACCCACCTAAGGTAAGGCTCAAGGGGGATGGAATTCGTGTGTCCTAGCATCTTACTATCCACTTTGTTTACCATCCTCCAAGCTTGTATAAACCTCTGGCGGTAACCTTAATCGTCGCTCTCGTAGTCAAATACCACTCCTTGGATGAGCATATCATGCGGACCATCTCTTCGGGCGTACCCAAATTGTCGTAAGGCTAAGCAAGGTTTATAAGTGATACCTCCTCTAATGCCAAGAAAAGGGACATTAGGGAATTCTCCATAACGGTCGATGATAGTAACATTCTCCAAGGATCGAGAACACCAATAAATATCTGAATGTCTGAGCGTCATGAAACTATGGGACCACCTTAAACCTTGCTCGTTCTTTAACACAGACCGGTGGAGATGCGAAACAAACCATCTAGCCAAAAGAGGAGTGCAACACATGAGGGCTCCTCTCTTCCTCATAGTGCGAGAGTGGAGAGAGTGTAGGATATCTCCCAACAAAATAGGCATCGGATTGCGAGACATGAAGATTTTGACAATACTTACATCTATGAGTTGGTCAGGGTTTGGAAACAAAACCATACCATAGATGAGAAGGGCCAAGATTTATTCAAAAGCTTGTAAGTCCAAGGAGTTCCAACAATCTTGAGCTTTCTCAAACAAGAACTTGGCTAAGAAACCTTTGACACCACTCCTTGTTTCCCAATTAGTCGTGACATCATATTGTTGCAAGTAGTGCTCGGGAGATCTCTTCAGGTCTTGGATTTATTTCTGTACCATTGAAAGGTAGTTGATTGAGAATAGGAATCCTCAAGAGTTGAGAGAATTCTTCCAGAGTAGGTACAAACTGATAATCAGAAAAGGGGAAGCAATGGTGTAGAGGATCAAAGAATAGGAAAAACACCGTCATCATATCTTCATCAGTGCTAGAGGTAACCAAGTTTAGGAGGCGACCATGTCTTTTGGTGAATGTTGAGTTCTCAGGGACCCTTGATGCTAACTCTTTGAGTTGAGAAGGAATTCTTACGAGATTGACTTGAATAGTTTTCCTGCGGATAGAAGCCATGTCCTACAAAAAAGAACAAAGATAAATCCCAAAAATCTATGAAATGGTTAGTGAGAATGCTTATGATGTTATGATGTTTATGATGTTATGTACAAGTAAGCATATACACAAAAGACAAATAAGTCCTTAGGTTTAGGCTTGTATGGAGTCTCATAGGTAAGTACCCTCTTGAAGTTTAGTTGGCTCAAACTTGTCCTAGAAATAGTAATTGGGTTCTAAGGGATCTCAATATCACTGATCTTTCTTATCGGGCATTGTTTCAGTGCAAGCATCTTTCACAGCGACTGAAATATCCCAATAAGTCCAGTCTCAGTGAGCTTAATCGAGTATCAACCAAATTTAGACTGCACCAAAGCCGGTTATCTCACTACTTCCTAAAGGCCAAGTTGGTCAAGTAAAGGTTCTAAAAGTCAGTTAGTGCTTCATGACACCACACAGCAGCCCCGTATTCTCCTTGACTATTCAAGGGCTACCGGTACCCACAAATGTGTCACACTAATGTAGTTATTGCTTAGACCATGTCGGTATACCCCGCACAGTTTCCATAATGTATTGCTACTTACCTATAAGGTATCCCAAATCCGGGTAGAGGATTAAAATAAGCCCAAACAAGGAACCAAAAATGTAAAGCAAGTAAATCAAACAAAGAAGCAAGTAAAGGTGATCTAGCCCTAAGGTAACCCCACTTTTAAGTTTCTCCCCAGCAGAGTCGCTAGTTCTGTAATACGGTGGGAGAACTGACTTGGGATGTTTTGCGTTTGATCGCAAATGTTGCGGTTAGCAAGAGTCACCACCGACTTTTCTTTTATCCAAAAGGAAAGGTGGAAAAGAACAGGAAAGACCTTTGAGATTATTTCTTGAGTTCGGGGGGTAGATTATGAAAATGGAAGGTGTTAGCACCCTTTTCATCCATAGTTATCTATGGGATCTTAGTTGCTTGCTAGATCACTTGCTTTGTTTGAAAATATGCTTTGTTTGAAAATGTGCATTGTGGTGGTTTTGAAAGTATTTTGAAAAGGCGCCTTCGTTTAGTAAAACTTTGTAATAGTTCCCGTTCGTAAGAACATATACAAAGTGTTGGACTTTTGAAAATGTTTCAATGTTTGAAAGTGTTTGGTGTTTGTTTTGAAAGTGTTTGTTTTTTGAAAGTGATCAAGGATGTTTGTTTTGAACATGAGCAAGCAACTAAGAACGTTTCTACCTACTTAAAAGTCTTTGTTCATTTATTCCTTTCCTTTGATATTTCTACCTCACCATTGGTTGGTAAGAAGCCTTATCTTTGGATGTAAAGGGACGGGCGTGGGTCATCGTATAGTCATGATAGCAATGTTGTGAAATATCTTAGCATTTCTCTTTGAGGGACTAATATCATTTGAAAGGCAACATTCGTAGCGTCATCGAGGGACTATGATCTTGTATTTTGATTTGTTTTTGCTAAGACATCCCACATGCATAACATGACCATTTTTTAGGTAACAAGTGGAATTACCCTAAGGGTGCATGTGTGAATAGTCTGTTTGATTTGCATGCATTGTTTATCTTGAATTAGGGTTTGCTACTTGTTGATTTTATCTTTCCATACAAACCCTAATTACTAGCATTTATATGAAAGCGATAAATTACGGAAAGTGAATTACTACACTATTACATCATTAGGGGAGGGGGTATACAAATTTACAAAAGGGGATTGCAAGAAATTAAATTCCTAATTAACTATTACAACCATATTGAAGAATGTACAAGAATTGAATAAATGTGCAAGAAAGTAAATGGAAAGGAAATGATTTTGTTTAATTTTTGTTAAGGGTTTTAACCTAATTAATTAAAATAAAATAATTAATTAAAGATAAATAAAATTAAACCTAAATCAATTAAGAAATGAAATTAAATTAGAAAACATTTTTAGGGTTTTTTATGAAAAGGGTTTAAACTTAATGAAAATAATATGGTAATTAATTAATTAAAAGAAACCTAAATTCTAAGTTATTTTTAAATAAAAAATAAAAATAATTAAACTTAAATATAATTATTAATTATTAAGAAAAAGGATTAAATTTGTTTAGAAAATGTTTTTTGTCTTTTGTCTTTATAAAGAAAATAAAAACATATATGAATATAAATATATTAGATATAAACAAATAAACTATTTTTTTGGATTTTTAATAATAAAAATAAAAATAATAATAATAATAATAGTAATAGTAATAAAAAATAATAAAGAAAACTGAAATAAAATAAAATAAGAAAAAGAAAATAAATTAAATTAAAAATGATAAGAAAAATGTTTGGGCCAGGTGTGTGAAAGTGAAAGCATGGGTTAAAAGTTAGCAAAAATGGAAGGCCCACTGCAGGAGGCCCATGTGCTAGTTGTTTGGAACAAAAAAGAAAGAAAATGTTGAAAATCAAAACAAAAGGTAGCGCTGGGACTTGAACCCATGACCCTTACCATACACGCGCGCTACCTTTGCCACTGGGGTGGTTGTGCATCTGTTAACTTAAATGAAATGATAAATACATAACATAAAACAAGTCCTGAAAATGACTTCATCTTCAACCTCCAGCCATCGTTCCTGTAACTTGCTCATTTCTCATCCATTTACAAAAATGTAAACATCAAACTTGTTCTAAATTTCACAATGATTCCAGAAATATAAATTACTAAAACTATAAATCAAATATGAGCATGAATTTTGAATGGTACCAAATTCTGACCCAACTTTTTTAGAAAGTTCAAACTTAAAATTCTCACTACTCAAGCAATATAAATGAATTCTAAGGACACGGTCATCTTCAGGGCTATGATATCTACATTTTATCTTTACAAATACAAGCTTACCAATGCCTAAATGAAAATATAGAAGTTCAGAAAAGATACCTCAAAACTGGAAATCATGACATGCAAATGAGCTTGATTCAAGGTGCAGCAATGATCAGGTTATCTTCCTCAAGTTCCCATGAAGCTAATGCAATGATTAGCTTGAGCAATGGATGGATGGAATGACCTGGAGAAGTCCAGTTGCAGAGCTCTGTTTTTGAGTTTGAAAGATGATGAAAATGGAGTTACAGTTCTGGAACAGGGATGCAGATGTACTATATTTGATGTATAGAAGCTTTGTGATTGATTAGGAATGAAAACGCACAAGGGAAATGTGAGTTTAGGTTTCAAGGTCAGAATGTGCACACAAATGGAGTTTTGATGCAAGTTCTGATTTGAGGGAGTTTGGGAGAGTTTCAGGGTGCTTAAGCTCATGTGTTAGCTCACAAATAGTGCCTCTATTTATAAGCAACAAGTTTGGATGCTTGGAGAAGTCAGAAATTCAAATTCACATGTTTGTGGACTTTTGCTTGATTTTGAAGAAAGCTTGAAAAATGTGGTTCCAATGCACAAGTACCTGGCTTATAGGGAGGCTTAGAAGCTTTAAACATGTTGCTTCTGAGCATACATGTTGTGTGTGTTCAGAACAACAAGTTAGAGGCTCAAGAAGAGTGGACTTTATGCATAAAGCCACTTTTCCAAAATGACAATGTTGCCTTTCTTCCTAAAATGGTATTAAGCATGGACAATGCATTGAATGCTTGGATTAAAGCTTCTAACAGATGTGTAGACATTTAATTATGGAGTGAAAGGCAAGTTAGAAGCCTGAAAAGTGGGATTTGTACAACATGCTTGAAGATTGGATCAAGTGTTCATCACAAAATTGACTTGTAATACAAGAATGAAACCCTAACTTCGTGGCTTCGATTCTATTAGCTAAAATATGATCTCAATGAGTTCATTGACATTTTGGAAAGCTTGTAACATTCCCTACAACCTTCATGTTGGACATTTTTGAAAATTCAAATTGGAACTAGGTGAAAAATTGCCATGAAGTTAGGTCAAAATCCTGCCTAAACTAGGGCAAAATTTCACTAAGTCTTCAAGTTTCTTGAGCATGTCTTTTCAAAATCATAACTTGAAATCCAAGCATTTCTAGAAAATGTTATGCACTACAATGTTTTATATCTCATTGAGATCTACAACTTTCATGTTGTAAGTTTCCTTTGAATCATCTTGCATCATGGTGAAAATTTGGCACAAAGTTATGAAAAAACATGAATTTTCCAACACTTAGAAAAAATTCTAAGTCTTGGAATTTTGACTTTTCAAAGATGATTTTGAATTTTTGATTTCTTGATGAACAAGTTTCATATTTTGATATGTCTTGATGAATTATAATCTTTGAAACTTGATTTTGATCAAAAAGTCAAAGTTTGACTTTTTAGTGTACAGTTGACTTTTCATCAGTTGATTGAAATTCAACTATCAATCAATTGGACTTGAGAAATGTTTTGAGTCATGCCATTAGGTCAAAATGATGCATTTGAATCATTGAGATCATGTCTTGGACAAATAAGTCATGTGTTAGGTCAAAAGTCAAAAATTGAGCCTCCTCGGTCAAAACCCTAATTTTGACCATTTTGCCCTTTTGATGATCTGATCAAATTTCCGGAGGAATTGTGATCCAAACTTGATCAAATTACATATATGATTCCATGATGTTTATATGGATAAAAAATGATGAGTTTTGACTGCAAATTGGCCACAGTTGACTTTTTCCCCAATACAGCTGATTTTAGGTCAACTGATCAATTGACTGAGCAAAAATGTGATCCAAGACTTGAAACTTGACATGAACAATCTTGAGGGTCCAAAATGATCCATTAAATTCATATGGGGCATTAAAAGTCCATTTGTCCTTGTGCAATCTCAAACCCTAGTTTGAGTCATCAGTGCTTGAGGAGGTGTCTTGAGCTGATCAAACTTTGTGTAGTCTTGAATCCATGGAGATCTTATGAGAGATTTCTTGAGAAGTGAGAGGGAAAATTTTGGGGTACAACAATAACAAAAGCACTTAAAGAAAAAAAGGGTATAGTAATGTTTGATTAAGTGTGCAGGTACATTAAAGTTAGTTATTAACTTGGTTCTTACCCAGATAATTAACTTGTAAAGAAGAATCATGAAATTTAGATTCCAAAGGATCGGAATCTGAATTTCTAATAGAACCTTAAGAGCCATATGTTTTCAGCTTCTGATGATCAAATAGAAAATTAGTTACAAGATTAACTTTTCCTATAATAATTCAAATGGAACTTCAAGTGCTCTGCTGGAAACATAGTACAAAGCTATTATGTTCGTACTCTATGCAAAAACAGCCTCCATCTTGTCAATGGCTATAATTTTGGAGAAAGTAAAATAGAGGTTTTATCACGAGGCCTAACGTTAAGTAATATGATTTCTCCAGTATACCACTCCATGCCTATGGACACCTTACTTGAGAAAGACACAAAGGGTAAAGAGTTTATTCAAAAGATGAAGATCCTCATCGTACCAACTTCAATGTCTCTCTCTTGCAATCTGCTTCTTTAACAAAGACACTTATGAAAGCAACTTCTAACGTCTCTTTTATTCCCTTTATATAAGGAGTTAAAGATTCAAAATAAGTAACAACAAGAACAACAAAAAAAGAAACATACAACACGTTTGAATCATAACTTTCATGTTCTCTAATTTATTGTATATAATTATTGTATTGCACATATACTTGAGAGTTTCTTACACTCGTATATCTTAGAAATATCAAGAAAGATCTTTTTGTGTTTTGGTTTGATTGTACCTCTAATTGTATATCAAGTACATCTTGCTGTAAATCCTAAACAGTTTGTTTATTATTTGTAAAAGTCTTAGAGTGTGCAAGAAAGTCTCATATGAGTGCAAATTTTAAGGAAAATAGAGAAGAATAAAGAGAAATTGAGAGAGAGAATAATTATTGGAATGGAATTGATAGAATTTAATTTTTACAAACATGTGTTACATAATTTATATAGGATCATACTACTAACTAACTAACTTCTAGTTAGTAACCACATACATAACTAGCATTAACCACTTGCATAACTAGCATTAAACATATACATAGTTATCGTTAACCTCTTACTGAACTATCAGTAACCATATTCTAAACTATTAATAACCATTTACTGAACCATCAGTAACTAAATATTAAACTATTGGTAACCACATACTAAACTACCAGTAACCACATATTGAACTAACAGTAATCACATGTTGAATTATCAATAACCACTTACTAAACTATCACTAACCACATATTGAACTAGCCGTAACCATTTACTGAACTATCAATAATCACATCCTGAAAATTAAATTACACATCTAATACCCTTCCTAATTTAGATTTATTAAGTTCTTCATTCCCACCAGTCTTTTGAGGCCTTCAAATGTTGCTTGTTTCAAGGGATTTGTTAGAATGTCAGCAAATTTCAATTCAGTTTTGCAATACTCAATTCTCAACTTCTCTTTACTAACTTTTGTCCCTAAAGAAATGGTATCTCATTTCTATGTGATTGCACATACCATGGATCATGGGATGGTTTTCCAAATTAATTTATGATTAATTGTCCACTGTCAACTTTATTTTCTCACAATTTCTCATATTCAACTCTTCAAGTAACATCTTCAACCAAAAGGCTTGACATACAACATAGGAGGCTGCATCATACTCTGCCTCACCTGAAGATACAACCAGAATTTCTAGATTTTTTGAACTCCATGAGATTGGTACTTATCTAATCATTAACAAATAGCATGTTGTGCTTTTCCTATCATCTTGATCACCACTCCAATCTGAATCAGAATAACCATACACCTTGGCATCCATTCTTATGTTTTATTCATTGGGCATGAGTATTCCATGGTCAGTTGTACCTCTAATGTACCTTAGGATCCTCTTTGGTGCAAGTAGATGACATGACCTTGGTTTATCCATGAATCTACTAACTAATCCCGCACTATGACAAGTATTCATCCTTGTATTGCAAAGATACCTCAATGAGTCTATAGTCTGCTTGTACAAAGTGTTATCCACCAGTTCATCATCTGAATCCTTCTTCGATTTGGTTTTGGTCTCCATAAGTGTAATTGTAAGGTTGAAATTTCTCATATTAAACCTCTTCAAGATGTATTTTGCATATTTATTTTGATGCAGGAAAGCTCCATGCTTAGTGTTCATAATTTCTATTCCTACGAAGTATGCCAAATTTCCTAAATATGACATCTCAAATTCATTCTGCATGTTTTCCTTAAACTTTGCAAATTCATCTTTATTAGATCATGTGACCAATAGATCATCCACATAAATACATAGGATGGTTTGGTCTTGCTCACTTGAGCCTTTCACATATACAATGTGTTCTTCGGTACATTTTTCAGAAACATAGCTTGATTAAGAAGCTATCAATCCTCTTGTTCCAAGCCCTAGGTGCTTGTTTTAATCAATGCAATGTCTTCTTCATTTTTGTACACCAGCCTTTTTATCTCAAAAGTTGGGGTTTGTTTCACATATACTTCTTCCTCTAGAGGTCCATTAAGAAATGCAAACTTCATATTAAGTTGGTGGATGTTCCAACCTTTATAAGTTGTTATGGCCACAACCAGTCTTATAATTTCAAATCTAGCCACATGTACATAGACTTCATTAAAATAAATTTCAGGCTTTTGAAGAAAATCTTTTGCCACTAACCTTCCTTTATACCTCGAAACTTCACCATTTGACTTCACTTAATACTTGTAAACCCATCTTACATCTATTTCATTCTTGCTTGGTTACTTGACCAAATCCCATGTTTGACTATTTTCAATTTCTTTGAGCTCTTCAATAATTGCACCTTGCCAATTCTCATTTTACGTGGCTTGAGCATGATCAATTGGTTCTGAGATAACCATCATGGCTTCTTCAATCAGTTCGCCATCATCTCTTATGGTTTGATCAAGAAATATATCATGATTATTCAATTTGACTGACTGAATTCTAGCTCTGGTTGATCTTCTACTTCTTGAGGTTGCGCAGGCTCAATTTTTACCACTTGTTCATCATCAAGCAAGTAGTTCTGATGTGGATTGAATCTTCACCTTCTTGCGTTAGATTTTCTAGAATTTTTAGCCAATTCATATCGTTCCTTTCATCAAACTCCACATCTATACTAATCACCACTTTGTTCTCAATTGGTGAGAACAACTTGTAAGCACCTGCTGAATGATATCCAACTAGAACCATAGATTGGATTCTATCATCTAACTTTCTTCTAAGTTGTTCAAGAATATATCTAAAACAAATTAGCCAATTTTTTTAAAGTGACAACCACTTGGCTTCAAACCTTACCAAGCTTCATGAGGTGTTTTGTTATTCAACTTCTTTGTTGGACATCTATTAATGATGTACATATCAATTGAAGTGGTCTCACTCCAAAAATGATTTGGCATTTGCTTTTCCTTGAGCATGCTTCTTTCCATGTTCAAGATAATTTTGTTATTTTTCTCAATAGTTCCATTATGATGAGGTTTGTATGGTGTTATAACTTTATGCTCAATCCATTATTTTTCACAAGAAAAAAATGAGCAAATTCAGCTAAGGTGTACTCACCACTGTTGCACCCCAAAATTTATCCTCCTAATTTATTGTTATCTGGCTTAGGATCAGCATTGCATTTCATCTGCATATTTTCATTAGGGCATTTTCATAGCATGAATTCATTTTATAAAACACTTGGTTCAAAAGATTAGTGGGTGTACAAGCTAGGGTTTTCAGTTCCATGGAGGTGTACATACCAAATGAGATTATTTCTTCTGGTTCATTCTGCAAGTAGAGATTTGAGGAATTAAGGTTTGTGATTGTGATCATTGAAGATTTCTTCTTTATTAAGATACAAGGTTCATTTGATTTCATACTTCAAGTCCTATCATCTTCAAGGACTATTTGAGGTGATGATTTTGTCAAGTGAGAGGCCTTTGTGGTTTGAAATACAAGAATGAATCATGGTCCAAGGATGAAATTGTGAGCCATACATTATTGTTTCCTTCATTCATTTGATGCTTAGTGATTTGGATTTGAGATTGAAGTTTGGATTTGAGAATTTAATTAAATTTGTATTCATTGGTGGAAGTATTCATGCAAGTTTTTAATGTGTTCAAGTTAACCAATGTTTCATAAAGGGCAAATAATCCATCTTGGTTTATCTTGAATTTAAAGATTAAGTGGTCATGGCAAAGTAAGACCTGGAATCATTCATACTACATTCGAACTTTACTAAGGATTTTCAAGATAGGCTCATAAAATCAAGTAAGATTCGTTCACCTGAACATTATCATACTACATCCATCGCTTCCTTCAATCTTATGCAAGCTTCACCAAAATGCACTCATGTTCATTCAATTTCCATACAAGGATCCCATTCAATTTTATTCAAAGTACAGAGTTACAAGTTACCCTTTACATTCAACTGAATATTGCAAGATTACACCATTGCAAGTTATAAAGTTGCACAGTGCTTTGCCAAAAATAGTCATGCCATACTTCCAAATATGAAGCATCCTTGCACACACATCCTTAGCCAAACCAATACAGTCTACCAGTTCACACAACCAACCCCTTGTTGTCCAAACAACCCTACAATCATGAAGAAACCGCCCTGCATCAATCTCGAAAAAAACCAAAAGAAGATCACAAAAAAGAACCAGTTTCACTCGGTTCGATAATAGAAAACCAGTTCAGCCAATGCCATTCAGAAAATCAGAAGTTATATATCAGAAAAAGAGGAAATCCAAAAAATTCAAAAATATCAGGAGCAACTGTGAAACTCAGAATAATCAGGACTAACAGCCAATCTTTCTCTCTGAGTTCGATCTTCACCTTCAGAATTTTTTACCAACGTACACCCCTTTTACCAACTAAATCCCAATATACCACACATTTCAACCAATATTCTCACTATACCACCTTTTCAAAAAAAAACTGATATTAGGAGGCTCCGCCCAATGGATGGGCGGATGGTCTTAAAGTTACACAGCTTCCGCCCATTGCATTGGCGGAGCTGTTTGAATAACGTTTTTTTTTTAATAATTTTAAAAATAAATTAAAATTACTATTAAATAAAAAATCAATATATTTGTATAAAATGACTTTGAAATATTTAAATTTAAGTCATTTTAATGAAATTATTAAAATATTAAAATATTAATATACAAATAAATTATTTTTTAATATAATTTTAAAAATAAATTAAAATTACTATTAAATATAAAATCAATATATTTGTATAAAATGACTTTGAAATATTCAAATTTAAGTCATTTTAATGAAATTATTAAAATATTAAAATATTAATATACAAATAAATTACTTTTTAATGTAATTTTAAAAATAAATTAAAATTACTATTAAATAAAAAATCAATATATTTGTATAAAATGACTTTGAAATATTCAAATTTAAGTCATTTTAATGAAATTATTAAAATATTAAAATATTAATATACAAATAAATTATTTTTTAATATAATTTTAAAAATAAATTAAAATTACTATTAAATAAAAAATCAATATATTTGTATAAAATGACTTTGAAATATTCAAATTTAAGTCATTTTAATGAAATTATTAAAATATTAAAATATTAATATACAAATAAATTATTTTTTAATGTAATTTTAAAAATAAATTAAAATTACTATTAAATAAAAAATCAATATATTTGTATAAAATGACTTTGAAATATTCAAATTTAAGTCATTTTAATGAAGTTATTAAAATATTAATATACAAATAAATTATTTTTTAATATAATTTTAAAAATAAATTAAAATTACTATTAAATAAAAATCAATATTAAAATTAATATTTAAAAATAAGTTTAAATTAAAATAAATGTTAATCATAGTAATAAATAAAAACGGTTCTGCCACTGTAATGGCGGACGCTTTTATTATTTAAATACGGTTCCGCCAGTGTAATGGGCGGAGGGTCTTGTTATTTTATTATTGCAGTGCGGCTCCGCCCCTGCAATGGACGGAGGGTTTTATTCATTTTATTATTTTATTATTTATGTACGGTTCCGCCAGTGCAATGGGCGGAAGCTTTCGTTATTTTATTATTTATGTACGGCTCCGCCACTGTAATGGGCGGAGGGTTTTGTTATTTTATTAATTTAAAATTTTTGCTGTGAACTATAAATATCATTGATGTTGAATGATCCTAGCTACACTTAAATTATTTTTCTTTAGTTGTATCTTAAAAATGTCTTCAACATCCGGGGAGTTTCCAACGTTTCCATATATGAAAAGAGACGCAGAACTTATTTTTTCTCCAGTAAAGCCTCCGATGAAGATCAAATTGTTGAACACGCAGACATTTGAGCATCTGCATAGGCACTTGGAGGGATGGTTAGGGGAAGAAATTGCCCAAGGTGAAAAAATCCGGAAAATAGAGAGGTTAGTTACGGTGCCTGGCTTAAATGGACCCACTCGTTCTTGGAGACTTGTTCACAACGACGCATGTGTTCTTATGATGATGCTTCAACAAAAAAATATTATGTTGCTGGTTGTAATATCCTAGAAATGGTTATGTCTTTGTTTGAACATGTTGATGTTGTTTACATTTAATGTTGTTGCTAAGTTCTACTATTCGTCTCAGTATTTTAATTTATGTGTTATTTTTTCGAATTGTTATTTATATTAAATGCAGAAGTATTAGTGAAATGAAACATAATTACTCGGCGTCATTATACATACAACTTTGCAGATTGATAACAAAATGAATAACTAATTATTACTAGTTCCTACATTGGGGCATCGCGTTCGGTTGTGACCTGGAAGACGACACAATGTGCATTTTCTCTCCAACTTATCATATGCGTCCATTTCTGTTGTAATACGGGTGCTCACGGGACGACCTTTCTTGTTCCTCCGTATAACTGGATTATGGAAAATTTGATCTCCCTCGTAAGTGGGCCAATACTCATCGTATGGTAGAACTGGAAAGCCCGTGCTGTAAACCCCAAATAAGTTCGCCACCTTGTAAACGTCAGACAATAAAAGAAATGCGTCTTGGCGCACCACGGAACATGCAGCGATAACATGTGAACAAGGAACACGGTATGCTTGAAACTTTCCGCAGTCACACCATCCTTCCATTAGGTTGACCTTGTAACGCCCCAATGGCTTCCCCTCACCGTGGTTAATTGTCTCCTTCACACTGAAAGTGTTATTATTATAGTCAAAAATGCTTACCTGATGCGTGGCGGATTTTGACGTCTCTTCTTTCATCACCTTCACGCACCGCTCTGTAAATGTTTATCCAGAATTCAAAATTGCACTCCATTTTGCACCCCTTTCAGCAAAGAGTGTTCCCATCCTATAGTATGTTGCACTTACTAACGCTGTGATGGGGAGATTACGAGTGCCTTTAAATACGGAATTTAGTGACTCGACAAGGTTTGTTGTCATGTGCCCTCAACGACGACCCTCATCAAATGCCCTCGTCCATTTTTCAACTGGAATTTTGTCCATCCACCTCAAAGCATCACCATTATCCATCCCAATTTGATTACGATAATATTTAAACGTTGGTTGGTTTAGCGCATACCCTACATGTTAAAAAAAATATTGGTTAATATAATGGTATACTATCAACGAGCATGTAATGTTTGCATAAAAGGTACTTACCCATGTTGATTATTTTTTTCCGGAGGATACGGTCCTTGATATCCTTCATAAAATTTTGCGCAATATGCCTGATACAATACACATGGGTAGATGTAGTGTTATTCCAACCATTCTCAGGATTGTTATAAGCGCTTTCGATAGATGCATGTCGGTCAGAAATCAAACACAAGCCAGGTTGAGGAGCTACATGCATTCTCAAGTTTTTTAGAAAGAAACCCCAACCATCCGCCGTCTCACCTTCCACTAAGGCAAATGCAACTGGGAAAATATTGTTGTTTCCGTCTTGTGCTACATCCATTAGTAGTGTACCTTTGTACCTTCCATATAACCAGGTACCATTAATCTGTAGTAAAGGCTTGCAATATGCAAAGCCACGTATACATGGTTGGAAAGCCCAAAATAGTCGGTGGAAGATTTGTTTCCCAGCAATAACAGTCTCGTCATCTGTATATACCGGTAGTGTTTGCATTTCTACTACAGTGCCTAGAACAAACTTCTTAAGGGCCAACAAGTAATTTGGAAGTTCATTGTATGACTTTTCTCAATTACCAAACACTTTTTTGATTGCTTTGTTTCTAGCAATCCCTGCTTTCTTGTAAGATGGAGTGTATTTGAAAAAAGAGACAATTTCGTTAATACATACACTCACCTTGATAGAGGGATCCTTTTCAACAAGAGGCATTAATCGTTCACTCATCAGTCGAGAGCTTAGTTGTCGATGATCCTGATTAAAGATGGTCGTTGAGCAATTATGTGGGGGCTCCATGATTCCTATCTCCCATAGGTCACTCCTTTTCCTATAGGATGCCACTAGACGAAAGTTGTAACCACTACGCTTACAACAAATTTTATATCTCTTCGTGTCAGAACATGTAACCCTGAAATCAACGACATGTTTCATATGGTACCTGGATATCATAAAGACACAGTCAGATTTGTTTTTGAACTGGTTCCCAACAGCTATGTCATCCTCCAGCGAAAGACGAGGATTTTGGGGCCATTGAAATGATGATTCGTCTCCAGCTGTTTCCAGAGTGGTCATGTGGGCGGGTGGACAATAGACATTCTCAAATGGAATGTGTTGTTCAGTTTCGTTGATTGCATCCGCCTCGTCACGGCCACCGTCTTCAAATAAGGTAGTGAATAAATCATCAGCTTATGACTCAGTCTCTTCTTCTTCGTCATCTTCGACAACGACTTCCTCGGGAATTATGGACACGGGCTCAGCATCATTGGGATTGGCCACTTGTGAGATTTGAGATTGTTGAGAAAGTTTAAATTTTATGTATAAATCTATCGCATGTAACCCAGATGATTCATGGTTGTAAAACATCATTTCCACATCATCATCATCTCGGATTTTCAATGGAACATATTTCACCTAGTTCACACCGAAATTAACAGCATTTCGATATATAATTTATGAGACAGCTCCAGATTGCATCCTTGTTTGTATCCTCTCCCTCAAATATTTAAACTTCGCATTTCTACTTAATTTGAACCGGCATATATCGGTATTTTTGAATATAATGCCCATATCATCAAAGATAAGGATCTCTCCATTCTAATGAGCATCCACTATATATTGAGGTGTTTGAGACATGATGATTTGTTAGTGAACAAGAGCTGAATTGTAGGAAAAATTTGTTTTTGAAATGGGTTGGGTTGATGAAAAATTGTAGGAGGAAGAACTGAATTTAAATGAAACATATTTTGTCTTTAGTAAATATATTATAATAAATAAACGTAGGAATATTTACTGTTTAATGGTCAAACTGATAAAATCAACCCATCTGCCCATTGCAGATGCGGTGGCATTAATTTGTGTAAGGGCTCCGCCCAATGGGAAGGAAGAAGCATTGATGTTCGTATAGGCTCCGCCCATTGCTCCTGCGACATTGACAGGCCAAATAACACGCTTCCGCCCATTAAATATGCGGATGGCAGACCAAAAAGTAACATGTCCGCCCAACGTATCAGTGGCGCGTCAGAAAATGAAAACGGTTCCGCCCATTGAGTAGGCTGATTCTGTAAAGTTGTGCATGCAACACAGTTTACGTACACAGCATGCATGCAAAGTTATTACTCCCAACCATTTAATGGTTTTCATTAAATATTTTGCATAAAACCCTACATTTTTTCTCTATAAATACTATTCGTTTTTTCAAAATTTACATCATACTCAATCTTTATCTGTTCTTTCTCATCATAATTCTACACCAAACTCAATTTTCTATAATGTCTCTGTTAACTTATGGAGTGGAGCATCGAGGAACAATGTCAAACATACTCCAATATCTAAGTATTGAATATATTTACTTATAAATTTTTTAAAATTTTAAGAATATACTTCTGACATTAACCATATTCTAATATTAACTATTTTATTTTTTAGAATGAGAAAAAATTTAGGCCTCGTACACACTCGTATGTGCCCGTAGACGAAATGATATGTCCATATCTGATGCAAGCAGGCTTTGGGCATGTTATCAACATAACTTCATATGGTGTTGATAGGAAATTTATTCTCGCTTTATGTGAAAGATGGCGTCTAGAGACACACACATTCCATCTTCCTACCGGTGAATCCACAGTCACCCTTGAAGATGTCCACATGTTGATGGGTTTACGTGTAAACGGTTTGACAGTGAATGGGAGAACAAATGTTGACTACTCCATAACTCAAGAACTCTTGGGTGAAGAATTTCCAGAAAGAGCTAGAAAGGTACAATTCGTCAAAATTACTTGGCTCCGGGAAATATATGATGCATTTGACTTGAACGAAGATTCCACCATAGAACAAATTCATTAAAAAACTAGAATTTATATTTTATTGTTATTCGCTTGTTTATTATTTCCTGACACGAATGGTAACACAATACATCTAATGTATTTACCATTACTAGTTGACTTTAATAAAATAGGTAGATACAGTTGGAGATCAGCAGTTTTATCGCATCTATACAGAAACCTCTGTAGATGCGCCAAAAAAGATGTTCATAATATGCTGAATCTAGCGCCTAGGAATCGTAATCCTTTTCACTTTCCGTACGCAACCAAGTAAGTTGTAACTACTCCTTTGTCTTAAACTTATTTACTATGTGAACAATATTTAAGTATTACATTTTTTTAGATGGTCTGCCTATGGGATGGATTACGAAAAGACTCCTCATCATTGTGCACCTGGCTATCGGACTTTCATCGATCATTTCGAAGAAGCCGATGTAATATTCTTAACCATATTTTAAGTATTACATATTTTATATAGTTCGTTAAACTAATAACTGATTTTTTAACAGTTTACATGGAGGCCCTATCTAGGACTTGATGATACCGATCCGACCGATAGTCACGTGTGGAGTGCAAAAACATTTATCATCTGTTTTATTACTGTTGAAATTCATCATTCTGATCGGGTAAAACTACAATTTGGCATTAAGCGAGGCATACCGGATGCTCCACAGTGCATGGAGGAGTATCACAAAAGTGTGGTGAATGACCAATGGGCATATAGCAATTGGAAAGATTGTTACAAACAGGAGCGTCGTCAATGGCATAACCGCAAAGATAAAGTCTTACAAGGAGATGTCATGTCAGAAGAATGTAAATCGAGTAAGGAATACATGGAATGGTATAAGTCTGTTACAAATTTGTATCTGTCACCAAACAACTTCTTATATGACCCTCGTAATTTGCCAACATCTTCAAACGTCCAACACACCAGACCATCATCAAGCACTTACACCCAACAACCATTCATGAGCAACCAAGAACCTTTCTTCCCAACACAACCATCTTTTACGCAAAAACCTTTCTTCCCAACACAACCACCTTTTACCCCAAGCCAACAATACCATCAACAAAACCCTTCATCTAACCCCACCCAATGGGGAACCCAACAACAATATCCTTCATCTAACCCCACCCAATGGGGCACCCAACAACAATATCCTTCATCTAACCCCACCCAATGGGGCACCCAACAACAATATCCTTCATCTAACCCCATCCAATGGGGTACCCAACAACAATACTCACATCTTACCCAGTCAACATCAACCAGTCTACCACAAACATTACAAACCCCACACAATCCCAACTATCAGAGACCCCAACAACAAATGCCTATTCCCCGGCCACAACAATTTCCCTCCCAAGATTGTTACCAACCCTCAATAAATATCCCAATGTCTTCTAATCCCATACCAAATTGGAATTGGGAGGGAACCAGATTAAGTTATATCCCAATGTCTTCTAATCCCATACCAAATTGGAATTGGGAGGGAACCAGATTAAGTTATGGCAGTGTAGCCGAGACAGGTTATACCAATGAGGACATGATTGAGGAATTTTTAATGGTCGGGTGTGACGCGGGACCTTCAACTTCAACTCAACCACAAAATGAAGAAGGAAATCGCAGAACAGGCCAACGTACTAGACGAGCACCTGTTTGTGGAACTCACCAACGATTGACACGACCTGGTCAAAATCGACAGTAGATGTCTCTTGGAATTATATAATTTAAAATGAAAAAAAAATTAATTTATGTAATTTAGTGAAATTTTTGTTTATTTATAGTATATTTTATTTAATTATAGTGTATTTTGTTTAATTATAATGTATATTATTTAATTATATCAATTTAATTTAGAAAAAAAAAATCACGGTTGCACACATCCGCCCATTCAATGGGCGGACCCTCTCTATTATTAACAGCATCCGCCCAATGCAGATGTGGAATGAAGAAAAATTGCACTCCTCCGCCCATTGTATTGGCGGATGAGTTGTGGCAAAAAAAAAAATTTGTTTAAAAAGAGGGTAGATTGGGATTAATGAATCTAGGAGATGGTATATTGAGATTTAGTTGGTAAAAAGAGCGTGTGTTGGTAAAAAATTCTCACCTTCATCTTTTTTGAACCTCCAGCATCATCTTCATCGCACAACTCTGCAAGAAACTTCAAGCATCGTCTCTGAATCAAGCTTATTTTGCACATTTGTCCCTCACGTTTCATCATCATCATCTCTCAGGTTTAATTAGATTCGCCTCAGCTTTTGATCATCTTCATCTTTATCACGTAAACGCGACAACGTTTCTTCAACAACAACGATTTCATCATCAGCTTTATCTTCGATCCGTTTCCCTGCAACAAATCTGCATAGCTTTCAACGTAATAATAACACAACTCAAGGTGCATCGCTGAAACGCAAAAATTGTGAAGTAGAAGAAGAAGAGAGTGAAAGCATAAGAACGTACCTGAGTTCTCTGCGACAAATCCACGGGTTCTCGTCGACTCTGGCATCTTTTAAGAAGCACCGGACTTCTCTGGTAGGTAATCCTTGAAACTCGTTTCAATCTTCAATGTCCTACGTCGCTTTCTGCATCTCTGTGTGAAGGAATCCACGGTATGTGTGCGTTGTTGAAAGAATTGACACCGTAAGATGCACGCGTTTCAGTGTTCTTTTCACCTATTTGTTTTTTTGTTTTACTTTAATAAATCTGAAATGCTTAATAATTGAGACAATATTGTGAAGGTAATTTGATGGTAGAATTGTTACTGGACCGAAATTACAGCCCTCTAGGCCCATCACGATTTATTTTTGTGAAGCCTGAAGTAATTGAAACAAAAAAGGTGTTGGACTCTATCTGGTTGGGCCTTGTGCCAATTTATGCATCACAGACCTGGATTCAGCACATACTCCTCTATTTTAGAGTTTAATTTTATTTTCCGCATTAATTTTTCTTTTTCATGATTTTTAATGATAAAAATGATACAAAAATAGTAGAATATATTAGAATTATTTAGGATTTCTCTTTATATTTAATTAGAGTTTTCTATTATCTTTTTCATGATTAGTAATCATTTTGTTGTCATGTTTTTTTATTCTAAGAGTTTGTGATGGTATTGATGCAACTTTGGTGATGTGGAATGTTTGGATGATCACTTGTGAGAAGCTTCTATAGAGTTTTCTTATCGCTTGTGTGGCTTTGAAGAGTCAACAGACCTTCTCTGTTAGGTACCACTTGGATCTCTTTTATCTCTTTTTCATGCATTTGCATCTGAAGTCTTACGATGTAGGCATTGGTTTTATTTATAGTTGATCAATGAATCACTCAATTAGAAGATCACGACTTCGCTCTCAGTGCATCCTCCCTATAGGACTTTATTGCTTTCCTTTATTTATTGTCGATCGATGGTGTCACTCAATTATAATTGAGATAACGATGTCACTCTCATTGTATGTTCCTTTAAAACTTTATTGTTTTCCTTTATTTATTATCGATTGATGGTGTCACTCAATTATAATTGAGATAACGATGTTGCTCTCATCGTATGTTCCCTTAGGATCTTTATCCAAACTTTAGGACCACCATTGCATGTTAACATTAAGAATAGAATTTCCCTTAGATTTTCCATTCCCCTTTTACATCCATCAAGACTAAAACTTTCTTTTGCTTAATCAAATGTTGAAAACACTTAACAATAATGATGTGAACCATGTGTCACGAGCCTTAAGCATTGGGAGAGTATGAGGGGGTACATTCCTTAACCTTGTACTTTCTTCCAATCATAGTCTTTAATGTAGTTTAAATCACAAACTCCTTTGTCAAGGTAAAAAAGACTAAACCAATTCAAACCTTTTGCCTGCGGGCTTTTTTCCTTTTGAAAACCTTTCAGGTAAGAACATGTTAATTCCTTTCTACGACAATTGCGTGAGTCTCCAAAGGTCAAGCGGAAGTAGAATACGAAATTAGCATCGTTCATTAAAAAACACAAACAAACAAAAACTTTTGAGCCAAACTACGACGCTCTGATTCCTTAAAAAGGATATATAGGCATTAGGTTACATTGCCTAAGCGAGCACAACTTTTCCCTGTATTTTTATTTTGCATTCATGGATTCCCTTAGATTGTAAGTTTATATAGAAACACATCATTTGATTAAAACACCAAGAGTGGATCATGTGGAGTACCACAAACGTGAGGGGTGCTAATACCTTCCCCTTGCACAACCGACTCTCGTACCCATTTCTTTGTCGTGAGACCTTGTTCTCGCTTACTTCAGGTTTATTCGATGTTTTCCTTTCCCTTCTTTGGAATAAATAACATTCAATGGCGACTTCATTGTTAATTTTCCTAGTTGCTTCAACCACCACCATTCATTCTCATCCTTTTGGTTGCACATTCATTTTGTTTCTCAACTAGCAACTTGAATCTCTTAAAATTGGTGAACACCTCACTTGTCTTCTCCAAAAGACAAATCCACACACACACACACGCACGCACGCACGCACGCACGCACGCACGCACACGCACTCACTCACGCACGCACGCACGCACGCACGCACGGCACGCACGCACGCGCGCGCACACACACACACACACACACACACATATATATATATATATATATATATATATATATATTTAATTCATCTATAAAGGTTAAGAAGTAGCAATTACCTCCTAATTACATCACTTCAAAGTGGCCACACATCTGAGTGCATTATTTTTAATTTCTGATGTGACTTCATTGGCAAGTCCTGTTTGAATGACCTTCTAATCAGATTGGTAATGCTCCTCACACAACTGCTTTAAAATTATGATCTTGGAAAGGTCATGCACCATCTTCTTCATGTGCATCAAGCAAATACTTCTAAAACAGAGATGTCTAAAAATCTATGACGCCAAATATAATTTTGATCTCATAATTTGGTTGATGTAAGACATTGATGTTCTAAAATGTTTATCATTATCTTGAATGTCTTGTTGGTTGATAAAGGTGCCTTTAAAATTATCCCAGACCTTTCATCAAACACCTCTAGCTCCCTTTCTTCTAGTCTTAATTTGTAGTCTTTATCAAGCAATAGACCCAAACTGATCAATTTGCTTGCCATTGAAAGAACATACAAGACATCATAAATGATTGCTTCTTATCCATTCTTTTTATTCACAAGGATGTTTCCCATTCCTTCTGATGTAACAATGTTATTAACAATAAATCTAATGGATTTCCTCACTGATTCATCAAGTTTGATAAACTAGTTTTTATTACCTGTCATGTGATTGCTATAACATATATCAAAGTACCACACATTTGCTTTCTCTTGAGCAAAATGTGTTGAAGCCATAAAAATGACCTCTTATGAATCACTACCAAACAGCATGAGTAAACTGAGCCACGCCTTTGTTACCTCCATTGGAATATTTGTTGAAGTAGCAATCTCGAGCATAATGACTAAACTTCTGACAACAATAGCATTGAATCTCCTTCCTCTCAACCATCTTTTTGGGTTTCTAATTCTGACTTGCACCATTCTTACTTGTCTCACCCCGACTTCTTAAGTTATTTTTTGCACCATCACTTCACTCCTCTTCTTCTTCCATTTTTCTTTAACTTTGTTGTTCTTTGAGGAATCTTCTTTCATTTTCTTTAAGAATTTGACATGTAAATATTGTTCAGACAGCTTCTCTTAAATTATTTGTTTCAGCTTCAACTCACGTGCTTCAAGAGATGCTTGGAATTCTTCATGGTTCATATCTAACAAAGCTTTGGACTCCTCAATGGCCACAACAATATGCTCAAACTTGGCAGGAAGAGCTCTTAAAACCTTCTCAACTTTCTGCGGTTTGAAGATCTTCTCTTCACACGACTTTATTTAGTTTTTCAAAACCACAAACTTTGAGAAGAACTTGACAACGGTTTCACCATCATTCATCTGCATATTCTCATATTATTTCTTCAAAGAATGCAACTTTATTTTCTTCTATTCCTCATCCACATCATACATCTTCTTGAGAGTATCCCACGCATCTTTTGTCATTTCTTGCTCAATGATCTTCTCAAAGATATTTGAATCCACACACTAATGTATCAAGAATAAGCATTTCTCATCTCCCTTGCTCATTTCACGATGAACAACTCTTTGTGTCTCAATAGCATTTGCACCTAATGTCAAGAAACCATCATTCATGATTTCAAACACATCTTGAAATCTGAATATCATTTTCATTCGCGCACACCATCTATCATAATTTTCTCTCTTGAAAACTGATAGATTGGTTGAGAGCTAGTTGCAAGTTGTACTCTTGTTTTCCATAAATGGGTAAGATCAAACAGGTACTCTAGATACCAATTTATTGGATAACTTGAATTACAAATTAATTTGCAAATTGAGAAAAATAGAGAGACCTAAAAGAGCAATTGAGATAGAGAAGTATTATTAGAATGGAATTGATGAAATTTAATTTTACAAACTTGTGTTACATCCTTTATATAAAATCATACTACTAACTAACTAACTTCTAGTTAATAACCACGTGTATAACTAGCATTAACCACATACATATTTATCAATAACCACTTTGAATTATCAATAACTACATGCTAAACTATCAATAACTACTAACTGAACTATCAGTAATCACATCTTAAACTATCTCTAAACACATATTAAACTAGCAGCAACCATGTGTTGAATTATCAATAACTACATATTGAACTATGTGTAACTACATACTGAACTAGCGGTAACCACTTACTAAACTATCAATAACCACGTACTCAAAACTCAATTGCACATCTAATAGTAACAACTAAAGTTCTGTTGTTCTTATAAATTTTGCCTCTCTCACAACCATGCATTAATTTTTCGCATATGTCTCTTCTCTTGTTGGTTGTATCATAATGAGCAGTATCTATATTAATATCATGATGTCGTTCAAAACTTTATTATCATAATAATACATCTTACCAAGTAAAAAAATATCTACAAAATCAACATAAATAAAAGTAATGCTAGCAAATAAGTTTATAAGATACAAATTATCAAAGTATCAACTTTAATTAAACATACCTCTTTAATCGTGAAGAACTCACTTAAATCCTTGAGAACTCTAGAGCTTTCATCTTTATTCATTTTTTGCAACTAAAAAACAAATAAATTAACTATTACCTCAATTTTTTTAAATGCGGTAAAAATGCGAGGCATGCCACATTTTACAATAACTCCGATAAAAATTGATATAATGTTCTTCACGTACTTGAAAAATGTGGCGCTTCTTTGCCTTTAATAGTAATGATAAAAAATATTCTAGAGCAGTTTAGCTTTGCCAATAGAATTTGAGATTTACTATTTTGACAATAAGTTTTGGGAATTTCTTATCCCGTCTTATTATGAAATTAAGAAAATACCTCTCAATTTTTAAGATGTATCTCCGGACGTATCATTTGCATCATTCAATGACGCATAAAATAAGTGTCATCTCATTTCAAAACTAAATTTAGTTTCAGAACTGTATTTCTGAACAGATCAATTTAATATATTGTTTATTAAGCATCCTAGTGAAGTTTCCATAAATATAGGAAAATTGTATCATTACACCAGAATGAACATCAAAACACATTACACCATAATGGATATCAATTGGCATGTCTCAAATGTCTTCTTTAACAATGTGAAATCCTTAATTGAATTTAAGATCAATGAGTACATCCCTCTTGCAGATCTGAAATACATACTACAAAATCTCCTACCATACAGCGACAATCAAAAAATTGTGAAGCTCGAGTACCGTTTGATGCAAATTGACAATAAAGGGGAAATTGAGTTCAACAATTGAAAACGGGTGTAGATTTAATGGCTATGTGGAATACTTTTTTCGTTTAGAAACAAAAGTTTCGATCAAGGTGGATTCAACGATTTCAAGATCGGTTGAAGATAATATAAAGATGTTGCAACGTCCACCTGGAAATTGAAATATAATATTTGATTAATGTTAACATCACTTATGTAATGTTGATTTTATGTTATCAATGGTAATTTCATTTTGTCAACTTTCTGGTTTTATGTTTCTGCTTCAGTATGCTACGGAAATGCAACCTCGTAAGGTTTACAAAGATGCATCTCCAGATTAAAAATAGACGTAATCATGGGACTTAACTCATACGTTTAGTGCGTCCAGAGATGCATCTCCAAAATCTTGGAGTGTTATTGTACTTTCACATGGTGTGCTAGTAATTTATAGAGTGTATTAAGAAATTCCTTAAACTTTTTTCAAAAATCTGTTTAAAAAGTTTAAAAGGGTAAACTTGAGTTATTGAACAATTGTAGAGGTGAGAGGTATAGATTTTGGAGCGCAATTTCTTTTCCCACCCTTATGGTGTGGGTCACACCACTAAAAACCTGAAATTGCCTTTAAAAAATTTCAAAGATGCATCTCTAAACACACCTTACCCTGTTTTACTCAAAAATTGGTTTGGAGATGCATCTCTGTAATTTTCCAGGGTGAATTTGGAGATGCATCTCCGAAAACACCGTTGATCCCATTAATTACATGTTTTTCATTAAAATTGGCATTGTTGTCGGACGTTGACGACTTTCTGTCGATTTTAACCAATATTAGAGTCATAGGAATTGTATTCTCGCGTTCTGACCCTTGTGTTCCTGTGTTCTGGCCTTTATGCGGTCTACCGGAAAAAAACTCGATTTTCTGAAAAATCGACTCCGAATCAAAATTTTACCGTGTTATTTCATCAGAAAAATCAGGAATCAAAATCCTATATTTTGAAATAAAATATGAAACGCCGCCCTAAAAATCCTAAGTTTCTTGTTTTCCTATTTTATTTTTTTTTATTTTCATATTTTCATATTTTCAAAAAAAATCCAAAAAAAAAATTGTAGACTCTTAATTTGATTTTTAGTTGTATTTTCAGATTTTTTTTATAATTCTATGTCAATCCTTTTTCTATTTTATACTCCCTCCGTCCCATATTATGAATAAAAATTACTCTTTAAGTTCATTGAATATCTAATGTATTTGGTCTATATATAGACCAGATATATTAAATATTTAATGAACCTAAAAAGTGACTTTTGCGACGGAGGGAGTAAATGTTTTTCTCAATAGAGACATTGTTGGTATTTGCATATTTGTTGCATTGCTTAACTAAATTTAAAAAATACAACAGATAACTTTTCGGATGGGTTATCCGAAAATACTATTTTTCATAAAATAATAGGGTTTATTCGGATATGCACATCTGAAATTAAGTATAATAGGGTGGCTAACTTGTTTGCGTTCAACTTTGCGAAAAATAAGTGTGCCCGGAGATGTATCTCTGAATCCTAGAGATATTTTTAACTTTTCGCAAGGGATTTAAAGAAAAGCATAAAGTGAGAAAATAAATTGCTTTTTAGAATGTCAAGTAAAAACTCTTTGAATGGCCCAGCAAATAAAATTACTTTATTGACCCAAACTTTGTGGATCAACCTAAAAATATTCAAAATACTTGTGTAAGTTTTGTTAACCTATTATCTAGGGAATTTCTTATTTCAGAAAAAAATTCTATAGAATTTCAAAAATTCCCTTCAATTTTTAAAAATATATCTCAGAATGCGTCTTATGTACTTACAATTCATTCATTTTTGTGTTATTCTAAAAATGTATTTCCGATATATATATATATATATATATATATATATATATATATATATATATATATATATATATATATATATATATATATATATATATATATATATATATATATATATATATATATATATATATATATATATATATATATATATATATATATATATATATGAAATATGAGAGTGTTTTCAAAATTTCATGAGGTGCGCTAATAATCATTAAAAAATCTCCATTATTTAACTCAATACAATAATGACATCGAAAAAGAAGTATACAAGTTGCTATGATGTGTTTATTTCAAGGATGAATCTTCAAAATATTACTTTTGAGATTATTATCAAGAAATTTTTATCTTTGTGTTTGATGAATAATTTAATTTTTAAAAACTAATTATATAATATATTTAATTTAAGGAAAAATACTCATTTTGGTCCCTTAATTATAGGTCTTGGTTCATTTTGGTCCCTTAATTTTTTTTCGTGTCATTTTGGTCCTTTAAGTTTCTAAATGATACAACGAAGTCCCTTCCGTCAGTTGGCCTCAAACGTCTGTCTATTTTGTCTACCTGACAGGTGAGCTGGTAATATATCATCTTCTTCTTTATATTCTTTGTTCAGCTTCGTTCAAGAACTTGTTCACCATTCTTCATTGTTCTTTACCCTTCACATGTTTTTAGCTTCGTTCATCTTCGTTCTTTGTTCATCTTCTCATGATTTCTTCGCTCTTGTACCCACCAACTTCGTTCTCATCTTCTTCTTACGATTTCTTCAATGAACGATGAAGTTTAGCCAATATTACATTAATATGTTACATAGACATTCATCATAAATACATGAATACGGTGCTTCTACAAAACTACGCCTTAAAGACTCTGTAGATTCAGCATAAAGGCTCTGAAGATAGTCAAACAGGTACCACTTCTGATAAACCAAAATGCTAACATTTATCAAGGTGTATATCAAGCAGAATATGTTCTGAAGAATATCAAGTCAGTCACTTTCATATAACAAAAATCTAAATACTCTGAAGATTTTCTTCTTGAGAAACACGCTTCTGAGCAGTCCAAAGGTTTGGGTTTGGAAAACAAGAAATGTTGTTGCATCACGCCTCAATTAATGACTCGTGAAGCCATTGAAGACACAAAGATAATATATGCCTTGGGTAGTGTGAAGAATCATTAAAGCACATTAATTGAAGTCTAGAGGTTCGGTACATAGGTTTTGTAATGATGAAGAAACGCCTTCCTTCGAAATAGTCTTCGCATGCGTTCCAGAATCGCCTTCTTCATCTCATGTTTCAGAGTAGGGATAAACAAAACTGGACATAACTTGATTTTTGGTGTAATCATATTTGGAACCTGCCATTTGGACTCCATTAATTTCACTAATGAAAGGACTAACGTGGTTATGTTTAGAAACTTAAATGACCAAAATGGCACGAAAAAAATTAAGAGACCAAAATGAACCAGGGGGTATATTTAACAGACCAAAATGAGTATTTTGTCTTAATTTAAATAATTAGGAGTGAGAAGTCATTTATAGTTACACATTATTTCTATAAAAATATATGATTATATTCCTATTGCATGAAATATTCCTATTACATGAAAAATGGAAGTGAAATAACCATGTAAAAAAAACTAAAAAAACAAACATAAAAATGAAAGAAAAAAAATTATGGCCACGTTCCTTGAAAAAAATTAAGAACCATAAAATAAACGCCCCCATATCTACCAATGTTATAGACATCCTTTGCACTTGTCTGTTAAGAGAAAATTCTCAGTTTCGAGGACTGAGTGTCTCCTTAAGAATATAGATGAGAGAAGTGAATTATTATTTCATTAATTAATACCCATCAAGGGAATGCAACTCCTTAAATAAAGGAACTACAATGATACTCACTAACAAACTAATAGGAATTATTCTATGCTGGCACAATTGCATAACAAACAGAATCTAATGAAATATTTGCTTCTAGAACCATCAACTGACGTCACTTGTATATCACATAGTCTTGGAGCATCACAAGTAGCTTGGTAATACGTTTGGGCTTAGACTTAACTGGCCCAACTTCAATAATCTCTATGGGATTAGCACTTGTGGGCTTCTATTCATTAACCAAAAGGGTGTATGTAATAATGTCTTCCCCGTCAAAGCTAACCTTGTCCTCAAGGTTGTAAATCGCAGACAGCTTGTCCCAATCCTCCCAGGAAGTATCATCTGGATATAATCTCTGCCATTGTACAAGGATTTGATGCTTGGAGACGCCTGCTAAAGTGACAATCTTAGAATCTAAAATAGCGAGTGGTTCTACAATAGGATGGTTATCAACCAAATCAAATGGTAGAGGGTCGATATAAAGAAAACGCAAGAAAGGGGAGTTTGAATTGGGTTTTCCATTCTTAACAAACTTTTCTTAACATTGTTATGTTAAGTGATGCTTTTGAATATGTTGTAGAAGCATAAAAAATTAAGCATAAGCAGAAGTAAAGAACATGTGATATATCCTGGTTCAGTTGAGAAACCCTCAAGTTAGTCCAGTCCACCCTGTTGGTGTAAGCCCTAGAGGCCAATACTTTTGGTACTTGTATCGAATTATTTATTAATAATAAAAGGTATTTCTTTATTATGTTTGCTTTCTAAAATAATAAAGTCCTTAGAATGGTTTATTGGTTTAATGAAATGTTAAGTGTGACTTAATCATGAGATCCCATTAAACATAAGACACTATTCTTAAAGTATCCGTAGTCAAGCTTTAATGTGAAGTGGGATAACATTAAAGCATTAAGATTATTATGAAGATAGATTGATGATCACATCTCATGGATCATAGATAAGGAGTTATCAAGTCTTGACATAGGTATGAATATTAGGAGTAATATTTATACTAGATTGACCCGCTATGAGAATACTACATAGAATGTTATGCAAAGTGTCATAAGTTATTCTCGTGATGATAATGGTGTATACCACCCTTCGACCTGAAACCACTATGGACCCTAGATGTAGAGTCAAGTACTTTATTGTTGATCAAACGTCATCCGTAACTGGATGACTATAAAGACGGTTGATGGGTACTTCACAAAGCATGCTAAGGGACATGAGTGACCTAGATGGAATTTGCTCATCCTGCATAACAGGATAAATGTCTAAGGGCCCAATATTGAACTGGACAAGGGTGACACAGTGTATGCCTTGTGTTCAATATAGACATGAGGGCAAAAGGGTAATTGTACAGCACAAATATTATCACGGAAAAGGTTTGGTCAGATCACATGACATTTTCGTGACTTGGGTAACAGTGATGTGTTGCTAGATACCGCTCACTGTTTATTATATTAAATGTGTGATTTAATATAATTGCCAACGTCGCGAAAACCTACAGGGTCACACACATAAGGACAGGTTGATGAGAGATAGAATAAATAAGGAACATCGTAAGGTACGGTGCACTTAAGTGTAATACGGAAAGTGGTAAGGTACCACGTGGATAAGTGATATATGGTACATCATAAGGTATGATGTCCATAAGCTTAATTGGGCTTTTAGCTTATAGCCTTAATTGGGCTTTTAGCTTGTAGCCCACACGAGTGATTCTATAAATAGATCCCTTATGATGAAGCAATTTCACTTGATGCAATTTCGTTTTTGATTCTCTCTCTCACTCAAGGTTTCCGTTCGTGATCAGCTAGCACTGTGGCCGGAAGCGATCTGTTCGTGTGGACTGAGTAGAGGCGTTGTTCTTCATCAACGCTCGTGATCACAACATCAAAGGTCTGAATCGCCACAAGAGGTAAATATTTCTATCACTGACCATGCTCATTCGTAAGGATCTCTAAAGGAAAATTTTAAATTTCGCTGCGCTTTTGGTCGCAATTTTCCTTCAGTGGTATCAGAGCCACTTACGAAACCATGGATCTGATAGTTGTTTATGTTCTATATTTTCTGTTTTGATTTGATTAAAACCAGAATGAATTGAATAATAAATGAGTAATTAAATTTGGCATCTGTTGTGTACGATTTGGATGATTGATGTTGACTATGCTTCGGAATCCAATATTAGTATGGTGAAGCAGCGATACATCGATCGTCCATAGGTTACACAAATAAGATCGATCACTTTTATATATGATATAAGTAAATCTGATGCAACGATGGTATATGGGATATACTGTTTTTGTTTCGTTCATTCAAACACTTGATGATTGTTATTCCTTTAACCGATCACTGTTCATATGCTTCGAAATACGACATTAGTATGGTAAAGCAATGGCATGTGATTAATCATACTGAATTATCAATCGAAGTGTGTTTGAAAGCATGAAACTGTTGCATTAGGGTTCATGACGGCACAAGGGTTGTGTTGTTGCAGAGTTATGCGATTAGGGTTGTGAATGCACAAGAGTTGTGCGAAAATGACGCCGATTTCAAATGAATTGTTCATTAAAATTTTGCGTCGGGGCGCTGCCCCCTTGACCCCCGTCCGCTGACCGGGCAGCGAAACCCCCGGCTAACTCTGCGTAGTGTGATCAATCGTCGAAATTTAATTTGCCTTTTTTAATTAACAAAATTTAAACTAATAATAAAAGTGTGTTTATTATTATTGTCTTGTGGTGATCAGTTATGGCCTTAGTTTTTTTTTCCTTTATTTTGTTTTGGGATTGTAAAATACGGCCTGCGTGTCGTGCCTCTCTCTAAAATTCTTGATGTAACTTCTTTTCTCATCTCACTCCCTCGTATGTAAAACGAGTTTCTTTTATGTAATGTAATGTTATGAAGAAAGAGAAGAATACAATATCAAAGGAGGATAACCTTGGAGATCTTGCTTGGAGAAGTTTAGATCGTTATTAGGTTAGCTTAGGTTCTCTCATTGGCTTGGGAGAACAATTGCGCTAGGGGCCATAACTGTATCCTTTTATGTATATTGATGCATGTGCTTGTATGTTGATGCATGAGAGAGACGAATTGCATGTTAAGCCGGTGAGATCAAACTAATAACAAAATCCCTCAAGTTAAATATTAAGTTCATGCTTTCCAAGTTTTAGCACTCATCAAGACTAGTATCGAACAATGTAGGTTTCGCCTACGCGAGGTGCATGTTCTATATTAGTAAGGTGCGATGGGATAATTGTAATATCCAACTGCTAAAACAATGGGTCAAACTTAACTAAACACATTATAATAAGATTATACATGTTTAGAAGCAAGAGTTGGGAATGATTCATATGATGAATTAGAATAAGGAGTTATTCACCCAACTTAAAATATTCGAGAGTTGTATGAGATACAATTGGAAGGAGTTCCTACCTAAATAACCTAGTTTTGTGTAATCAGCCTAACATTGACTTAGAACAAAGTGAAATGTGGATCTCGACCCACTAGAAAGTCTTCCAACGGGATTTTCCGAATCAAATGATGAGGGTCATTTGGTTTGAGTAAAATAGTGGGAGCATATTTGATTAAAGGCCTAATTAAATATGTTGTTTTAATGATACTTATATTTTCATTTTTTTTGTAGATTACCATGACAACAAACAACCATATTTTGCGATCAATCCTAGATAAGGAAAAATTGTATGGGACAAATTTCCTGGATTGGCACCGAAATCTGAGGATTGTCCTCAAGCACGATAAGAAGCTGTATGTCTTGGAGACACCTGTTCCTGAAGAGGAACCGCCTAGTTCAGCACCTAAGGCAGAAAGAGATGCTTATAAGAAGCATTTTGATGATGCTAACGAAGCCGCTTATCTCATGCTAGCTACTATGAACTCGGAGTTACAAAAGCAACACGAGAACATGTCAGCGTTCGATATGATCAGACATCTGAAAATGCTCTATCAAGAGCAGGCAAGAAATGAGAGGTTTCAGGTTTCAAAGGCCCTTTTTAACAGCAAGTTATCTGAGGGAAACCCTGTAGGTCCCCATGTACTCAAAATGATTGGGTATGTGGAGAACCTTGAAAGGTTAGGGTTTCCGCTTGGAAAGGAACTTGCAACTGATTTTATCTTGCAATCATTGCCAGATAGCTTTAATTAGTTTGTCATGAATTTCAACATGAATGACATGGATAAGAGTCTTCCAGAATTGCTAAGCATGTTGAAAACTGCTGAGCAGAATATGAAGACAAAAGGGAAGTCCATTCTGATGGTCAGTAATGGAAAGAAGCTGAACAAGAGGCCTACCAAGCAGGTTGGTAAAGGGAAAGGCAAGGAATTTGCCAAGCCTAAACCTATTGTTCCTGCTTTGAAGCCTAGTGGAGGCATAGCAAAGGAGGGCACTTGCTTCCATTGCGGTAAGATCGGACATTGGAAGAGAAACTGCCCAAAGTACCTGGAAGATAAGAACAATGGAGTAGGGACTTCAAATTCAGGTATTTTTGTTATTGAAATTAATTTATCTACTTCTGCATCATGGGTATTAGATACTGGATGCGGTTCTCACATTTGTACTAATGTGCAGGGGCTAAAAAGGAGTAGAGATTTGGCAAAAGGTGAAGTTGACCTACGAGTTGGAAATGGAGCAAAGGTTGCTGCTTTAGCCGTAGGAACTTATGTTTTGACTTTACCTAGTGGTTTAATAATTCAGTTAGAGAACTGTTATTATGTACCTGCAATTAGTAGGAATATTATTTCTGTTTCTTGTTTGGACAAGTTTGGTTTTTCATTTATAATAAAGAACAATTGTTGCTCTATTTATTTGAATGATATATTCTATGCTTCTGCACAAATGAACAATGGACTATATGTCCTTGATCTTGAAATGCCAATTTATAACATTAATACTAAACGGATTAAACCTAATGAGTTAAATCCAAGCTACCTTTGGCACTGTCACTTAGGCCACATAAATGAGAAACACATTTCCAAACTCCATAAAGATGGACTCTTGGACTCTTTTGATTATGAATCATATGAGACATGCAGATCTTGTTTAATTGGAAAGATGACAAAGTCCCCATTCACAGGAAAAGGTGAAAGGGCTAATGATATTTTGGCCCTCATACATACTGATGTATGTGGACCACTGAACATACCAGCCAGAGGAGGTTTTCAATACTTCATCACATTTACTGATGATTTCAGTAGATATGGTTATGTGTATTTAATGAAACACAAATCTGAAACCTTTGAAAAATTCAAGGAATTCAAGAATGAAGTATAAAACCAACTAGGTAAGAATCTTAAAGTTCTTCGATCAGATCGAGGCGGTGAATATTTAAGCCTAGAGTTTGATGACCATCTAAAGGAATGTGGGATTTTATCCCAACTTACTCCTCCCGGAACACCACAATGGAATGGTGTTTCTGAGAGAAGAAATCGAACCTTGTTAGACATGGTCTGATCCATGATGAGTCACGCCGATCTTTCGAACTCCTTTTGGGGACATGCACTATTGACTGCAGCTTACACACTTAATCGGGTTCCATCCAAAAAGGTTGAGAAGACACCATATGAGATATGGAGTGGTAAGAAACCACATATGTCTTACATGAAGATTTGGGGTTGCGAAGTTTATGTGAAACGACAAATTTCAACTAAGCTTGAGCCCAAATCTGACAAATGCTTATTTGTGGGGTATCCTAAAGAAACAAGAGGGTATTACTTCTACAATCCTTCTGAGGGCAAAGTGTTTGTCGCTCGAACTGGAGTTTTTCTAGAAAAGGATTTTATTTCCAAAAGAATCAGTGGGAGGAAAATAGAGCTTGAAGAAATTCAAGAACCACAAAGCATTGATACACCTATGGAGGAATTAGAGCAGGAAACACAAGTAGTTGTGGAAGAACAACCTGCTCAAGTAGAACAAGACCAGCGTAGGTCAAGCAGGATACGTCAACAACCTGAGAAATATGGATATCTCATAAGTGATCAGGGTGATGTATTACTCATGGATCAAGATGAGCCTGTGACCTACCAAGAGGCCATAACTGGTCCTGAGTCCTAGAAGTGGCTAGAAGCCATGAAATCTGAAATGGATTCCATGTACACAAACCAGGTTTGGACCTTGGTAGAGCCTCCTATAGGAGTTAACCCTATAGGATGCAAGTGGGTATTCAAAAAGAAGACTGACATGGATGGTAAGGTACATACCTATAAGGCAAGACTGGTTGAAAAAGGCTATAAACAAATTCATGGGGTTGACTATGATGAAACCTTTTCACCAGTTGCAATGCTTAAATCTGTTCGGATTTTACTTGCTATCGTTGCATATCATGATTATGAAATATGGCAGATGGATGTCAAAACTGCTTTCCTTAATGGGAATCTTCTTGAGGAGGTGTACATGACACAACCTGAAGGATTTGACATACCAGAAGAAGCCCAAAACATATGTAAGTTACAACGATCAATTTATGGATTGAAGCAAGCTTCCAGAAGCTGGAATCTTCATTTTGATGAAACAGTAAAACAATATGGATTCATCAAGAATGAAGATGAGCCTTGTGTCTACAAGAAGGTTAGTGGGAGCATGATCGTATTCTTGGTATTATATGTAGATGACATATTACTCATTGGAAACGATGTCCCTACCTTGCAACAAGTGAAGACTTGGTTAGGGAAATGCTTTTCAATGAAGAACCTAGGTGAAGCAGCCTATATATTAGGAATCAGGATCTATAGAGATAGGTCACAAAAACTGCTTGGCCTAAGTCAGAGTACATACATAGAAAAAGTGTTGAGACGCTTTAATATGCATGATTCCAAGAAAGGATTCATACCTATGCAACATGGCATGTGTCTGTCAAAAACACAATCCCCTTCAAGTAAGGAAGAAAGGGATCGCATGGATAAGATTCCATATGCATCTGCAATAGGATCTATCATGTATGCCATGCTATGTACTCGACCAGATGTCTCGTATTCTTTAAGTGCAACGAGTAGGTACCAGTCTAATCTCGGTGATGCTCATTGGGTAGCTGTCAAGAATATCCTTAAGTACTTGAGAAGGACTAAGGATTCATTCTTGATATATGGAGGTCAGGAAGAGCTTGTTGTAATTGGATACACCGATGCTAGCTTCCAGACAGATAAGGATGACTTTAGATCACAATCTGGTTATGTGTTTTGTTTAAATGGTGGCGCTGTGAGCTGGAAAAGTTCAAAGCAAGATACAGTTGTTAATTCTACAACCGAGGCTGAGTATATTGTTGCCTCAACTGCAGCAAAGGAAGCTGTTTGGATCAAGAAGTTCATTAGTGAACTTGGCATAGTCCATAGCATTGTGGATCCCATTGATCGCGACTTTATCGTCTAAATTAATCGGGAGACTGCAAGTATACAGCCCTATCGCGTAGTTTTAAAAGATATCGAACCTAAGGGACTATAAATCGAACTAACGTAACCTAAACTACTGTGTAAAGCTATAGCTATCGAATAATTAATTAGGGGAATTTTTGGGTAATAAAACTTAATTCTAATTGAAATAATAATAATGCGAATATCGGTATGTACTTCGTTAACATTAAAGAATCCGGCTTTCCACTGGCTTATTTTCTAAAAATGATAATAATATCTTTTTCAGCAAAAAGTATTTATTCAAAAATCTATTCTCAAACTTTCGCTCTATTGAAGTAAATTATAATTTTAAACTCTGATGTATGCTTTCGCTATCCCATTGATTTTAAAATTACTTTTTGAAAATAAATAAAGTTTAATTGGTTTTACAACGCTGTCGCAGTCTTTAAAAACAATACCTAGTATCTACTATCTGATTTTAAACCTCAAACTGTCGCTCTATTGGTTTCTAATCTTAGTCAGTTTATTAGCCTCAAACTTTCGCTCTGTTGGTTTCTAAACCTTTTTTAACAAAATAAATTAGATAACTAAATCAGAAAAAGTGTTTATTTTATAAAATATAATCAAGCCTGTTTGTTCCGGATCCATTCAAATTAACTCGTTACATACCGATATTTAAATAATTTAGCCAGACATACTCATAAAAGCAGACATGAATACATTAAAGGAATTAACATTCATAAATAAATTCATGGCTAAATAAATATCTCTCATGCAAATAATTAATTAAATAAATTAAAGCGATGTAAATAAGAAACCTGAATTAAATAAATGCTGGAAATAATTCTTGAAGCTTGAATCAATTCGTACAAAATCCCGGTTCTTCAACAGAAATAAAATTTAAGTATTTGAAAAGGAACTGGCTGGAAAATAACTGCTGGAAACTGAATTACAATGGAAAATAATAATGCGGGAAGGTAAATTCTGAAACTGGAAAAATAATGCTAAAAACGGCCCCCGATTTTGATTTCCTGATGTCCTTTTATAGTGGTAGAATGTAACCACGTTTTGAGATATTTTCGTACCACTTTTCCCCAAATTTCTCGTTCTAACTACTTTGAGTGGAGGTGGTCTCCCTAGATTTACTCATCCACTTGACCACGTTGAGACGGGCGCCTCATGTATCTTCCTAGGGCCTACGTGGCAGTTGAGACAGACACCTCCCACTAAGGGGAGGGTCCGAGGCGGGCGCCTCAATTGTAGGAGAGGAGTTGAGACGTGTGTCTCACTCTTGCACGTGCCTTTAGGGCTCTCTTGCTTGCGTGGGCCTGATTTCGTTTGGGCCCAGTTTGGAGATGATAAACCTTTTGATCCATCATTTTTGCTTTGCACACCCCTTTTCTTCATTTCTTGCATATTTAGTCCAATAAGTCTCTTAATTTCTTCACTTTGCTCAATTTGTCTAATTAAAATAAAATACCTGAAACAATAAAAATACCGGCGTAATATGGAAATAAAATGAAATAATTAAATAAAAATACTAACATTATTTATGAAAATTAAATCAAATATACTATATAAAATTGTGTTATCACCCATTGATCTCTATTGTGATAACAATGGTGCTATCGCACAAGCTAAGGAGCCTAGATCTCACCAATGATCCAAACACATACTTAGGCGTTATCATCTCATTCGAGAGATAATCGATCGGGGAGATGTGAAAATATGCAGAGTACCTACACTTGACAATGTTGCTGACCCATTAACAAAGCCTCTTGCGCAGCTGAAGCATGATGGACATACTAGATCTATGGGTATTAGGGGTATGCCTGATTGGCTCTAGTGCTAGTGGGAGATTGTTGGTGTAAGCCCTAGAGGCCAATACTTTTGGTACTTGTATCGAATTATTTATTAATAATAAAAGGCATTTCTTTATTATATTTGCTTTCCAAAATAATAAAGTACCTAGAATGGTTTATTGGTTTAATGAAATGTTAAGTGTGACTTAATCATGAGATCCCATTAAACATAAGACACTATTCATAAAGTATCCGTAGTCAAGCTTTAATGTGAAGTGGGATAACATTAAAGTATTAAGATTATTATGAAGATAGATTGATGATCACATCTCATGGATCATAGATAAGGAGTTATCAAGTCTTGACATAGGTATGAATATTAGGAGTAATATTTATACTGGATTGACCCGTTATGAGAATACTACATAGAATGTTATGCAAAGTGTCATAAGTTATTCTCATGATGATAATGGTGTATACCACCCTTCGACCTGAAACCACTATGGACCATAAATGTAGAGTCAAGTATTTTATTGCTGATCAAACGTCATCCATAACTGGATGACTATAAAGACGGTTGATGGGTACTTCACAAAGCATGCTAAGGGACATGAGTGACCTAGATGGAATTTTCTCATCCTGCATAACAGGATAAATGTCTAAGGGCCCAATATTGAACTGGACAAGGGTGACACAGTGTATGCCTTGTGTTCAATATAGACATGAGGGCAAAAGGGTAATTGTACAGCACAAATATTATCACAGAAAAGGTTTGGTCAGATCACATGACATTTTCGTGACTTGGGTAACAGTGATGTGTTGCTAGATACCGCTCACTGTTTATTATATTAAATGTGTGATTTAATATAATTGCCAACGTCGCGAAAACCTACAGGGTCACACACATAAGGACAGGTTGATGAGAGATAGAATAAATAAGGAACACCGTAAGGTACGGTGCACTTAAGTGTAATACGGAAAGTGGTAAGGTACCACGTGGATAAGTGATATATGGTACATCATAAGGTATGATGTCCATAAGCTTAATTGGGCTTTTAGCTTATAGCCTTAATTGGGCTTTTAGCTTGTAGCCCACACGAGTGATTCTATAAATAGATCCCTTGTGATGAAGCAATTTCACTTGATGCAATTTCGTTTTTGATTCTCTCTCTCACTCAAGGTTTCCGTTCGTGATCAGCTAGCACTGTGACCGGAAGCGATCTGTTCATGTGGACTGAGTAGAAGCGTTGTTCTTCATCAATGCTCGTGATCACAACATCAAAGGTCTGAATCGCCACAAGAGGTAAATATTTCTATCACTGACCATGCTCATTCGTAAGGATCGCTAAAGGAAAATTTTAAATTCCACTGCGCTTTTGATCGTAATTTTTCCTTCACACCCTACCAATGTGATTTCGCCTTGAACCCAAGTACTTAATCCACTATAACCAAACTGATTACAATCTGCAAAAGCTACCCGTAAGTGACCAACAACCTCTAAGACACACAAGTCCTAGACTTTTTAAGGATACAGACCTAACCGGTCCCTTAAGGAAAATCAAACAATAATCAAACTGATTATTATAATGCACAAGCTACCCACAAGTGACTAACAACCACTAAGACCACTGTCTTATTCTTCTAAAAGCTTATGACTTACCCGGTCCTTTGAGGAATACATTAGATTCTAAAGCTTCTAACCTAACTGGTCCTTTAGAAGAAACACAAAAACTTCCTAAAGCTTCTGACCTAACCGGTCCTTTAGAAAGAACAAACAATTATTTGTTTTTACAAGGTTTGTTTACAAGAGAATGCTTCTACACAAGCAGGTGTAAACTCAATTAAGTACATTTGAAGATCCTAATGCACACTAAAAATATTACATTGTATTGTAGCGTTAATGTGTGGTCTTCTTTTCTTCAAGTAGCTTCTTCATGGACAACATCGCAAAGCACTTAAATTGATGAAGTATTCTTCTTCATAAGCTTCTGAAAGATTTGTTGATCTTGATATAGTAAAGAGAAGAACTTATTCATATTGATTCACCTTAGAACACTCTAGACATCATCCCTTGTTCTATTTACTTCAATGGTCACTTTAGAGCACAACATTCATGTTGTGGATTTGTAACTAGAGCTTTCATGATAATCTTCATTATCTTTTAAAGCTTAGCAAGCTTCTTACAGTATATGAAATTAAGCATATTATGAATCAATGACTTCATTGTTATCTTGTAATCATCAACGACATGATTCAAGAATCATTTTGGTAACAATTGTTTTTGTTGTTGTTGTAGTGGTTGATAGTTTTTGGTTGTGTTCCAATAATGTATCATTATCTTTGAACATTGAACACCAACACCTTTTTAAGCATATGATCCTTTTCTTATATATCCAAACAAAATAGAGTAGTTTTCTATTTGAAAAAGAGTCGTTACAAAATAGTATTGCTATGTCATTTTATTTTCCACATTTGAAGCTAGTGGAATAAAGCTTTTTCATACTGTGTACTATTATACCATGTTAATGTTATCTTCTTTCCTTCTGCACTTCATAGGCTTTTGCGAGCATGAGTTTAGAAGCGAGAACGTAACACAAGGTCATCAGAACTTCAAGTCTTTAGAGTCTTCAGAATTGCGTCTTCAGAGTCTTCAACACTTGGTCGTAAGAATCTTTTCTTAGAGCCTTGGGTCTTTAAAACTTCAAGTCTTCAGAGTCTTAGGAACTTTTGTTTTCAGAGTCTTTAGCACTTGGTCTTTAGAACCATTTTCTTAGAACCATTAGTCTTTTAAAAACTTGAGTCTTTAGCATCTGGACGTAATTAGAAACTTCTGTCTTCAGATCTTCTGACTTGTTTCTTTAGATAAATATCAGAGCCTACACTTCAGAGTCTTTTGGAGTATCTTGCTATTGTTCATCAGAACTTGTGTGGCATAGAAGCGGAACTAATTATATTCTAATGTCTTGGCCACGCCATCCACCAGAAGTAGAACCTATTTGTTAAGTACTCAAAAATAAAAAACATTAGAGTATCAAAATTATTCATACAAACATACTCATTTGTTATCATCAAAACATAGAGATAATATTGCATAAACAAATCTTGTTCTAATAATCTCCCCTTTTTTCATGATGACAAAACAATGTATTTTGATGACACAATTTTGTTCGTATAATCATAAAAGGTGAAAATAAAGAGGTAAGGAATACTTATCCTTTTTATGAAACTTCCCATGAGTAAATGACTTGATGAAGATCGAATATCCTGACTTTGAACCATTTGAGTAAAACTCTGCTGGTTCCAATTGATCAGATATTGAGATCTTGAGAGTCTTGACTCTAGATTCCAATAGAACTAGTTGAGATCTTGAATTCTTCATAACTTCATCTTATTGAAACTTGTCTTAAATCCCAATGAGAATGAAATCTTGAAACTTTAATGTCATTAAGATGACTTCCAGGTTCTCAATTCTTGGAGTCTGATTATGAACTGAAGAAATATCTTTAGGGTCTGAAGCCAACAAGTTAGACATAAGCTTCGCATAATGCTTTCAGATCTTTTTATTTAATCATAGTTCTCATTTCCTGAAAAAGAAAACAATTCTAACAAAAATAGAAGTTTAACTTAGTTAGAATGTAAGCAGCTCTTTTCAGAGAAAATTTTCCCAAACTTGATTATTGAAATCAAAATTACGTTTATTTAATCACTCTCCCTTTTTGTCATAATCAAAAAGGTAATTATGTGTGAAAGACATAAAACCCAAAAGACATAACAAGAAAGAAAGAAGTTTCATTGATAAGTCAAAAGAAGACTTCATTAAATTCAAACAGTCACATAATAAGTAAACCGAAGGAAGTAGAACAAACTAAGATCCAAAAAGAAGACTTGCAGAAATATCAAATAATCAGAAGGAAAAAAACACAAAAAGTAAGAAACAGGAATAGTCCTATGGTTTAGAAGCAAAAGGAAACAGAAAATCCTAGAGCCTAGGGTTCAAGAGCAGGAGAAGAAGCAGAGATCTTTTGCAGAATCAGATATAGCATGTTCTGAACATTCTCATTGATAGCTTTCTATTCAATGATGCTTTTTATGAAAACCTGTTGTTCTCATCTAATCTCAACAATTGCGTTTTCCAGACGTGCAATGGTAGAATCAGAAGAAGATATTATTATAGCATATTGACTTCTTTACGAGCTTCTTCTGTCTCTTGAGCTAACCTTGCTTCTTCAGTTTTTCTGGCTTCCTCTTCTTCTTGATCTTTAAGCCTGGCTTCCTATGCCTCTTTTAGCGCTTTAACTTCAGCTTCTCTTTGTTTTGCCATAAGTAGTTCAAAGAGTCTAACTCTTTTTCTTGTCTCTTTCCTTTCAGTTACCATTTGAACATCCCAAACTCTGGATATTTCAACAAAAGAATTCATCTGTTCAACCTCAGAAGCCATCCATTTTGGAAACTTCTTCTTAGAATCATCCATTTCCTGAGGCTCAATACTTGTACTTGCCTATTCCCTTAACTTAGCAACATTTTTATTTGCCTTGATTTTGTTTCTTCTGGATAAGCAGCTAGAGTCACAGTTTTAGAAGTTTAAGACTTCTTCTTCTTCCTTCTGGGTTCAGAAGCTTCTAAACTCTTCTTCCTTTTACCTCTGGAAGAGTCAGCATACTCTTGAGTAGGAGGTAAATCAGAATAATTGAAACTGGACATATCATATCCTTATGCTTCCATCATTTTAATGTAGTTAGTAATGCTAGACTAGTTATCTCCCTTGGTAAACAAAGGGTAGTTATTCATAGGAATTCTTGAGATTCTGATTCTTTCAGAGGAAACAAGTAGAGGTTTAGCAATGACTTCCTCTATTAGCCTCATATTTTTCAGAGTCAGTCCATTGAAGGAATATCCAAGACTAGAAGCTAGATCCTCTGTAAACTTAGCTTCTTCAACTAGAGTTTTCACCAAGCCACTTTCTACTAGAGTGTCAGTGATGAGACATCCAAAAGGAATATAGATTGAAACCATTTTCTTGGGATCATAAGTGGTTCTGGTCTTTATAATTGAGTTTCTCAAATAATAAAACAGAAGAGCTGGAAGATACATCTTCTGATGGGTCATCAAATAGTACAACATGTACTTCTGATTGACGTTGAAATAGTCAAAAGAACTGGACAGAGGTCTGAGTTGATACAATTTAGAATGATTTTATGTCAGATTTTGAGTTAGTCATGGAGATCTTTACTCTTATACTCAATTTTCTCAGGACAATAGTTCTTGAAGATGGCTTTATTGATCGTCTCCTTCGTATATATAGATTTTATGTTCATCTTATAAATTCGTTTACCTTCTAGATGTTGCATGCCCAGAAGATAAACAATAGATTTTTCAGTAATGACAATTTTCAGACCCGGCACATGACCAACTACATGAAGATTGTCACATTCCGCTTGAATCCAGAAATCCTTAACCAAGGAATCATAAATAGGACCATGAATATGCATGAAAAAATGATCCCATCCTTGAGCACTCAAGTCAGCAATTAGGTTTGCACAATTTGCAGAAAGATTATTGAAATCCACCATATATTCACAAAGAACATTTAACTCATGTGGTTTCAGATTGCAGTGAACTTGAACAAATTTCTGTGTTATATGGTGTTCATCAATAAGTGATAGAGAATATAAACCAGTTACCATAGGAGAACTACAACTGGTTGGAATAGTTGAAGAAGACGGCCCAAAAGAATTTAGGGCTTGCTCCATTTCTTTAGCAAACTGAACAGCCTCTTGTTGTTGAACATTCATCATGTTGAGGTTTTGAATATGATGAAGGTTGTTGACGAGGGTGATGATATTTGATGAAGAGCATTGGTGAAGATGATGAACACTGAGAACTTGTTGAACGGTTTGAGACAAAAGAGGGTTTAGGGTTTCTAAAGTGTAGAAGTGAAGTGAACATGTGTGATTTATAGTGTTTGAGAAGTGAGAGAAAATAAATAAAAATACATAAAATTAAACATAATAATTAGGAGCATTAAATTAAAGTAGTAATTATGATATCAATCAAATTCTAAGAAATACACACACTGCTCATTGCATATAGCGTGTGATGATTAAGCATAACAAGGGGTTACACATGTTAATCAATACATCTAACTAAGTGACATGTTTGATATCCTCAGAATATGGAGAACCAAAAGGTTTTCATCTAATCAAAGACATTTCTGATCGAGACATCTTCTGATTACTGAGGTTCTGAAAGAAATACAATACCTTTGTTAAACTCGGAGTCTAGTATTCTTCAGAAGGTTTGAATGTTGATCTTGTTCTGACTGGAGAATCTTTGTTTCAAAGAGTTAGATCTTTAAGATTCTAAAATCTTCACCATGATTATTTTATCTGAGTGCTTGATATTCTGATTTGGATTTTAGCTTGTTCTATATAGAGCTTCTTGAATAGCTTCGTTTTGCATCTGCTTTCTTCAGAGTGATCTATCAGAGGTTCTGAACTTGTACTTACTGGTTCTTCTTACTTCTGTAGAGGTTCTCTGTTTTCTGATTTTGAGGAGTATAAGTTTCTTCTGAACTCTTAATCTCTAATTTAGACTCAGTCTTCTCTTCAGGTGATCTCTTCATTCTTCTGTTTAGAATCACCCGTCTGACTTCTTGAGAGTAATTCTCAGAGCATAGATATTATGATCTTTTATTATCAGAACATCCATCTATTTGTCAAGCTTCCTTTGAACAGAAGCTTAAATTTTTAGAAGGTCAATATTTCATGAACTTCTGAGAAGCTATGTGCGTGAGAAAATTAACTAACATTTCCTAGCATCTTATGAATTTGATTCCTTGAAAAAATAACAAAATATGTTCTAATACAAGTGTCATCAGACTTTCATGATTTTAACTGACAATGTTGTTCTTGCAATTCTGAGCTAACTTGTTTAGAGTTAGTCTATTAAGGCTTGTCAACATATCAACTTCAGAGTGAATGGCTTTTGTCTTTGCATCTTTTAAAGCATTTTCCATTCAAGAATTAATATATCAAGAATTCCTTTGATTCCTGATGAATCAATAAACTTCCTTTCCTAAGCAATTTTGAGTTTTCTTCGAAGCTTTCCAAAGGAAACAATATTCAGAATTTTTGCATTAGATCTTCTACCTACTTGATTAGTTAGGCGTCAGATGTTCTGACTCAGAAATTATTTCTTAGAGACTTGAATTCCTCTATTCAAGATTTATGATGTTTTTCTGCAGACTTCATCATGAAGTTCCTAAGTATCAACATCAGAAGACAACAATCTTTCTTCTTTACTTGAAGAAATTCCTAATGAGATTTTTATGAGAAAGTCAAGAGTGGACTAATCTGTTTCTTGAAAACATCTCATACTCACGAATAATTAATCTTCAGTAAGCAACATTTCTTGTTTTCTGATGATTTGGTCTTTGAGAAAATACATTGTTTATCTAGTCTTCGTTTAGAAGATCTTCATTAGAAGAGGTTGACTTAGTCAAGGACAACAAACCTAGAAGCATTTCTTCAGGAGGATTGAAGTCTTATCTGGTTTTGACAATAGCTTTTTTATCTCCCAGAATCAGTTCTTCAAAAGGTGAGGTTGTGATTCTACTTTTCGTCTTAACGGATCAGAAGGAGAAATAACTGCATCTGAATTGGGACCTTCTGATACTACGGCTCTGGTATCTTTTTCTTGGGTTCTGAATATATTATCTTCAAAATAGAATATTTTATTGTTGACATATTCAGTTTTTTCGAAGAATTGGATACTCTCTCAAGGTAATCCATTTGGTTACAATTCAGTACTCAATCATCATCTTCTGATATGAGACTGTAATTAAGGATAAAGTAAATATCACTCACAGTATTTCTTCACACAGCATTTGGATCTTTATCTGACACTGTTAGGTATTTGATATCCATCAATAACAGAACCAGGCTCTGATATCAATTGAAGGTGTGAAGAAAATGCAAGAAAGGGGGGGTTTGAATTGGGTTTTCCATTCTCAATAAACTTTCGTTTCTTAACATTGTTGTGTTAAGTGATGCTTTTAAATCTGTTGTAGAAGCATAAATAATTAAGCATAAACAGGCGTAAATAACATGTGATATATCCTGGTTCACTTGAGAAACCCTCAAGTTAGTCCAGTTCACCCTACCAAGGTGATTTCTCCTTGAACCCAAGGACTTAATCCACTATAACCAAATTGATTACAATTTGCACAAGCTACCCGCAAGTGACTAATAACCTCTAAGACACACAAGTCCTAGACTTCTTAAGGATACAGATCTAACCAGTCCCTTAAAGAAAATCAAACAATAATCAAACTAATTATTACAATGCACAAGCTACCCACAAGTGACTAAAAACCACTAAGACCACCGTCTTAGTCTTCTCAAAGCTTATAATCTACCCGGTCCTTTTAGGAACACGTTTCCTTCTAAAGCTTCTGACCTAACTGGTCCTTTAGAAGAAACATAAAAACCTTCCTAAAGCTTCTGACCTAACCGGTCCTTTAGAAGGAACAAACAACTGCTTGTTTTTACAAGGTTTGTATACAAGAGAATGCTTCTACACAAGCAGGTGTAAACTCAATTAAGTACATCAGAAAATCCTAATACACACTAAAAATATTACATTGTATTATGGCGTTAATGTGTGGTCTTCTTTTCTTCAAACAACTTCTTCACAGACAACATCCCAAAGCACTTAAATTGTTGAAGTCTTCTTCTTCATAAGCTTCTGAAAGCTTTGTTGATCTTGATGTAGTAAAGAGAAGAACTTCTTCATCTTGATTCACCTTAGAACACTCTGGACAACATCCCTTATTCTATTTACTTCAATGTTCACTTTAGAGCACAACATTCATGTTGAGGATTTGTAACTAGAGCTTTCATGATCATCTTCATTATATTATGAAGCTTATTAAGCTTCTTGCAGTATATGAAATTAATCATATTATGAATCAATGACTTCATTTTTATCTTGTAATCATCAACAACATGATTCAAGAATCATTTTGGTAACATTTGTTTTTGTTGTTGTTGTAGTGGTTGATACTTTTTGGTTGTGTTCCAATAATGATAGCTTTTCTTTGAACATTGAACACTAACACCTTTTTAAGAATATGATCCTTTTCTTATATAGCCAAGAAAAATAAAGTCGTTGGCTATTTGAAAAAGAGTCGTTACAAAATAGTATTGTTATGTCATTTTCTTTTCCATATTTCAAGCTAGTGGAATAAGGCTTTTTCGTACTGTGTACTATTGTACCATGTTAACGTTATCTTTTTTCCTTCTACACTTAAGAGGCTTCTACCAGCATGAGTTTAGAAGTGAGAACATAACACAAGGTCATCAGAACTTCATGTCTTTAGAGTCTTCAGAATTGCGTCTTTAGAGTGTTCAACACTTGGTCGTGAGAACCTTTTCTTAGAGCCTTGGATCTTTAGAACTTCAAGTCTTTAGAGTCTTAAGAACTTTTGTCTTCAGAGTCTTTAACACATTGTCCTTAGAAGCCTTTTCTTAGAATCATTGGTCTTTTAGAAACTTGAGTCTTTAGCATCTGGGCGTAAGTAGAAACTTCTGTCTTCAGATCTTATGACTTGTTTTTTAGACAAATATCAGAGCCTACACTTCAGAGTGTTCTAGAGTGTCTTGCTACTATTCATCAGAACTTGTGTAGCACAAAAGTGGAACTAATTCTCTTCTAATTTCTTGGTCACGCCATCCAGCAGAAGCAGAACCTATTTTTTAAGCACTCAAAAATAACCAAACATTAGAGTATCAAAATTATTCATACAAACATACTTATTTGTTATCATAAAAACATAAATATGATATTACACAACCAAATCTTGTTCTAACACGATGTCGGATGGACTAGAACCATGATGTTGTTTAAGAATAGAACAATGAAACACATTGTGGATTTTGGAATTTGAAGGGAGTTCTAATTTGTAAGCTACTTCCCCGATTCTCTCCAACACAACGAAAGGACCGTAGAATCGCTTAGATAACTTGCTATACTTCTCACCGGTGACCGATATTTGGCGATATGTCTAAAGCTTAACATAAACCCAAGATCCATCCTTGAATGATACCTCCCTCTTGTGGCTGTCCGCATTGGCCTTCATGCGTGCCTGAGCCTTTGCTAAATTGCGGTTGAGAAAGGCCAGAATGTCTTCTCTCGGATGGAGCATATCGTCATACGCATTGATAAGGGACGGGCCTTCAATATAAGAAGGAATAGCAGGTGGAAGTTTTCCATACATGGCCTGATACGATGTAATCCCAGTGGCAGAGTGGAATGAAATGTTGTAATGAAATTCGGCCCAAGACAAGAAACATAACCACTGTGAGGGTCTATCATGAACAAAGGACCTCAAGTATTGCTCAATCGTGCGATTGGTAACTTTTGTCTGCCCATCAGTTTGAGGATGATACGACGAACTCATCTGGAGTAAAGTACCACTAAAGCGAAAGAGATTTTCCCAGAATCGATTAATGAAGATGGGGTCTCGATCTAAAACGATGCTCTTAGGAAGACCATGTAATTTGCAGACCATATTAACAAACAATTCTGCAACTATGTAAGTTGTGAAATGGGTTGAAAGTGCCCCTAAAGGAATAAATTTGGAAAACTTGTCAACTGCCACAAGAATGATTATGTATCCATGTGATACAGGCACAGGCAAGCCAGTAATGAAATCAAGAGAAAAATCTTCCCAAACATTTGTAGGGATTGGTAGTGGCTGGAGAAGTCCCCCCGGTTTCACAGTGCTATATTTTGTTTGTTGGCAAACCACACAACAGTTGATGAATGTCTTCACCTCAGTCCTCATGTTTTCCTAGTAGAAATCCTCACTTAAACGCTTCAAAGTTTTAATGACACCACTGTGACCCCCAATCGGAGTCTCACAGAATTCCTTCATCAAAAGTTGTTTGAAGCGTGAAGTGGGACTCATCCAAATCCTTCTATGTTACATAATAAACCCATCCTTCAAAGTAAATTCTGGAAATTGATGGGGGAGGAAGTTACCTTTGCTCAAAGTGCAATATAAGTTGGATCAGTAGACAGTTCCTGACGCAATTCCTCCAAAAAAATGAACTGAGGAACAAAGAGAGTGCAAGGTAGCCTCGATCCCTTCAAACGCACGAGACAAAGCTTCGGCCATAATATTAGACTTGCCCGGCTTATATTGGATGTCATAATGGTACCCCAGCAACTAGGAAAGGTAGAGTTGTTGTTCGGGTGTCTGAATGACTTGTGTGAGGAGCTCTTTAAGGCTTATGTGGTCAGTCTGGATGATAAAAAATTGACCGAGAAGATATTGTTGTCATTGTTTAACAGTGCATGTGATGGCATGTAGCTCACGCAAATAAGTAGAAGCCTTAGCCATGAGAGGACAAAATATTTTGCTAAAGTAGGCAAGGGATGGTCGTTATGTAACAGGACTGCTCCCATAGCTTGACCAGAAGCATCATTTTGCACGATGAAGGGAACAGAAAAATTCAATAAGGCTAAGACTGGTGCATTTACCAAAGTCGATTTAAGTGCAGAAAAAGATGTGTTAGCTTCAGAAGACCATTTAAATGCATCTTTTTTTAGAAATTCAGTCAAGGGGTGAGCTATGGAAGCGTAACTCCACACAAACTTACTATAAAATCTGGACAGTCCCAAAAATCCTCTCAAACCATTGACAGATTTGGGAGTCGGACAATTGCACACTACCTGAATTTTAAGGGGATCTAGAGCTACCGCGCCTTCATCCACGATATAGCTTAAATATGCGACCTTGGATTGACCAAATGGGCATTTGAAAGCTTTAAGGTGGAACTATTGTTCAGATATAATGGTGAAAACTTCTATGAGATGTTCCAAATGGTGATCCAATAAAGTGCTAAACACCAGAATGTCATCAAAGAATACAATCACGATTTTTCGGAGAAGAGGCCTTAAAATTTAATTCATGGTGGCTTGGAATGTCGTTGGAGCATTACAAAGACCGAACGGCATGACATAATACTCATAATGATCGTCGTGAGTACGAAATGCAGTCTTGTGAGTATCTTCTGGTGTGAGTCGGATTTGATGGAGCCAAGAGGTGAGATCCAATTTTGAAAAAATACGAGCATTCCCCAATTTGTCTAGCAGTTCATCAATTGTAGGCAGAGGGAAACAGTCATGGACAGTGAGGGCGTTTAAGGCATGGTAATCCACACACATTCGCCAAGATCTATCTTTTTTCTTAAGCAATAATATCGGAGAAGAGAAGGGGTTATTGCTGGGTTAGACCCAACCAGTCTTGAGCATCTTAGCAACCTGTGTCTCAATTTTGAGTTTTTGAGAATGCAGATATCGATAAGGGCAGACGTTGACAGAGGAAGAATTAGGTTGGAGTGGAATGGTGTGATCAGTGAGACGTGGGGGTGGTAAATGGGTAGGTTCAGAGAATAAAGTGGAGAATTCCTCGATAATAAGGTGATTTGAGGGTCTGTTTCTGAATGTGGAAGGGTGGGGGATGAATGATGTGGGTTAGTTTCTAGTTCATAAGCACAGGGGGGGAAGAATTGACCAACATTGTCATTGCTGAGTAATTTATGAAGTTGGTGTAAGGTTAATGGTGAAGGGAAAGAAGTGGGATCACCCTTTAACTCAATACATGTGTTATTGTGGAAGAACTTCATGGTAAGGTGATTGCAATCCATTAAAACAAGGCCTAACTGTTTGAGCCATTGAGCTCCCAAAACAACATCGGCTTCTCTAAGGCCCAAAACATAAAGATCCAACGAAAACGAATGACCCTGAATTGCTAATTGTACACCCAGACAGATCTGTGAACACAATAACTCTTGACCACGTCCTACCATAACTCTCAATGGTGTGATTGGGTTGTGGGTCAGGCCCAATGCAACAGTAATGTATTCCTGGATGAAGTTGTGTGTACTACCCACATCCACCAAAATATCAACAGTTTGATTAGCAATTTTACCTGTCACTTTGAATGTGTTTGAAGCTTGGTGTCCGGATAAAACGTGTAACTTAAGCTGAGCTGGTGGTGGATCATCGTCTCTGGTGGACTCTGGCATAGCAATGGTAGCTTCCAATTCCATTATCGTCGGAGACGATTCTTCTTTGTCAGTAACCATTAAGAAGATGCGAGCACGACAATTATGATTACGAGACCACTTTTGATCACAGTTTAAATACAATTTCTTCTCTCGTCGTTCTGCCATTTCAGATTCAGATAGATGATGGAACAGTGGCTTGACTGGCGGTGTAGGCAGAAGTTTGGGACCAGAACGTGTTGATGGGTCCGGTGAAGGACGAAGGGGGTATGAATTTGGGACGATTTGCACGTTCTTGATCCAACAACTTGTCCTCTTGTAAACGCGATAACCCTGCGGCATGGGTCAGATATGTGGGCTGGCGAGCTAGAACTTCGCGGCGTATATCTTGCTTGAATCCCGATATAAAACAACCAAGTAGATCCACCGGTGAAAGCCCCACAATACGGTTGGCGAGTGCCTCGAATTCCACCAAATAAGCTGCAACGGTGGTGGATTAAGTGAGTTTGAAAAGGTTACCACGAGGGTCGTCGTACACCGTCAGAGCGAATCGGGTCTCGAGAGCTTGTAGAAATTGATGTCATGAAACGATTTGGTGGTTACGGTACATCCATTGGTACCATGACAACGCTGGTCCATCAAGGTAGAAGGACGCGATGGTGATGCGCTCTTCCTCGGGAGTTTCGTGGTAGGTGAAAAATTTATTGATCTTAAAGATCCATCTGTGTGCGTCGGTGCCGTCAAAACGGGGAACATCGAGTTTCAGACGGTGGCGTTGGAGATAGGGGTGGAAGATGCGGCGAAGGGCGGCTGTTTCTGGTCCAGACGAAGGTGAAGCTCCTCCAGTCATAAGGAGAAAGTAGCGATTTGCTGGGATAGCTCGTCGAAACGGTCATCGGAAGATGATTTTCCAACCATGTTGGAGGTGGTTCTCTCAATGAGAGTATCAATGTTAAGAGCAAATTCTCATAGTGCCTCCTTAAGAATATAGATGAGAGAAGTGAATTGTTATTTTATTAATTGATAGCCATCAAAGGAATACAACTCCTTAAATAAAGGAACTACAACGATACTCACTAACAAACTAATCGAAATTATTATATACTGGCACAATTGCATAACAAACATTATCTAATGAAAGATTTGCTTCCAGAACCATCAGCTAACATCACTTGTATATCACATAATCTTGGAGCTTCACAGGTAACTTGGTAATACGTTTGGGCTTAATCATAATTGGCCCGAGTTCAACAATCCCAATGGGCTCAGTACTTGTGGGCTCCTCTTCATTAACCAAAGGGGGTGTATGTAACAATTTCCTTATATCTATAGTAGGTGTCATGAATCCACATCGTTTAACAGTGAACAAGAGATGAATTCTCTTATACCAACAAAGATATAGACAATGCTCATCTTTGCTCTAGTTAATTAAATATGATACGCAATCACCTCTTCAGCATTTACAAAACCAATGTGTTGTTTTAAAACTCAAATTCTTAAATTATTCGCAGAGATGAAAACTGGTCATCTTCTACATGTACGAAAAACCCATGGCAGAGTCAATATGCAAAGGTTGATAAGTTAAAGGGACTGAGCAAATGAATTTTGAATCATGATATCTTGTTTAGTTTGAGCTAGGAGTTGTATTTATATGATTTCCATAACTATTATCATTGATAAAAATACAGTTTTTACTCATACATAATACATTCAAATAAAGTTTAATTATCAATCACTATACAGGCAGATAACATACAAACTTAAAAACCAAATGGCAAGTTCTTTCTCTAGTTGCAACTTGCAATATAACTAATGCCTACCACCAAAGCCCTTTTCGGGAGTGATAAATGGCCAATTTAAGGTGTTTAACCTCCTATATTACCTCGTTTTTACATTACACGTCAATAACAAAATTTCATGTACAAATATTAGCTGCAGCTACAACTATAACCTAACTAAATACTTCCCTAAATCATCAAAATAAGTTCCTTCCGTAAAGAAATCAGAAAATGAGACTTCTGAATCAATATCTTGCACGCGCTGACAGGTAGCATTTAGCACATACATTACTTCTCCGAGACTTCATTACTCCAAGACCCACAAGCCAGACTTAATTCTCCGAATAGAACTAGGTTGTTGGAAATATTAGGCAGCCCTGATCAATCACAATGGAAAATCTGCAGACGGATATTTGTTACTACTTACTAATGCCGACGAAAGCATGAATGACATCATGGCTTTTCAGAAGTTTATACACCATAACGTTTCAAAGCATTGCTTAATCCTGGCATCACGTTATATGCTTGATACGATCTTCTAAGTTCAATAATGGAACCAACCTGGACCAATAAAACCAAGAGGTACTCAGTGAAACTGTATTAAACAAAGCACTTGATAGAGTGTGATAAAAGAAAGTACGTTCCAAATGTATAATACTGTATATACTATTTGTACCAAACCCATGATTTTCTGTAGAGGGGAAAGAGTTTAAAAAATCCTCTTAATAACCAAGAAACAAAAAGTATTTTGGGTGATGAAAACAGTGTATTTGGGTGATGAAAACAGTAGAGGATAAAAAAACTACAGTACTACCAGAGGGTACTAGTGAGATGCATGAGAAATTACTCAACATAACAAGTCAACACTATGCGACCAAATTGAAATTGCTTCAAAAGCAATGCAGGTCAGAAAAATGAAGCTGGTGTTAATTTCTTGCCTGACTGTATGACCAATAAGTTTGTATGCAAAGTAGAGTTATATAACAGAAACCCTAATTGCACTTACAATAATTAGAATTGATGTAAAACCAATAGCAAATCCAGCATTTGTACGCCGTAAATAGTGATCGAGAACACTTGAAGTAGTGGCCAAAACACTTAACAGTAGGCCCCCTGCAAAATTTTCATTAGGTTGCGAATGAAAATCACATAACAGGAAAATATTATATTCACTAAATATCAGAAAGAGACTAAAACTGAAGCCATCAGCATACAGACCCCAAAATCGTGTGGATGCCTGAACCTTTGAGAGGTATTCTATCGTAGCCTTCCCAGGCTTAACATTAGGTATCCTTGCACCCATCTTATTCAAGTAATCGGCAATTTCCTTTGGCAAGTTAGCCTGTGCAAAATCCACATATAAAAAGCCTTTTACGATATAAATATAAGTAGTTATGAATTACTGATATTTTAACAAAATACGGAAATGACTTGGAGCTGCATCAAACTATGAATTCAAGATAATTACAATTATGAAACATGTATTTTTAATTGTGCTGAAAATTAACAACCAGAATAAGTAGCTCAAAATTCAGATCATTGCAATAAGTAACAAATTTGGCATCTTTTTCCATAATCCTAAATTGATTTTTTTTTTTGGGGTGAATTCTCAGTTGAAATCTAATTCAGCCTACAATAGTACCAGAGAAACAAACGGCTTGGCTACATACAATGATTTAGTTCAGGTTTACTTACCAGTTAAATTATACTCTGCAAATTTTAGTTCAAGTTTTGCCTAATTAAAAATCAAGTGTTTTTGTAACTAGAATTTGAAACAAATGTGCTACATCGGGAACATATTGGGATATCATGCAAACTTTGTTAAAACTCGTATTAGTATCTGCTTCACTGTTTACATTTCAGACTGGAGCCTTTTTCAGACGAAGTCTTACAGCAGCCTCAAGTTTTATCCATCTACTATCTTTTGCATATACTTTTGTGGAAACCAATAAGTTATATCAATATGAAACTAAACAAAGCAGACTATAAACTCTTTATATCGACTACAATGTTCAGTCATATAATGGTTGGCAAAAGAAACTTACAATATCAAATATATTGAAAAGGAAGACAAAGAAGGCATATATAGAATAGTAGACCCATGGTTCAGCGCCAACAGAAGAGTCGGGATTCAACATTTCCTTCACACGCTCCCAAAAAGGTGACCGAAGCAAACTGACAATCAATAGCAATTTTAGAAATTGCACTTCACATTAAAGCAGTAAAGGAAACTTCATTTTTAACAACACCAGACTAGCAACAGAAAAACATGTTTCCTAGTAAGCAAAGAAAGTGGAAGTTGAAATGCAAAACGGAACATACAAACCTAGCGACAATGCTTGGAAAGGCCAAGAGGTAAGAGGTGGTAAGAACAGGTTGCATCCCTGCTGGATTAATATTGAAAGGAATATAGGGCTCCACTTCAGTTATAGGCGATTGCTCCCTGTTTCAAATTTTGAGGCAAGAAAGTCTCTATTATCGGGCTCAGTACACTCAAGATTAAAATTTAATTCCATCAGAAAGAGGTATAAATTAACTGTCATAATAAACAAGGACAGTGAATTCTATAGAATATATGGGCCAAGTAGAATATAAGTTAATATTAAAGCCAGAGAAGGCACACATGAAAACAGAATCTACGATTTTCTGAAGTATAGATCAACTTTCCTCATGAACCAACTTGTCAGAAGACATGAGTAAAATAAAATTATGGGCGAGAGAATATCATAACTCCAGTAACATCTACACTTTCAATGAGGATAACAAGGTTCAACTGTCTGGACAACTTCAATGGCATTACCTTGCAGCAGAAGCAAGCTTAAAACCATAGTACTGAAGCTTTACTTTCCTGCAACCTTCAGTAACTACAACTGCCCACATAGTGACTATGGTGAAGAGGCCCAATACTGCAAGCACATATGGCCACCAACTAACAGCACTCGCTGAATATCAAGAAAAATGAATCAATACAGTCGAATGAATCGATGATATAAATATAATATAACTTTAGATATTTTGACATGATTATAGTTGCATATCATCCTGGTAAGTTGTAACATTATTCTAAGGTAGTGTTTGGTAGGACAAGTTAGAACAAGAAAGAACAAAAGGTACAAGTTTTATTCTATGTTTGGTGTATATTAAAAATAGAACAAAACTTAACAAAAGGTCTCAAAGTGGGTACATTTTAGTTCCATTGAAAAGGATGGAACCAAAGAGAACAGAACTGAAAACACACGTATAGATGCTTCTACAGACCAAGCTAAATTGGAGCTTTAATTAACTTTAAAATGTAAACTTGCAATCGGGAAAGCTTATGTTTCTCAAAATTATTTATTCCCTAATCCTTTGGATTCATTTTTCCTTTTTAGTGGGAAATGAGATAGATTTATCATCTTCCAAGAAAAATAAATAATTGATCATGCATCTAGAAAGAAAACTAAAAAAAGACCAATTTTAATGGAGCCTGGAAACACAATCTTCAAGATAGCAGACACATCACTTCCATACTTTGAAATTTAAGCTAGAGATAACGGAAAGGGAGGTCGGATAAAATTCCCAAATCCTTTGTTTGCATCCAGTCATGTACCTGAAAGCTGAGTAAGCATTTTGTGTAACGTCTCCATATACCCAATCAGTATTCCAACACATATGATAAGAGATGAACCTTGACCTGAAGAAGGCAATATCAGTCACATAAGAATGAATTTATAATGATAAAATCAAACATCCAAAGCCTGCCACTGGTGTGTCTTTCAATTGAAATGACACAACTGATTTAAGAATAGAGAATAATCCATGTCTTTCTATCCTTTTGCAGCATGGCAGAAAGACAGAACATTTTCAAAAGAATTGATACAACCTTTCATGGAAATTGCAGACTAACAAAGGAAAAATCACAAAAGCAACTCGGTAAAAAGCCATTTGTTTATCCTTTATGGTTTAAGGTTGCCTATGACTCCATGTTAGTGAGGAACGTTGATGGGTCTTAAAGCACAAAATAGTAAAGAAATGGATAGAACAGTGTGATTAGAATAAAGAAGCTGCAATTGTATTACTATGAGATCCACAATTGCAGGAAAATAGGGAAGGAAGAAAAGGAAAATAACAAACTAGTAGTAGCTACCAATTCCCAAGCACGGAGTGCTCCCAAATCACCAAAGGTGACCCCACCAAATCCTAACTGAATTCCTCCCTGATTATTCCCTTCCAGCTGTAGCTACATATAGCCACTCTCATGCACTTCATTCATTCACCGCCATGTCATCATCTTTAATTCCTTTTGTCCTCCTCCTCATGTAAACTCTCCACACCCTTGGCCTAGGTCCCACTTCACTAATCACATTTCTATCAAACGTCTACATGTTACATATGTAGATTTTTAGACAGACAAAGTTCGTGTTTATCTATAAGTTTTTTCATCATATACTCTTGTTATCTTCTTTTAAAATTTAACTCCAATTGAGCATGATAAAATCGAAGTTTGTGGTAAGAAAAATACCAAATCCAGATTCTGATATGGTATCACATATCCATGTAATAGTCATTGCACCACAAACCAAAAAAAAAGTTGTCACCATTACATGTTTAAACCTGCAAAAGCAACAAATATTTAAGAAAAAGAATGATAAACAAGAAAAGAGAATGAGATCCACGTCATTATAAAACAAAAAACAAGGAAATGAAATTCGGGATAGCAATTTATAATGTTAACAAAGGCCAACGTCCCTGCTATGCCCGACAATTAATAAGACTGCCTAAATACATTTGCTGGGAATACGGTATATAGAAAAACATCTTTTTAACCTTATTGGCTTACTTATGTTTTCAATTTTGTATATCGATAGTTCAATTATGTGTTGTATACTTGGATCATTTAAATGTTGCTTGAATGATAGTGTTTTGAATAATACCTATAACTAGCAGCATAAATTGAGTATGGAAGTGAGTAGCAAGAAACAATTAGAGCTTCTATAACTGCAAAGCCCAGCGACAGCCACCAACTGAAAGAACATATGATATGAACAATTCATTAATAGAGATTCCTTATATCATGAATTTTGCAATGGAATTAAAAAAAAAATTAAAAAAAACAACGTGCAGCCAGATATAAGCTCACTGTCTGAGATGGATAAGTAGACCCACATGTAACTCTTAATCTTCTCATTCCCATCCAAACCTTCTTTCCGCAACTTTACTAGAGAAGGAACAACATGACAGAATACCTGCACATGAATGTCTGGTATAAATCCCATAAAAGGCCAAAATTTTGAAAGAAAACAAGCATATACAAGAAACCTATTTTATATTGATGCTTAATAAATAGATCAAAGAACTGAAAATCATACATAACTACAGGAAACTAAACATCCTTTGGCCTTCAAAGTGACAGGCAGGAAAAGAAAATAACTTAAGCAGCAATTGTCTGTCTAACAAACTCGATGAACGAAAGGGTTTACCTGCATAATAATGGATGCTATTATTTGAGGACTGATTCCAAGCTGGAAAAGAGATAGCTTGAGCTCAGAGGAGAAGTCACCAAGTTCATCTGCCAGAAGCTACATGAATGACTGTTCACATTTATGTGTATAAACTCAGGAAAAATACCACGAAGAAAAATAGGACTTAACAGTTGTTGAACACCAGTTCAGAGAGAGAAGCACTATCAAACTACTCTTTCCAACAATTTTTATTATTTTCAGAAATTCACATGGATTTCATTCCCCTTATAATGGGACTCATTCCTGAAGTGATGGGCTATGTAGCATCCATACTACATATTGAATGTAGGTCAAGCACGTGACACCGACACATGTAGTTACATTCCATCACTTTCAATTTTTTTCAAGTTAGTACTAGTGTCAATGTCATGTATGGTCTCCATGTCTATGTTTGTACTTCATAAGTGATGGGCTCACGAGAATCAATAATGAAAAGGAGTGTTTTCTAGAGTGTATATTGCTTGCAATTCTCATGGTTCAATTTTTCTAGTCCACTTCACATTCACAAACGACCATGACCTTACACCTAATTTCCAGAGCCACTATACGCTACCAAACATTTCTTCTGGTGATTTTTTTTTTTAATTCAATAGTTGCCTTTTCGAGTTTCACACAAATTGTGACATGAACATCATTCAATTCACAATGAGAACTCAAAAAATGAAAACAAAACCAATGTATATAACTTACCAACAGATGAACCAGAGACAAAGCTCATATAATCTTTTGGTATCAACCTTCTATCAAATCCAGGAAGAGGAATAAAATAACCAACCCGACTAATCACAATCAACACAGCAGTAACAAACAACCTCCTCCGAATCTCACTCTTGAAAAACGCCTCAGCAGCACCATTAATAACAGAACCAAACCGCACAAAATTCAGAAACCTATTTTTAAACGCTCTAGGTTTCATCTCTAAGGCTAACAAGCTATCACCGCCAGAAGAACCAACAATTGCTTCATCGTCTTCGCCGCGAGTCTCCGGAACAGATTCATCACTAAAAAACGGCGTCTCGGAACGGATATAATCGCTTCGGAGTCGGTCGGAGAAGTTAACGGAAATCCTCCGGTTAAGCGAATGTGAGTTTCTGGTGAAAAGTGAAACCCTAGTTTCTGCGTGTCTTCTTCCTGCGATAGAAGATGTGTTTTAATGGAAGTGTAAGAAATGGTTTAGTTTCTCGTTTGGAGTTTTATGGGAAGCGAGATAGTTGGAAAAGTGAAGTTACCTGAGAGAAGTGCGGTGGGTGAGGGTCGGAAGTTGTGAGGATGGAAGTGATAGAGAGAGAATCGCGTTGCTTCCATGGTTGGACTTCGCAGCTGTGATAGAGTGAGCGCTGAAAGTATCGAGACCATAACGGGACTGTGTTTTTTTATATATCTATTTTCAATATATAAAAACCGATTACCACAATTTTACATTAGTAACCAACTTAAAATGATTTACATTAATTATTGATTACCACAAATTTTACATTATCAACCAACTTAAAATGATTTACATTCGTGGGTAATCAAATAATTACTGTAGTATTAATTTTCTTAGGTCAAATTACTTTTAAATCCTTTATATTCCTTCCGTTTTAAAATGAGTGTCGTTTAAGATTTTTGCATATAAATTAAGGAATGAAATAATGTTGTCGTAAGAAATTACATTTTTATAAAATTAACTTAATTAATATATTGAAAGTAATGTAGAGAATAAAAAGTAAAGTATACAACTGAAAAAATAGTAATTATTACTATATTAAAAAGTGAAAATGACAATTATTTTAAAATAAAATTTATTTACTAAAACGATAGTTATTTTGTAATTGGGAGAATACTATATTTATTGTTGCTACCTAAATAATTACATGTTGTCAACACTAGGACCATACAATATATTTATTATTTTCAAATTACATTTCATGGCTCAATGTAAAATTATTATAACGTGTATGAGGCTTTTCAAGTCTCAATGTTTTTCTGATTCATTTTTAATGAGCTTTAAACATTGATGACGGAAGCTCTTATGACCACGTGTATCTTAGAATCTTCAAGAAGTTAGGGTTATATATGCAAGATTTTGAGGCATGTGAAGGCAAATACCTCTTAGCATTCAATGACTCTTTAACTTTATGGAAGCTATCTTATGAGAGTGTGATCCTTTGACAATTTCTTTAAACCTTAATATGAAAATATGATTAAAAAATTACAACTCGTGGCCATTTTTAAAAGAAAAGCAATGTTCATTGTTTATAACTTGAGAGCATTAAAATTTAAAAGGTTTACAAAATTATAAAGTTTGAAAAAGGAACTGTTTTGAAAAGAAAGAAATCATGTACTACATGGTTGATTATAATACAAAAGAAAAAGAATATACTTTGACAATATAAAAGAAAAGAAAGAAAAGTAAAAAATGTTAAAGCATACACAAAAAGAATAAGTCACATAAAGAAGAAGTTAAAAGGTAGGAAAAAAAAGATGTCTTTTTAGAAAACAGAGGAAAAACTAAATATTTCTCTCTTACCTGCTAGTCACATTTGAATCTGAGAAAAACCAAGGTTCTTATAGTTGAGCCACGTTACAATCAGAAGTAAAAATCTTAGTGATCTGTGATTGATTATGTATCTTGTGATAATGCTTAGATGAAGTGCATAAAATTTCTATAGCTGATGCATTGTCTGGTAAATAAGAGAAACACTAATCATTTGAGTGGTATACAATGAGATCATAATTCTGATGAATAATTAACTGTTAATTCAAACATGTTTTAAATAATACTTTGGTAAAGCAAAATTTTCATCTTTATTCTATAGCTTATGTATATTGTGATATGGTGGCAGAACCAGTTGTTTATATTGGTTTTGCAATTTGTGTTCATAAATGTTGCGGTAAGCAAGAGTCGCCACTGACTTTTCTTTTATCCAAATTAAGGAAAGGGTGAAAAGAACATAAAAAGACCTTTTCGAGAGTTTTCTGAGTAAGGGGGTGTTGTACCCTAAAATTTGCCCTCCCATATTTCTCAAAACATTTCAAGAAAGATCCTCAAGTTGCTCAAGGAAGTCCAAGGGTTGACCAGACAAGTTCTCTCCTAAGGCAGTCTACCTCAAATTAGGGTTTCATGTTGTATCAAGACACTTGAGTCCAAGGGATACCAAATGCTCAACATTGTCCTAATATATTCTCAAGATCATCCATGTCAAGTTTCAAGCCCTACAGAGAAAGTTTGCTCAGTCAATTGCTCAAAGGCCTAGAAATCGATTATGCTAGGGCAAAAGTCAACAGTGCCCCACATACAGTCAAACTTTAAGATTTTTGGTCAACATCCTCATTTTGAAATATATTTCATCATTTGATCAAGGGTTGATCATGATTCATCAAGGATTGCTCATAATTCCTCAAGAACCAAAAGTTGCTAAATTAGGGTTTTGCAGGAAAAGTCAACTCAACTTTGACCAAGCATAACTTTCTCATACTTTATGATAAATGACCCATCCAAAGCTCTTTTTGAAGGGGATGCAATTCTATACAATCCATCTTCATATCCCAAGTTCAAAATATGCACTCACAAGAAGTTATGAATTTGGACATTATAGGTCATTTTGAAAAGTCAACAAAAACACCTTTTTTTGTCAAAGCTTCATACTTGAGCATGGTGTTTACCGTGGTTATTGGTAAACAACCGCTGATCCTCCAAATGGTTACTTATTTGGTCACTCGCAGGATCGATCAGATTGATCCTAGGACATAGGTTGATTTTGAGGTTTTGATTAAGTTGGATAATGGTTAAATGACAATAAAATAAAGAGGCTTTAAGTAAATTGCATGAAGAAATAGGCTTGGTAAAATAAATGAAGGCTTTAAATAAAGGGGCTTCGACAGAAAAGTAAAGAAGAAAGCAAGTAAAGTTTCTGGAAAAGTAAATGACTTTGATTAATAAAGTTGGTGTTTCACACATACATTCTCAACAATTCTTTCTCACACGCTGGGTACTCGAATCTATATGAGTGACTTTGTATATAATTGTGAACACACGCGAGAAACTGCGTGAACTACTACTATTTATACTAAAACATCCCAAGTAACCGTCGGGCAGTTACACTGCTTCGAGATGATACCACTTGGCACGTTCTCAACGTTCGACGCTCCAGATCTTTGCACGTTGCACTTGGTAACCGCTGGAAACCGTTTTCCCTCCATATGCTTGAATTTCAAACCGTTCCACTCTGAACCATCGAACACCTTCGTCGAGAAGCATCTTCGACGAGAAACACCTTCGACGTCGAAGGCAACCAACTTCTCCCTTGGAAGAAATCTTCTAAGTACATTGCCATCTTTCGATGGGCATTTCGACGGACCTAGCTGGTCGAAAACATCCTTCAGCTTTAATGGTTGACATTAATAAAACAAGGGTATCGAATTTAGGAGCTAACAAATTGCCCCCCTAGAATGCCTTATTTCGACTCTGAAAGAAAAAGGCATTCTTTGAAATGCCATTCGACACCTGTCTTTTCATTCTTAGTCACAAATTAAATTGTGCACTTTTTGTTGTCTTCTACCAACCACTGACAATCCCAAGGAAAAGCCATCATTCATCCGTACCTAAGACGTCACTTCAGTACGGCGTGCAGTGTGCCAAACGTCATTTCACAAATTGTCATCATGACAATTCCCAAAAACGAGGGCGCACGCTGCACCCTTCCATTTCTGCAGAACGGCTACAACAACAGGGAGACGCCACGTGTCCCACTACCTTCTGCAACATTAAATGGCATTTAATGTCCTCGAATTTGGGGATTTCCCCCACTACTATAAATAGCGGTAAGTACCCATTGTGGGACTTTTTACGCTACCTTGCTTTCAGAATTCCTCATTTGCATACAAACTCTTGTCAACTTTTGCAAACTTCTTGTTCTTCACTTCGTCTTCAACCTCGTTACCAACAATGGCATCTGGTTCTTCCAACGCTCCTAGCGCCAACACTCCCTCTGGAAATGTCAAACCTAGGGTTTTCTCCACCGCTCCAGTAGTGACTCCCACGGGCCAACGAAGGGTCTCTGAGCCTTTGGACATTGCTGTACGTGATGCTTATTCACGCCACCTCATGATTCCGGTTGGATATTCCAACCAAATCTTTGCTATGTCTGGCCCATTGTATCCAAGCATTGCTGAGGCCATGAAGATCAAAAGCTACTTTCCGGTACTTGAGAGACTCAAACCGGTTGGATGCTCCAAGAAAGATGCAGAGGATAATGAAGATCCTGCTAAAGAGAAAATTGACCTCCGTTTCTTCAACAAAGGTGTTAGGGCTTTCAGGTCTAGCCCTAGCCTTACTCCTGATTATAGTGCTTGGCTGGAAAAAATGGAGAAACGCCAGGCTTCGATCTGGAAAGACATGGGGATTTTCGACCTGGTTATGCTGTCGAAGACAGGTCTTAACTATTCCCCATAGATGTTGATAGCTTCTTTACTCTTCTGGGACTACACCCATTTCACCTTCCATCTTCCCTGTGGAATGCTTACTCCCACGCTCTTCGACGTGGCCGCCATCACTGGCCTTCGACCCACTGGGGACTACTTCGACCCGGAGGAGATGTCGGAGGATCAGATTGGATTCTCGGCCATAAAACCAACCTACACCACCTTCATCAATCACTACCACGATAGGTCGACAGATGCTGTGTCGGATGTCGAACATATTGTGTTTCTAGCCTTATGGCTGACACGCTTCGTGTTTTGCTCCAAGTCCTTACAGGTGACCAAGAAGATGGTCACTCTCGCCACTCAACTCCACCATGGCCAAAATATCTGTTTGGCAGAATTGATTTTGGCTAGTCTGTATGAGTCGATTAGCAACGGAGCGACTCTTCTGAAGATCATCGAGAACAGAGCCAGTCTGCTGCTTGCTGGACCTTTTTGGCTACTTCAACTGTGGCTCAATGCCACCTTCGAGTCTTTCTTGCCTAAGAGGATTCAAATAAATGAGCAGGCTCCAGAAATAGCAAACAGACGCGTCGAAGGCACCAGATTGGCCTTGTTGACTCCAACGGAAGATGGGCTGGAGCTTCAACAAACTTTTACAAACTTCGTTCTGATGTTTGCTAGAAGGAAAGAGTTTGCTTCGACTATGGCTCCGTTTGCTCGACGGAAGGTTGGCCCAGATTGGTTCACAAGGCCACATCCTAGGATATCGAGTGGTCCTCAGGTTGACGAACATACAACAATGTGGGAGGCATTCCTCACACCAAGAATAATGCCCCTTCGATTCAGGAGCTCTAAGACTCACCTGAGTCTGATTGCATATCAACCAAACCTGGTGTCTCGCCAGTTTGGTATTATTCAAACATTACCTTCTTCGATTTTTCCCAGGGAGAAGTCTATGTTATACTTCTGCAACGACTACACTGAAGAAGCTGCCACTAAGCATATCAGCAGATATGCTGGTCGAACAGTTCTTTCGTTGTTTGACTATCAACTTAACTTTCTTTGCTCACCATCCTTCGAGGAGTGGTGGAAGAGTTACTACGCTGAGGAGTTTTTCGACGAGAAGGACTTCGTGGATGAGCTTCAGAAATCTTTTGTCCTTGTCTTGGACAAAATAAAGAAATGTAAGTTCATCTTTCCAAATTACTTTGTCTTTCTCTTTCGACTGCTAGCCTGTTAATTATTTTGTCTACTTTCAGTTGTTCGAAAGCCTGCAGCCAAGAAGGCTGCAGAAGGCCAACAGGGAGGAGGCCCCTTAACAAAACCTCCACCATCGGCAAAGACTATAGCGCCGGCGAAGACCACAACAAACTAACAAGGGGAAGGCCCTTCGAAAAAGCCTTCCGCATCGGTAACCAGACTTTCATTATTTTCTTCTGGCTTCAATTTTTTGACTTTCGATGCAACTGCTAAATCGAACTCCAATTGGTTTTTTAGGCACCTTCGCCCAAGAAACGGCCAGCACTGACGGTCGAATCCGGGAGCGATGAAGAAGATGATTCTCCCCCTGCTCCTCTAAAAAGGCGAAAGCTGAAGAAGGATGTTCCTCTTCCTGAGGCTGCTGGTCGAACAATTAGAATAAAGGTTGCTGGGAGAAAGCCCAGGCCACCTCCAGTAATCATTGAGGAGCCAACGGAGGAGGAATTAAACGTTCTTCTCAATAAACCTGTCGAAAGCGACAATTCCAGCCCTGGGGCTGAAGCTACTTTACAGGTAATCTCTTTGATCCCTTTGTAACTCAGGTGTCGATACCTACGTTCGACTACGTCTCTTTCGAATTTAGAAGATTCTTCTTCTTCTCTTTTTAGGACACCACTGAAAGCTCAGCGCCAAGGACTTCTGAAACATTGGAGTCTGCTGAACTCAGCAGGCCACAAGAAAAAGACTTGGCGAACGATGAAGCCAATACTGAAATAAATGAAGCCAATGCTGAGACAGCAGAAAAACCAGCAGAAGATCCACAAACAGAAGAGCAACAGCCAACAGAGATTCCGGTGGTGGATCTGTCGGAAGAGAATCGTGACGAAGGGGACCGCGGTGACGCTGGCGAAAAGGATCATGGTGACGCTGGCGAAAAGGATCAAGGTGACGCTGGAGAAGGGAACCATGATGACGCTGGTACTGCCGCAGTCCGAGTCGAAGAGAGTCAAGTCGAGGCAAATGCTACTCAACAGCCTCAAACCCAAGACAATGTTGTTGCAAAGGCTGTTACCTCAACAAAGCATAGGTCGAAAGAGGACTTAGAACTCTTGAAGCAAACTGATCCTGTTAGCTATCTGAACGCCATCATAGAGAGCAAAAGTTCGTCTGATGCTAGCCAGGAGGTTCCTACTCTGTCGGGGAAGTCTACTGAAACTTCTCCTCTCGATGAGGCTTTGACGAAGGTTAAGGCTCAGTTTTTCAAGAAGGACTTGATGAAAGATTTGGAGGGGGACCCTACTGCTCCATCATACTTGAGGGATGCTTTGAATTCCGTAGACTTGTTAGCTGTGCCTCCAGAAGTCTCAGGCTTTATCATGGAGTTACACTCCATTATTGATCAAGTCTCAGCAGATTATCGGCGACAAAGGGGCTTTAATAGCCAGCTTGAAGTGTTATATGGCAAAAGCTCTTCTGCATGGACTGGTGTAGCAGAAACAACTTCTCGAATTGCGGAGTTGTCGAAGCAAAAAGCATCTAAACAAGAAGAAGTTGATGCCATCGATCGAGAGAATGCTTCCCTCCAGGCGCAAATCGAAGAAATAGAGGCTAAGATAAATGCCAATACTAAGCGCAAGGAGGAACTTCTCTCGACTGTTCCAGACACCAAAAGTCAAGCTGAGATCACACAAGGCCTAGAATTTGCTGAGAAAGCCCAAGGCTTCGACGATCAAATTGCCAAGCTTGCGCAGGCGAATGCTTTGTGCAACAAAAGATTGGAGCTGCAGCAAACCAAATACCTTCGACTCAAGGACTCCATTCCCTTCTGATTGATTCAGCCTTTTAACCATATTTTGTAATATGTACTCGACAACATTGCCATTTTGGCTAATTTATAAAAAATTTCCATTTTGGCTTTTTTATGGTTAATTTAGTCGTTACTTGTTATTTTATTTTTATCTCTTGGAGTGTAGGTTTGTACTTTTTCAAATATTTACCATTTACTCTCAAGAGCCTTTTATCTTCACCTAGCTCTTCGACTTCATAGGCTCCACCAGAAAAAGTCTGGATAACTCTGAATGGTCCTTCCCATTTGGGTGACCATTTTCCCATGCTTCGATCCCTTCGATCCATGGGAAGAATCACCTTCCAAACTAGTTCTTCAGGCGAAAATGCCTTAGGTTTCACCTTTTTATTATAAGAGTCTTCTACTCTTTTCTTCTGAAGCCTGAGTAGGTCAAGAGCGCGCAATATTTCTTCGTCTAAATCCACTAGTTCGTCTAACATCATATCCCAATAAATTTCAGAGGGAATATCATAATGTCTTTGAACCCTTGCAGATTGAAGACAAATTTCTGCTGGCAACACTGCGTCATGGCCAAAAGTTAGCCTATATGGTGTTGTACCTATGGCTTCTTTTGGGGACGTTCGACAGGCCCACAAAATCTGGTCTAACGTCTTATGCCAATTTTTTGGCTTCTTCCCAACATGCTTTTTTATCAAGCCAATCACCACCTTGTTCGCTGCTTCGACTTGACCATTTGCCTGTGCATAATAAGGCATCGATGTTAGGAGTTTGAAACCTGTTTCCTGAGCGAATTCCTGCATCTTTCGACCGGTGAAAACTGATCCTTGATCAGTAGTTATAGTCTCAGGGATTCCATACCTAAAGATAATGTTCTTTTGAATAAATTCAATGACATTTTCTTGGTCTACATTGACTAAAGGGATAGCTTCGATCCACTTAGTAAAATAATCAATGCCTACCAATATATACTTCTGACTCTTTGATGATGCTGGTCGAATCTCTCCAATGAGGTCCAACGCCCATCCTCTAAAGGGCCAAGGTTTCACTATCGAGTGAAGTTCGCTTGCTGGTACATGTTGGATGCCTGTATGGACTTGACATTCTTGGCAACCTTTAGCGAACTCGACACAATCTTTCAGCATAGTGGGCCAGTATAGTCCTTGTCGAAACAACAACCATTTCATCTTATGGCCTACTTGGTGAGCCCCACATGTTCCAGCGTGCATAGTCGAAAGGGCTATGTATGCCTCAGTTTCACTTAAACATTTTAGCAATACCCCTTCAGGCGTCTTTTTGAATAACTCATTACCCATGAGTACATAACTCAACGCCCTATACTTTGTTTTTCGTTCTGTCGAAGCTCCTGGATTTTGAAGATAATCCACAATGGGCTTCCTCCAATCTTGTTCTGACAAATTATCTATGAAAGAAATTTTGAAGTTACTTTGATCAGCATATCCTAGTCTTGTCGATTCCAAGTCTGTTGGTGATAGACAAGTTGCTTTTATCTTTTCTCGAACTTCGATTGCTCTTTGTAATCTCGTTTTTGAAATCTTGTACCCAGATGCAATTTGTGCCAAGTCGTTGGCTATTTGATTTTCCAATCTGGGTATGTGTTGAATATTGACCATTTCAAATTTTTTCAATAAACGATTTGCTATCACAAAGTACATAATGAGATTTTCTCTTATGCATTTATATTCTTTTGTGACTTGCTTAATGACTAACTCTGAGTCTCCCATTATTTCGACTCGAGTTGCCCCCAATTCCAACAATATTTCAAGGCCAGTAATTAGAGCTTCATACTCAGCCTCATTGTTCGAACAAGAACCTGATATCTTGTACTTGAATGTTGTTGGAATTTTTTCTGGAGAAATGATCAAGACTCCTACCCCTGTTCCATCTTTATGGCTGGAACCATCGAAGTAGAATTTCCAAGGTTCTATCTCCACATAATTAATATCCTCAACTTGAATTGAGTGGTCGACTATAAAGTCTGCAACCACTTGTCCTTTCACTGCCTTAAGAGGCATAAAGGTCAAGGAGTATTCAGTTAATGCTAGTGCCCACTTGCCAATTCGACTGTGCAAGATAGGTTTCGACAACATGTACTTGAAAACATCAAAATGAGACGACACATACACATCAATTGGTTTTATATATTGCTTGAGTTTTGTACAAGAGAAATACAGACATAGACACAATTTTTCAACTTCGCTATATCTAGTTTCTGCATCGTTCAAAACTCTACTAAGATAGTAAATGGGTCTTTCGACTCCATTCTCATCTTCTTGGGCTAACATGCTTCCCAAAGTTTTGTCGGATGCAGCTATGTACAATCTCATACTCCTATTGCTACAAGGAGGCACCAAAATAGGTGGCTTAGTGAGGTACCCTTTGATTTTGTCGAAGGCTTCTTGTTGCTCTTGCCCCCCATTCGAACCCCTCTTTATTCAGTCGAAGTAAGGGTGAAAAGGCTTGAGCTTTCCCACTTAGGTTAGATATGAATCTCCTTAAGAAATTTATCTTACCTAACAGAGATTGCAGTTCCTTCTTATTCGATGGCGCTTTCTCTTCCAGAATAGCCTTCGTCTTGTTCTGGTTGATTTCGATTCCTTTCTTGTGGACAACGAAACCCAAGAAATCTCCAGCTTTCACACAGAATGCACACTTCAAAGGGTTCATCTTCAGACCATGTTCTCTCATTCTTTCGAATGATTGTCGAAGGTGGTCAATATGATTCTTCCTGGAAACAGATTTTATAACAATGTCATAAATATATACTTGCATAAAAGTGTTAATAAAATCATGGAAGATAGAATTCATCGCTCGCTGGTATGTTGCCCCAGCGTTCTTTAGGCCAAAAGGCATCACTACCCATTCGTAAGTGCCTAGGGCCCCAGGGCATCGAAAAGCTGTTTTCAACACATCCTCTTCAGCAATGAATATTTGATTATATCCTGAATAACCATCGAGCATACTCAGGTATTCATAGCCAGCGGCAGAATCGACTAGCATTTCCGCCACAGGCATAGGATATTCATCTTTGGGCGTAGCAGCATTCAAATCTCTGAAATCTATGCACACCCTTAATGTACCATTTTTCTTAATTACTGGCACAATGTTTGCAATCCATTCGACATACCTTGTAACGCGTATGAATTTGCACTTCAGCAGTCTTTCGACTTCCGTTTTGATCTTCGACAGTATTTCTGGAGCGAAGCGTCTTGGACTTTGCTTAATTGGCTTCTTCCCAGGTTTGATTGGCAACTGAAGTTCTACCAATCCTCTGTCGAGACCAGGCATTTCGTCGTAATCCCATGCAAAACAGTCCTTGAACTCTTTCAACAATTGGATTACTTCCAACCTGAGTTCTGGGTCAATTTTAGCGCTGATGTAAGTTGGCTTTTTCTCTGACCCTTCGCCTAAGTTGATTTCTTCTAAAGGATCTTGTGCTAACATTTTAATGTTGTTCGCCAAGGGGTCCTTTTCGAAGCCCAAAGGCTCATCGTCATAGATGGCGTCGAGCCTCTGTTCCTGCATTCCTTCTGGCATGATATCAGGAGGTTCTGGATCGAAATCCTCCCCTGGACCTGCAGCAGATAACTGTTGATCATTGGCCTGTGTGGCCATGTACTTTACTTCGGCTTCGAGAGCTGTTATCATCTTTGTTTCGGCTACATAAGCCGAAATTCGCTTCAATGACAGTGACTCAGTCATTATCACTGAATTCACTTCCCCAACCAGTTGGTTGGATATCAGTTAACCCACTGAAGTCTATGTGGGACAAGTCTTCTCTGTCCCATTGAAAACCATGCTCAGGGTGCAGGTATAGGGAACAAAAAGTATTTGGCGCTGGCGCCAAGTCGAAGTCAGGTGTTGGACATGGCCCTATGTGAGCCAAGTTCTTGTCGAAATCTTCCAGCCCTAGGTGATTCACTTCGCCCAGGTAATAGCTTTGATCTGCCTCTATGTTTTCGACCATCCCATCTGGACGCCATAGCAGTAGCCTCTGGTGCATTGATGATGGCACAGCTCCAACACCATGAATCCATTCACGGCCCAATAAAAGATTGTAGTTAGGTTTGGCCGATATGACCATAAACATTGTTGGTCGAAGGATAGATCCTACCTTGATATCTAGTTGGATCACTCCCATAGTGGTCCCTATGCCGCCCTCATAGTTCGACAGGACCATGTTGTGAGGCTTAATGTCCTCATCCCTTTTGCCAATTTTCCTTAGCATAGAGTGAGGAATAATGTTGATGGTTTCCCCACAATCCACCAATATTTTATTCACTGTAGTTTCTTCGAGTTTAGCCCTTATAAATAAAGGCTTGAGGTGATTTTTCATCGCCTCTGTAGGTGGTTCGAAGAACCCATTTTGTTCCTCAGTAGTGCCATTGTCCATGACGAAATAGCACACTGGCCTATGTTTGGCCATTTCTTGCTCCACTTCCCAGTCACTTGTTTCGACCTCCACCTGTCGGTTGAATTCTCTGGGCAGCACTGAGACTATATTCACCATTATGTCCAAAGTATCATCAGACTCAGAACCGTCTTCGTCCTCGATCTCACATTGGTTAGGCCAAACTAGCCTGTTGGTTACTGGCTCTCTTTCCAGAGGTTTCCTTTGCTTCCTTAGAGGAACATTTGAACTGGTTTCTACCTTTGGTTCATTGGCAGCCTCCCTCTCAGCTTTTCGTCTCCTTTGGTATCTCCTCCATTGAGATCGAGACATGGGATTTTTCCCTTTGTAGTTGCTTGACACTTGTGCAACTTTAGGTGCAGCAACTTGAGGCTCTTTCTTTTGTGTTAAAGATGAACCCCTTGGCACATCGAAAGAGTGCCATCTCTCCTCACTTGGCCTCTTTCGACCAGAGGTTTTGTACCAGGTATCTACTGGCACATTTGTTGGAGGCCTGAAAGTCAATGGCCTCTTTTCTTGGTTTGAACCTCTTTGGGAGGCTCTTCTGGGGTCATGTCGAAGATCAACATTTTCCCTTCTCTTATTTGCTGCTCTTACGCCTTAAATATGCTCAGCAGCTTTTTTGTCAAAGATCGAACTGCATCTTGGACACAGCATCACCTCTGACTTCTTTTTCTGGCATCTTTGCAGGAAATCTGCCAGATTTTCATTTTCCCGAGGGAAAGCAGTCTTATTAGCTTGTTCTTGCCTCATGGCCTCCTCTGATGCTTTTGGGTCAGAGAGTTCGACCATGTTGACATTCATTGCATCTTTGTTGGCCAGAGTCAACTGCTTTATTTGCATCTCCAAATTCTCCGTCTGGCCTTGAACTGTGGCCAAGTGAGAACTGGGTTTTGGTCCAGTTTTTTGTGCTTCAACGGTCTCCAGCTTTGGGCTTTCGACCGCTTTCTGAACCGCTTCAATTGTCTTTCTGGATAAATTCCCAGAAAAACTGCCAAAGATTGGCATGTTGATATGGTCCTTTGAGACTTCGACTATTGTGATTCCTGGCCTCTTCGACTGGTTCCTAGATGCCTCGATCACATTCACCTCAGAAGGCTCAGCATAGTAGGCTTCAGCCTGCAACGGATTTGAGTCGACAGCCATGGGGGTTTTGTCAGCAAACTTCAACCTCCCTTCTTCGATAGCGTCTTGCACAAGATTCCTGAAAAGAAAACATTGAGAAGTTTTATGGCCCAAAAAATTATGATATTTGCAAAAGCCTCTCTTCTTTCTTTGATCAAGAGGAGGCACTTTTACCCCTGGGGGTACTATCATTTGGCCATCTTTTACAAGCAAGTCAAAGATCTCGTCACATTTTGTGATGTCAAAACTATAAGTCTTTTTTGGGAACCTATCGTTGGTCCTTTCTGGACCAATGGGATTTTTCCCACTTGAGGGGACTAACAGTTTGCAAGAGTATGGTGGCCCTTGTTTTAGTTCCGCTAAATCGACTTCTCCTTCTTCGACAGTTATAGTATCGTCGAAGGATTCTGGATCTTCGTCATCCATATCAACATACGCTATCCTCTCTCTCTTGTGAGTTTTCGTTGCCTTTGCTTTTTCAGCTTTGAGGCGTTCTACCTGTCAAACTCTATCGGCCAGTTGGGCCATGTCTCTCAGGTATTGGGTGTCTAACTTTTTCCTAATGGAATAATCTAAACCGCCTGCGGCTATTTCGACTAACTCATGTTCCGGCACTTGTGTAAAACATCTCGCCTTGAGCAACCTAAACCTATTTAGATATTCGTCTATAGGTTCAGTGAAACGTCTCTTTACACTGGCCAATTCTTTCAGGCTTATCTTGGTTTGCCCCATGTAGAATTGTTCATGGAACAATCTTTCCAACTGGGTCCAATGATGGATCGAAATGGGGGGGAGAGTTGTAAACCAAGTAAAAGCGTTCTTTGTTAAAGAACTTGGGAAGTACTTAATCCTCAGGTTTTCGTTATTCGAAATATCTCCCGCTTCGATCAAGTATCTCGCCACATGTTCGACAGTAGATTATGTCGTGTCCCCAGAGAACTTAGTGAATTTGGGGACTTTACATCTAGGAGGTAAGTCTGTTTGTAACACGTATTCTGACAATGGGGATGTAAAGTTGGGCCTTCGAAAGCCCATGTTCATCCCATTTTGAGTCATGATCCTTTCGATCATGGTTGCCAGATTATTTTCCAAACCCATGTTTTGGTATTGGATATGCTAAACTACTTCGTCAGCATTTTGGTTTCTGTTAACTAACCTTACCTCTGGGGTTATTACCCTAGGTTCCTCGACAGGTTGCTCCAATCGTGCCCTAAGGTTTTCTTCGACAGGCTGTTGGACTTGGTTGATGGTGGTTTCTTCCTCTAAGAATACACCCTGGTTTCCCCTTATTTGTGCCCTTTGGGGCTGTCGAATAGGTTGGGGTACTCCAAAGAAATCAGCCAAACGCGTCATTTGCGCTGTCATCTGCTGATTCGATTGAGTAGTGTTTTGTATTAGAGGGTTCAGCACTGTACTTAAAGTTTGTGCCAACATTTGCACCATATCATGGTTGCTTTCGTCCATTTGTTGTCTCAAGACTGCTGTCGAGGCATTTGTAAGGCCATGGGCTACTTGGGACGTTCCTCCTAAGAGTTGGGTCCTATTTCTATTCGCCATACCTACTCCAGAACCTTGGAGTGGCGAAGAGGCACTCACTAAAGGGTCTGAAAAAGTGGACGCAGCATTCGTCAGGCTAGCCAAGTCAGAAGTTGGCATGCCATAGAGTGGTTCTCGATTATGACCGCCTGTCATAAATCCTGGGGGAACAAAAGGCCTTGTGCCTAAATTTCCCCTTGGTGGGGGAGTTCCCAAAGGCACTCTGGGGCCTGTGAACGGAGGTAATGGCCCCGTTGCTGTGACCGTTACTGCTGGTGTCGAACCAGCGGTTATCGCTTCACTTACGGTCGGGATAACCGTTGCTCCCACATTCGTTTGTGGGATTTCGTTATTGTTTGGCGGATTCGCCATCTCTTCCCTTCTTCTGGCAGTATTGGTATCGTTAGTGTATATTCTACCACTTCTTAATAACATACAACACTCCTCGAAAAAGATGAGATTATGTTCAAAAATCAACACACTGTCCCACCGGGTGTGCCAATTTGTTTACTGTGGTTATTGGTAAACAACCGCTGATCCTCCAAATGGTTACTTATTTGGTCACTCGCAGGATCGATCAGATTGATCCTAGGACATAGGTTGATTTTGAGGTTTTGATTAAGTTGGATAATGGTTAAATGACAATAAAATAAAGAGGCTTTAAGTAAATTGCATGAAGAAATAGGCTTGGTAAAATAAATGAAGGCTTTAAATAAAGGGGCTTCGACAGAAAAGTAAAGAAGAAAGCAAGTAAAGTTTCTGGAAAAGTAAATGACTTTGATTAATAAAGTTGGTGTTTCACACATACATTCTCAACAATTCTTTCTCACACGCTGGGTACTCGAATCTATATGAGTGACTTTGTATATAATTGTGAACACACGCGAGAAACTGCGTGAACTACTACTATTTATACTAAAACATCCCAAGTAACCGTCGGGCAGTTACACTGCTTCGAGATGATCCCACTTGGCACGTTCTCAATGTTCGACGCTCCAGATCTTTGCACGTTGCACTTGGTAACCTCTGGAAACCGTTTTCCCTCCATATGCTTGAATTTCAAACCGTTCCACTCTGAACCATCGAACACCTTCGTCGAGAAGCATCTTCGACGAGAAACACCTTCAACGTCGAAGGCAACCAACTTCTCCCTTGGAAGAAATCTTCTAAGTACATTGCCATCTTTTGATGGGCATTTCGACGGACCTAGCTGGTCGAAAACATCCTTCAGCTTTAATGGCTGACATTAATAAAACAAGGGTGTCGAATTTAGGAGCTAACACATGGAATATCAAATTGAGATGAGACCAAAAGGGTTACTTATAGGACATCTCAAGATTTCTAAAAAGTCCAAGAGCACCTTCAAAGAGTCAAAATTGAGGAAGTTATGCATTAGTGAAGTTGACATTTTTTGCAAAATTGCCAAAAGTCAATTATGCCTAAAACTTCAATTTTTGCCAAATGGGCCCAATCTTTTTCACTTGTTTTGAGTTGGCAACATGGTCCACGAGCCCTAACCTTTGCCACTTGTCATTATCTTATTTATATTATTTATTTTGATTTTTATTTGAATTAAATCATTTTAAATCAAAACAAATCATATAAAATCCAAAATATTGAAAAACTCAAGATTTTTTACATGATCCAGGTCTTAATATCTAGCTAGCATTAAATCAAATTCATGTAAAGGCATGGTGTGGACAAAAAGATTAAATTAGGCTATTTTTGGAATGATATTCAAAGTGAATCAAATCAAGAATCAAGACATTTATGGAGGAAGATTGAGGCCAGGTTTCCAACCCTAATCCATTCCTCAATACATATAGAAGAATTGCAGACCAAAAACTAGGTTAGAGAGAGGCGTATGAACTAGAAACAAAACTTGAAAAAACAAGAAAAAGTGGTGAATCAAATTCCTACTTATAGGCCAATTCAAGACCCTTGGACCATTCCAATCATTTCCTGAGGTCATCAGCAAGCAAAAGCAATCAAACTCAAGCATTTCCAGGCCCTATATCGTGTTGTAAGTCGTCCACGACATCCATGTATTCTTGAATTCGATTTGCATCATTTAGGCATTTGATAGCATGAATTAATGATATATTCTTGACCACCATCATGTTTGCAAGCTTCCTGTAACATTTGATTGCATTTTCATGGCTTGTACTGGATTTCACCATAGCTAGGGTTTTAGGGTTCAATTTAGGATTTCCGTTTACAGGCAAAATTGGGCCATGAAAGGGCCACAATTATACTCAGGAGGTCCAGACGAATTGATTGGTGGCCCTAGTTTTCATTTATCTTGCTCATGGTTAATTTTGAAGAATGACAGGGATATAGCGACGGACCAACGTCCGTAGGTAAAAGTTTCCAACTTTTACCAACGGAGCAAGGTTAGGGATAACCTGCGTGGCATCTTCCTATTGAGACATTCAAATTCTGGCGCGCGTTTTCATTGTTTTCCACTAACTCACTTTATTTTGCATATTATTTATTATTGATATTTGATATACAAATTGAACAAGTGGCGCAGTTGGTGAGTGTAGCATTGTTATTTGCTTCAGGACCTAGGTTCGAATCCAAGGTCCCCCCTTTGCTTGCATATTATTTTTCTTTTCAGATTCAGGTGTGCTTGCCAAGCCAGAGGATTACCATATGTCCTCACAATCCAGCCAGCCAAGTGTCAGATGGCCAGATCCAAGGGCCATCCATGAGGGAACATCATAAGCCTAGTCAAACGCATAACATCAAATCATGGAGGTCAACGTGGACCTCACTCTTTTGGGCCCAGAAAATGCTTCTCACACCCCCAAAATTGCTAAACTCAGGCCCAATAATTCTTTCTCTATTCTTTTTCATATTTGTTTTATTTAATTATTTTATTTATTTTATTTTACTAACAAATAATTATTTTCTTTTTATCAAAAAAATCACAAAAGTAATACTTTTCACAAATTAGGTTTAGTTTTTATTTTTTATACAAAAAAATTAAATAATTTAATTAGGTAATATTTAGATAAGTTTAATTCTTTTTGCAAATAAATTAAAAATAATTAGAATAATTAGGGTTTTGACTAAATTTAATTATATTTTTCTTTTTCTTAAAAAAACCAAAAAAACCAAAAATAGGCCATGTAATTATTTTTACTAATTAATTTAGTATTTAATTTAAAACTTAATTCTTTTCTTAAAAAATAATTAAAAACAACAAAAACAATCTTCTCTTTTAATTAGGATAGAAGGGTCAAAACCCTAGTTCACACTCGTTCTAATTTTCATCGCGCGCATTTTATTATTTATTTTTACCCAATTATTGTATCTGCTCACAAGTTGTAATAGTTAATTAGGACTTTTATTTTCATTTATCACTTTATTTTTCAAAGCGTTTGTTTTTGGCTATGTAAATACCCGAAACCTTGTAATAGCGTAGTTTAATTTCCGCATTTTAAATTCTGCAAAATATTAACTGTTAGATGTATGATATTAGAATGCATGACAAGAATGTATGATTAATTTTAAAACAGTTAGATAACCCTAAAATGTGTAAAGATAATAACCTGAAATTGAATCACGCGTACATGCGCACTCCTAGGGTACACTCCCACTTGGTTGCCTTCGGTAAACGGTCATTGAGTATAGGATGCTTTAGTGATCGTCCTTTTGTCTAAACAAAGATCAAAGTCCCGATTCGGAAAAGTTGCCTCGGAATGGTTGCCTCGGAGTTGTTGCCTCGAATAATTGATCTAAGACATTAGGGTTACTACTAAGATGTCCTAACATTGCTTTAGTGATTGTACGTCCCTTTCGAATTGACCCTCAAAACTCCAACGATGATGCTACCTACTCACTAATAGTGGGATAGCGTTGTCTAAAGGAAACAAACATAGAACGATTCTTTTTTCGAGTAGGTAGATTAGTTCTTAAGTACTTGCTCAATTCAAACAAAAAATTTCACACTTACACTCCTTTACAAACAAAGTTTTCAAAAACACTTCATTACACTCTTGAAGACAGAAGCAAGAGTTAAATCAAAGTCAAAACAAAAGCTTTTCAAATCACACAAACACAAAGAAAACAATTTTGAAAATGATGAGCAAGTACCTAAGAGACCGTTGATAACTACGGATAGAAAGGGTGCTAATACCTTCCCTTTCTATAATCTACCCCCCGTACTCAGAAATATCTCGAAAAGGGAATTTTTTTGTGCTTTTTTCCTTTCCTTGTTGGATAAAATAAAAGTCAGTGGCGACTCTTGCTTACCGCGACATTTTGCAAACACAAACGCAAACTGCAAAACGCAAACCAGCAATTCCCTAAAAAAAGAGGGAAACACGTCCCGGTTCTGGCCACCGTATCACAGAATTGGTGACTCTGCTGGGGAAATAATAAGTGGGGTGTACCTTAGGATTAATTCATCATATTGTTTTCAATTGTTTGATTTGTTTACTTTATCTTTGTGGGCTTTGAATCGGAGTTACTATAGATCCTAACCCGGATATGGGGACACCTTTTAGGTAAGTAGCAATAGACTGTAAGGGAACTGTACGGTGTAGACCAATACGGTTGAAGTAGTAGCTACGTTGGTGTGACACATTAGTTGGTACTGATATCCCTTGTGGAGCAACAAGGAGAGTGTGGGGCTGCTAATGGGTCATTAAGCATCAACTGACCTTAGAACCTATAATTGACCAACTTGGCCATAGGAAGTAGCAGTATGCTACACTCATTGAGACCGTACTCTCGAGATGGTTCCAACCGCAAGAAAAGATTGCATGACTAGAATTATGACCGATGGAGGATGGTCAATGATATTGAGAACCTCTAGAACCCAGTTACTATTATTAGGACAGGTTTAACCAACTAAACTGAAAGAGGGTAATACCTAAACTCCATGTCTGCCTGAAATTTAAGGGCTCTTGTGTGACTTGTTTGCCTTTACCATGTTTGTTATATGTGATATCTGTTGCGTGTTTTATCATGAAACCATGCATCATGACATCACATGCATATTTCATTAGACTAACCATTTCAAAGACTGAGGGGATTCATCTTTGTTCTGTTTTGCAGATCATGGCCTCTATGCGCAAAAATACCATTCGAATCAGCTTCGTACAAATCCCTGCTCAGCTCAAAAAGTTAGCCTCAAAGGTTCCTGATACTTCTTCATTTGTTAGAAGACATGGTCGTCTCCTTAGCTTGGTCACTTCCAAGTTGGATGAGCAAATGATGAGCATTTTGTTCCAGTTCTTTGATCCTTTGCATCACTGTTTCACCTTCCCGGACTATCAGTTAGTCCCTACTTTGGAGGAGTTTTCTGATTCATTGGGCATATCTATTCTCGAGCAGACACCCTTTACAGGTTTGGAGATAGCTCCTAGGCCAGAGGATATTGCTTTAGCCCTACATCTAAAAAGGTTGATGTAGTATCTAACTGGGAGACTCGGAGTGGGGTTAAAGGTTTCTTGGCTAAGTTTTTGATTGATCAAGCTCAACAGTTCTGAGATAACTTAGACTTTCAAGCTTTTGAAGACATATTGGCTCTCCTCATCTACGGCTTGGTTCTTTTCCCAAATCCAAATTCTTTCATAGATGTGAACGTGGTCAAGATCTTCATGTCTCGTAACCCAGTGCCTACTCTTCTAGGTGATATTCTACATGCCCTATATACCCATACTGTACAGAGAAGGGAAACTCTCTTGTGTTGTACACCGCTGCCGGCGAGGTGGTTTATTTTGCACCTCCCCTAGTCTGTTATGAAGAATGAGGAAGGAGTAGGTTGGGCTTATAGAATCATGTCCCTTGCTCATACGGACATCCGTTGGAGTACTAAAGACATGGAAAAGGTAACTGTCATTGATCGATGTGGGGAATACCCTAATGTTCCGCTGCTTGGAATTTGAGGGGATATCACCTACAACCCTTGTTTGGCTCTACGACAGTTTGGACACACTCGGAGAGATGGTCCCCATGAGCTGCTGCTTACAGGCATTGTCTTTGACTTCAAGGGGGATGTTGAGGGACATCGCCACAGGTTTATACGAGCTTGGGATAGGGTGAACAGGTCTGACCCTCATGAGCTAGGAATGAAGACTTCTCTCCCGATGCAACCATATCTCCAGTGGGTTCGAGCCCGTGCTCAAAAGATGGGCATGCCATATGAAGCAGTTTTGCCAGTGATCATAGAGCATACTGATGAAGAAGGTGTTCCTTATACGGTCATCCATCCATACATGCCTACTGATATTGGGGCATTGAAGATATCTTGGATCCAGCTAAAGGAAGAAAGAGATACCTATAGAGAGAAGTATCATGAGCAGGAGAGGAAGATCCTGAAGCTTACAAGGCAGCTTGAGAATGAGAGGAAAATCAACGATTATGTCAGCACGAAGGGAAAACGACCATGGGATTTCTGATGTTCTTTTATTGTTTCTAGTTTAAATTTGCTTTCCAGTATTTCTTTTGTAACGCCTTAAAGGCATTTGTTAAACATTGTTACAAGTTTTAATCTAATAAAGTGTGTTTTATCTTTGTTTACAAATTTGAATCTCCCAAAGTCTTTGAAATCATTTCATATGCATTCCATTCTCATGCACCTCATTACAGGTACCATTACAGGTTTCTCATATTCTTCGTTGTTTATTTCAGCACAACATGTCTTCTGAAACACCTACTGATCAAGCCATCAAGGCTCTGCAAGCTCATAATGATCAGTTCCAGGAGATGTTCTTGAACTTGGCCAAGAGTCAACAAGATTTGAAGACTCTTATCTTGAAGGACAAGAAGAAGAAGAAGAAAAAGAAGGTGGTCCTGTTGAATATGGGTCACAGGTTTGGGAACAGGTTACGAGAGGAAGTTGATTTATCTCATTCATCTGGAGGAGGAGAGAATCAAGAGGAAAGGAAGGCTCCTAGTCCTGTGGTCTCTGATAATGACATTGATTTTGATGAAGACCAGTATCCTCCTGTCGAGGATAGATATAAGCAAATTGAAGACCGGTTGAGTGCAATGGAGATCCAAAAGATACCTGGGTTGGACTTCGGAGATTTGGGTTTGGCATATGGGGTGGTGATCCCCCACAAGTTTAAGGCTCCTGTCTTTGCTAAGTACGATGGAGTATCTTGTCCGAAGCTACACCTCCGCTCGTATGTCAGAAAGATTCAACCATATACTGCTGATAGGAACCTGTAGGTTCATTTCTTTCAAGATAGTCTGTCAGGGACTCAACTTGAATGGTTCTATCAACTAGAAGGAGCTAACGTCCACAACTGGGAGGACCTCGCTGCTACTTTTTACAAGCAATACCAGTATAATGCCGACCTTGCTCCCACGCGTACCCAACTTCAGGGTATGTCTATGGGTACACGCGAAGGCTTTAAGGACTATGCTCAGAAGTGGAGAGATCTTACTGGAAGAGTACAACCCCCTCTATCTGATAGGGAATTGGTGGACATGTTTCTTGGGACTTTGTCTGGTCCATATTTCAATCATTTGATCAGAAGTTCATCGTATGGGTTCACTGAATTGATTTTGATGGGGGAGAGAGTTGAAGCCGGTATCAAGAGTGGCAAAATACAGAAAGGTGCTTCGTCAAGTACAGAAAAGAAGCATTTCAGAAAAGAAGCTAGTGCGGTATACAACTCGAGGAGCCAGAATCGACCTGAACTCTGCCAAGCAGTTAATGTAGTGGTAATATCAAGACCAACTGTTTCCCCATAATGCAACAATCAGCAAAGAGTAGAGATACCGCAAAGGCAATATACTCGGCTCAGTATGACTCTATCTCAAATTCTGCCACAATTGTTGAAAACGAATTTGGTCACTCTGAGGGAAGCTCCAAAGAATCCCAATACTACATCACCGCTGTATAATCCAAACGCCTGTTGCGCTTATCACTCCGATAGCCCAGGGCATGATACAAACAACTGTCGGGCCTTGAGGAATAAGGTGCAAGATTTGATTGAAGCTAAGGAGATTGAGTTTGACGCACCGAAAAATCCCAATGTCATAACGGCACCTATGCCCAAGCATGATCAGGGAGTGAATGCAATTGAGGTTGATGAGGAAAAGTCAGATTTTGACAGCTGGATTTACCCGAATACCGACGGTGGATTAAGCAATTGGACGGCGAAGGATTCCATGCTCGTTTCTTTTATTACACAGTAATAAGACTTTTGTTTTGAGATTTGTAACAGACAATTTTAAACTTTACGGCTCGGTGCCTTGCCCGAGACACCGTGGCTTTGTTTGTGAGGGCTTAATATTTGTCATTTCCATATATCATCAATAAAGCATTGGACGTTCTCTTGCATTACAAATTTTGTGCTCATTGTTTTTCTATCTTGCACTTTATTAAAACAGCTATAGTCTTACACACACTCACATATCATAATACAGGTCCACATCCACTCTGGATCCCACTGATAACGACTCTGCTACTGCCAGTTATGACTTCGAAAGTTCGATCAACCAAGCCAAGGACGAAGGTGAGGATGATTGTGAAGTGCCTGGTGAACTTGCTAGACTGTTACTTCAGGAAGAGAGGGCCATACAGCCCCATGAAGAGCTAGTGGAATCAGTGAACCTGGGTACAGAAGAAGATAAGAAAGAGGTTAAGATTGATGCAAATCTGGAATCTAGTGTCAAGCAACGGTTGATACAGATGCTGCGTGACTATGTTGAGATCTTTGCTTGGTCTTACGAAGATATGTCTGGGTTGGATACCGATATTGTGGTCCATCGCTTGCCAACTAAAGAAGATTGTCCTACAGTGAAACAAAAAGTTCGTTATGCGCCCAGAGATGTTTGAGAAAATCAAGGCCGAGGTTATGAAACAGTTTGATGTCGGTTTTCTAGAAGTTACTTCTTACCCGCAGTGGGTTGCCAACGTGGTTCCAGTGCCGAAAAAAGATGGTAAGGTTTGAATGTGTGTTGACTATAGGGATCTGAATAGGGCCATACCCAAGGATGATTTCCCTCTGCCTCACATTGATGTTTTGGTCGACAACACCGCACAACATAAGGTCTTCTCCTTTATGGATGGTTTCTCCGATTACAATCAGATTAAAATGGCTCCTGAGGATATGGAAAAGACAACCTTTGTTACGCAGTGGGGTACCTTTTGCTACAAGGTCATGCCCTTCGGATTGAAGAATGTTGGGGCAACGTATCAGCGCACCATGGTCGCTTTGTTCCACGACATGATTCATCATGAGATTGAGGTATACGTTGACGACATGATTGCAAGGTCCCAGACTGAGGAAGAACACCCCGACCATCTTCAGAAGCTATTTGACAGGTTGAAATTGTACAGGCTGAGGTTAAACCCGAACAAGTGCACCTTCGGGGTAAGATCTGGTAAACTGTTGGGTTTCGTCGTTAGTGATAAAGGTATTCAAGTGGACCCTGCAAAGGTGAAGGCTATACAGGAAATGCCAGCTCCCTTAACAGAAAAAGAAGTCAGAGACTTTCTAGGACGTCTGAACTATATTGCCCGATTCATCTCACACCTGACTGCTACTTGTGAGCCAATCTTCAAGTTAATGAAGAAAGATTAAGTGGTAAGATGGAACGATGAATGTCAGGCCGCCTTCGAAAGGATTAAGGAATATCTCCAAGAGCCTCCTATTCTGATGCCTCCAGTTGAAGAGAGACCTTTGATCTTATACTTGACAGTACTTGATAATTCGATGGGGTGTGTGCTGGGGAAGCATGACGAGTCTGGCTGAAAAGAGCATGCTATTTACTACCTTAGCAAAAAGTTTACCGACTGTAAGACCCGATACTCACTGCTTGAGAAAACTTGTTGCACTTTGGCATGGGCTGCTCGCCGGCTGAGACAGTATATGTTGACTCACACTACTCTATTGATATCAAAGATGGATCCAATCAAGTATATCTTCGAGAAGCCTGCCTTGTTCGAAAGAATAGCAAGATGGCAGATGATCTTGACTGAGTATGACATCCAATACACAACCCAAAAAGCAATCAAGGAGAGTGTGTTGGCAGATCATTTAGCTCATCAAGCCGTGGATGATTACCAGTCTATGAACTTCGAATTCCCGGATGAGAACATCATGTTGGTGACTGACTGTGAAACATCTGGACCGGATGAAGGACCTGAGGAGGGATCCCGATGGTCTATGTACTTTGATGGAGCTTCAAACGCTTTAGGTAATGGCATTGTTGCCGTGATCATATCTCCTGAAGGCTGTCATACCCTGTTCACCACCCGATTATGTTTTAACTGCACCAACAACATGGCGGAGTATGAAGCGTGCATCATGGGCCTTCGAGCAGCTATTGATCTAAGGATTAAGTTCTTAAGTGTGTTCGGAGATTCCGCTCTCGTGATCAGTCAGATCAAAGGCGGGTGGGATACGAAGCACCCAAATGTTATTCCTTACAAAGAGTATGTATTGACGTTGCTTCCACATTTTGAGGAGATAACCTTTGAACACTTCCCCAGAGAGGAGAATCAGTTAGCGGACGCGCTAGCTACCATGTCTTCTATGTTCAAGGTCAGGTGGGACAATGAAGCTCCCTAGATTACCATTGAGAGGTTGGAGGAACCTGCACATTGTTGTGATATTGAGACTGAAGAGGTAACAGATAAACCCTGGTTTCACGAGGTAAAAAGGTATCTTGAGGCTCAGGATACCCTGAGGGTGCATCTGTTAATGATAAGAAGTTTATGAGGAGGTTCGCTGTGAAGTTCTTCATCAGTAATGGTGTCCTTTACAAGCGTAACCATGACTCAACCTTACTGCGATGTGTGGATAAGAACGAGGCAGAAAGGATTATGGTAGAGTTACATGAAGGTACTTTCAGAACTCATTCCAGTGGACACACCATGGCAAAGAAGATCCTACGGGAAGGATACTATTGGTCTACCATAGAAGCCGACTGTTATCAGCATTCTCGGACCTGTCATAAGTGCTAAGTCTATGCTGATAAGGTGCACATACCTCCAGTTCCTCTGAACGTCTTGACAGCTCCTTGGCCTTTTGCAATGTGGGGCATCGATATGATCGGCGAGATCAGACCTACTGCGTCCAACGGGCATCGTTTCATCCTAGTAGCAATTGATTACTTTATGAAGTGGGTTGAGGAAACTTCCTTTGCTACAGTGACCAAGAACGTCGTGGCATGGTTTATTCGGCACAATTTGATCTGTCGATATGGTGTACCCGAGAGGATCATTACGGACAATGGTACAAATCTCAATAATACAATGATCACTGAGCTCTGCAAGCAGTTCAAGATACAACATCACAACTCTTCTCCTTATCGGCCAAAGATGAATGGGGCTGTAGAAGCGGCTATTAAGAACATCAAGAAGATTGTGCAGAAAATGACGGTGACATATAAAGATTGGCACGAGATGTTACCGTTTGCTCTTCATGGGTACCGTACTTTGACACGGACTTCAACAGGGGAAATAACCTACTCTTTGGTGTATGGCATGGAAGCAGTCTTACCTATGGAAGTTCAGATACCCTCTCTTCGGATTATGAAGGATGCAGGTTTGAGCGAGGACGACTGGATCCAGACCCGGCTTGATAAGCTAAACTTAATCAACGAAAAGAGACTTACTGCTATTTGTCATGGTCAGACGTATCAAAAACGAATGATCAAGGCATTTAACAAGAAAGTTAGACGACAAGAGTATCAAGTTGGGGATCTGGTGATCAAACGCATCATACTGCCACAAGGTGATCCCAGGGGAAAATGGACCCCTACATATGAAGGGCCATTTGTGGTTAAGAACATTTTCTCAAGAGGAGCTATGATTTTAACCATCATGGATGGTGACGACCTTCCTCACCCCGTCAATGCAGACATAGTGAAAAATACTACGCATAATCAAAGACCCGCTAGGTCGACTGACCTAGGCAAAAATAAGGGCTTCCCGGCGAACCAAAAGGGTTCGGGCAAAAATAAGGGATGAAAATAAAAAATGTACACCCGGCAAGTCGAAAACCTGAAAAGGCGGCTTGGGCAAAAAAGGGTATCTCGGTGGACTGAAAACCCGAAAGGGCGGTCTATGCAAAAATTAGGGATTAAAGCGTAACATTATGTCTCCTTAGATCACCTTGTAACCAAACTTCGATATCAACTATCAAGCTCAGACGACACTAATCAATCTGATCTACCTTCAACCAAGTAGCAAAGTGATGAGATGCTCGAGGATATAAAGGCAATAGCAGAGTTGGAACCCAGTGGGATTGTTCACATAGCTGTTTTTATTTCTTTTACAGAAATTGTATAAACTCTATTGTTCGGAGGCATTCTCTTACTAGGACGTCAGCCTCTTGTACAAAAAATGCCTATTTACAGGCCGACTTCAAAATCAATACAAATAATTTTCACAAAGAAATTTCAAATTGTTTTCTTTTTCTGTTTTGTTTTGTAAGAACATCCAATGTTTCATTTTTGATATATGCATTTGACAATAATTGCTGCTCATAAATATCTACATACGAGACAAAAGACAATTACTCGTAATATTAGAAACAGGGGCAAATAAGAAATGTCTAAACCATACAGTTGCTATATCCACCAGGTATAGGGATAAACCTAGTTGGAGAAAATGATTGAAGATACGTTCACTCCCTGCAGAGTAAGAAAAGGACAGTGATATTGGCGGTCCCAAACAGGACACCACTCTCCCCGGCCGAGGCTCGCAACCGCGAATGAATCAGCAATATTCTCCCCAAGCAGAGTTTATCCATCATCAGCATTAGAAAATTATCTCCGGTGGAGTTTGGAGAATTATCCCTAGTAGACTCTGGAAGATTGTCCCTAGTAGAGTCTAGAAAATCATCCTCAGTGAAGTCGCAACTGGAAAATCACCCCCAGCGGAGTTCATTCCTTTCACAAACAGAAACTCAATTCCCAACAGAGTGTATCATCACCAGCAATGATAACTCATCCCCAGCTGAGTTTATTTCTCCAAATCAATAGGTCCTCTAGCAGAATATGTCCTCCCCACAGAGTCATTTCCTCGTCAGTTTATTCCCCAACAGAGTTATTCTTTCCCACAAGATTATTTCCTCACCGGTTTATTCTCCAGCAAGATTTTTCTCACAGTCATCTTCATTCACTATCTCCAGCAGAAACGAAGAGTTCAACTCTTTTCTCCAGCAGCAATCCGGGATTTATTTCCCCCAGCTAGAGGATATCATAAAAACATCGCATGTCCATACATCATGACATACGCATAGAAGTCATACAACACAATCTCATTTATTTTGAGAACATCACTGCTTGATACATGTCATGCATTACATACAAATAACCTTTACCTTTCAGGAAAGATACAATCAAATTCTCATAAAATTCAAGCTATGAAGCCCGGATTCGACCATATAGTATCTTGATCTTTACAGCATATTGTGAAGCCCGGATTACGACCGGATAGCAGTATCAAACACCACGAAGCCTGGATTCGACCAGATAGTGGCTTATCTTTAAACTATGAAGCCTGTAGTACGACCAGATAATAGTTTAATCCCCAACAAGCTGTAAAAGCCCGAATTACGACCGGATAACAGCTCAGCAAGTTATTGTGAAGCCTGGATTACGACCGGATATCAAGTTTAATCTCATATCCTCAAGGTGATTCCTCAGTAGAATAACGAACAACCGAAGTTCCTAAATTTCAACAGAGATGATTCCTCAGTAGAATAACAGACGACTGAAGTTCCTAAATTTCAACAGAGATGATTCCTCAGTAGAATAACGGACGACCGAAGTTCCTAAATTTCAACAGAGATGGTTCCTCAGTAGAATAACGGACGACCTAAGTTCCTAAATTTCAACAGAGATGATTCCTCAGTAGAATAACGAACGACTGAAGTTCCTAAATTTCAACAGAGATGGTTCCTCAGTAGAATAACAGACGACCGAAGTTCCTAAATTTCAACAGATATGATTCCTCAGTAGAATAACAGACGACCGAAGTTCCTAAATTTCAACAGAGATGATTCCTCAGTAGAATAACGGACAATTGAAGTTCCTAAATTTCAACATAGATGATTCCTCAGTAGAATAATGGACGACCGAAGTTCCTAAATTTCAACAGAGATGATTCCTCAGTAGAATAACAGACGACTGAAGTACCTAAATTTCAACAGAGATGATTCCTCAGTAGAATAATGGATGACCGAAGTTCCTAAATTTCAACAGAGATGATTTCTCAGTAGAATAACGGACGACCGAAGTTCCTAAATTTCAATAGAGATGGTTCCTCAGTAGAATAACAGACAATCGAAGTTCTTAAATTTCAACAGAGATGGTTCCTCAACAAGAATAACGGACGACTGAAGCTCCTAAATTTTTTATTTCTCTCAAGACAGAGATCAACATTCCTCAGCGGAATCTCCCTCAATAACAGGTATACAAGCTCTCGCTAAGGAATCTCTTATGCGATCGACACTCCTTCGGATGGCATCTTTAAGCCCATCCCCCATCAGCAACCTCTAAATGGAATCTATAAGCCCATTCCCGACATCGCAAGACGGACACCACTTCATGCGAGTGCAAATTTCTGGGCACTCTAGTGTTCAATCATCTTCCACCTTCGGATCACGAAAGGCAGAAAAGCCAATCTACATCCTCAGGTTTAAGAAGATTGAACAGGGGCAGTTGTTGTACCCCAAAATTTTCCCTCCCATATTTCTCAAAACATTTCAAGAAAGATCCTCAAGTTGCTCAAGGAAGTCCAAGGGTTAACCAGACAAGTTCTCTCCTAAGGCAGTCTACCTCAAATTAGGGTTTCATGTTGTATCAAGACACTTGAGTCCAAGGGATCCCAAATGCTCAACATTGTCCTAATATATTCTCAAGATCATCCATGTCAAGTTTCAAGCCCTACAGAGAAAGTTTGCTCAGTCAATTGCTCAAAGGCCTATAAATCGACTGTGCTAGGGCAAAAGTCAACTGTGGCCCACATACAGTCAAACTTCAAGATTTTTGGTCAACATCCTCATTTTGAAATATATTTCATCATTTGATCAAGGGTTGATCATGATTCATCAAGGATTGCTCATGATTCCTCAAGAACCAAAAGTTGCTAAATTAGGGTTTTGCAGGAAAAGTCAACTCAACTTTGACCAAGCATAACTTTCTCATACTTTATGAGAAATGACCCATCCAAATCTCATTTTGAAGGGGATGAAATTCTATACAATCCATCTTCATCTCCCAAGTTCAAAATATGCATTCACAAGAAGTTATGAATTTGGACATTATAGGTCATTTTGAAAAGTCAACAAAAACACCTTTTTTTGTCAAAGCTTCATACTTGAGAATGGAATATCAAATTGAGATGATACCAAAAGGGTTTCTTAGAGGACATCTCAATATTTCTAAAAAGTCCAAGAAAACCTTAAAAGAGTCAAAATTGAGGAAGTTATGCATTGGTGAAGTTGACCTTTTTTGCAAAATTGCCAAAAGTCAATTATGTCTAAAACATCAATTTTTGCCAAATGGGCCCAATATTTTTCACTTGTTTTGAGTTGGCAACATGGTACACGAGCCCTAACCTTTTCCACTTGTCATTATCTTATTTGTATTATTTATTTTGATTTTTATTTGAATTAAATCATTTTAAATCAAAACAAATCATATAAAATCCAAAATATTGAAAAACTCGAGATTTTTTACATGATTCAGGTCTTAATATCTAGCTAGCATCAAATCAAATTCGTGTAAAGGCATGGTGTGGACAAAAAGATTGAATTAGGCTATTTTTGGAATGATATTCAAAGTGAATCAAATCAAGAATCAAGGCATTAATGGAGGAAGATTGAGGCCAGGTTTCCAACCCTAATCCATTCCTCAATACATATAGAAGAATTGCAGACCAAAAACTAGGTTAGAGAGAGGCATATGAACTAGAAACAAAACTTGAAAAAACAAGAAAAAGTGGTGAATCGAATTCCCACTTATAGGCCAATTCAAGACCCTTGGACCATTCCAATCGTTTCCTGAGGTCATCAGCAAGCAAAAGCAATCAAACTCAAGCATTTCCAGGCCCTATATCACGCTGTAAGTCGTCCACGACATCCATGTATTCTTGAATTCAGTTTGCATTATTTAGGCATTGATAGCATGGATTAATGATATATTCTTGATCACCATCATGTTTGCAAGCTTCCTGTAACATTTGATTGCATTTTCATGGCTTGTACTAGATTTCACCATAGCTAGGGTTTTAGGGTTTGTTGTACCCCAAAATCTGCCCTCTCATTTTATCAAGATTTTTCTCACAAGACTTCTTGGACTCAAGACAAGATTAGGGTTTGGTCAGCTTAAGACATCTCATCTTGCACTGATCACCCAAAATTAGGGTTTGAGTTTGCACAAGGATTTTTGGACCACCAATGCTTCATGTGACTTTCATACATCATCTTGGACTCCTAAGATTGCTCATGTTAAGTTTCAAACCTTGAACCACATTTTTTATTAGTCAATTGGACATTTGACCTAAAAATCAACTATATCGGGGAAAAAGTCAACCATGGCCAATTTACAGTAAAAATTCATAATTTTTGATCCACATCAACATTTTAGGCTCATATGTACCATTTGATCAAGTTTGGATCACAACTCCTCAAGAAGTTTGATCAAATCATCAAAAGGGCAAAATGGTCAAAATTAAGGTTTTGACTAAGAAAGGGCAATTTCTGATTTTTAACCTAGCCAATAACCAATTGAGTTCAAATATGATTTCAAGGGTTCAATGGCATCATCTTGACCTAATTACATGGTTCAAAAGATCTCAAGTTCATTAGATTGACAGATGAATTTTCCAGTCAACTAATCAAAAGTCAACTGTATACTGAAAAGTCAAACTTTGACTTTTTGGTCAAAACCAAGTGCCAAGGGTCATAATTCATCAAGATATGTCAAAATATGAAACTTGTTCACCAATAAAACCAATTTTGAAAATTAGGGTTTTAATTTGAAAATTTTCATAACTTAGAATTTTTCTAAGTATAAAAATTTTCTTATTTTTTCCCAACTTTTCACCACTTTTTCACTATGATGCATTTTGATTCAAAGAAAACTTCCAACATGAAAGTTGTAGTCCTCCATGAAATCTACAACTTTTCTTCATAGACTTTTCCCAAAAGATGCTTGGATTTCAAGTTATGAATTCGTGAACATAGGTCTATGAACTAAATAACTTAGTGAAATTTTGCCCTAATTTAGGCAGTTTTTGGACCCAACTTCATGAACATTTTTCACCTAGTTACAAGAGTTATCTCAATTTTAATTTCAAAGATGGATTATATATCACATTGCAAGCTTTCCAAAATGTCCAAGAACTCTCCAAGATCATTTTTGAGTAGGGAGAATCAAAGAGAGGAAGTTGGCATTTTCTCACTTTTTGTTCAAGCCATTTTCACATAGCATCAAGTTGCAAATCCAATCCATGCTGTTTGTATCTTGCTTTACAGGTCCTAAGCTCACTTTAAGCTCCATAATTAAATGCAAACTCTGTTGACAAAGGCATTATCTTTGCTTTTGAAGCTTTGTACAAGAGATAATTCCATTTTAGGCATAAAGTTCACATTGCCATTTTCATAAAGATGAGCTTTTTTAACTTTATCAATCTTGAGCCTTGGACCCGTCCCTTTGGTACAAGCAACTTACACAACTCTCAGGCAATTGGTACAAGCTCTTTTCAGCCCTCAAGCAAGCAAGGACAGGCATGTGAGTATGGTCTTGTCACTTTACTTCAAAAGCAAGAAAGTTGGTAAAAAGGTCAAGAGCTTGTACAGCTAGTGAGGGCTGACTTTGTATCCTTTCTATACAAGTATACAAACTTGTCACAATGCAAAACACGATTAGCTTGCACCTAAAACTCTCTCAAACTGGAAAACTCCAAAATTCTGCCAAAACTCACAGATTCTGCAAAACCATAGCCAACACTTATTTGGCTCGTGCATTTTGTGATTAAACACTTCAAGCATCTCATACACATCATACCAAAGTTATCCAAGCCATCACCCTGGTTTTGTAACCCCTGTTTCTGCCTTTGACATTTTCAACCTTGAAGCTTGGAGCTTGACTTGTGCAGAAAGTTCCAGCTATTCTCAAGGCAAGATAAGCATTGGATTAGCTTCAGGGAAGTTCAAGGAAGCTCAAACAATCCCCAGGCCTCCATTAAAGTCCCTGCATTGCTCTACTCAAATCCAGTTGAAGGAGGTATATTTCTGAAACTCTACCTCTCTGAATAGACATCTTCAAGCCACGATTTGTGAAGAAAAAATGTAGTCCATGTCATAATGAAACTGTACATATCCATACTTTCCATTTATATTAACTGTGCTGAGAGAATTTGAAGCTTGAAGTTCATGAAATTTTTAGGTCACGAATTGGGGATTCCAAAATTCTCCTTGATATTTTAGAGTTAGATCACATAATATTTATGGTTGGAATCGTGAGCTTAAATGCCACATGTTTCATGTTATGAGTTTTTATTTTTGTGCAAGCATATGAAAGTTACAGGTTTGAACAAAAAACGCGCGCAAGGAAGACTGGCTAGAGGACAGGGATGAAGCCTTGGGCTTTTTGGCGCCTTGGGCCTTTTTGTTTTCACTATTTGCACCTCCTGACTTGATATTTTCACCCCATGGCTTATTTGTTATATTTTTCATATATTTTATTTCCATATTTTCATATTTATAGCTTTTATTTATTTTTTCTGAATATTGAAAATCCTAAAAATAATTTCTTTATTTTTTACAATTTTATTTTTTTATTTTTTTAATATTTTTTTTACATAGAAATTAATTTATTTGATTAAAATAGAACTTATTTTATTAAATAGTTTGTAAATAATTAAAAAATACTACATATTTTTATTATATTATTTATACACATAAAATATTTATTTTCTACACATATTTAATTTTTAATATTTAAACATAATATTATTTATTATTTTCTTATATAAAAAATATGCAAAATAGTAATAGGAAACATTATTTTCTTTTAATTAAAAATTAGGGTTTCACCCCCTTTCCAAAAAAATAATATTATTTATTTTTTTCCTTATTTTTTTTAGGGTTTAATTTAAATCATTTTCTCATACAAAAAAAAATACCAAAACATTTTTTTAACATACACATTGCATTGCATTTTAAATATTTGTATATTTATTTAATTCGCGCAATATTCGATTTGGTTGTAATAATATATTTAGGTTTATATTTATGCAAAATCCCCATTTAAAACTTGTATCCCCCCTCCCATAATAATTGTTGTAATAGCTTAGTTTATTTTACGCAATTTATTGCTTTATATATTATGCTTAGTAAATTAGGGTTTGCATGACAAGAACAAAAACAAAGCAAAATAGAAAACCCTAAATGCAAGACAAAAGCATGAAAATAACACACTTTGCACACAAGCACCCTTAGGGTTTCTCCCACTTGGTTGCCTAAAATAAAATGGCCATGTTACGCACGCGAAGTAGCTTGGCAAAACAAAACAAATATAATATCATAGTCCCTCGATGACGCTATCAAAAGGTTGCCTAAAACAAAATGATCTTGGTCCCTTAAAAATTGCTAAGATACTTGGCAACATTGCTATCATGGTCATACGATGACCCACGCCCGTCCCGTTTACATCCAAAGATAGGGTTGTTTACCAAATCAATGGTAAATCAACAATGTTAAAGGAATAAAAATGCACAAGAAAGTCATTTGAGTAGGTAGATTAGCTTCTAGTTACTTGTTACATTTCAAAACAATCCTTGCTATTTTCAAAAACAAACACACACACATTTCAAAACATCTTACAAAACATTGAAAATATTTTCAAAAAGACAAACATCTTTGTATACATTCTTACGAACAAGAATCATTACAAAGATTTCCTAAACAATGGCCTCTTTTACAAAATACTTTCAAAACCACATCAAACACCATTTCAAACAAAATAAAGCAAGTGATCTAAACAAGTAACTAAGAGCCCATGGAAAACCATGGATGGAAAGGGTGCTAGCACCTTCCCTTTTCATAATCTACCCCCCGAACTCAAGAAAACATCTCAAAGGTCTTTCCTGTGCTTTTTTACCTTTCCTTTTGGATAAAAGAAAAGTCGGTGGCGACTCTTGCTAACTGCAACATTTGCGAACACAAACGCAAAACCTCAAGTCAATTCTCCCACCGCATCACAGAACTGGCGACTCTGCCGGGGAAAATTCTAAAAGTGGGGTTACCTTAGGGTTTAGATCACCTTTATTTGCTTGCAATTGTTTGACTTGTTTGCTTTACAATTATGGTTCTTTGTTTGGGTCTGAATCCTCCACCCGGATTTGGGAAACATTATAGGTAAATAGCAATACGTTGTGGAGACTGTGCAAGGAATACCGACATAGTCTAAGCAATAGCTATATTAGTGCGACATATTTGTGGGTACCAGTAGCCTTTGAGTCAATCAAAGAGAATACGGGGCCGCTGAGTGATGTCATGAAGCACTGATGAACTTCTAGAACCTTTACTTGACCAACTTGGCCTTTTAGGATGTAGTGAGATGACCGGCTTTGGTGCAGTCCGAAGTTGGTAGATACTCGATACTACACTCATTGAGGGTTGGTTTCTTGGAATATTTCGGTCGCCAGTAAAGAGGCTTGAACTGAAACAATGAACAAGGAAACAATCCAGTGATATTGAGCTTCTTAGAACCCGGTTACTACTTCTAGGACAGGTTGAGCCAACTAAACTTCAAGAGGGTACTTATCTATGAAACCCCATGCAAGCCTAAGCTAGGAACTTGTTTGATTTGTTTGTACATATATACTTGTGCATAACATCATGGACATCATGAACATCATATGCATTCACTAACCATTTCAAGGATTTTTGAGATTCATCTTTGTTCTTGTTTTGTAGGTTATGGATTCACTTCGCAGGAAAACTATCTGTTGTACCCCAAAATTTGCCCTCCCATATTCTTCAAGAATTGCAAAGTCAAGCCTCAAAATCTCCCCAAGGGTTGCACAGTTCAAGGGTCTCTTAAACAGTCAAGATTAGGGTTTGGTTCTGATCAAGAAAATGAAGTTTCAAAGGGTCCAATCAAGTCCCACATGCCTACAAATATGGTCAAGCATCCTCATACAAAGTTTCAAGACTTTCAGCACAAAATTGCATAGTCAAAACCCTAAATTACACTACAGTCAACTGTAGGGGCAAAATGGTCATTTGACAGTCAAAAGTTCAAATTTTTGGTCAACATCTCATTTTTAAGCCACAAACATCATTTGATCAATGCTTGATCATGATTCTCAAAGCTTGGCTCAAAAATCATCAAGATGCAAAAGTTTCCTTATTTGGACAGGTGAAAAAGTCAACTGTAAATTGACCAGGGAATAACTTTCACATGGATTATCAGAAAAATCCCATCCAAAGCTCATTTTGAAGAGAAAGACATTTCCTACAACTCATCTTCATACTTCAAGTCCAAGAAATGCTCTCACAAAAAGTTATCAATTTCAACATTATAGGTCATTTTCAAAAGTCAACAAAAAGGGACTTTAAGTGAAAGGCCATAACTTGAGATTGGTAAATCAAAATGACATGGGACCAAAGGCATTGGTTATAGGACTCAAAGACCTTTCCAAAATGTCCAAGAACATGAGCAAAGCTTAAAAAGTGAGCAAGTTATGACTTGTGGAAGTTGGGAAATTTTTGGATATTTTGAAAAGTCAACATTGCTTCAAATGACCTAAAATTGCTAATGGGCCTATTTTTCTTCCACAATTCATCATCCAAGGCATGTGCACGACCACTTGGCCCAAAGGGAAGTTTTTATCATTTTTTATTTATTTATTTGGATTTTTATTATTAATAATTCATTTAAATTAAATAAAATACATGAAAAATACTAAACTTAGGTTTTAAATCTTTTATGCATATTATATCCTCAAGATTTCGTGCCTAGCCAAATATGGAAAGAACCCATGGAATTGGATGTGATTTGTATCAAAAAGCATGTGAAAAAGATTTGAAAATCATGGTTTAAAAATCAAATATCATATTCATTAATTCATGGATTTTGATCAAGTTTTTTAACCCTAATTCACTCCATACATAAGCCTGATCAAAACCCTCATGCTCATTAACCAGGAAGCTGCGCAGAAAAGCATACAAAAAACTTGAAATTTTTGCTTGAAAAGTGAAATCTGAAAACCATATTCCAGGGCTTTTCAAAGTGAAACAAGGATTTTATCACGTTCCTGGGACATCAAGGAACCTTCCTGGATCAAAAGCATCAATTCTAACACCTTGAAACGGGTTTTGCAAGCTTGGAATTAGGCGTTTTGAAAAGCGGTAAAATTAGACCACCATAGTACCATGAATGGATTCAGGATGTTTGGACGATCATGAAGCCACCCTCGCGCTCAATTTATGAGCATCCCTGGGCTAGTCGCTATTTTTCAGAAACTGGCCTAAGGGAACATTAACAAAACCGTGGCCTATGTTCGTGTTTCAGAAAAAAAATAAAACAACGAGGAAGATGATCTCGTGGCATAAATTGATTGGCTGATTCGAATTTCGCGCGTAAAGCGCCCCACTAACCATTATTTATTTTATATTTATTGTTTGTTATTTAAGGTACAAAAAGCGCGTTTGGAATGGTTGGCAAGCTTAGTGATTGGTAATGTTCAGGACCTGGGTTCGAGCCCCAGGTCCACACTCCTTTCCTTATGTTTTTCCATTAAACGTATTCTTGTGCAATGTCAATACAGGAAGTCCATCATGTTACCCACCATCCAGTTTGCCACGCGTGTGCCTAGATCAATCCAAGGGTCCCAGCTTGAGGAGCATCATGGACGTGAGTCAATGCACTCACATGCTGGCATGAGAATTCAACCAGGCCAAGATTTATTGGGCCTGAATTACCAAGGCTATACCTCCACTTTGGGGACAGCAAACCCCCTAGGTTTGCAAATGTTTTTATTATTCTTTATTTCATTATATTTTTATTTCCTTTTAATTATTGTTTTCTTAATTAATTTATTATTTTCATAAAAACACAAAAACAATTAAAAAATCAGAAAAGAGAAAAAATATAATAAATATTTTATTTTAGTATGTTTTTTTTGTAAATAAATTCATTAATTAACTAGTTTTAAATTAGGTTTTAATCTTAACTTTTTTTAATATAAAAAATATAGAATTAGGGTTTATGATAATTTTTATTCCTTTTTATTTTTCTTCCATAATAATTAAATATTAAATATTTATTTTTGTAATTAAATTGCATGTAAATTAATTAGGGTTAATTTTAGGTTAAAATTTAATCTTCTTTTTAATAAATTAAAAACAACTAGAATTAGGGTTAGCATTTATTTTAATTAATTCTTTTCCCATTAAAATCATAAAATACCAAAAATACCAAAAAACAATTTCTTTTCTCTTTTAGTTAATTAATTTCATCATTTAATTTAATTTTGCAAAAAGGGTCCAACGCCCTCGTTTTTAATTCCTATTTAATTCTTGCGTTTATTTCTTTCTCGTATAATATTTCTGTATCTCTCCCAAGGCCGTGTAATTAATTCCTCGCACTTTATTTTCCATTCTTTCTTTATTTTTCTGTCAAATCGGGTCCTGGTTTAACTTTGGCGATGTGGACCCGCGCCTTTTGTAATAGCTTAGAATCTTTTACTTTTCGCAATTTTTAACTGTTAATCAAGGCATGAAAGAATGTATGGACAAAAATAAAAACAAACGCTAGATCACCAATAACATGACAAAAGACAAAATATCTGAAAACGACACACAAATCATACACCACCCCTAGGGTACGCCTCACTGTTGCCTTGCCTCGAAAGGTGATCGTCGAGTAGAGGATGTCTTAGTAAGTCCTCATGATCCGGGAACCTGGCATGAGGGTAGCTTCTAAGGTGTCTTCCCATTGCTCCGGTGATCACCATGTCCCGAACCTCGAATTGACCCGAACACCTCCAACGGTGGTGCTACCTACCTCTCAATGGTGGGATGGCACTACTTTAAAGGACATTTACACAGACGAATTCCTTAGGGTAGGTAGGTTCTCGTAGATACTTGCTCTAATTCAAAACAAAACAAATCAAAAACTCTTTTCACACCGACACATTTTCAAAAAGCTTTCGAAAGCAACTTTTCAAACACTCTTGAGGACCGATACAAGAGTCGAACTGAAATTTTCAAAGAAACTTTTTAAAACCCACAATTGAAAAGCAAACAAACCATTTTTGAAAATACAAATGAGCAAGTATCTAAGAGCCCATGGATAACCATGGATAGAAAGGGTGCTAATACCTTCCCTTTCTATAACCTACCTCCCGAACCGAGAGCAATCTCTATAAGGAATTTTTCTGTGCTTTTGTCCTTTCCATTTGGAGAAAATAAAAGACGGTGGCGACTCTTGCTTCCGCGACATTTCGCGAACCAGCGTTAAACAGTCAGTTCCAGATCCACCGATCACACTATCCAAATCAACCTTGTAAGAATTCCTCCACAACTCAAGGATCTAGCTTCAAGGATTCCTGATAATTCTCCATTCACCGAGAGACATGGTCGTCTACTTAACTTGGTCACTTCCAACACAGAGGAGGATATGGTGAAAGTTCTCTTCCAGTTCTTTGACCCTTTGCACCATTTCTTCACATTTCCTGACTATCAACTTGTGCCCACTTTGGAAGAATTCTCTCAACTTCTAAGGATTCCTATTCTCAATCAACTACCTTTCAACGGTACGGAAAGAGATCCAAAGCCAGAAGAGATTGCTCAAGCCCTACACTTGCACTCATCTGATGTCACAACTCATTGGGAAACTAGAAGTGGTGTCAAAGGCTTCTTGTCAAAGTTTCTGTTTGAGAAGGCCTAAAGCTATTGGAATTCCCTAGACTTGCAAGCTTTTGAGGAGATTTTAGCTCTTCTCATCTATGGGATGGTCTTGTTCCCTAATCCTGACCAACTTATAGATGTGAGCGCTGTCAAAATCTTCATGTCTCACAACCCGGTGCCTACATTGCTTGGGGATATCCTCCACTCTTTTCACACTCGTACAATGAGGAAAAGAGGTGTTCTTATGTGTTGTACTCCTCTCCTGGAAAGATGGTTTATTTCTCATCTTCCCCAATCAGTCTTGAAGAATGAGCAAGGTTTGAGGTGGTCACAAAGGTTAATGACACTTACACATTCAGATATTCATTGGTGTTCTCGATCCAAGGAGAATGTTATCATCGTTGACCGTTGTAGGGAATTCCCTAATGTCCCTTTACTTGGCATTAGGGGAGGCATCACCTACAACCCTTGTTTATCTCTACAACAGTTTGGTTATGCCCTAAGGGATGGCCCGCATGATATGCTGATTCAAGGATTGGTTTTCGAATACGACAACGACGATCAAGGACTTCGTCAGAGATTCATCCGAGCTTGGAGGATGACAAACAAGGTGGATAGCAAGACTTTAGGACACAAGAATTCCATCCCTCTTGAGCCTTACCTCAAGTGGGTACGAACCCGCGCTCAAAGTCTTATGATGCCTTATCCCTCCATTCTCCCAGTGATTATAGAGCATGTTAAGGAAGGAGAAGTTCCATACACTATCCTACATCCTGACATGCCGACATCACTCGAAGATCTACAAAGGGATTGGATACAACTCAAGGGAGAGCGCGATACTTTCGAAGCCCAATTTTACGCAAGCGAGAAGAAGGTTTTGGAACTCACTCAGCTACTTCATGAAGAGAAGACTCTCAACACCTACATTTCACCAAAGAGGATGCGCAACGTCTTTTTACCTTAGAGTTTTGTATTATTTTGCCCAAGGGGCATTGATGTACTCAAATTCTATTTTATTAATATGACGTGTGTTTCTTTTTTGTTTAAAACAAATTTGAATTTCTAAATCCTTGAAAGCATTGCATGAATACATATCATTCATCATAAGCATAAACAAGTCTTTGCAACAAGTTTCCTCATCTCTCTATTGTTTATTTCAGTATGATGGATATCGAACAAACGGTCAAAGATCTGCAAGCTCATAACTCACAATTTCAGAAGTTACTCATGACCTTAGCCAAGGGGCAAGAGGAGCTGAAGACTCTGCTAGAAAAAGAGAAAGAGAAAAAGAAGAAGAATCCAACTGGTGTGGTAATCATGGGCAGAAGATTTCAGGGACAAGCCAGAAGGACCTTAGATTTTCCAACAACATCTGATGAAGGGGAAAGAAAAGGAAAAGGAACGGTAGTACCATCAGATTCTGAAGAAGAAGAGGAAGAGGAGGACTACTCTGAACAACAATACCCTCCGGCTGATGACAAGTACAAACACCTTAAAGAGCGACTAAGCGCTATGGAAATCCAGAGAGTACCAGGGCTAGATTTTGAGGAGTTAGGGTTGGTGTCAGCAAATGTAATCCCGCCAAAGTTTAAAGTGCCACTATTTTCCAAGTATGATGGGGTGTCTTACCCTAAAATGCACCTCAGATCATATGTCAGGAAGATTCAGCCATATTCTGCCAACAAAGACTTGTGGGTCCACTTTTTCCAAGACAGTTTATCAGGAATACAACTTGATTGGTTCTACCAGTTGGAAAGGGCTGACGTCCATAATTGGGAAGACCTGACAACAAATTTCTACAAACAATATCAATACAACACCGACTTGGCACCTACCCGTACTCAGCTTCAGAGTATGGCCATGGTTTCCAATGAGGGCTTTAAAGATTACGCGCAAAAATGGAGGGATCTAGCCGGAAGGGTGAAACCCCCTCTATCTGAGAGGGAGTTGGTGGACATGTTCCTGGGAACTCTATCAGGTCCTTTCTTCAATCATCTGATTGGAAGTTCCTCTGCAGGGTTTACCGAATTGATATTAACCGACGAAAGAGTGGAGGCCGGTATAAGAAGTGGGAAAATTCAGAAGGACGCATCTGCTACAACAACTGTGAAAAAGCCCTTCACTGGAAGAAAGGAAGTATATGCTGTCTATTCACAGAGGAATCAGGGAAGAACTGAGCAACGACCAATGGTGGGGGCCATAATGATTCCAAAGCCTGCATCAGACCAGCCAAGAAATAACCAGCAAAGGGTAGAAAGGCCAGTTCGACAATTTACCAAGATTAACACGACTCCAGCTCAAGTTCTACCATATCTCCTGAAGTTGAATCTGGCCACTTTAAAAGAGGCCCCAAAAAATCCCAATACTACATCTCCACATTACCATCTGAACGCCAGATGCGCGTACCATTCTGAAAGTCCAGGGCACGACACCAACAACTGTTGGACTCTGAAGAACAAAATCCAGGATCTGATAGATGTAAAGGAAGTTGAGTTTGAAGCGCCTGAGAAGCCGAATGTTATTTCTGCTCCGATGTCGAGGCATGGTCACAATGCCAACGCTATTGAAGAAGATCTGTTTGTTGCTACCGTGGATAAATTATTGACTCCTCTCCCGGTTATTAAGTTGAATTTGTTTAAAGCTGGCATTTTCCCAGGTTGTAACCAAGACTGCCAGGATTGCCTATCCTCATCATTTGACTGCCCTCTGTTGAAGAAAGGTATCCAACGATTGATGGATAACCAAGAAATCCTGTTTGAGAATGCTCCTGTTTCACCCGTTCCAGTGAAAGAAGTTTCGATAATAACCATCTACGCCAATCCTTCCAGGGCCCCTAAAAGACCCGTTAGGATTACACCTGCTCCAAAGACTGCTCCGCTAAAGATTACAATGCCCGGGCCAGCCCCATACAGTTCAAATAAAACAATACCATGGAATTATGGTGGAGAAATCTACTACCATGGTATTAAACAGATTGAACTGATTGCCGAAGAAGAAAGCTCTGAAGAGGATAGTCCCGACATTAGCAATATTGTCGGAACTAGAAAGATTGCTCGCAGTGGGAGAATTTTCTCTCCAGAGATTGCCCCTCCAACGATAATCTTTGGACCCGTGGTCGTTCCAAAGATTACCTCTACACCAGTGATTGTACCTGCAAGCATACCCACCGACAAAGACAATACAATTCCTATCCTAACTTCCACTGCCGAGAATAAAGGAAAGAACGTTCAAGGGGAGCCTGTCCAGACGAAGGCTCAATCACTAGCTATTCCTGAAACATCCAAGAAGGAGATGGAAGAAATCCTGAGGATAATTAATAAGAGTGATTATGATGTGGTTGAACAATTGGGGAAGACCCCTTCCAAGATCTCTATGCTAGCCCTGCTACTGTGCTCTGAAGCACACGCCAAAGCTCTGGTAAAATTTCTGAAGACAACTCACGTGCCGCAAGAAACGTCTGCTGACCAGTTCTAGGACTGTGTGGCCAGTTTGATAGCTGATAATGGCCTGGGCTTCTCCAATGTTGACTTGACACCCAGAGGGATAAAACACAACGAGGCATTACATGTCTCAGTGGAGTGCAGAGGAACAACCCTAGCTCATGTCTTGGTTGATACTGGATCATCTTTGAACATCTTGCCGAAAAAAGCCCTTGATAGATTGGATTGCGAGGGGCTGACTCTAAAACCCAGTAACATAGTGGTTAGAGCTTTTGATGGTTCGAAGAGGATGGTCCACGAGGAGGTGGACATCCCAATAAAGGTGGGAACTCAGGTCTTCAACTCAACCTTCTGTGTGATGGACTTCCGTCCTTCTTATTCCTGTCTGTTGGGACGCCCTTGGATCCACAATGCCGGTGTTGTCACCTCCACTTTGCATCAAATGCTCAAATACCCGGTCCAAGGGAAGATCACAAATGTCCATGGGGAGGAGGAGTATATGGTTAGTCATCTGAATTCCTTCCGCTATGTGGAGTTGGATGGCGAATTCATTGAGACCCCTTTCCAACTTTTTGAAGAAGTCTCTCCAGAAGTAGCGGCAACCAAGGCGGTATCCTCGATTCCTAAGATCACAAGACCTCCACCTCGGATGTTATCTCTAAAGGATGCAAAGGAAGTAGTGGAAGAAGGGGGATGCACCATCTGGGGGCAACTTCCGGACATTCCGTACAAATCAGACAAGTTGGGCTTGAGGTTTACTTCAACTGGTCAGAAGGTTGTGCGCCGTGCCCGTGCTGGGGGGCCACCTGTGAAGATTATCAATCAAGGTGTCAATGCAGTAGAGGATAATGAAGAGGATGGCAGCTTGGAAGATTGGATATTTCCTACTGTCAGCGGAGGACTGCGCAACTGGGAAGCCAGAGACTTTGTTCCGATAACTTTCATATCTCAGTAATTTATCTTTTACATTTCTGTTGGACTGTAATATTCACGAACAATTCGCACTTTAAAAACCTTGTGTCTTACCCGAGACACAATGGTCCATTTGTAAGGGTTTTTATTTCATTTACATATGACATTCAATGAATCATGGATGCTTTTTCACATATAAACCTTTTATGCTCATTGTCTTTCTTTTACATTTTATTATTTTAAAGATGGCTATACCCTTACATACACCCACACTCACAAATGCAGGTATCCTTCCATTCCGGATCCCATGGGTAACAATAGTGCTATAGCCTTCAGTGACTCTGAAGATCTGATCTACCAAGCCGAATACGAAGGTGAGGAAGATTGTGAGGTGCCAGGGGAATTGGCCAGATTATTACAACAAGAGGAAAGAGCAATTCAGCCTCATGAGGAGTTGTTGGATACAATCAATTTGGGTACTGAGGAAGATAGAAAGGAAATCAGAGTGGGCACCAATCTAGAGCCGAGTGTCAAGGAGCGCCTAATTCAGCTATTGCATGATTATGTTGAGATCTTTGCCTGGTCATACAAAGACATGTCGGGACTCGATACAGACATCGTGGTACATCGTCTAGCCACAAGAGAAGACTGTCCACCAGTGAAGCAAAAGGTCCGCCGCATGAGACCTGCCATGTCAGAAAAGATCAAAGCAGAAGTTATGAAACAGTTCAATGCTGGATTTCTGGCTGTTACTTCTTATCCTCAATGGGTGGGCAACATTGTTTCCGTGCCTAAAAAGGATGGCAAAGTGAGAATGTGCATGGATTATAGAGATTTAAACAGGGCCAGCCCTAAAGATGATTTTCCACTTCCACACATCGACATCCTGGTCGACAATACAACCCAGCATAAAGTATTTTCTTTCGTGGATGGATTCTCAGGCTATAACCAGATCAAAATGGCACCTGAGGACATGGAGAAAACTACATTTGTCACACAGTGGGGTACGTTCTACTACAAAGTGATGCCATTCGGACTGAAGAATGCCGGGGCAACCTATCAACGCGCCATGGTAGTGTTGTTTCATGATATGATACATCATGAGATAGAGGTCTACGTAGATGACATGATAGCCCGACCATAAACTGAAGAACAACACCTTGATCACTTACAAAAGTTGTTTGTTAGATTAAAGGAGTACAAGTTGAGATTGAATCCGAACAAGTGCACATTCGGAGTCCGGTCCGGTAAACTCTTAGGGTTCATTGTCAGCAACAAAGGCATCGAGGTTGATCCTGCCAAGGTTAAAGCGATACAAGAAATGCCTGCTACTCGCACTGAGAAGGAAGTTCGAGGTTTTTTGGGACGCCTAAACTATATTTCCAGATTCATTTCTCACCTAACGTCTACTTGTGAACCAATCTTCAAGCTGTTAAAGAAAGATCAAGTAGTCAGATGGAATGATGAATGTCAGATTACTTTCGATAAAATCAAGGAGTATTTACTAAAACCTCTTGTCTTGATGCCACCAATCGAGGGAAGACCGCTAATCATGTATCTGACCGTCTTAGAGAATTCAATGGGGTGCGTATTGGGGCAGCATAACGAGTCTGGCCGAAAAGAGCACGCTATTTATTACCTAAGCAAAAAGTTTACCGACTGTGAAACCAGATATTCACTGCTCGAGAAAACTTGCTGCGCTTTGGTATGGGCTGCTCGTCGGCTAAGATAGTATATGTTGACTCATACCATTTTGCTGATATCTAAGATGGATCAGATAAAGTACATCTTTGAAAAGCCTGCTCTGTCTGGGAGGATAGCTAGATGGCAGATGATCCTAACAGAACACGACATACAGTACACTACCCAAAAAGCTATAAAGGGCAGTGTGCTAGCTGATCTTTTGGCTCATCAAGCTATAGAAGATTACCAGTCCATGAAGTTTGACTTCCCTGATGAAGATATCATGACAGTAGACAACTGCGAAGAGATTAGACCATATGACGGACCTGGACAAGGATCCCGATGGACCCTGTACTTTGATGGGGCATCCAATGCACCTGGTAACGGTATCGGCGATGTGCTCATATCTCTAGAAGGTTGCCACACTCCTTTCACTTCCAGACTTTGCTTCAATTGTACGAACAACATGGCAGAATACGAAGCATGCATCTTTGGTCTCAAGGCTGCCATAAACTTGGGAATCAAATCTTTAGATGTGTTTGGGGATTCAGCTTTGGTCATCAGCCAGATCAAAGGAGAGTGGGACACTAAGCACCCAAACCTTATCCCTTACAAAGAATATATTTTGACATTGTTACCACATTTCGAGCAGATTACCTTCGAGCACTTCTCGCGAGAAGAAAATCAGCTAGTAGATGCTCTGGATACAATGTCATCTATGTGTAAACTTAATTGGGATAACGAGGCTCCCAGATCACCATTGAACGGATGGATGAACCAACACACTGTCATGAGATTAATACCGAAGAAGTAGTGGACCAGCCGTGGTTTCATGAAGTCAAAAAGCATCTCGAGGCTCAAGAATATCCATAAGGAGCTTCAGTCAATGACAAAAAGTTCTTAAGGAGATTCTCTGCTAAGTTCTTCCTAAGTAATGGCATCCTGTACAAACGTAATCATGATTCTATTCTGCTCCGTTGTGTGGACAAGATTGAAGCTCAATAGATCATGGCTGAATTGCATGAAGGTACCTTTGGCACTCACTCTAGCCAGTATACGATGGCTAAGAAGATTCTACGGGCAGGCTATTACTGGTCTACCATGGAAGCAGACTGCTATCAACACTCCCGGACCTGTCATAAGTGTCAAATCTATGCAAACAAGGTGCACATGCCTCTGGTTCCTCTAAATGTCTTAACAGCTCCTTGGCCCTTCGCTATGTGGGGAATCGACATGATTGGGGAGATCAAGCCTACAACCTCCAATGGACACTGCTTCATTCTTGTGGCCATTGACTATTTCACCAAGTGGGTCGAAGCAGCTTCCTTCGCATCCGTTACTAAGAATGTTGTTGCCCGCTTCATCAAGCAGAATCTTATTTGCCGGTACGGTATCCCCGAAAGGATCATCACTGATAATGGTACAAACCTTAACAATACTATGATCACCGCCTTGTGCGAGCAGTTCAAGATTCAACATCACAATTCATCCCCCTATCGGCCAAAGATGAATGGTGCAGTCGAAGCTGCTAACAAAAACATTAAAAAGATCATACAGAAGATGACAGTCACCTACAAGGACTGGAATGAGATGCTACCGTTTGCTCTCGACGGGTACCGTACCACGGCTCGCACGTCAACTGGGGTAACACCCTATTCTTTGGTTTATGGCATGGAGGCTGTCTTGCCTATTGAGGTTCAGATCCCCTATTTGAGAATCATGAAATATGCAGGTTTGAGTGAAGACGATTGGATCCAGACCTGACTTGATCAACTGAACTTGATTGATGAAAAGAGGCTTACTGCTATTTTCCATGGTCAGACGTATCAAAAGCGGATGATCAAGGCTTTCAACGAGAAAGTCAGACTCCAGACATATTAAGTTGGAGATCTAGTGATCAAGCGCATCATCTTGCCACAAAGTGATCCCAGGGGCAAATGGACTCCTACCTATGAAGGACCATTTGTAATCAAGAACATCTTTTCTGGTGGCGCAATGATCTTAATCACCATGGACGGCGACGACCTGCCACACCCTGCGAATGCAGACATAGTCAAAAGATACTACGCATAAGAGACTCGCTAGGTTGACACACCTAGGCAAAACAAGGGCATCCCGATGAACCAAAAAGGTACGGGCAAAAATTAGGGATAAAATAAAAAAAATCTATACACTCGACAAGTTGAAAACCCAAAAGGGCGACTTGGGCAAAAAAGGGTTTCCCGGTGGACTGAAAACCCGAAAGGGCAGTCCAGGCAAAAGTTAGGGAATTAAAGCGTATGACTATGTCTCGTCGGATCACTTTAAGGACAATCTCTTCACTGACAAACCTGGGTTTCTGATCAATCCAATCATCTTCGGACGAAGCAACGAATGGACAAGATATTCGGAGATACGAAGGCTATAGCAGAATGGGAACCCCATGGGATTATCACATATAGCTATCTTTCTTTGTATAAATTTTTCTTACTTTTATGACACCATCCTCTTACTAGGATTTCTGTCTCCTTTGTACAAAATACTTACTCAAAGTAAATACAAAGATATCTCTTTCAAAGTACAGAAAACTATTTGCCTTTTTTCTTTACACTTGTGTTTTTATTTGCAAAAACGTCCAATGATTCATTAATGAACATATGCATTTGAACATAATTACTGTTTACAAATAGAAAAAATGGAAAAGAACAATTACTGACAGGTTGAAAAGATTAGGAAAACGTCTTTAGGCTATTCCATGAGTAATCCCTACAGTACATCATTAAGATCCCCAGTGGAGCCAAAACAGTTAATCCCCAGCGGAGCTAAAACTTCCAACTATCAATCCCCAGCGGAAACCATTCAGTTGCTCCAAATTCCCCAGCAAGTTGTCTTGAAGTCTGAAAATCAACCAGATAACAGTTAACTTTTGTTTCTCCCCAACCTAGGATAATTCCCCAGTAGAGTGGCAGACGACCGAAACTCCTAAACTTTTTCCAAACATGAATAAGTTTTCTTCCCCACAGAGTTTTCTTTATTCCCCAGCAGAACAAGGATTCCCTTTGTGTAATCCCCAGTATAAGTCATCAAAATTCTCTGGATTCCCCAAGCAGATTACTCGAGCAATATATGGCATGGCTCGCAATAGAATTTTTGTCAATACTCCAACTTCAAAACATGAAGAATTCACATATCCTCAGCAATCAAGGATTTATTGTCCCCAGCAGTAGTCAAGGATTTATTTTCCTCAATAATACAGCGAATCAACTTACATGCGCATGCATTACATCCATATATCATAAACATTGATAAAACACATATATTGCATCATACATTTCATGCAACACAACTTTGTGTTCCAGCTAACATTTTACCCTTTTCAGGATAAGATTAACAACTACCGTTTAACAATATGCAATCATGATACAGTTTAGATACGCTCCATACACGGAAGCTATTCTATACTCATTCAGATCCAACTTCAAGATACAGTTTAGATACGCTCCAGACACGAAAGCTATTTGTGATCGGTGGAAATAGAACTGACTGTTTTGGAATGCTGGTTCGCGAAATGTCGCGGTAAGCAAGAGTCGCCACCGTCTTTTATTTTCTCCAACAAGGAAAGGACAAAAGCACAGCAAAATTCCTTTTCGAGATGTTTCTCGGTTCGGGAGGTAGATTATAGAAAGGGAAGGTGTTAGCACCCTTTCTATCAGTGGTTATCCACGGGCTCTTAGGTACTTGCTCACTATGTTTTCAAAAATTGTTTGCTTTTCTTGTGTTTGTGGGTTTTGAAAAAGTTTGTTTTGAAAACTTCTAGGTAACTCTTGTATCAGTCCTCAAGAGTGTATGAAGTATTTGTTTGAAAACGTTTGTTTGAAAGTGTAGGTGCAAAAAGTTGTTTTTGTTTTGAAAGAGCAAGTACCCAGGATAAATCTACCTACTCAAAATAAATTAAGCTGTGTAAATGTCCTTTAGACAGTACTATCCCACTATTGAGAAGTAGGTAGCACCGTCGTTGGAGTTATTCGGGTCAATTCGATTATAGGGACATATGTGGTCACCAAAGCAATAGTAGGACGCCTTAGCGGTAACCCTAATGTCCTAGATCCTTTTTATCTGAGGCAACTGTTTCGAGGCAACTGGATCTTTAGACAGGAGGGCAACCTCTAAAACACCCTATACTTAATGACCACGTCGAGGCAACCGAGTGAGGCGTACCCTAGGAGTGGCATGTGTGAGTGTGTCAGGATTCAATTTAAGATTATCTTTGCACATGTATTATGGTGAGCTACGAGTTGATTTTATTTTTCAGGCAAGTCTTTCATGCATAGTTAATAGTTAATAATTTGCGGAAAATAAATTGCGGAAAGTGAATCTACGCTATTACAAGGCGTCGGGTATTTACATCGCCAAAAACATAACCCTTGGAAAATAAATGCGAGAAAATAAAGAAAGCGATAAAAGTCCTAATTATCTATTACATTCTCGGAGCAGATACATAAATATGATCAAAATAGGAATCAAGAATAAACATGCGCGAGAAAAATTGAATCGGGAAAAGTCTTAGGGTTTTGACCCTTTTTTTTTTTGAGAAAAGAATGAAAGTTTGGTCCTTTTTGCAATTATTAAACATAAAACTAATTAATTGAATAATTAAAGAAAGAGTATTTTTTAGTTTTTTTAGGTCTTAATAAAAATAAAATAAACAAGGATTAAAATTGTCAAAAGAAAAACCCTAATTCTAGTTTATTTTTATTTATTGCAAAAAATAATTAAATTTAACCTAATAAAAAAAGACTAAATTGATTAATTTACATTTATTTACAAAATAAAAGGGTGAAATTAATAATAATAGTAATAAATAAAATATTTACATTTTTTAATGGTCTGAATTTATTATGAAAATAATAGTTAAGTTAATTAAATAATAATAATATTAATAATAAAAATAATTAGTAAAAGAAAATAAAAAGAAAAACAATTAACCAGGGGGGTGTTGGCCCAAAGAGAAGGCTTGTTCTGGAAATTGGTGGCCCACTAACATCAAGCCTGGTTGACTTTCTGGAATTGTCCACGCTGGCTTTGACTGGGAACATGGTGTTCTTCATCTCCTGGCCATTGGATTGATACATAAGGCCACTTGGCGCGTTGTTGGTTGGAGTGCATGGTAGAACACGTTAGAAAGCCTGCATGCAATCATGTTGAACAAAATAATATAGGAATTTTGGTGGACCTGGGAATCGAACCCAGGTCCCAACGCCTGCTGAACACCTGGCCAACCACTCCACCAATTTGCACGCTTTGATATTAGGATAAGCAATAAATATAATATATCAAGAATAATAATTATGCTGGACCCAACAAAAATACGCGCGCCATTTGAATTGTCCAATCATGAACCAACACGCAGTCATCTTCCTCGTTTCCCTAAAAAAAGAATGTTAGATAGCGGGGGTTTTTAACCCCCACAACCCGCATGGACGAAAAATAGCGACTAGGCCTGTGAGCAAGATAAATATTTTGCGAGGGTGAATTTTGATTTGTCTTGATGCAACGATTTCAACCATATGCGTTAGGGGTTCTAATTTTGCATGAGTAATAAAGCCCCAATTTGGATGCTTGGAAACCCTAAGATTCGTTCATGGTGATTTGTGATTCAGGGCGTTTCAATGCAATTAAACCACACCATTAGCTTCGTATGAGTCCTATTAACGCAAAACAATCACAATAGCATGTTAAATATGCATGAATCAAAGTATACGATTTTGGAAAAATGCTTCAAACCGTGAAACTGTTTGCAACGATTTCTTGAGCTATGAAGCTTGGTTTTGATTGCAAATCGTTCCTCACACTCCCAACAATGTATTTGAATCACTATAATGCTTTGAATTGTGCTAGAACATGGAATTCAGTTTTCACTTTTTCTTGGATTTTTTCAATGTTGTTATGGCTTTGTATGCAACAATTTCACGTCCAATGCATTAGGGTTGAGTTGTGTACATATAGGAGACTGAGTTTATGTTAAATCCTTGAGCAAAGATCCATGGAATTATGGTTTCAATATTTGATTTGCAATCATATCTTTTTGCATCTTTTTGATTGAGAAAACTTGCCAAACTTGGAGATTTTTGTCCCCTTGATGTGCACACGAATTTGCCAGCTTGTCTTGAACTTGTTTGCTTCACAAAAGATTGAAAAAAACATATCTTTGAATTTCCTACATTTTAAATTAATTAAATGAATTAAAATCAATTAAAAATCCAATTAATTAATAAAAAATAAGAAAATAATTCAGTTTAATCTCAATGGGTCGTGCATAGGCCATGGATAAAGTTTCAAGAAGAAATTTGAGGCCCATTAGCAAAAATAAGGTATTTTGAGCAAAGTTGACTTTTGCAAATTCATAAAAATTTCCTAACTTCTCCAATGCATATCTTGCTCAATTTTGATCATATGAATATGTTCTTGGACATTTTGGAAAGGTCTTGAAGTACTCTAACCAATGCCTTTGGTCCCATGTCATTTGGATTTACCAATCTCAAGTTATGGTCTTTGACTTAAAGTTCCTTTTTGTTGACTTTTGAAATTGACCTATAATGTAGAAATTGATAACTTTTTGTGAGAGCATTTCTTGGACTTGAAGTGTGAATATGAGTTATAGGAAATGTCATCCCCTTCAAAATGAGCATTGGATGGGATTTTTCTGATGAACCATGAAAAAGTTATGCCTTGGTCAAGTTACAGTTGACTTTTCTGCTGTCCAAAAATAGTAACTTTTGGCATCTTGATGATTTTTGAGCCATGCTTGTGGAATCATGATCAAGACTTGATCAAATGATGATTGTGGACTAAAAATAAGATGTTGACCAATTTTTTTAACTTTTGACTGTAAAATGACTATTTTGCCCCTGCAGTTGACTGTAGTTCAAATAGGGCTTTTGACTGTGCAATTTGACATTGTGAGTCTTGAGACTTGACACGTAGATGTTTGAGGATGTATGTAGGCCTATGAGACTTGATTGAGCCCTTGAAAACCTCCAATTCCTTGAAAGAAACAAAACCCTAGTTTTGACTGGCTTAGGAGGCATTTGGAATGTGCAATCCTTTGAGCAATCTTGAACCATTTGAAGATGATTCCTGTCAAACCTTGAAGAATATGGGAGGGCAAATTTTGGGGTACAACACTATTCTATACTCATTCAGATCCAACTTCAAGATACAATTTAGATACGCTCCAAACACGGAAGCCATTCTATTACTTATTCAGACCCCAACTTCAAGATGCAGTCCAGATACGCTCCAGACACGGTTGCCATTCTGTCACTTATTCAGATTTCAACTATCAGATACAGTTCAGATATGCTCCAGATACGGATGCCATTCTGATACTTATTCAAATTCAGATTTCACACTCTTGATACAGTACGGATACGCTCCAGACATGGATGCTATTCTATTTCTCATTCAGATTTCAAGTCTCCAAATACAGCTCAGATACGTTCCAGACGCGGACACCATTCTGATACTTATTCTTCTGACTTACAACTTACAATTCAACAAACATTCTTGGATGGAATCTACAAGCCCATCTCCAACAAGATTCTATCACCTATCCAAATGGCATCTTTAAGCCCATTCCCTCAATTACACATTGTCGAGTGCAAATTTATGGGCACTCTAGTGTCCAATCATCTTTTACCTTCGAGTCACGAACGGCAAAACTCGCCAATCTAACTCTTCAGGTTCAAGAAAATTGAACAGGGGCAGCTGTTGTACCCCAAAATTTTCCCTCTCATTTTATCAAGGTTTTTCTCACAAGACTTCTTGGACTCAAGACAAGATTAGGGTTTGGTCAGCTCAAGACATCTCATCTTGCACTGATCACCCAAAATTAGGGTTTGAGTTTGCACAAGGATTTTAGGACCACCAATGCTTCATGTGACTTTCATACATCATCTTGGACTCCTAATATTGCTCATATTAAGTTTCAAACCTTGAACCACATTTTTGATCAGTCAATTGAACAGTTGACCTAAAAATCAGCTGTATCAGGGAAAAAGTCAACCATAGCCAATTTACAGTCAAACTTCATAATTTTTTATCCACATCATCATTTTAGGCTCATATGTACCATTTGATCAAGTTTGGATCACAACTCCTCAAGAAATTTGATCAAATCATCAAAAGGTCAAAATGGTCAAAATTAGGGTTTTAACTGAGAAAGGGAAATTTCTGATTTTTAACCTAGCCAATGACCAATTGAGTTCAAACATGATTTCAAGGGTTCAATGGCATCATATTGACCTAATTACATGGTTCAAAAGATCTCAAGTTCATTGGATTGACAGATGAATTTTCCAGTCAACTGATCAAAAGTCAACTATATACTGAAAAGTCAAGCTTTGACTTTTTGGTCAAAACCAAGTGCCAAGGGTCATAATTCATCAAGATATGTCAAAATATGAAACTTGTTCACCAAGAAAATCAATTTTGAAAATTAGGGTTTTAATTTGAAAATTTTCATAACTTAGAATTTTTCTAAGTATAAAAATTTTCTTATTTTTCCCCAACTTTTCACCACTTTTTCACCATGATGCATTTTGATTCAAAGAAAACTTCCAACATGAAAGTTGTAGTCCTCCATAAAATCTACAACATTTATACAAAAACTTTTCCCAAAAGATGCTTTTATCTCAAGTTATGAATTTGTGAACATAGGTCCATGAACTAAATAACTTAGTGGAATTTTGCCCTAATTTAGGCAGTTTTTGGACCCAACTTCATGAACATTTTTCACCTAGTTCCAAGATGTATATAAAATTGAATTTCAAATATGGATTATAGAGCACACTTCAAGCTTTCCAAAATGTCCAAGAACTCTCCAAGATAATTTTTGAGTAGGGAGAATCGAAGAGAGGAAGTTGGCATTTTCTCACTTTTTGTTCAAGCCATTTTCACATAGCATCAAGTTGCAAATACAATCCATGATGTTTGTATCTTGCTTTACAGGTCCTAAGCTCACTTTACACTCTATAATTAAATGCAAACTTAGTTGACAAAGGCATTATCTTTGCTTTTGAAGCTTTGTACAAGAGATAATTCCATTTTAGGCATAAAGTTCACATTGCCATTTTCATAAAGATGAGCTTTTGTAACTTTATCAATATTGAGCCTTGGACCTATCCCTTTGGTACAAACAACTTACACAACTCTCAGACAATTGGTACAAGCTCTTTGCAGCCCTCAAGCAAGCAAGGACAGGCATGTGAGTATGGTCTTGTCACTTTACTTCAAAAGCAAGAAAGTTGGTAAAAAGGTCAAGAGCTTGTACAGCTAGTGAGGGATGACTTTGTATCCTTTCTATACAAGTATACAAACTTGTCACAATGCAAAACACGATTGGCTTGCACCTAAAAATCTCTCAAACTAAAAAACTCCAAAATTCTGCCAAAACTCACAGATTCTGCAAAACCATAGCCAACACTTATTTGGCTCGTGCGTTTTGTGATTAAACACTTCAAGCATCTCATACACATCATACCAAAGCTATCCAAGCCATCACCCTGGTTCTATAACCCTTGTTTCAGCCTTTTCCATTTTCAACCTTGAAGCTTGCAGCTTGACTTGTGCAGAAAGTTCCAGCCATTCTCAAGGCAAGATAAGCATTGGATTAGCTTCAGGGAAGTTCAAGGAAGCTCAAACAATCCTCAGGCCTCCATTAAAGTCCCTGCATTGCTCTACTCGAATCCAACTGAAGGAGGTATATTTCTGAAACTCTATCTCTCTGAATAGGCATCTTCAAGCCACGATTTGTGAAGGAAAAATATAGTCTATGTCATAATGAAACTGTACATATCCATACTTTCCATTTATATTAACCGTGCTGAGAGAATTTGAAGCTTGAAGTTCATGAAATTTTTAGGTCACGAATTGGGGATTCCAAAATTCTCCTTGATCTTTTAGAGTTAGGTCACATAATTTATATGGTTGGAATCGTGAGCTCAAATGCCACATGTTTCATGTTATGAGTTTTTGTTTTTGTGCAAGCATATGAAAGTTACAGGTTTGAGCAAAAAACGCGTGCAAGGAAGACTGACTGGAGGACAGGGATGAAGCCTTGGGATTTTTGGTGCCTTGGGCCTTTTTGTTTTCACTATTTGCACCTCCTGACTTGATATTTTTACCCCCTGGCTTATTTGTTATATTTTTCATATTTGTTTTCCATATTTTCATATTTATAGCTTTTATTTATTTTTTCTGAATATTGAAAATCCTAAAAATAATTTCTTTATTTTTTACAATTTTTTTTACATAGAAATTAATTTATTTGATTAAAATAGAACTTATTTTCTTAAATAGTTTGTAAATAATAAAAAAAATACTACATATTTTTATTATATTATTTATACACATAAAATATTTATTTTCTACACATATTTAATTTTTAATATTTAAACATAATATTATTTATTATTTTCTTATATAAAAAATGTGCAAAATAGTAATAGGAAACATTATTTTCTTTTAATTAAAAATTAGGGTTTCACCCCCTTTCCAAAAAAATAATATTATTTATTTTTTTCCTTATTTTTTTTAGGGTTTAATTTAAATCATTTTAAGATACAAAAAACAAATACCAAAACATTTTTTTAACATACACATTGCATTGCATTTTAAATATTTGTATATTTGTTTAATTCGCGCAATATTCGATTTGGTTGTAATAATATATTTAGGTTTATATTTGTGCAAAATCCCCATTCAAAACTTGTATCCCCCCTCCCATAATAATTGTTGTAATAGCTTAGTTTATTTTACGCAATTTATTGCTTTATATACTATGCTTAGTAAATTATGGTTTGCATGACAAGAACAAAAACAAAGCAAAATAGAAAACCCTAAATGCAAGACAAAAGCATGAAAATAACACACTTTGCACACAAGCACCCTTAGGGTTTCTCCCACTTGGTTGCCTAAAATAAAATGGCCATGTTACGCATGCGAAGTATCTTGGCAAAACAAAACAAATATAAGATCATAATTATGATACAGTGGGAGAACTGACTTGATGTTTTGCGTTTGTGTTTGCAAATGTTTCGGTTTATCAAGAGTCACCATCGACTTTTTATTTTATCCTAAGGAAAGGTCAAAAAGCACAGGAAAGACCTTTGAGATGTTTTCTTGGGTTCGGGGAGTAGATTATGCAAAGGGAAGGTATTAGCATCCTTTCTACCCATGGTTATCCATGGGCTCTTAGTTACTTGTTTAGATCACTTGCTTTACTTTTCAATTGTTTGAAATGGTGCTTTGTGTGTGGTTTTGAAAGATGTTTTGAAAAGAGGCCATCATTGTGGCAACCTTTGTAATGATTCTTGTTTGAATGTATACAAAGGTGTTTTTGTCTTTTGAAAAGTTTTCAATGTTTGAAAGTAGGATTTTGAAATTGTGTTGTGAAGTATGTTTGAAAATAGCAAGGATGTTTTGCAAGATTTTGATCAAGTAACTAAGAGTTATCTACCCTATTTTACTCAAAGATCTTTCTTATGTTTTTAACCCTTTTAACAATGTTGTTTCACCATTGTGTTTGATGAACAACCTTGTGTTAGGATGTTAAACGGGACAGGCGTGGGTCATCGTATAGACCATGATAGCAATTGTGTCAAGTATTTTTGGCAAATTTCTTGAGGGACTTGATCATTTTGCTTAGGCAACCAAGATAGCATCATCGAGGGACTATGATCTTTTGTTTTATTTTTGTTTTGCCAAAGTACTTAACATGCATACCATGGCCCATTTTTGAAGGCAACAAGTGGATTGTAACCCTAGGGGTGTAAGTGTGCATTGTGTTTGTTTTTCATGCATTTTTGTCTTTGATTAGGTCAAACTATTTGTTAATTTTATTTTGGCATACAAACCCTAATTCTCTAAGCATGGCATAATTGAAAGCATTTAAGTGCGTAAAAATAAATCTAAGCTATTACAACTTGATATAGGGAGGGGGGTACAATTTTGAATAGGGGGTATTTGACAAGAAATATAAAACCCTAATTACTATTACATCCAAATTGAATATCAAATGCAATCAAAATTTAAATGTACAATATTTAAACAAAGTGAACAAATATTTAAATAAAAATAAAAATGTATTATGCAAAAAGGTTTTTTATTTGTTCATGTATGCAAAAGTACTTTTTAATGTACAAGGTATAAAGAAATAAATAAAGATTTTATTTTATTTGTTTTTAGGGCAAAAAACCCTAAATTCTTAAGAAAATAAATATAATGTATTATTTATGTACAAAAATATATTAATATGTATAAAAATGAAATATGTCCAAAAAAGGTATTTTTTAATAAAGAAAATAAAAATGTATTATTTTTTGTGTTTTTTATTCTATGCTTTTAATAAAATAAAGTATATATGTATATATATATATATATTAAATATATTAAGTGTGTAAAAAATAAAATAAACTATTTACAAAAATACAATATATTCAAGAAAATATTTTTGGTGTGGATAAAAAATATGAAATGAAAATAAAAGTATATTTTTGAGAGATGCCATCCTAGATACATGCTTGGGAATGATAGGCACCTCAACCATTGTCTTCGCAACTGCGACCTCAGGAGAAACTTCCTCAAAATGTTGGAAAGGCGTTTCTATGAACTCGCCATCCAACTCCACATAGCGAAAGGAATTGAGATGACTTATCATGTACTTTTCCTCTCTATGCACCGTTATAATCTTACCCTTAACAGGATACTTCAGCATTTGGTGCAAAGAGGAGGTAACTGCCCCAGCATAATGGATCCACGGTCTTCCCAACAAACACGAATATGAAGGACGGATGTCCATCACATAAAAGGTGGAGTTGAAAACTTCTGTGCCTACTTTGATAGGAATGTCAACCTCTCCGTGAACCATTCTTTTGGACCCATCAAAGGCCCTAACAACTAAGTTACTGGGTTTGAGGGTCAATCCTTCGCAGTCCAAACGGTCCAACGCTTTCTTCGGCAGCACATTCAAAGAAGAACCGGTATCAACTAAGACATGGGCGGGGGTGGTTCCCCTGCATTCAACTGAGACATGTAACGCGTCGTTGTGTTTCCTTCCTTTGGGAGTCAAATCAGCATCAAAAAAACCTAGACCATTATCAGCAGTAAGGCTGGCCACGCACTCCTGAAACTGGTCAGCCGAAGTTTCTTGAGGCACGTGTGCTGCCTTTAAAAATTTGATTAAGGCCTTAGCATGGGCCTCAAAGCAGAGTAGAAGAGCCAACATGGATATCTTGGAGGGGGTCTTCCCTAGCTGTTCCACGACGTCGTAGTCACTCCTTCTGATTATCTTCAAGATTTCCTCCATTTCTTTATGGGTGGTTTCGGGGATAACCACAGCATGAGCCTTCATCCTGACAGGCGCTTCTAGTATCCCCTTATCCTTATCGGTGGTATCAACTGATGGTATAACTTCAGGAGTATCCAATTCTTAGATTATCGGGCCTTGCACAGATGGTTTAACAGGCACAAAAGCTTTCGAGGGTCCGAAGACTGCTCGATGGGGAGCAATCTCCGGAGAAAAAATCCATCCACTGCGAGTTATCTTGCTTGTTCCCACAATGTTCCCTATATCAGGGGTTTCCTCTTCAGAATTCTCTTGGACTGATTCAATCTGTTTGATGCCATGATAATAGATTTCTCCTCCGTAGTTCCATGGTATCATTTTGCTAGATTGATACGGGACAGGCCCCGACATGGTGATTTTTAATGGTACAAACTCAGGATCAAGTGTAATCTTGACATGCCTTTTGCAAGCCTTGGGAAGATTGTCGGAGATGGTTATTATTGCGATATCGTTGGTTGAAGTAGCAAAAGTAGCAGGAGTAACAGGAGTGAAGGTATCAACAAGGGTCTTTTGGAAGAGTATATCTTGAGTATCCATCAGGCGTTGGATGTCTGACTTCAACATTGGACAATCAACTCGTATGTTTAAACAAAAGTAACAGTCCTTTCCACAGCTTGGGAATATCCCGGCTCTTATCAAATTCTCTTTAATCACTAGTAACGGAGTCAAAAGGTCAGCAACATCGGTAACATGAAGGTCTTCCATAATGGCATAAACATTATGACCGTGCTTGGGCATTAAAGCAGATATCACGTTGGGCTTCTCAGGAGCATCAAACTCTACCTCCTTAGCGTCTATCAGGTCTTGGATTTTGTTCTTAAGCGCCCAACAATTATTGGTATCATGCCCTGCACTGTCAGAGTGGTAAGCACACTTGGCATTGGAGTGGTAGTATGGAGAGGAGGTATTAGGGTTCTTTGGCGCTTCCTTCAAACTGGTAAGATTCAGCTTTAACAAATGATGGAGTACTTGAGTTGGCGTCATGTTGATTCAGGTGAACTGCCATTGTGGCCTTTCTACCCGTTGTTGATTAGGTCTTGACTGATTGCCGCGAGGTTGATCATTTGAAGAGTTTTGAATCATCACAGCCCCTACATTTGGTCGGCGCCCCATTCCTCCTTGGCTTTTTTGAGAGTAAACAACAGAGGCTTCCTTCTTAGTTGGGAAGGCCTTCTTAGTAGCAGTGGACGCAGAGGTATATTTCTGAATCTTACCACTTTTAATACCGGCCTTGACCCTTTTGCCGGTCAAAATTAGTTCGGTAAATCCCACGGAGGAAATCCCAATTAAATGATTGAAGAAAGGGCCAGACAGGGTGTAACACCCCAGTTCTATTTATTTGGAATTATCTTAATAAGAGTTATTTTATTTGAAACCAATAAAATTATTTTATTTGGGTTAATATAAAATAAAAGGATTATTATTTATTTTATAAATAATTGTAGAAAAAAATAAGGATTGAAGGTTATTGGGCTTATGATGTTATTGGTAAAAGAGGGGGTGCAAGTGAAGTAAAATGTTATTTGGGACTTATATGTCACTTTTGCTCACTTTCACGTAAAACTGAGATTTTGGGATTTTGGAACTCAGAGAACGTGTAAAGAAGAGAAAGGATAAGAATGAGAAGATTGATCGAGGAAGTTGCAGGAGCTGCAGATTATCCAAGGTAAGGGGTTGGTCATTCTTTTACTATGAATAAGTTGTGATATATATTCTATATGAGTTAGGGATTTGTAGGGATGATGGATTCTTGATGCCATGGTTGTTGTGATGATGAAACATGAATGGAATTGATTGGTGTTTTGATGTGGTATTGATCCTATTGTATGCCTTAGATCATTGCTATATGGTAGGAATTCGATTTTGATGGTTTTAGGATGTTTGGGGATGATTAGGAATGAGTTGGGGTGATTTTGGGAAGCATAAAAACGTGAAATATGATGTTGCAGAGTCATCAACACGGGCCGTGTTGATGCACACGGGCACCCGTGTTGATCTTCTGTGTTGATGCTCGGGTAGGTTTTTCCCAAAAATCGTTTCGACCATAACTTTTGAACCGTAACTCCGATTTAGGCGCCGTTTGATGTGTTGGAAAGCTAGTGAAATTTTCTATATGATTATGAGGAATTAAGTAGCTTTAAGAGCTTATTTTAATAAGCGATTATTGGAGAAAGTGTTTATGTTTATAAGTGAATTTGATTGTTATGTATTTTAGTGAAGTGTTTGGAGATATTTGGGATTGGAGCTCTGAAGAACGACGAACAATCGCTCAAGAGTTCGAAGCTGCAATTTGATAAGGTAAGGGGGGCTACTACTCAATTTATATTTACTTATGGGTTTATATGCAATTGGTTGGGTAATCGTAGGATAATCCCATTTTCTCTGATATTCTTAGTGATTGATAACTTTAGGGTCGAATTTCGTTAGGAAGGATTAGGTTCCCTAAAGGTTATGAATAGATTAAGAAATTAATCCCTATTGTTGATTTAGATCGAAATTGTATGATCGTGAATTTACCTTAGGTGTTCTAGGGATAACCTTGATGTTGTTAGGATTTCCCTAAAGGACGGGTAATATGTAACTTAAGGTCAATTTTAATAAAACTTGTTGTTGATGAAAGGATTGTTGATAAAATAGGATGTTTTAAAAATGAAAATTATGGGTTTTGATTGATTTTGGAAAATGAGACCTTAAGTGAAATAATGCTGTCCTTAAGATTGGAAATTGACTAACGTAGAAGGGAATTGTGTTTCCAATTGATGTGTTACTTTGAGTTATGCATAATTGATGTTGTTATGTACCAAAATGTGCGTTTTGGCTGGTATTTTTCGTGTTTGGCTGCTGTTCTGAGCTGCTGCAGGTACAGGAATTTCTGGGCTCGCGCTCAACAACACGGGCCGTGTGGATTCACACGGGCACCCGTGTTGATTCACTGTATTGTCAAAAAAAATGTGTTTCCAGACACATTTCAACACGGGCCGTGTTGATTCACACGGGCACCCGTGTTGATCCCCTGTATTGATAAAATAATGCGTTTCTGGACACATTTCCACACGGGCAGTGTTGTTTCACACGGGCACCCGTGTTAAACCTCCTGTGTTGGTTTCTGAATTTTGTTTTCTGTGCATGCTGTTATGTACGGGATTGATCCTGTTTTGATGTGCAGTGTTTGATATGTTTTGAATATGCTGTTTACTGATTTCCTAGTGTTGATTGATGCTTGTATCGAATAACGTTTGAATGTTATGATACCAACACTACATAGATTTTATTGTCATGCTTTTAGATGATGTTATCAAGCATGAATTATGATATAACTTGATATGATTGATGTTTAATAGTATGCTGAGTGATTACATGCTATCCATATCCTGTTATGATTGATGTTGTTGATGTTGCATGATATGTTGATTGATGTTAATAGTATGTTGAGTGTTACATACTTTACATATCATGTTGCATTTGTTAATTCCCATTGTGTGGAATTAACATGGTGGCCAATATACGTGTCCGCGATTTAATGGAACATTGAGGTGGTAGCCGTGTCCGCGATATAATGGAACGGTGAGTTATCCGTGACCCGAGATTTAATGGGGCGGTAAAATGGTACCACATGCATGGGTGTGTTGCATTATATTGAATATAACATGAATGGATGATTTCCAATGTTGTATTTAATTGATTGTATGCATGTATTGCTGCTAAATTGTTAATGATGTTTGATGTTAATTATAAGTATGAAAAGTGATATATTATGAATATATGAATTGTAAAGGTTTTTCGTAAACTATGAAACATGCTAACTGTTTGGGTGATGCTTATGGTTTTCTGAATTGATTGTTATGAACGTATAATCAAATGTATAGTTGAGATGCTCACCCTTACTGTTGAATATTTCAGATTGAGGAGCTTCGTTCCGGTGCTTGGCGAAGGCTTGTTATTTCTAGTTTATTTCCGTTTAAGTATTGTCCGGGTCATGCTCTGATAGTTGTAACTCTGGGAACGTTTGTTTGTCGAGCTGCTTTAGTCAGACTCGTTTATTTCCTTATGTTTGGTATAATATGATGTTGATATTTTCCAGGTGTTAATCCCTGATGATTTTGAAAATATTATAACATTGGTTTTGTTAATTAAATTATTCCGCTGTGTAAACATGTATGAGTTGCTTCTATGTTATGCATGACAGGAACTTGTTTTTATTAAAAGAGAATTGTGACATCCTCGTTAATACATGTACTCTGAAATTATGATTTTAATTATTTGCGAAATTTTATTCGGGGTTTAGAGGGTGTTACAATAGTGGTATCAGAGCCTGGTTGGTCTGTCCGGCCAAGTTGTTATGTCAGTGTCATTACCCTTGGTACGCAATAAGTGTTTGAAAACACTGTTGGTACTTCTTTGTTTTGGATCACTTGATTGCAGGGATAAGATTGCGATAAGTGGGGGAGAAGTTGGTACTTCTCCATGGTGCTTCTGGATGCTAAGTAATGGCTCGACGTGAGGAAAATGGTAAGAGTATGAGCATGGTATAGACTGCATTGTTCATAGTCCTGAAGAGGATTCAGAGGTAAAAGCATTACTTAGGTGGAATTTATCTCATGGATTTGTGCATCAGTTGTATGCAGTGCTAATGAAGTCAGTAAAGATGGGTTTTTACATTCATTATGTCTTCGGTTGTCTATTGACAAATTGAGGGACTGATCGACCTTAATCTGTTGTTGATAGCAAATAGGAGCATAGTGGATGTGATAGACATGTCTTGCTAGTTTTGTTAGTATGTGTATGAACTTGGTAGAGCGAAGCCAATTGCTTTAAGATGGATATGAGAAGTTGATACGGATTCTGATATCTGAAAGAATACCAATTAAAGGTCTCGATGTATTGATCAAATTGAGATGGTTCGATAAGAGAACGATCAAGTGAAGTTGGAGAGTACTTCTCTAGAAAGTGAAGGTGTAGCGACATATAGTGTTGTATTAGTGGTTTATGAATTCCTAGTGACACTCTGAAGCTAGCAGTAGTTCTGTAAGTGTGAACTAAGGTCCAACAAGAGTAAACGATGATATATTGAGAATGTGGAGTACTTGTGGAATTATGAAGTCTACCTTCGTGTTAAACTGGATTGGTTGGTATTAGTTGGACTTGGTTGTTTTGTGAATATCGTGGGCTAAGAGTGTGATGGATATGCTTCCCTGTAGCGGGGATTCGAGAAGGAAGATTGGTTTTCCATGATTGGAAGTGAGAACTTGTATGGATTCTGACGATACAAGAGTTCTGTTAGGCAAGTAATTCATAAGAAATGAAGTCTAGACTTGAATGTTGTGGCGTATAAGAATATGTGTGACGTTATTGTAAACCTTCTGGTTTATTCAATTCAGGATAAGGACTGATGGAGTAATTACAAATCTCGTGTTGGGAATTGACAGAGATTAGACTTGGTGCTAAGCTAGCAAAGTGTGACTTCGGTTTAAAGAAGCGAGTTATGAGTATGATGTTCCAGATGGTGGTATGTGTGAATCCATCCCAGTAGATGAGATTCTATATGGAGAATTACCAGACCGATTATAGTGATTAGAAACTTGTTGAGCTTAGTTGAGCACTGCTGTGTTGTTGAAATGGGGTAAAGTGTTTATCTGAGGTAAGGTTCAGTGCGAAGAATTTTGGTAAGTTGTGGTAGTACTGATGGAGGATATTCTGATTTACTTCAAGGATGAAGATGAATAGTTGGAATATCTCGAGAATTGTTTTGAGAATTATTGAAAGAGAAGTGATTTCATATGTATCCTGGTTAAGTAAAGTTAATTCTCGTGGACATGTGATTTCTGTGATGGTATTGTGTTGATCCTAAGTAAGAAAGGGTCCAACGTATATTGGTACTCTAAGTGTGAATAAGGATTTCAAGAGGTGAAGAAGAGGTTAACTAGTGTGCCTATTTTGAGTTGCCAATCCGGCAGAACTTTGTTGTGTATTGTGATGCATCCTTGATGGGATTAGTGCAGAGTGTAATGCAGAATCGGGAAGAAGTGGCTGATGCTCCGAGACAACTGAAAGTGCATGAAAGAAACTATCCTACTCATGACTTAGAATTGGTGGCAGTTGTGTTCGTTTTGAAGTTGTGAAGACATTATCTGTATGGTTCGAGATTAGAGGTGTATAGTGATCATAAGAGTTTGAAATATCTTTTCGATCAGAAAGAGCTTAACATGAGGCAGAGAAGATGGTTAGAATTTCTCAAAGATTATGATTTTTGTTTGGTTTACCATCCTGGTAAGACAAATGTAGTTACAGATGCTTTGAGCAGGAAATCATTGCATGTGTCTATGATGATGGTTCGTGAATTGGATTTAATTGAGCAATTCAGAGAGTTAAACTTAGTATGTGAAAGTACTCTGAAGGGTGTCAGGTTGGGTATGTTGAAGCTGACTAGTGGTATACTAGAAGAGATCAGGATTGGGCAGAAATCTGATGTTAATCTAGTTGATAAATTGATATTGATCAATCAAGGTCAAGGAGGTGAATTCCGAATGGATAAAAACAGTATTTTTATGGATTTTGTATCTGGGTTGCCGAGGACTCCTAAGACTTGTGAAGCGATATGGGGTATTTTGGATAGACTAACGAAGTCTGCTCATTTTATACCGGTGCGAATGGATTACCCAATGGAGAGACTAGCACAGTTATACATTGAGAAGATAGTAAGTTTGCATGGAGTTACTTCTAGTATTGTGTCGGATAGAGATCCGAGGTTTACTTCAAAATTTTGGGAAGGATTGCAGAAGGCTTTGGGCACTAAGTTGAGGTTGAGTTCGGCTTATCATCCTCAGACTGATGGACAGACTGAGAGGACGATTCAATCATTAGAAGATTTATTGCGTGCTTGTGCATTAGAGAAGGGTGGATCTTGGGATAGTTATTTACCACTGATTGAATTTACTTATAACAACGGTTACCATTCGAGTATTGGTATGGCTCCGTTCAAAGCATGGTATGGTCGGAGATGTATAACGCCTTTGTGTTGGTATGAATCTGGAGAAAGTTCAGTAATTGGGCCAGAGATTGTTCAGCAAACTACTGAAAAGATCAAATTGATTCAAGAGAATATGAGAGCTTCTCAGAGTCGTCAGAAAAGTTATCATGACAAGAGGAGGAAGAAATTAGAATTCAGTGCTGGAGATCATGTGTTTATGAGAGTTACTCCGATGACGGGTATTGGTCGAGCATTGAAATCTAAGAAGTTGACTCCGCATTTTATTGGTCCGTTTCAGATTACGGAAAGAGTTGAAGGAGTTGCTTATCGTATTTCTTAACCGCCGAGTCTTGCAAATTTGCATGATGTTTTTCATGTTTCTCAGCTGAGGAGATATATTTCAGACCCATCTCATGTGATCCAAGTAGATGATGTTCAGGTGAGGGATAACTTGACGGTGGAAACATTGCCTATGAGGATAGAAGATCGGGAATTTAAACAACTTAGAGGTAAAGAGATAGCTTTGGTAAAGGCAGCTTGGGGAGGCCCAGCAGGTGGAAATGTTACATGGGAATTGGAGAGCCAGATGAAAGAGGCGTTTTCGGAACTTTTCGTCTAAGGTATGTTTTCGAGGACGAAAACTCTTTTAGTGGGGGAGAGTTGTAACACCCCAGTTCTATTTATTTGGAATTATCTTAATAAGAGTTATTTTATTTGAAACCAATAAAATTATTTTATTTGGGTTAATATAAAATAAAAGGATTATTATTTATTTTATAAATAATTGTAGAAAAAAAATAAGGATTGAAGGTTATTGGGCTTATGATGTTATTGGTAAAAGAGGGGGTGCAAGTGAAGTAAAATGTTATTTGGGACTTATATGTCACTTTTGCTCACTTTCACGTAAAACTGAGATTTTGGGATTTTGGAACTCAGAGAACGTGTAAAGAAGAGAAAGGAGAAGAATGAGAAGATTGATCGAGGAAGTTGCAGGAGCTGCAGATTATCCAAGGTAAGGGGTTGGTCATTCTTTTACTATGAATAAGTTGTGATATATATTCTATATGAGTTAGGGATTTGTAGGGATGATGGATTCTTGATGCCATGGTTGTTGTGATGATGAAACATGAATGGAATTGATTGGTGTTTTGATGTGGTATTGATCCTATTGTATGCCTTAGATCATTGCTATATGGTAGGAATTCGATTTTGATGGTTTTAGGATGTTTGGGGATGATTAGGAATGAGTTGGGGTGATTTTGGGAAGCATAAAAACGTGAAATATGATGTTGCAGAGTCATCAACACGGGCCGTGTTGATGCACACGGGCATCCGTGTTGATCTTCTGTGTTGATGCTCGGGTAGGTTTTTCCCAAAAATTGTTTCGGCCATAACTTTTGAACCGTAACTCCGATTTAGGCGCCGTTTGATGCGTTGGAAAGCTAGTGAAATTTTCTATATGATTATGAGGAATTAAGTAGCTTTAAGAGCTTATTTTAATAAGCGATTATTGGAGAAAGTGTTTATGTTTATAAGTGAATTTGATTGTTATGTATTTTAGTGAAGTGTTTGGAGATATTTGGGATTGGAGCTCTGAAGAACGACGAACAATCGCTCAAGAGTTCGAAGCTGCAATTTGATAAGGTAAGGGGGGGCTACTACTCAATTTATATTTGCTTATGGGTTTAGATGCAATTGGTTGGGTAATCGTAGGATAATCCCATTTTCTCTGATATTCTTAGTGATCGATAACTTTAGGGTCGAATTTCGTTAGGAAGGATTAGGTTCCCTAAAGGTTGTGAATCGATTAAGAAATTAATCCCTATTGTTGATTTAGATCGAAATTGTATGATCGTGAATTTACCTTAGGTGTTCTAGGGATAACCTTGATGTTGTTAGGATTTCCCTAAAGGACGGGTAATATGTAACTTAAGGTCAATTTTAATAAAACTTGTTGTTGATGAAAGGATTGTTGATAAAATAGGATGTTTTAAAAATGAAAATTCTGGGTTTTGATTGATTTTGGAAAATGAGACCTTAAGTGAAATAATGCTGTCTTTAAGATTGGAAATTGACTAACGTAGAAGGGAATTGTGTTTCCAATTGATGTGTTGCTTTGAGTTATGCATAATTGATGTTGTTATGTACCGAAATGTGCGTTTTGGCTGGTATTTTTCGTGTTTGGCTGCTGTTCTGAGCTGCTGCAGGTACAGGAATTTCTGGGCTCGCGCTCATCAACACGGGCCGTGTGGATTCACACGGGCACCCGTGTTGATTCACTGTATTGTCAAAAAAAATGTGTTTCCAGACACATTTCAACACGGGCCGTGTTGATTCATACGGGCACCCGTGTTGATCCCCTGTATTGATGAAATAATGCGTTTCTGGACACATTTCCACACGGGCAGTGTTGTTTCACACGGGCACCCGTGTTAAACCTCCTGTGTTGGTTTCTGAATTTTGTTTTCTGTGCATGTTGTTATGTACGGGATTGATCCTGTTTTGATGTGCAGTGTTTGATATGTTTTGAATATGCTGTTTACTGATTTCTTAGTGTTGATTGATGCTTGTATCGAATAACGTTTGAATGTTATGATACCAACACTACGTAGATTTTATTTTCATGCTTTTAGATGATGTTATCAAGCATGAATTATGATATAACTTGATATGATTGATGTTTAATAGTATGCTGAGTGATTACATGCTATCCATATCCTGTTATGATTGATGTTGTTGATGTTGCATGATATGTTGATTGATGTTAATAGTATGCTGAGTGTTACATACTTTACATATCATGTTGCATTTGTTAATTCCCATTGTATGGAATTAACATGGTGGCCAATATACGTGTCCGCGATTTAATGGAACATTGAGGTGGTAGCCGTGTCCGCGATATAATGGAACGGTGAGTTATCCGTGACCCGAGATTTAATGGGGCGGTAAAATGGTACCACATGCATGGGTGTGTTGCATTATATTGAATATAACATGAATGGATGATTTCCAATGTTGTATTTAATTGATTGTATGCATGTATTGCTGCTAAATTGTTAATGATGTTTGATGTTAATTATAAGTATGAAAAGTGATATATTATGAATATATGAATTGTAAAGGTTTTTCGTAAACTATGAAACATGCTAACTGTTTGGGTGATGCTTATGGTTTTCTGAATTGATTGTTATGAACGTATAATCAAATGTATAGTTGAGATGCTCACCCTTACTGTTGAATATTTCAGATTGAGGAGCTTCGTTCCGGTGCTTGGCGAAGGCTTGTTGTTTCTAGTTTATTTCCGTTTAAGTATTGTCCGGGTCATGCTCTGATAGTTGTAACTCCGGGAACGTTTGTTTGTCGAGCTGCTTTAGTCAGACTCGTTTATTTCCTTATGTTTGTTATAATATGATGTTGATATTTTCCAGGTGTTAATCCCTGATGATTTTGAAAATATTATAACATTGATTTTGTTAATTAAATTATTCCGCTGTGTAAACATGTATGAGTTGCTTCTATGTTATGCATGACAGGAACTTGTTTTTATTAAAAGAGAATTGTGACATCCTCGTTAATACATGTACTCTGAAATTATGATTTTAATTATTTGCGAAATTTTATTCGGGGTTTAGAGGGTGTTACAATAGTGGTATCAGAGCCTGGTTGGTCTGTCCGGCCAAGTTGTTATGTCAGTGTCATTACCCTTGGTACGCAATAAGTGTTTGAAAACACTGTTGGTACTTCTTTGTTTTGGATCACTTGATTGCAGGGATAAGATTACGATAAGTGGGGGAGAAGTTGGTACTTCTCCATGGTGCTTCTGGATGCTAAGTAATGGCTCGACGTGAGGAAAATGGTAAGAGTATGAGCATGGTATAGACTGCATTGTTCATAGTCCTGAAGAGGATTCAGAGGTAAGAGCATTACTTAGGTGGAATTTATCTCATGGATTTGTGCATCAGTTGTATGCAGTGCTAATGAAGTCAGTAAAGATGGGTTTTTACATTCATTATGTCTTCGGTTGTCTATTGACAAATTGAGGGACTGATCGACCTTAATCTGTTGTTGATAGCAAATAGGAGCATAGTGGATGTGATAGACATGTCTTGCTAGTTTTGTTAGTATGTGTATGAACTTGGTAGAGCGAAGCCAATTGCTTTAAGATGGATATGAGAAGTTGATACGGATTCTGATATCTGAAAGAATACCAATTAAAGGTCTCGATGTATTGATCAAATTGAGATGGTTCGATAAGAGAACGATCAAGTGAAGTTGGAGAGTACTTCTCTAGAAAGTGAAGGTGTAGCGACATATAGTGTTGTATTAGTGGTTTATGAATTCCTAGTGACACTCTGAAGCTAGCAGTAGTTCTGTAAGTGTGAACTAAGGTCCAACAAGAGTGAACTAAGGAGCTCAATATCACTAGATTGTTTTCTATGTTCATTGTTTTGGTTTAGACACTTAACTAGCGACCAAAATATTCCAAGCAAACAACCCTCAATGAGTGTAGTATCAAGTATCTACCAACTTCGGATTGCACCAAAGCCAGTCATCTCACTACCCCTAATAAAAGGCCAAGATGGTCAAGTAAGGTTCTAAGAGTTCATTAGTGCTTCATGACATCACTCAGCGCCCCCATATTCTCTTTGATTGACTCAAAGGCTACCGGTACTCACAAATATGTCGCACTAATATAGTTATTGCTTCAACCATGTCAGTATACCCCACACAGTTTCCACAACGTATTGCTATTTACCTATGAATGTTTTCCCAAATCCGGGTGGAGGATTTCAAACCCAAACAAGAGAACCAAATGTAAAGCAATCAAAGCAAACAATATAATCATGCAAAGGGTGATCTAAGCCCTAAGGTTACTCCACTTTTAAAGTTTTCCCCAACAGAGTCGCCAGTTCTGTGATACGGTGGGAGAACTGACTTGAGGTTTTGCGTTTGTGTTTGCAAATGTTTCGGTTTAGCAAGAGTCGCCACCGACTTTTTATTTTATCCTAAGGAAAGGTCAAAAAGCACAGGAAAGACCTTTGAGATGTTTTCTTGGGTTCGGGGAGTAAATTATAGAAAGGGAAGGTATTAGCGCCCTTTCTATCCATGGTTATCCATGGGCTCTTAGTTACTTGTTTAGATCACTTACTTTGCTTTTCAATTGTTTGAAATGGTGCTTTGTGTGTGGTTTTGAAAGATGTTTTGAAAAGAGGCCATCGTTGTGGCAACCTTTGTAATAATTCTTGTTTGAATGTATACAAAGGTGTTTTTGTCTTTTGAAAAGTTTTCAATGTTTGAAAGTAGGGTTTTGAAATTGTGTTGTGAAGTGTGTTTGAAAATAGCAAGGATGTTTTGCAAGCTTTTGATCAAGTAACTAAGAGTTATCTACCCTATTTTACTCAAAGATCTTTCTTATGTTTTTAACCCTTTTAACAGTGTTGTTTCACCATTGTGTTTGATGAACAACCTTGTGTTAGGATGTTAAACGGGACAGGCGCGGGTCATCGTATAGACCATGATAGCAATTGTGTCAAGTATTTTTGGCAAATTTCTTGAGGGACTTGATCATTTTGTTTAGGCAACCAAGATAGCGTCATCGAGGGACTATGATCTTTTGTTTTGTTTTTGTTTTGCCAAAGTACTTAACATGCATACCATGGCCCATTTTTGAAGGCAACAAGTGGATTGTAACCCTAGGAGTGTAAGTGTGCATTGTGTTTGTTTTTCATGCATTTTTGTCTTTGATTAGGTCAAACTATTTGTTAATTTGATTTTAGCATACAAACCCTAATTCTCTAAGCATGGCATAATTGAAAGCATTTAAGTACGTAAAAATAAATCTAAGCTATTACAACTTGATATAGGGAGGGGGGGTACAATTTTGAATAGGGGGTATTTGACAAGAAATATAAAACCCTAATTACTATTACATCCAAATTGAATATCAAATACAATTAAAATTTAAATGTACAATATTTAAACAAAGTGAACAAATATTTAAATAAAAATGAAAATGTATTATGCAAAAAGGTTTTTTATTTGTTCATGTATGCAAAAGTACTTTTTAATGTACAAGGTATAAATAAATAAATAAAGATTTTATTTTATTTGTTTTTAGGGCAAAAAACCCTAAATTCTTAAGAAAATAAATATAATGTATTATTTATGTACAAAAATATATTAATATGTATAAAAATGAAATATGTCCAAAAAAGGTATTTTTTAATAAAGAAAATAAAAATGTATTATTTTTTGTGTTTTTTATTCTATGAAATACAATATATTCAAGAAAATGTTTTTGGTGTGGATAAAAAATATGAAATGAAAATAAAAGTATTTTTTCATTATTTTCAAGTTTTAATAAATAATATAAAGTTTTTTTTAAAAATTTTAATGTTAGAAATAATTAAAATAAATACCAAATAAATGTAAAAATTTATGAAAATATTTTTTAGGCATTTTTTATACTTGGAAATAAAATAATAAAGTCAGAAATGAAATTAAAATGCAAAAATAATAAAAATACAAAGAAATGGGTCAGGGGGTGTGAAACTGAACATGGGGGGTGCCAAAAGTAGGAAGTAGCCAGGCCCAACCCAGCTACTTCATCTTCTTCCTCTGTTCAAACAAAAATACGCGCCTTCTGTGTCCAAACTGCCAACTCCTGGAAACGTGATCCTTTGACAAAACTCAAAACATGAAACTTGTAGAGCATCAAACAACGATTTCAACCATATAAAACATTAAATCTAACTCTCAAAGACCAGAGAGAATTTCTCTGGCCCTAATTTCTAACCTAGTTTTTTCAGAAAGTTCATGGATGAAGTTCTCCTAGCACGATTGATATAAATGAAAACTAAGCACATGTATGGTTTCAGGGCAATGAATACAACATCTTTCATTCACAAACCTAAGTCTAAATGTTCCTAAACAGAGAGATAGAAGTTCATGAAATACCTATTTCAATTGAGTTCGAGATGGACAATACAACAACTTTCAATGGGGCCTGAGGTTCTTTTGAGCTTGCTTGATGTTTGTTGAACCTTTCCCAATGCTTAGTTTGTTTTGAAGTGGCCTGAATCGTGCTACAGAAATCAACCTGCAAAGCTTCCGAACAAAAATGGTGATGTGTGTAAATGGAGTTACAACAACTTGTGAATGGTCTGGACAACTTAGGTATATTGTTTGGAATGTGTTTGAAGTGATTTTGGACAAAACGCGCGAGGGGATTTGATTGTGGCTTGTGATTTGCAGAACTGACCCTGTTTTACATGAAAATGTGGTTTTTGAGTATGAGGAGGTTTGAGAGGTCAAGGGCTCGTGCTTCTGGCTTACAAGGATATGAGAAACCTGTTTGAAAACTTGGCTTGAGTTGATTTTATCAGATATGTGAGTTATGAGCTTTTGGCCATTTGACTTGTTTTGAAAGCAAAGTTTGAAGTGAAATGAGATAGGCCTGTACCAGCTATATCCAAGCATGCATCAACTTCTTGTACCTTTGCCTAAGTTTGTGGAACTTGTTTGCTGCAAAGAAAGAAGTTCAAAGCTCAAGAAAAACAACTTTGCAAAGGTTATGCTTTATGAAAATGGAAGTGTGATCTTTATGCCCAAAATGGAATTATTCAATGTATAATGCTCCCTTGATCAGGACAATGCCTCTAACCAATGTATTTGCATTCAATTTTTGAGTGTTAAAGTGTTTAGAGACCTGTAATTATGTACTAAGCTAGTTTGGTCAGATTTGCAACTTGGTATGAACATGTATTGGCCATGGTTACAAAGTGAATTTTTGCCAACTTCAAGCATTCGATTCTCCCTAACCACAAAGGTGTTTAAGGAGTTCTTGGACAATTTGGAAATATTGCAACATGCACTATAATCCATCTTTTAAATGAAACTTAAGAATACAAGTGGAACTATGTGAAAAATGGCCAAGAAGATGGGTCAAAATCCTGCCTAAACTAGGGCAAAATTTCTCTAAGTTAAAAGTTTTAGGTACCCTTGTTCCAAAAATAATAACTTGAGATCCAAGCTTCTTTTGAGAAAACTTTGTGAATCAAAGTTGTATACTTTGTGATTTACTACAACTTTCATGTTGTAAGTTTTGTTTGAATCCACTTGCATCTTGGTTAAAATGTGGGACAAAGTTAGGAAAAATTAAGAAAATTTCATAACTTAGAAAATTTCTAAGTTATGAAAATTTTCAATTTCAAACCCTAATTTGTAATTTTGGGTTTCTTGATGAAAAAGTTTCATAATTTGACATGTCTTGATGAAAAATGACCCTTGGCACTTGATTTTGACCAAAAAGTCAAAGTTTGACTTTTCAGTATAAAGTTAAATTTTGATCAGTTGACTGAAAAATTCATCTGTCAATCCTATGCATTTGGCATGTTTTGAACTTGTTGAATGAGTCAAGACAATGTCATTGAGTCCTTGAGTCTATGGTTGAGCTTGATTTGCCATTGGTTAGGTCAAACAGTCAAAAATTGCCTTTGTGCAGTCAAAACCCTAGAAATGACCATTTTGCCCTTTTGGTGATATGATCAAATTTCTTGTGGAATTGTGATCCGAACTTGATCAAATGGTTCACATGAGTTCATAATGTTGATTTGGGTCAAAATTCATGAGGTTTGAATGTCAATTGGCCATAGTTGACTTTTTCCCCAATACAACTGATTTCTAGGTCAACTGTCCAATTGATTGGGCAAAAATTTGAATCAAGGCTTGAAACTTGGTATGGGCAAACTTATGATTCCAAGATGAAGTATGAAAGTCACTTTGGGCATTGTGGATCAAAACATACCTGTGCAAACTCAAACCCTAATTTAGGCCAACCGTGCAAGGAGGTGTCTTGAGCAGAGCAAACCCTAGCTTGATCTTGAGTTCCAAGAGTCTTGTGATGAGAAATGTTGATGAAATGAGAGGGAAAATTTTGGGGTGCAACAGTTGCCCCTGTTCAATCTTCTTGAACCTGAAGAGTTAGATTGGCAAGTTTGCCTTTCGCGACTCGAAGGTAAAAGAGGATTGGATACTAGAGTGCCCGTAAATTTGCACTCGTCAAAATATAGCTGAGGAAATGGGCTTAAAGATGCCATTTGGAGATGGTGGAATCTTGCTGGAGATGGGCTTAAAGATGCCATCCAAGAATGTTTGTTGAATTGCAATGTTGTAGGTCAGAAGAATGAGCATCAAAATGGTATCCGTGTCTGGAATGCATTTGAACTGTATCTGGAGACTGAGTCTGTATGAGCAAAAGAATGGCGTCCGCGTCTGGAGCGTATCTGAGCTGTAACTGCATTTGAACTTTGAATGAATATCAGAATGAGTGCCGTGTCTGGAGTATATCTGTATTGTATCTTAAGTTGAGATCTGTATGAGTAGCAGAATGACTTCCGTGTCTGGAGTGTATCTGAGATTGTAACTGGGATTTGAATAAGTGACAAAATGACTTCTGTGGCGACTGCACTGGGGAGAATCAAACTGCTGGTGTAAGGGCCAAAATGGCATCCGTGTTTGGAGTGTATCTGAACTTGAGGTTGATAGTTGAATCTGAATGAGAGATAAAATGGCCGCCGTGTCTGGAGCGTATCTAGTCTGTATCTGATTGCTGAAGTCTGAATGAGTAGTAGAATGACCGCCGTGTCTGGGGTGTATCTGTACTGTATTTTGACTTGAAATTTTGAATGAGTAATAGAATGACCGCCGTGTCTGGGGTGTATCCATACTGTATCTGACTAATTGTGAACGATAGCCTTTTAATCTTATCCTGAAAAGGGTAAAATGTTAGCTAAAACACAAAGTTATGTTGCATGATATGTATGATGCAATGAATTGTGTTTCATCAATGTTTATGATATATGAATGTAATGGTTATGCATGTAAGCTGAGTAGCTATCTTGCTGAGGAAAATAAATCCTTAATAACTGGAGATAATGAAATCTTTGACTGCTGTCGGGGAAAGTAAATCCTTGACCTATGTTGAGGATTCAAAACTCTTTGATTGTTGAAGATGAGAAATCCTTGCTGACTGCTTGGGGATTGAAAATCCTTGACGACTTGTGGGGATTCACAAGGGTTTTGACAACTTCTACGGGGAATGGGGATTCTTCATGACTTTCCTAAGAACTAAGGAAAATTCTGAAAATCTCTACTGGGAAGTTAGAGCCTAGAAGGCTTTTGCTTGGAGAAATGAGACCGAGAATCTTCGATCTGTTGGGAGATAACTCTGTGGGGAGAATGTTTACTCGGCCGGTGAAATCAGGAGCTTTGGTTGTACGCCAATCTACTGGGGAAGCCAAGAAATTAACTGTTATCTGCTCGATTCTCAGACTTTTAAGATAACCTGCTGGGGAAATAGGTTTAGAATATTCTGGCTCCGCTGGGGATAGGTATTTCAGGGTTTTCGGGCTCCGCTGGGGATCTTGAAATTTAACTCCGCTGGGGACACATACTTTGGGACTTCGGCTTTGTTGAGGATCTGACAATGTATTGCAGGGGATTTCTTCTGGAATGGCACAAAGATATCTTCCTCCACCTTCAACCTATCAGTAATTATCCTTTCTCAATTTCGTTTTATTTGTAAGCAGTGATTATATTCAAATGCATATGCCTTTTTAACAAAACTTTGGACGTTTTCAAATAAAACATGAGTGTAAAAAATAAAGAAAGGCAAGCAAATTTCTGCACTTTGAAGTATCTTTGTATTAAATTTTGTAAGTATCTTTGTACAAAGGAGACATACATCCTAGTAAGAGAAAGTTGTCGTAAAAATTGAAAAATTTTATACAAAAGAAAGATGGCTATGTGTGACAATTCCATGGGATTCCCATTTTGCTATAGCCTTCACAACTCTGAGTATCTTGTCCATTCGCTGCTTCGTCCGCCGATGATTGGATTGATCAGAAGCTTGGAGCTTGTTGGTGAAGAGATTGTTCTTAAAGTGATCCGATGAGATATAGTCATACGCTTTAATTCCCTAACTTTAGCCTGGACCGTCCTTTCGGATTTTCAGTCCATCGGGAAACCCCTTTTTGTCCAAGTCGCCCTTCCGGGTTTTCAACTTGCCGGGTGTACAAATTATTTTTATTTATCCCTAATTTTTGCCTGAACTGCCCTTTCGGGTTTTCGATTCACCGGGATGCCCATTTTTGCCCAAGTCGCCCTTTCGGGTTTTCAACTTGTCGGGTCGTTTTATGCGTAGTATCTTTTGACTATATCTGCATTCGCAGGGTGCGGCAAGTCGTCGCCGTCCATGGTGGTCAGAATCATTGCCCCACCAGAAAAGATGCTCTTGATCATAAATGGCCCTTCGTAAGTAGGAGTCCACTTGCCCCTGGGATCACTTTGCGGCAAGATGATCCTCTTGATTACAAGATCTCCGACTTGATATACCTAACGCCTGACCTTTTTGTTGAAAGCCTTGATCATCCGTTTTTGATATGTCTGACCATGACAAACAGCAGTAAGTCATTTCTCGTCGATCAAATTAAGTTGATCAAGCCGGGTCTGAATCCAATCGTCTTCACTTAAACCAGCATCCTTCATAATCCTCAAGGAAGGAATTTGAACTTCCATGGGTAGAACAGCTTCCATGCCATATACTAAAGAAAAGGGGATTGCCCCTGTTGAAGTACGTGCCGTGGTACGATATCCATGCAGAGAAAACGGTAATATCTCATGCCAGTCCTTGTAGGTGACTGTCATCTTTTGAATGATCTTCTTGATATTTTTGTTTGCGGTTTCAACAACACCGTTCATCTTCGGCCGATAGGGAGATGAATTGTGATGATAAATCTTGAATTGTTTGCATAGAGCGGTGATCATAGTGTTGTTCAAATTTGTACCGTTGTCCGTAATGATTCTGTCGGGGATACCATACCGGCATATGAGGTTCTTCTTGATGAAGAGGGCAACCATATTCTTTGTAACAGAGGCAAAGGAAGCTGCTTCGACCCATTTGGTGAAGTAATCAATAGCCACCAAGATGAAGCGATGTCCATTGGATGCCGTAGGCTTGATCTCTCCAATCATGTCAATGCCCCACATTGCGAATGGCCAAGGAGCTGCCAGAACGTTGAGAGGAACAAGAGGAATATGTACCTTGTCGGCATAGACTTGGCATTTGTGGCAGGTACGAGAATGTTGATGGCAATCAGCTTCCATGGTAGACCAGTAGTAGCCTGCCCTTAGAATCTTCTTAGCCATCGTATGTCCGCTCAAGTGGGTGCCAAATGTGCCACTATGTATATCAGTCATGATTAACTCTGCTTCAACCTTGTCCACACAACGAAGTAGAACACAATCATGGCTGCGCTTATAAAGGATACCATTGCTCAGGAAGAACTTGGCAGCAAATCTCCTTAAGAACTTTTTGTCATTGACGGAAGCTCCTTCAGGGTATTCTCGAGTCTGGAGATACCTTTTGATTTCATGAAACCAGGGTTGTTCCACTACTTCTTCGGTATTAATCTCGTGACAGTGCGCAGGTTCATCCATTCTCTCGATGGTAATTTGGGGAGCCTCGTTATCCCAGTTGAGTTTAAACATGGAAGACATTGTAACCAGAGCATCGGCTAACTGATTTTCTTCTCGCGGGAAATGCTCGAAGGTAATCTGCTCAAAATGAGGCAACAATGTCAAGACATGTTCTTTGTATGGGATAAGATTAGGATGTTTGGTGTCCCACTCTCCTTTGACTTGACTGATAACCAAAGCCGAGTCCCCAAATACAACCAAAGATTTGATTCCCAAGTCTATAGCAGCCTTGAGACTAAAGATGCAAGCTTCATATTCAGCCATGTTGTTGGTACAGTTGAAGCAAAGTCAGGCAGTGAAGGGTGTATGGCAACCTTCCGGAGAAATGAGTACCGCACCGATACCGTTGCCAAGTGCATTTGAAGCACCATCAAAGTATAGGGTCCATCGGGATCCTTGTTCAAGTTCGTCATATGGTCCGTTACCTTCGATGTTGTCCAAAGTCATGATGTCCTCGTCAGGGAAGTCGAATCTCATAGATTGGTAATCTTCGACGGCTTGATGAGCTAGATGGTCAGCTAGTACACTCCCCTTTATAGCTTTTTGGGTAGTATACTGGATATCATACTCAGTCAGGATCATTTGCCATCTAGCGGTTCTTCCAGATAAAGCAGGCTTTTCGAAGATATACTTGATCGGATCCATCTTGGAAATCAGCAAAGTGGTATGAGTCAACATATACTGCCTTATCCGGCGAGCAGCCCATACCAAAGCGCAGCAAGTTTTCTCGAGCAGTGAGTAGCGAGTCTCACAGTCGGTAAACTTTTTGCTAAGGTAATAAATGGGATGCTCTTTTCGGCCAGACTCGTCATGTTGGCCCAGTACGCACCCCATTAAATTATCCAAAACAGTCAGATACATGATTAACGACCTTCCTTCGACGGGTGGCATCAAGATAGGAGGTTCTAGTAGATACTCCTTGATCTTATCAAAAGCAACTTGATAATCATTGTTCCATTCCACTACCTGATCTTTCTTCAACAGCTTGAAGATTGGCTCATAGGTAGATGTTAGGTGAGAGATGAACCTTGTAATATAATTTAAGCGTCCCAAGAAACCTCTAACCTCCTTCTCAGTGCGGGGGGCAGGCATTTCTTATAGAGCCTTGACTTTAGTTCGATCAACCTTAATGCCTTTGTTGCTGACAATAAATCCCAAAAGTTTACCAGACCTAACTCCAAAAGTGCACTTGCTTGGGTTCAGTCTGAGCTTAAACTCCTTCAACCTGACAAACAACTTTTGCAGATGATCAAGGTGTTCTTCTTCTGTCTGTGATCGAGCTATCATGTCGTCTACGTAAACTTCGATCTCATGATGTATCATATCATGAAATAAAGCTACCATGGCGTGTTGATAGGTTGCCCCTGCATTCTTCAGTCCGAATGGCATCACTTTGTAGCAGAAGGTACCCCATTGCGTGACAAAAGTAGTTTTCTCCATGTCCTCAGGGGCCATTTTGATCTGGTTGTATCCCGAGAATCCATCCATGAAGGAAAAAACCTTGTGTTGAGCTATGTTGTCAACCAAGATGTCGATGTGTGGCAGTGGAAAATCGTCTTTAGGGCTAGCCCTGTTTAAATCCCGATAGTCCACACACATTCTGACTTTGTCGTCCTTCTTAGGTACGGGCACAATGTTAGCAACCCATTATGGATAGGAAGTAACAGCCAGAAAGCCAGCGTTGAATTGCTTCATTACCTCAACTTTGATCTTCTCAGACATGTCGGGCCTCATTCGGCGGACCTTTTGTTTGATCGGTGGACAGTCTTCTCTTGTAGGGAGACGGTGAACCACGATATCTGTGTCCAATCCTGGCATGTCTTCATAGGACCAGGCGAAGATTTCAACATATTCGTTCAACAACTTCACTAAGCGCTCTTTGACACTTGGTTCCAGGTTGGCACCCACGTTTACCTCTTTCCTGTCTTCCTCTGTTCCTAAGTTGATGGTCTCTAGCAACTCCTCATGAGGCAGAATAGCCCTCTCTTCTTGTTGCAAAAGTCTGGCTAACTCTCCTGGCACTTCACAATCTTCATCAACTTTGTACTCAGCATGATTGACCAAGTATTCAGAGTTACCGAAGGCTAAAAAAAAATAGTCACCCATGGAATCCGGAGTGGACGGGTACCTGCATTTTGTGAGTGTGGGTGTGTGTAAGGGATAGCCATCCTTAAACAAAACAAAATGCAAAAGGAAAGAAAAAGAACACAACAGTTTATGAAAACGTCCAATGATTCATTAAAACATGGCATATGATAATGAAGAAAATCAAGCCCTTACAAATGGACCTATATGCCCCGGGCAAGGCATAAGGTAAAAATAGTGTACGAATTATTTAGTTATTACAGACCAAAATAAGAAATTGTTCAAAGATAAATTTACTGGTTGATGAAGGTGATGGGAATAAAATCCTTTGCTTCCCAGTTGCTTAAACCCCCTTCGACGGTTGGAAAGATCCAATCTTCAAAGTGGTCCTCTTCATCCTCATCTTCTACAACATTGATTCCATGGTGAGATATTTTGACGGGTGGTCCTCCAGCTTTGGAGCGACGCATAGCTTTCTGTCCTGCAGCAGTAAACCCTAATCCAAACTTGTCCGTCTTATGGGGAAAATCAGGCAGTTTCCCCCATACTGTGCTCTTTCCTTCTTTAATTACCGCCTCTGCGTCCTTGAGAGATGCCATCCTAGATACATGCTTGGGAATGATAGGCACCTCAACCATTGTCTTCGCAACTGCGACCTCAGGAGAAACTTCCTCAAAATGTTGGAAAGGCGTTTCTATGAACTCGCCATCCAACTCCACATAGCGGAAGGAATTGAGATGACTTATCATGTACTCTTCCTCTCCGTGCACCGTTATAATCTTACCCTTAACAGGATACTTCAGCATTTGGTGCAAAGAGGAGGTAACTGCCCCAGCATAATGGATCCACGGTCTTCCCAATAAACACGAATATGAAGGACAGATGTCCATCACATAAAAGGTGGAGTTGAAAACTTTTGTGCCTACTTTGATAGGAATGTTAACCTCTCCGTGAACCATTCTTTTGGACCCATCAAAGGCCCTAACAACGATGTTACTGGGTTTGACGGTCAATCCTTCACAGTCCAAACGGTCCAACGCTTTCTTCGGCAACACATTTAAAGAAGAATCGATATCAAATAAGACATGGGCGAGGGTGGTTCCCCTGCATTCAACTGAGACATGTAGCGCGTCATTGTGTTTCCTTCCTTTGGGAGTCAAATCAGCATCAGAAAAACCCAGACCATTATCAACCGTAAGGCTGGCCACGCACTCTTGAAACTGGTCAGCCGAAGTTTCTTGGGGCACGTGTGCTGCCTTTAAAAATTTGATTAAGGCCTTAGCATGGGCCTCAGAGCAGAGTAGAAGATCCAACATGGATATCTTGGAGGGGGTCTTCCCTAGCTGTTCCACGACGTTGTAGTCACTCCTTCTGATTATCTTCAAGATTTCCTCCATTTCTTTCTGGGTGGTTTCGGGGATAACCACAACATGAGCCTTCGTCCTGACAGGCGCTTCTAGTATCCCCTTACCCTTATCGGTGGTATCAACTGATGGTCTAACTTCAGGAGTATCCAATTCTTCAATTATCGGGCCTTGCATAGATGGTTTAACAGGCACAAAAGCTTTCGAGGGTCCAAAGACTGCTCGAGGGGGAGCAATCTCCGGAGAAAAAATCCGTCCACTGCGAGTTATCTTGCTTGTTCCCGCAATGTTCCCTATATCAGGGGTTTCCTCTTCAGAATTCTCTTGGACTGATTCAATCTGTTTGATGCCATGATAGAAGATTTCTCCTCCGTAGTTCCATGGTATCGTTTTGCTAGATTGATACGGGACATGCCCCGGCATGGTGATTTTTAATGGTACAAACTCAGGATCAGGTGTAATCTTGACAGGCTTTTTGCAAGCCTTGGGAAGATTGTCGGAGATGGTTATTATTGTGATATCGTGGGTTAAAGTAGAAAAAGTAGCAGGAGTAACAGGAGTGAAGGTATCAACAGGGGTCTTTTGGAAGAGTATCTCTTGGGTATCCATCAGGTGTTGGATGCCTGACTTCAACATTGGGAAATCGGCTCGTATGTTTAAACAAAAGTCACAGTCCTTTCCACAGCCTGGGAATATCTCGGCTCTCATCAAATTCTCTTTAATCACTAGTAATGGAGTCAAAAGGTCAGCAACATCGGTAACATGAAGGTCTTCCATAATGGCATGAACATTATGACCGTGCTTGGGCATCAGAGCAGATATCACGTTGGGCTTCTCAGGAGCATCAAACTCTACCTCCTTAGCGTCTATCAGGTCTTGGATTTTGTTCTTAAGCACCCAACAATTATTGGTATCATGCCCTGCACTGTCAGAGTGGTAAGCACACTTGGCATTGGAGTGGTAGTATGGAGAGGAGGTATTAGGGTTCTTTGGCGCTTCCTTCAAACTGGTAAGATTCAGCTTTAACAAATGAGGGAGTACTTGAGCTGGCGTCATGTTGATTCGGGTGAACTGCCGTTGTGGCCTTTCTACCCGTTGTTGATTAGGTGTTGACTGATTGTCGCGAGGTTGATCATTTGAAGAGTTTTGAATCATCACAGCCCCTACAGTTGGTCGGCGCCCCATTCCTCCTTGGCTTTTCTGAGAGTAAACAGTAGAGGCTTCCTTCTTAGCTGGGAAGGCCTTCTTAATAGCAGTGGACGTGGAGGTATCTTTCTGAATCTTACCACTTTTAATACCGGCCTCGACCCTTTCGCCAGTCAAAATTAGTTCGGTAAATCTCGCGGAGGAACTCCCAATTAAATGATTGAAGAAAGGGCCAGACAGGGTCCCTAAAAAATGTCAACTAGCTCCCTATCCGATAATGGTGGTTGTACCCTTCCAGCCAGATCACGCCACTTCTGGGCATACTCTTTAAATCCTTCATTAGAAGCCATATCCATACTCTATAGTTGAGTACGAGTGGGCGCTGAATCAGCGTTGTATTGGTATTGCCGGTAGAAAGCAGCAGCTAAGTCTTCCCAGTTATAAACCTCTGATCTCTCAAGTTGATAGAACCAGTCCAATTGTGTGCCTGACAAACTGTCTTGAAAAAAGTGTACCCAGAGGTCTTTATCAGATGAGTGGGGTTGGATCTTTCTAACATAGGATCTCAGATGCATCTTTGGGCAGGACAGACCGTCATACTTAGCAAATATAGGAACTTTGAACTTGGGAGGAATGAAGATCCCATCGACCAACCCTAGTTCTTCGAAATCTAAACCAGGTACCCTTTGCAACTCCATGGATGCCAATCTATCCTCAAGATTTTTATATTTATCATTCGCCGGGGGATATTGCTGTTCGGAGTAGTCTTCATCCTCTTCCTCTTCTTCCTCTTCAACCTCAGATTCATAAGGTCTCGCAACTCCTTTTCCTTTACCAGCCCCTTCATCAGACGTTGAGGGGAACTCGAGAACTTTTCTAGCATTGCTTTCAAACCTTCTTCCAAAAGTGGCTACTCCGAGCCTTTTCTTCTTTTTCTCTTTTTTTCTCCAACAGTGCTTTAAGGTCCTCTTGACCCTTTGCTAAGGTCATGAGGAGTTGCTGGAATTGAGAATTTTGTGCTTGCAGATCCTTAACCGTCTGCTCCAAATCCATCTTGCCGAAATAAACAGCAGAAAGATAAGGAAACTTGGTGTGAAGACCTGTTTATGCATATGATGAATGTTATGTTATTCATGTAATGCATTCAAGGATTCAGAAATTCAAATTTGTTGCAAACAAAAAGAACACACGTCATATTAAGAAGAAATTTGTTAGTACATAAGTGCCCCATGGGCAAAATATTACAAAATTCTTAATGTAAAAAGACATTGCGCATCCTCTTTGGTGCGATGTAAGTGTTGAGAGTTTGCTCCTCATGAAGTCGGCGGGTAAGCTCCAAAACCTTCTTCTCACTGGCATAGAAGCTGGCTTCAAAAGTATTCCGTTCTTCCTTGAGTTGTATCCAACTCTTTTGTAATTCTTCCCATGATGTTGGCATGTCAGGATGTAGGAGGGTGTATGGAACCCCTCCTTCCATAACAGGCTCTTTGATCAAGGGGAGAATGTGAGGATATGGCATCATAAGATTCTGGGCGCGGGTTCGTACCCACTTGAGATAAGGCTCAAGGGGGATGGAATTCTTGTGCCCCAGTGTCTTACTATCAACTTTGTTGGGCATCCTCCAAGCTCGAATGAATCTTTGTCGAAGTCCTTGCGAATCGTTGTCGAAGTTAAAAACTAGGTTAGGAATCAGCATGTCATGAGGGCCATCCCTCTGAGCATATCCAAACTGTCTTAGAGCTAAACAAGGGTTGTAGGTGATGCCTCCCCTAATTCCAAGTATAGGGACATTAGGGAATTCTCCACAATGATCAATGATGATGACATTTTCTCTGGACCGAGAACACCAATGAACATCATAATGTGTGAGGGTCATCAACCGTTGCGACCACCTTAAACCCCGCTCATTCTTCAAAACTGATTGTGGAAGGTGAGAAATAAACCACCTTGCTAGGAGAGGAGTACAGCACATGAGAACACCTCTTTTCCTCATTGTTCGTGTGTAAAATGAGTGTAGGATGTCCCCAAGCAATGTAGGTACAGGATTCTGGGATATGAAAATCTTGACAACATTCACATCTATAAGCTGATCAGGGTTTGGGAACAAGACTAACCCATAGATGAGGAGTGCCACAATCTCTTCAAAGGCTTGTAGATCAAGAGAATTCCAGCAGTCTTGTGCCTTCTCAAATAGAAACTTTGCCAAGAAACCCTTGACACCACTTCTGGTTTCCCAATGTCCCTTGATGTCAGATGGTTACAAGTGTAATGCTTGAGCAACATATTCAAGCTTTGGTTCTTTTTCCGTACCGTTGTAGGGTAGTTGATGAAGAATAGGAATTCTCAGGAGCTGAGAAAATTCCTCCAAAGTGGGTACTAGTTGGTAATCAGGGAATGTGAAACAGTGGTGTAGGGGGTCAAAGAACTGGAAGAGAACTTTCACCATGTCTTCTTCAATGTTGGAGTTGACCAAGTTGAGAAGTCTACCGTGTCTTTCACTGAAGAGAGAATTCTCTAGAATCATGGAAGTAAGCTCCTTGAGTTGAGGAGGGATTCTCACAAGGTTGACTTGAATTGTTTTCCTTCGAAGAGATTCCATGACCTACAAAACAAGAACAAAGATGAAGATCCAAACCCTTGAAATGGTTAGTGGATGCATAAGATGCTTTATGATGTTCATGATGTATGCACAACCAAATGTACAAACAAGTCACACAAAACCCTAGTTTCAGGCTTGCATGAGGTTTCATAGGTAAATACCCTCTTGAGTTTAGTTGGCTCAAACCTGTCCTATAAATAGTAACCGGGTTCTAAGGAGCTCAATATCACTGGATTGTTTTCTATGTTCATTGTTTTGGTTTAGACACTTAACTAGCGACCAAAATATTCCAAGAAAACAACCCTCAATGAGTGTAGTATCAAGTATCTACCAACTTCGGATTGCACCAAAGCCGGTCATCTCACTACCCCTAATAAAAGGCCAAGATGGTCAAGTAAGGTTCTAAGAGTTCATTAGTGCTTCTTGACATCACTCAGTGCCCCCATATTCTCTTTGATTGACTCAAAGGCTACCGGTACTCACAAATATGTCGCACTAATATAGTTATTGCTTCAACCATGTCAGTATACCCCACACAGTTTCCACAACGTATTGCTATTTACCTATGAATGTTTTCCCAAATCCGGGTGGAGGATTTCAAACCCAAACAAGAGAACCAAATGTAAAGCAATCAAAGCAAACAATATAATCATGCAAAGGGTGATCTAAGCCCTAAGGTTACTCCACTTTTAAAGTTTTCCCCAACAGAGTCTCCAGTTCTGTGATACGGTGGGAGAACTGACTTGAGGTTTTGCGTTTGTGTTTGCAAATGTTTCAGTTTAGCAAGAGTCGCCACCGACTTTTTATTTTATCCTAAGGAAAGGTCAAAAAGCACAGGAAAGACCTTTGAGATGTTTTCTTGGGTTCGGGTAGTAGATTATAGAAAGGGAAGGTATTAGCGCCCTTTCTATCCATGGTTATCCATGGGCTCTTAGTTACTTGTTTAGATCACTTGCTTTGCTTTTCAATTGTTTGAAATGGTGCTTTGTGTGTGGTTTTGAAAGATGTTTTGAAAAGAGGCCATCGTTGTGGCAACCTTTGTAATGATTCTTGTTTGAATGTATACAAAGGTGTTTTTGTCTTTTGAAAAGTTTTCAATGTTTGAAAGTAGGGTTTTGAAATTGTGTTGTGAAGTGTGTTTGAAAATAGCAAGGATGTTTTGCAAGCTTTTGATCAAGTAACTAAGAGTTATCTATCCTATTTTACTCAAAGATCTTTCTTATGTTTTTAACCCTTTTAACAATGTTGTTTCACCATTGTGTTTGATGAACAACCTTGTGTTAGGATGTTAAACGGGACAGGTGCGGGTCATTGTATAGACCATGATAGCAATTGTGTCAAGTATTTTTGGCAAATTTCTTGAGGGACTTAATCATTTTGTTTAGGCAACCAAGATAGCGTCATCGAGGGACTATGATCTTTTGTTTTGTTTTTGTTTTGCCAAAGTACTTAACATGCATACCATGACCCATTTTTGTAGGCAACAAGTGGATTGTCACCCTAGGGGTGTAAGTGTGCATTGTGTTTGTTTTTCATGCATTTTTGTCTTTGATTAGGTCAAACTATTTGTTAATTTGATTTTGGCATACAAACCCTAATTCTTTAAGCATGGCATAATTGAAAGCATTTAAGTGCGTAAAAATAAATCTAAGCTATTACAACTTGATATAGGGAGGGGGGTACAATTTTGAATAGGGTGTATTTGACAAGAAATATAAAACCCTAATTACTATTACATCCAAATTGAATATCAAATGCAATCAAAATTTAAATGTACAATATTTAAGCAAAGTGAACAAATATTTAAATAAAAATGAAAATGTATTATGCAAAAAGGTTTTTTATTTGTTCATGTATGCAAAAGTACTTTTTAATGTATAAGGTATAAAGAAATAAATAAATATTTTATTTTATTTGTTTTTAGGGCAAAAAACCCTAAATTCTTAAGAAAATAAATATAATGTATTATTTATGTACAAAAATATATTAATATGTATAAAAATGAAATATGTCCAAAAAATGTATTTTTTAATAAAGAAAATAAAAATGTATTATTTTTTGTGTTTTTTATTCTATGCTTTTAATAAAATAAAGTATGTATATATATATATATATATATATATATATATATATATATATATATATATATATATATATATATATATATATATATATATATATATATATATATATATATATATATATATATATATATATATATATATATATATATATATATATATATATATATATATATATATATATATATATATATATATATATATATATATATATTAAATATATTAAGTGTGTCAAAAATAAAATAAATTATTTACAAAAATACAATATATTCAAGAAAATATTTTTGGTGTGGATAAAAAATATGAAATGAAAATAAAAGTATTTTTTCATTATTTTCAAGTTTTAATAAATAATATAAAGTTTTTTTTAAAATTTTAATGTTAGAAATAATTAAAATAAATACCAAATAAATGTAAAAATTTATGAAAATATTTTTTAGGCATTTTTTATACTTGGAAATAAAATAATAAAGTCAGAAATGAAATTTAAAATGCAAAAATAATAAAAATACAAAGAAATGGGCCAGGGGGTGTGAAACTGAACATGGGGGGTGCCAAAAGTAGGAAGTAGCCAGGCCCAGCCCAGCTACTTCATCTTCTTCCTCTGTTCAAACAAAAATGCGCGCCTTCTGTGTACAAACTGCCAACTCCTGGAAACGTGATCCTTTGACAAAACTCAAAATATGAAACTTGTAGAGCATCAAACAACGATTTCAACTATATAAAATATTAAATCTAACTCTCAAAGACCAGAGAGAATTTCTCTGGCCCTAATTTATAACCTAGTTTTTTCGGAAAGTTCATGGATGAAATTCTCCTAGCACGATTAATATAAAAGAAAACTAAGCACATGTATGGTTTCAGGGCAATGAATACAACATCTTTCATTCACAAACCTAAGTTTAAATGTTACTAAATAGAGAGATAGAAGTTCATGAAATACCTATTTCAGTTGAGTTCGAGCTGGACAATGCAGCAACTTTCCATGGGGCCTGAGGTTCTTTTGAGCTTGCTTGATGTTTGTTGAACCTTTCCCAATGCTTAGTTTGTTTTGAAGTGGCCTGAATCGTGCTACAGAACTCAACCTACAAAGCTTCCAAACAAAAATGGTGATGTGTGTAAATGGAGTTACAATAACTTGTGAATGGTCTGGACAGCTTAGGTATATTGTTTGGAATGTGTTTGAAGTGATTTTGGACAAAACGCACGAGGGGATTTGATTATGGCTTGTGATTTGCAGAACTGATCCTGTTTTGCAAGAAAATGTGGTTTTTGAGTATGAGGAGGTTTGAGAGGTCAAGTGATCGTGCTTCTGGCTTACAAGGATATGAGAAACCTGTTTGAAAACTTGGCTTGAGTTGATTTTATCAAATAAGTGAGTTATGAGCTTTTGGCCATTTGACTTGTTTTGAAAGCAAAGTTTGAAGTGAAATGAGATAGGCCTGTACAGGCTATCTCCAAGCATGCACCAACTTCTTGTACCTTTGCCTAAGTTTGTGGAACTTGTTTGCTGCAAAGAAAGAAGTTCAAAGCTCAAGAAAAACAACTTTGCAAAAGTTATGCTTTATGAAAATGGAAGTGTGATCTTTATGCCCAAAATGGAATTATTCAACGTATAATGCTCCCTTAATCAGGACAATGCCTCTAACCAATGTATTTGCATTCAATTTTTGAGTGTTGAAGGGTTTAGAGACCTGTAATTATGTACTAAGCTAGTTTGGTCAGATTTGCAACTTGGTATGAACATGTATTGGCCATGGTTACAAAGTGAATTTTTGCCAACTTCAAGCATTCGATTCTCCCTAACCACAAATTTGTTTGAGGAGTTCTTGGACAATTTGGAAAGCTTGCAACATGTACTATAATCCATATTTGAAATGCAACTTAATAATCCAAGTGGAACTATGTGAAAAATGGCCAAGAAGATGGGTCAAAATCCTGCCTAAACTAGGGCAAAATTTCTAAGTTAAAAGTTTTAGGTACCCTTGTTCCAAAACTCATAACTTGATATCCAAGCTTCTTTTAAGAAAACTTTGTGAATAAAAGTTGTAGACTTTGTGATGAACTACAACTTTCATGTTGTAATTTTTGTTTGAATCCACTTGCATCTTGGTGAAAATGTGGGACAAAGTTAGGAAAAATTAAGAAAATTTTATAACTTAGAAAATTTCTAAGTTATGAAAATTTTCAATTTCAAACCCTAATTTGTAATTTTGGGTTTCTTGATGAAAAAGTTTCATAATTTGACACGTCTTGATGAAAAATGACCCTTGGCACTTGATTTTGACCAAAAAGTCAAAGTTTGACTTTTTAGTATACAGTTAAATTTTGATTAGTTGACTGAAAAATTCATCTGTCAATCCTATGCATTTGGGATCTTTTGAACTTGTTGAATGAGTCAAGATAATGTCATTGAGTCCTTGAGTCCATGGTTTAGCTTGATTTTCCATTGGTTAGGTCAAACAGTCAAAAATTGCCTTTGTGCAGTCAAAACCCTAGAAATTACCATTTTGCCCTTTTGGTGATCTGATCAAATTTCTTGTGGAATTGTGATACAAACTTGATCAAATGGTTCACATGAGTTCATAATGTTTATGTGGGTCAAAATTCATGAGTTTTGACTGTCAATTGGCCACAGTTGACGTTTTCCCCAATACAGCTGATTTCTAGGACAACTGTCCAATTGACTGGGCAAAAATTTGAATCAAGGCTTGACACTTGGTATGGGCAAACTTATGAGTCCAACATGAAGTATGAAAGTCACTTTGGGCATTGTGGGTCAAAACATCCCTGTGCAAACTCAAACCCTAATTTAGGTCAACAGTGCAAGGAGGTGTCTTGAGCAGAGCAAACCCTAGCTTGATCTTGAGTTCCAAGAGTCTTGTGATGAGAAATGTTGATGAAATGAGAGGGCAAATTTTGGGGTGCAACAATAATCCCTTGATGACGCTATCAAAAGGTTGCCTAAAACAAAATGATCTTGGTCCCTCAAAAATTGCTAAGATACTTGGCAACATTGCTATCATGGTCATACAATGACCCACGCCCGTCCCGTTTACATCCAAAGATAGGGTTGTTTACCAAATCAATGGTAAATCAACAATGTCAAAGAAATAAAAATGCACAAGAAAGACATTTGAGTAGGTAGATTAGCTTCTAGTTACTTGTTACATTTCAAAACAATCCTTGCTATTTTCAAAAACAAACATACACACATTTCAAAACATCTTACAAAACATTGAAAACATTTTCAAAAAGACAAACATATTTGTATACATTCTTACGAACGAGAATCATTACAAAGATTGCCTAAACAATGGCCTCTTTTACAAAATACTTTCAAAACCACATCAAACACCATTTCAAACAAAACAAAGCAAGTGATCTAAACAAGTAACTAAGAGCCCATGGAAAACCATGGATGAAAAGGGTGCTAGCACCTTCCCTTTTCATAATCTACCCCCCGAACTCAAGAAAATATCTCAAAGGTCTTTCCTGTGCTTTTTTACCTTTCCTTTTGGATAAAAGAAAAGTCGATGGCGACTCTTGCTAACCGCAACATTTACGAACATAAACGCAAAACCTCAAGTCAGTTCTCCCACCGCATCACATGGTTCAATTTAGGATTTCCGTTTACAGGAAAAATTGGGCCATGAAAGGGCCACCATTATACTCAGGAGGTCCAGACGAATTGATTGGTGGCCCTAGTTTTCATTTATCTTGCTCATGGTTAATTTTGAAGAATGACAGGGATATAGCGACGAACCAACGTCCGTAGGTAAAAGTTTCCAACTTTTACCAACAGAGCAAGGTTAGGGATAACCTGCGTGGCATCTTCCTATTGGGACATTCAAATTCTGGCGCGCGTTTTCATTGTTTTCCACTAACTCACTTTATTTTGCATATTATTTAGTATTGATATTTGATATACAAATTGAACTAGTGGCGCAGTTGGTGAATGTAGCGTTGGTATTTGCTTCAGGACCTGGGTTCGAATCCCAGGTCCCCCCTTTGCTTGCATATTATTTTTCTTTTCAGATTCAGGTGCGCTTGCCATGCCAGGGGATTACCATATGTCCTCACAATCCAGCCAGCCAAGTGTCAGATGGCCAGATCCAAGGGCCATCCATGAGGGAACATCATAAGCCTAGTCAAACTCATAGCATCAAATCATGGAGGTCAACGTGGACCTCACTCTTTTGGGCCCAGAAAATGCTTCTCACACCCCCAAAATTGCTAAACTCAGACCCAATAATTCTTTCTCTATTCTTTTTCATATTTGTTTTATTTAATTAATTAATTAATTTTATTTTACTAACAAATAATTATTTTCTTTTTATCAAAAAAATCACAAAAATAATACTTTTCACAAATTAGGTTTAGATTTTATTTTTTATACAAAAAAATTAAATAATTTAATTAGGTAATATTTAGATAACTTTAATTCTTTTTGCAAATAAATTAAAAATAATTAGAATAATTAGGGTTTTGAATAAATTTAATTATATTTTTCTTTTTCTTAAAATTAACCAAAAAAACCAAAAATAGGCCATGTAATTATTTTTACTAATTAATTTAATTAACTAATTAATTTAGTATTTAATTTAAAACTTAATTCTTTTCTTAAAAAAATAATTAAAAACAACAAAAAGAATTTTCTCTTTTAATTAGGATAGAAGGGTCAAAACCCTAGTTTGCACTCGTTCTAATTTTCAACGCGCGCATTTTATTATTTATTTTTATCCAATTATTGTATCTGCTCACAAGTTTTAATAGTTAATTAGGACTTTTATTTTCATTTATCACTTTATTTTTCAAAGGGTTTGTTTTCGGCTATGTAAATACCCGAAGCCTTGTAATAGCGTAGTTTAATTTCCAGATTTTAAATTCCTCAAAATATTAACTGTTAGATGCATGATATTAGGATGCATGACAAGAATGTATGATTAATTTTAAAACAGTTAGATAACCCTAAAATGTGCAAAGATAATAACCTGAAATTGAATCACACGCACATGCACACTCCTAGGGTACACTCCCACTTGGTTGCCTTCGGTAAACGGTCATTGAGTATAGGATGCTTTAGTGGTCGTCCTTTTGTCTAAACAAAGATCAAACTCCCGATTCGAAAAAGTTGCCTCGGAATGGTTGCCTCGTAATTGTTGCCTTGAATAATTGATCTAAGACATTAAGGTTACTACTAAGACGTCCTAACATTGCTTTAGTGACTGTAGTCCCTTTCGAATTGACCCTCAAAACTCCAACGATGATGCTACCTTCTCACTAATAGTGGGATAGCGTTGTCTAAAGGAAACGAACATAGAACAATTATTTTTTCGAGTAGGTAGATTAGTTCTTAAGTACTTGCTCAATTCAAACAAAAATTTTCACACTTACACTCCTTTACAAACAAAGTTTTCAAAAACACTTCATTACACTCTTGAAGACAGAAGCAAGAGTTAAATCGAAGTCAAAACAAAAGCTTTTCAAATCACACAAACACAAAGAAAACAATTTTGAAAATGATGAGCAAGTACCTAAGAGCCCGTAGATAACTACGGATAGAAAGGGTGCTAATACCTTCCCTTTCTATAATCTACCCCCCGTACTCAGAAATATCTCGAAAAAGGAATTTTTCTGTGCTTTTTTCCTTTCCTTTTTGGATAAAATAAAAATCGGTGGCGACTCTTCCTTACCGCGACATTTTGCAAACACAAACGCAAAATGCAAACCAGCAAAATTCCTAAAAGAGGGAAACACATCCCAGTTCTGGCCACCGTATCACAGGGGGGTAGATTATGGAAAGGGAAGGTGTTAGCAACCTTTCCATCCGTAGTTATCTATGGGCTCTTAGATGCTTAGATCATTTTTAAAATACCTTGTGCTTTCGTGTATTTTTAAAAAGTACTTTGAAATGCCTTACTGCGGCAATTTGCTTTATGATAACTCTTGTATCAGTCTACAAGAGTGTTGATAAAGCGTTTTTGAAAATATTTTTGAAAGTGTTTTGTGTATGTGAAAAAAAATTGTTTTAAGCATAGCATCTAGGAACTATCTACTTATACTCGAAAGGTTTGTTCTTTTCCTCATATCCTTTAGACAGTGTTATCCTACTATTAGTGAGTAGGTAGCCCTATTGTTGGATGTTTGAGGGACATTGGAATGGACGTTTTTATAGTTACAAAGGCAACTGGGCAAGAAGTTTTAGTAATTACCCTAGGGCTCTAAGATCATATTTTTACCGAGGCAACATCGAAAGGGTCATCGAGGGACTTATGATCTTTTGAACTGGAGGGTAGCCACTAAAATCTCTCACGTTTCGAGAGTTATGACTATTTCCGAAGGCAACCGAAGTTGGATACCCTAGAGGTACACATGTGCAATTGTGTTTAGTTCAGCTATTTATCTTGCACATTTAGGTTTGCTAACGCTTTTAATTTTTCAGTCTTGTCATGCAATCATAATTACTAGCAGTTAATATGTATAGGAAAATATAAATTGCAAAAATATAATCCTACGCTATTACATGGCTTCGGGGAGGAGGATATTTGCAATGTACAAAATTTGGGGGAAGAAAAATAAAGAAAGCAGTAAAAAGCCTAATTAGTCTATTACATCCAGTATACAGGTACAATAATGTAAAAATGCAAGAATAAATAACGCGCGAAAGGTAAAGGCGTCTAAAGACTAAAGCAGATCTAAATGAAATAAGAAAATCTTTTTTTTGTTTATTTTAAATTATTTTAAGAAAATAACTAAGTGAAGTTAATACCTAAAATTTAATTAGAAAACAAGATTAACTAAAAAAAAATTAAAATCTAAGTTTTTGTTGTTTTTATTATGAAAAGAAAATAATTAAAGTTAAATTAGATCCTAAATTCTAATTTATTTTAAATTAATGAAAATAGTTAGAATAATTAATTAATTAATTAATTAAAGAAATTAATTATTTGATTAAAGAAAAATTAATTCTAAATATTTTTGTGATTTTTTTTATTATTATGGTTAATTAAATAAGTGAAGAAAACAAATTAAAAAAAAAAAGAAATAAAGCAAAATAACAAAAGAAATGCAAAAATGGGCTAGGATGCTGAAATGAAATAGGGGTTGGAATTGCAAAAAATTCGATGGGCCCAAATGTTGGAGCCCAGATTATGCCTGATCCTGTATGGACACGTCTTGAGGGCATACGATATACTACGCGCTTGGATGTGCTGGCTTGGATCAGATGTACGTCTGATGGCCTAGACTGAGGGTGCATGGTGCACATCTGACCACGCTTTACATGGGATCTACATGAACATTGTTAGAAAAATAAGAAAATGCTGGACCTGGGACTCGAACCCAGGTCCTCTCCCTTCACACAAACGCGCCTTGCCAGCTGAGCTACTTGGTTATTCATTACATAAAATAAAACAATAATATAATATACAAACAAAACGTCAATATTTGAGAATTAAATAAAAAACATGCACGCTATTTGAATGGCCCAATGGGAAGTTGCCACGCATTGTCTTCTTCCTAGATCCATCGTTTTAGGTACAGAGACCTATAGTGACAGTTTTTGTTTGTCACTAAAACACCTGCACTCTACAAAATCCATAATACGCAACATAAATTAATTATGAGGCCATGGATCGATTGGCCTCGACCTCCTGAGCACGATAGTACCCTTGGTTTTGGCTAATTTTGGCTATTGCAAAAAAATCAAATCGGAGGTATAAACCCTAGCCATGGTAAAACGTCATTCCTGTATCAAAACTTAAATCCAGCTATAAAGAAAGCTTGCACACACTCATATAAACAATAATGCATGGTAAAAACAGATTTATATTACATGAATCAAAGAAAACGAGTTTGAAAAAAATGCAAACCGTGAGCTAGTGAATTAGGTGTTTCGTGATGCTTCAATGCATGGTGATGATTGGAAAAGCTTCAGGGGACTTCCATGAACGTGTTTGAGTCATTTGTTTGGACTGAGGGAGGCTAGATTAGTGGTTTTGGAATTTGACAATTTTGGATATTTTTTGCAATTTTCCGTGGCTCTTTCTAGGCTGTATCTATGGTACATGATGCCTGCAGAGAGGTTCCTTATATAGAAGAGATGGAAGGGACAAGAAAAGGAGGAAAGAAATCATGACATAAACCATGGTTTAAACACCAAAATCAAAATTTGAAAAAATTCCAAAAATGGTTATTCTTTCTCATTTTGTTTGAGGTATGAACCTGGACAGTCTTGCACGAAATTATGGGCCTAAGATCAATCCAAACCAAAAGCCCAAGTGTCATGATCGATTATTCACTATTTTATATAATTTATCTTGTATTTATGTGAATAAAAACAAAATAAATATGAATAAAATAGCTAAAAAATGCAAGGCAAGGTAAGAATGAAATTATAGGTCCTCTATAAGCTTAGGAAGATGTTTGAAGTCCAAGAAATTAAACCATTGCCTCAAAAGTTCAAATTTTCTCAATGCATCATTCTTGAAATTTCCAAAAATTTCCCAACTTGGGTAAGCCATAACTTGCTCAATTTTTATCTCATGATGATGATCTTGGACTTTTTGGAAAGCCCAAGATGTATACTTCAATCCCTATTTTGATTAATTTTGAATTTGAAGACTTTATATTGATGTAAAAGGTCTTGGCATAAAGTTCCTTTTGTTGACTTTCTGAAAATGACCCGTAATGTATGAGCTTGTATCTTTCAAATGGTGCATCTCTTGATCTTGAGGATAAAAGAGAAGTTGTATGGAATGAGATTCTCTTAAAAACGAGCTTTGTTTGGGGAAAAATGGATGAAGTATGTGAAAGTTATACCTGGTTAAAGTTCAGTTGACTTTTCCTATAGAAACCCTAATTTAGCAATTCTTGACTTTTGATAATTTAGGAGCATTTCTTGAGGAATAATGATCAACCCTTGATCAAATGATGGATATTACTTCAAAATTTTGATGTTGACAAAAAATCTTGAAGTTTGACTGTATATAGGCCTCATTTATCTTTTGACCTAGTGTAGTTGATTTTCAAGCATTTGAGCAATTGATTGAGCAAACTTGTAGTGGAAGGCATAAAAATTTAACATGGACAATCTTGAAGGCATATTAGGACAATGGAAAAAATTTGAGACGTTTGGAACTTACACATATTGATGAAAAGTGAAACCCTAGTTATAGATTCATTGCTTAGGAAGAGAATTTGTCTGATCAATTATTGGTCAACCTTGAGCAATTGAGGACCTCTAGGAGAATGTCTTGAGTAAAAATGGGAGGGAAAATTTTTGGGTACAACAGCTGCCCCTGTTCAATCTTCTTAAACCTGAGGATTTATATTGTCTTATTTGCCTTTCGTGATTTGAAGGTGGATGATGATTGAACACTAGAGTGCCCAGAAATTTGCACTCGCATGAAGTAACACTGATGGTTGATGATGTCAGAAATGGGCTTACAAATTCCATTTGGAGAAGATGATAGAGAGTTATTAGAGACGGGCTTAAAGATGCCATCTAAAATAGATACTGACTTCATAAGAGGTCTCTTTATGGGGATTCCTGTTCCTGCTGTCTGAGGAGGACTCTGCTGGGGAATATGGATTTCTGTTGTTCTCCCGCTCGAGGAAAACTCTGTGGGGAATATAGTCTAGGAGCTTCAGTTGTCCAAGGCTCTGCTGAAGAGTTATCTCTGGAGAGATGAAAGTTTGTTATTTTTTGGTTGAAATCCAGGCTTTACAATAACTTGCTAGGGATAATGGAATTAACCGTTATCTGAAAATATATTAAAAAGAGCCTATGTAGGGATGTTCCAGGATGAGTCTGTGTTAGCCTGCATCCAGAGATATATGAGAAGGAGCGTGTGTGGGGCTGCTTCAGGATGAGCCTGTGTTAGACTGCATCTGTAGATATATGAGAAGGAACTCGTGTAAGATTGCTTCGTCTGGTCATGTAGATAGTTTTCCTGTTTGGTTTCAGGTGTTAATCTATAATAAATTGTTCGTAGATAGTTGTCCTGTCTGGTTTCAGGTATTAATCTAGAACTTGAAAATTGTTGGTCATTGAGATAGTTGTCCTGGCTGGTTTCAGGCATTAATCTCTGACCCGAGAAAGAAAGATAGTTTTTCAGGCTTGTTACAGGTATTAATCTTCAATCTCCTCGTGTAGATAGTTCTCCTGGCTTGTTACAGGTATTAATCTATAGTCGGTCATCCATAGATAGTTGTCCTAGATTGTTACAGGTATTAATCTGGAACTTGTTTTTTTTCGGTCGTTGAGATAATTGTCCTGGATGGTTACAGGTATTAATCTCTGACCTGAGAAAAAAAGATAATTTTCCTGGCTTGTTATAGGTGTTAATCTTCAATATCCTCATGTAGATAACTTTCCTGGCTTGTTACATGTATTAATCTACAGTCGGTCGTCCACAGATAGTTGTCCTGGCTTGTTACAGGTATTAATCTGGAACTTGTTTTTGTCGATCGTTGAGATAGTTGTCCTGGCTGGTTACATGTATTAATCTCTGATCTGAGAAAGAAAGATAGTTTTCCTGGCTTGTTACAGGTTTTAATCTTCAATCTCCTTATGTAGATAGTTCTCCTTTCAGGTGTTAATCTACAATCAGCTTTCCACAGATAGTTTTCCTGGCTTGTTACATGTATTAATTTGGGACTTGTTTTTTTGGTCATATAGGTAGTTTCCCCGTCCAGTTTCAGGCATTAATCTGTGGCTTTTTGTATTTGTTGGTAAACCTGTCTTTCTTCGGGAGTTTATACCACTTGGTCGTGTAGATAGTTTCCCCGTCTGGTTTTGGGCATTAGTCTTTGACCTACTGTATAGGTTGACAGTGTTTGTCTGTCTGCTAATTTAACCTGAAAAGGTAAAGTCAGTTTCATGCGATGCCATGATGTATGAATTGCATGATGCTCTCAAAATAAATGAGATTGTGATATATGTGTATTCGGTCAACATTGCTGTACCCCAAAATTTTCCCTCCCATATTTCTCCACAAATGTCAAGTGAGGTCTCCAAATTGTTCAAGGAAGTTCAAGAGTTGACCATACAAACTCTCTCCTAAGGCAGTATACCTCAAATTAAGGTTTCTATTTTCATCAAGATGTGTGAACCACAGAGGACTCAAATGATCACCATTGTCCTAATATGTTCTCAAGATCATCCATGTCAAGTTTCAAGCCTTGCAGAAGAAGTTTGCTCAATCAATTGCTCAAATGCCTGAAAATCAACTGTACTAGGTCAAAAGTTAACTATGGCCCACATACAGTCAAACTTCAAGATTTTTGGTCAACATCCTCATTTTGAAGTATTATTCATCATTTGATCAAGGGTTGATCATGATTCCTTAAGGATTGCACACAATCCATCAAAACCCAAAAGTTGCTAAATTAGGGTTTTGCCGGAAAAGTCAACTCAACTTTGACCAAGCATAACTTTCTCATACTTTATTAGAAATTACCCATCCAAAGCTCATTTTGAATAGGATGCAATTACCTACAATTCATCTTCATCTCCCAAGTTCATAATATGCACTCACAAAAAGATATGAATTTTGACATTATGGATCCTTTTGAAAAGTCAATAAAAACACCTTTTGGGTCAAAGATTCATACATGAACATGGAAGACTCAATTGAGATGATACCAAAAGGGTTGCTTAGAGGACATCCTAAGCTTTCTAAAAAGTCCAAGAACACCTCTCTAGGGTCAAAATTGAGAGAGTTATGCATTGGCCAAGTTGACCATTTTTGCAAAATTGCCAAAAGTCAAATGTGCTCAAATTTGCATTTTTTGCTAAATGGGCCCAAATTTTTATGCTTGCACTTCAATTATAATGTGGTCCACGACTCAAATACTTATCCATACATTATTTTCTTCATTTTTCAATTTATTTTGATTTTTCATTAATTAAAAAGTGAATTAAATCAAATAAATGATGAAAATTATCAAAGATATGATTAGATTTGTTTTTTTTTACAGATTGGCAATCAAGACATGTTGAGCTTGCATGATCAATTCGAATCAATGGAAATTGGTACAAGAAAGGCATGATTGGCATGAAAATAGAAAGATATCATACAAATTGAAAATCAAATCAAATATTGGATAAATGCAAAGATTCATGACAAGTTTGTTAACCTAATTCAGTCTAGGTTATATGATAAAGCTTTGCATATCAAAAGGATAAAAGGGAGAAGCCGTGAAAAGCCATGAAGAGAATTCAAAAATTTGGACAAAAAGTGTGAATAAGTTTTCAATCTACAAGGCGTTTCAAAGCATTTCAAGATCACCAATCCCTTCCTTGACGTTCCCAGAAGCTATTCCCATCATTTCCAAGGCCTGAAACATTCAAAATTGTAAGCTATAAGACCCGTTTTGTCCCACTGTTTTTGGTTTTTGATTTCATATATACATGCGTTTTCAGTGAGAATTAACCCTGCATTCTTGTTTGTCATGAGGATTTGAAGCCCTCTGTGTTATTTAATTGAATTTTAGGTACAGGGAAGGCAAGATGCCATGATTAGGGTTCCAAGCTTAGTTTTGGGGTTTCTTAGTACAAGCCAAATTAGGAATGGATATGGATACCATGATGATCAGGGCTTCAAGCCCAGTTGATTCATGGCCTCCAATGAAATTTATATCGTGTTTTCTGCATTTTTGAAGTTGACAGGGTTTTAGCTATGGAGTCCTGTCCGTGGGTAAAAGTCTTGTTACCTAAAACGACAGGCCGGTGAAGGAGATGATGGCATGGCAGCATATGGCTGGCCCATTTGAATTTTCGCGCATTTTTTTTTGAATATATTATTTGATTTGCTTATGTTATTTTGCTTCTATTATGTGAACAACAAGAACGCGTAGCACAGATGGCAAGTAGGCACTGAGGGCGAGAATAAGGACCTGGGTTCGATCCCCAGGTCCCAACCTTTGTTTGTATTATTTTACTTCATGTGATCAGGTACACTACAATCTCAAGCGCCCACCGTATGCCATCAATATCCAACCATCAGATTCATCAGCAAGCTAGATCTAACGTGCTAGCAATGAAAGACCATGATATGCACTCAAGTTAACACCCCACCAAATCAAGCGTGGTCAAACAGGCTGGAGTATTTGGGCCTTAAAAAATCAGATTTGCACCCCCCCAGAATTGCTAACACACATGCCCATCTATACATTTTTTTTATTTCTTTTTTTTTAATTCTTTTAATATTTCCTTTAATTATTTTAATTAACACCATTAATCATTTTTTAAATAAAATCATAAAATCAAGAAATCATAAAAAAATTAGAATTAGGTTTTTTTATATCAAATTTAATTTAATTTAGTTTAATTTAATTTAGCGAAATTTTAACTTTTTTTTATAATTAAAAATAATTAGAAAAATTAGGTTTAAGATTCTTGATTTAATTCTTTTCTTTTTTTTCAAACCAAAACACAAAAATAGGTTAACTTAAGTAACTTACTTTCAAAAATTAATATTAATTAGAATTTAGGATTTTCTTTTAATTTAATTATTCATTAATTTCTCAAATAGAAAAACATGACAAAAACATATTTTTTTAATCAATCGCAAATAGGATTAGTCGAAGGGTCAAAACCCTAATCGTCTCCCATTTAATTCGCCGCGCGCTTGTTTATTATTTCACCATTATTTTGTAACTGTTCACTGGTTTGTAATAGTTAATTTAGGGTTTTATTTACTGTTAAATCCCCGAGTTTTTTGGCTATGTAATTAATCCCCCTTCCCGAAGCCTTGTAATAGCGTAGGTTTATTTTCTCGCATTTTTTTATTCCTGCAAATATGTAATTGTTTAGATGTATGCTAATAGGATTGTATGGCAAGAATGCATGACAAATTAAAACGGTTAGAAAACCCTAATGTGCAAAGATAAATAACTGAAAATAAATCAGTCGCACATATCACTCTTAGGGTATACTCTCACTTAGGTTGCCTTAGGTAAATGATCATTAAGCATAGGGTGTCTTAGTGGTTGCCCTCCAGTCCAAAAGTTCAAATTGTCCCATTCAAATGTTGCCTCAGAAATGTTGCCTCGGAAATGTTGCCTCAGAAATGTTGCATCGGATAAGATCTTAAGACTCTAGGGTTGCTACTAAGGTATCCTAATATTGCTTTAGTGATCGTACGTCCCTTTAGAATTGACCCTTACAACTCCAACGACGGTGCTACCTATTTCTCAATAGTGGGATATCACTGTCTAAAGGAAACTAGGATAGAAACGATCTTTTTTTGAGTTGGTAGATGCTAGTAGGTACTTGCTCAAATCAAAACTTTTCATACTTACACTTTTCAAAACAATTTTCAAAATAACTTCATCACACCTTTGAGGACTGATACAAGGGTTATCACGAAGTAAAACTTTTCAAAACAAAGCACACAAACACAAGCAAATTAAAAATGAGCAAGTACCTATGAGCCTATGGAAAACCATGGATAGAAAGGGTGATAACACCTTCCCTTTCTATAATCTACCCCCCTTACTCAGAATATCTTGAAAAAGGATTTTTTCTGTACTTTTTTCCTTTCCAATTGGATGAAATAAAAGTCGGTGTCGACTCTTGCTTACCGTGACATTTTGCTAACACAAAACGCAAAATGCAAACCAGTATTAAATAGTCAGTTCTGCCACCGTATCATAAGCATCATCTGCCATCTTGCTCTTCTTCTGGATAGAGAAGGCTTCTCAAAGATGTACTTGATAGGTTCCATTCTAGATATCAACAAGGTAGTGTAAGTAAACATATACTGTCTTAGTCGGTGAGCAGCTCATGCCAAAGCACAACAAGTTTTCTCGAGCAGTGAGTATCTTGTTTCACAGTCGGTAAACTTTATGCTAAGGTAGTATATTGCATGCTCTTTTCGACCAAACTCGTCATCCTGCCCCAGCACACACCCCATTGAGTTCTCTAATACTGTTAAGTACATGATCAGAGGTCTTCCTTCAACTGGCGACATCAAAATTGGAGGATCTTGGAGATATTCTTTAATTTTGTCAAAGGCGTTTGGCAATCGTCATTCCACTTCACTGCTTGATCTTTCTTCAGTAATTTGAAGATTGGCTCACAAGCAGCCGTCAAATGTGAAATGAATCTGGCAATGTAGTTTAGACGTCCCAAGAATCCCCTAACTTCCTTCTCAGTGCGAGGAGTTAGCATTTCTTGTACAACTTTAACCTTTGTAGGGTCGACTTCAATGCCTTTGTTACTGACAACGAACCCTAAGAGCTTACCATATCTTACTCCAAAGGTGCACTTATTCGGATTCAGCCTCAGTTTGTATTTCTTCAACCTTTCAAAAAAGCTTATGTAGGTGATTGTAGGTGTTTAGTTGTTGGCATGTATTTTTGGTAAAACCAGGTGTGTGAATGTCATGACTGATGTCATAACATTCTGGTTTATTAGGTATTGGTTTATTAGGTACCTTTGCAGAAAAATAATGGCATACATGTGCTACTGTGTATGAGTGTGTATCTGAGCATTTTGCAAAAGATCACATTTATTGCCTTCTACCAAAATCAGTAAACAGGAATTCTGATGTCATAACAAATGTTAAGACATCCTGTACTGATCTAACAGTAGTGCAGTTTGGTTAATTCTGAGATTTTTCAGGAAGTTGGCTCATTCCTTCCAGAACAGAATATCCCGTTGTCTTTGGGTTAACCTAGCTCAACCCTAAACTGGTTGATAAAGTCTTGTGACCAAGTCTTATGGTTAAACCTAATTAACCCTAGCTTTTTGTGGAAACCCTAACTGAAGAAACAACTGCTATATATTCAACAGGACTGCTGTTTGGAAAATATCTCTTTGGACTGAAGATCAATCAGAAACTGTATAGTTTTAACTGCTGTAATCCAAGCAATTATCATTGTGATAAGTGACTTGGAATAGGTTTTGTTTGTAAGGGTTTTTGTACCACTCAAAGCTTTGAAGCAAGAGTGTTTTGTGTCTCTTGACTAAAGCTTTGAAGCAAAGTCAAGTTAGGTTTATGTATCACTCAAAGCTGTGAAGCAAGAGTGTTTGTGTTACTTGATTAAAAAGCTGTGAAGCATAATCAAGTGTATGTTTTGAAGAGTGTCTTCATTAATTCATTAGTCAATTGTTTTAAGTATCACTGCTGTGATTGAGGGGGAGTGAGTAGGAACTCAGGTTTAAGTAGAACTTAGATTGAAGTTGCATTGGGTAGGTCTTAAGTGAAGGAGATAAACATGTTGGTTTATTCCTGAATTAATATCTCTTATAGTGGATTTCCTCCCTGGCTTGGTAGCCCCCAGAGTAGGTGCTGTTTCACACTGAACTGGGTAAACAATTGACTGTGTTCTTTACTGTTTTTGTATTTACTGTCTTATAGAAAGTCAAATACGGTGTCATAACATTGACTGTGACATTGAGTATTTGCAGCCAGAATTTCAGTGATCAAGGTGCTCCTCTTCAGTCTGAGACATGGATATCATATCATCAACGTAGACCTATATCTCGTGATGGATCATATAATGAAATAAAGTTACCATGGCACGCTGATAGGTTACCCCGACGTTCTTTAACCCAAATGGCATAACTTTGTAACAGAAAGTCCTCCACTGTGTGACAAAGGTCATCTTCTCCATGTCTTCAGGTGCCATCTTGATCTGATTATACCTGGAGAAACCATACATGAAGAAGAATACCTTATGTTGTGCGGTGTTGTCAACCAGAACATCGATGTGGGGAAGCAAAAAATCATCCTTGGGGCTTGCCCTATTCAGGTCTATGTAATCCACACACATACGTACCTTATCGTCCTTCTTAGGTACTTGAACAATATTAGCAACCCATTACGGATAAGAGGTGACAGCTAAGAAACCAACATTGAACTATTTCATGACTTCAGCCTTGATCTTCTCTGACATCTCTGGCCGCATGCGATGAACCTTTGGTTTCACTGGAGGGCAGTCCTCTTTTGTAGTTAGACGATGAACCACAATATCGGTGTCAAGTCCCAGCATGTATTTGTATGACCAGGCAAAAACCTCAACATAGTCATGTAGCATATGTATTAACTGATTTTTGACACTATGCTCCAGATCGACACCTATCTTGACTTCTTTCTTGTCCTCTTCAGTACCCAAGTTCATTGTCTCAACTGGCTCCTCATGAGGTTGTATTGCCCTTTCTTCCTGTTGTAACAGTCTGGCAAGCTCTCCTGGTACCTCACAATTTTCTTACCTTCGTCCTCGACTTGGTAGATCGGATTTTCAAAGTCACAATGAGAAATAGCAGAACCGTTATCAATGGGATTCAGAGTGGATGTGGATCTGCAGTTTGATATGTGGGTGTGTGTAAGAGCATAGCTGTATATTTTTGATAAAGTAAAGAGGCAGAAAAGAAAAACAAAGAGCATAAAATTTGTATGTGAAACGTCCAATGTTTTATTGATGACTTATGAAAATGAAGTAATGACCCTCACAAATAGACCATTGTGCCTCAGGTAAGACACAAGGATTTAATGTTTCAATTGTTCAAATATTACATTTCCTCAAAACAAAAAGATAAATTACTCTTGAATAAAAGTAATGGGCATAAAGTCTTTAGCCTCCCAATTGCTGAGTCCACCATTGATGGTTGGAAAGATCCACTTGTCCAGGTCACAATCACTATCACTGTCCTCCAAACTATTAACTTCATGGTTGCTGATCTGCAAAGGTGGTCCCCTGGCACGAGCACGACGAACAACTCTGGGCTCCTGAAGTAAAACCCAAACCAAATTTGTTAGATTTGTAGGAAATATTTGGATGTTGGCCCCAAATTATACACCCACCTTCTTCAACTACTGCTTTGGCATCCTTCAAAGAAGACATCTTCAACGGAGGTCTAGTAGTCTTTGGAACACTGGCAGTGTTCTTGGTTGCAGCAACGGTCTGTGGAACCTCCTCAAAGTTCTGACACTGTGTCTTAATGAACTCGCCATCCATTTCAATGTACCTGAAAGAGTTCAGGTGGCTCACCGTGTACTCCTCCTCCCCATTAACTATGATAATCTTACCATTGAATGGGTACTTCAACATCTGATGTAGGGTGGAAGTCACAACACCATCCCCATGGATCTAGGGTCGACCCAATAAACAGGAGTAAGATAGGCGGATGTCCATCACATAGAAAGTGGAATTAAAAGTTTGAGTACCAACTTTGATAGGGATGTCCACTTCCCCATGGAACATTCTTTTAGAACCATCGAAGGCCCTCACCACAATGTTACTGGGATTTAGTGTGAGCCCTTCGCAGTCCAACTTGTCTAGAGCATTCTTGGGTAAGACATTCAGTGATGAACCTGTATCCACCAGAACATGGGCTAATGTAGTGCCCTTGCACTCAATGGAGACATGTAGGGCATCATTGTGTTTCCTTCCTATTGTACTCCAAAATTTTCCCTTTCATTTATCAAATATTTTCTCACAAGATCTCCTTTGGTTCAAGACTGCACAAGGACTGATCAGCTCAAGACACCTCCTTAAGCACTGATGACTGAGTCAAAGTTTCCAAACTTAGAAATTTTTCTAAGTGTTGAAAACTTTATATTTTTTCACAACTTTGAGCCAATGTTTCACAATGATGCAAGATGATTCAAAAGAAACTTTCAACATGAAAGTTGTAGATCTCCATGATATATAAAACATTGCTTTACAAAACTTCTCCTAGAAATTCCTGGATCTCAAGTTATTAATTCATGAAGTCATGGTCATGAAACTAAAAGTGAAAATTTTGCCCTAGTTTAGGCAGGATTTTGACCTAACTTCATGGAAATTTTTCACATAGTTCCAAGGGGAATTTTCAAAAGTGATTCAAATATGGATTATATAGAAAATTACAAGATTTTCAAAATGTCCAAGAACTCCTTGAGATCATTCTTGAGCAAGGAGAATCGAAGAGAGGAAGTTAGGGTTTCAAACTGAAATTATAGGTCATTTTTTATGAACAAGAATTCAAATCTCAAGCCTATGCTGCACAATCTTGCTTTGCAGGCCTCTAAACCTCAAAATCTCTCCCTAATCAGAAGATTACACTTGCTTTTGAGCTATTATCCACTTAATTCAAGCTTTATCCAAGATAATTTTCCATTTATGGAACAAAGTTACCATTGCTATTTTGATAAACCATTGCTTTTGCAAATGTCAACTATCCTTGATCTCCTAACTTGTTTCCTCTGTCCACACTCAAGATAAATGGTCAGAAGCAAACATGTTTAAAGTTCCTAACCACTCTACATGCTTGTACTTTCTACCTTGAAACTACATTTCTCACTTTTCTTCAAAATCAAGTAACTTAGCCATAACCCTATAACTCAGAAATCCTTTGTGCAAAATCTCTCCAACCTTTTGCTTATAGATACACAAGTTATTTGCAAGAAAAGACACGCGGGCTCAAGCCTCGAAACCCCATAAAGCACAGAACCACCAAAAAATCTCAAAACATGCCATTTCTGAGTTTTGAATCCAATCTCTAAATTTGCTCGTGCATTTCTTGGCCTTTTACTTTCAAAAGATTCTAAATAATATATACAAACAATTCCAACACCTACAATACGACTATAACACCTCCATCACCATCCACCATTTTGAAAAACAACACCTTGCACCTTGACTTCTCTGGAACTCCTCAGCCACTTTCAGCTCAAGCCAAGCATCACATTAGCTTCCTGGGAACTTGAGGAAGCTAACCCAATCATTGGAACTCATCAAAAGCCACTCAAACTAAAAACACGATCCCCTTTTGCAAGGTGAATTTTCTGACTTTTGAACTCTTCATACAAGCATCATTAATGGTTTATTTGTGAATAAGAAATGTAGATATCATTGTCTTGAAGCTAACCATGTCCTTAGATTTCATTATTGTTGCTTGAGTAGTTAGAACTTTGAATTTGAACCTCTGAAAATAATTAGGTCAAAATTTGGTACTTTCAAAAATTCTCATTCATCTTTGATTTATAGCTTATGACTTTTATATGGTTGGATTCGTATGTGTTGTACCCCAAAATTTGCCCTCCCATATTCTTCAAGATTTGCAAAGAGCATGCTTCAAAAGCTCCCAAGGGTTGCACAGTTCAAGGGCCTCCTAACAGTCAAAAACTAGGGTTTTGGTTCTGACAAAGAAAATGAAGTTTCCAAGGGTCCAAACAAGTCCCACATGCCTATAAACATGGTCAAACATCCTCATTCTAAGTTTCAAGACTTACAGCACAAAATTGCACAGTCAAAAACCCTAATTGCTCTACAGTCAACTACAGGGGCAAAATGGTCATTTGACAGTCAAAAGTTCAAATTTTTGGTCAACATCTCATTTTGAAGTCACAAACATCATTTGAGCAATTCTTGATCATGATTCTCAAGGCATGGCTCAAAAAGTCTCAAGATGCAAAAGTTTCCATATTTGGACAGTTGAAAAAGTCAACTGTAACTTGACCAAGGCATAACTTCCACATGGTTCATCAGAAAAATTCCATCCAAAGCTCATTTTGAAGAGAAATACATTTCCTACAACTCCTCTTCACACTTCAAGTCCAAGAAATGCTCTCACAAAAAGTTATCAATTTCAACATTATAGGTCATTTTCATAAGTCAACAAAAAGGCACTTTAAGTCAAAGACCATAACTTGAGATTGGTAAATTAAAATGACATGGGACCAAAGGCATTGGTTAGAGGACTTCAAGACCTTTCCAAAATGTCCAAGAACATGATCAAAGCTTAAACATTGAGCAAGATATGCCTTGTAGAAGTTGGGAAATTTTTGGGAATCTTGAAAAGTCAACTTTACTTCAAATGCCTCAAAATTGCTAATGGGCCACATTTTCTTCCAAAAATCATCATCCAAAGGATATGCACGACCATTTGGCCCAAAGGGGATTTATTTCATGATTTTTTATTATTTATTTGAATTTTTAATCACCATTAATTCATTTAATAAAATAAAATATGAAAAAAAATACTAAAACAAATGTATGTGAATCTTTTTATGCAACATTTGCTCTCATTGGTTGTTGAAGATTCGTGCACATCAAAAAAGGAAGGTTTGGCCATGATTGGAATCAAAAACACTTGAAAAAGATTGAAAAAATATTCATTGAAAATCAAATATTTGATACATCAATGCATTGATCTTTTGGCTCAAAATTCAACCCTAATTCATCCCATACATAAGTCAGATGCAAAACCTAATGCTAAAACCTTCAAGCTGCACCCCATATCAAGAACACACTTTGCAATTTTTGAAAAAAAAGTCAAAACTGAAAACTGCAGTAGAGGACGATTCAAGGCTTCTAACCAATTGAAAAAGCTTTCTGAGGCATCACTGAACCTGACTGAATCCTTTTCCACGCCCATAGCATCAAGAATTGGTACATGGAAGTCGAAATTTCTCATACTTTATGCATAATCGTATTTCAATTTCTAGGCATTCTCCATACAGTTTAATTGTTGTTTTGCACTAATTTGGACCTTCTGAATCTATTGACATTGTTTAATTGAGTTTTCATAGCCTATATGCAAAGTTACCATTGAAGCTTGCTAGGGTTTCAGAGCTGCAAAATTAGGGGTTTCCTCTTCAGGAAAAATCAGACCACGAGACCCACGCCATTGAAACCAGAAGCTTATGACTAATTGATTCCATACCTCGCGATTAATTTATTACTAACAGGTTTCTAATCGCTATTTTTGTGTGCAACGTTTAGTGGGGGTTTAAAACCCCCGCTACTTGATGTTTTTTTTCCAGGCAAATGCAGAACGATTGGGGAAGAAGGTGAGGTGTAAGCCAGCGGTTGGTGCGTTTGAATTTCGCGCGAAAAAACACCACTAACCATCGTTTTACATTATATTGTTTATTTGTTATATTATATACAAAGCGTGTAAATGGCTCAGTGGCAAGGCATTGATTTGGTACACTCTAGGACCTGGGTTCGATTCCCAGGTCCCCTCCCTTTCTCATATTATTTTCTTTTCCATATTCCTACGCAGCGCATATTCCAGGGGTTCATCATACATCCACCATCCAAGCTTTCCACGCGCCCACTGATCTCAATCCAATGGCCATGATCTGAGGAGCACCCTACGCCTTGGTCAATGAAGCCACTCACGTCCCAGAAAAGTCAACAAGGCCAGGAATTAAATGGGCCTAATTGCTGGCCAGATACCTCCAAATTGGGGTCAACACCCCCATTGGTTTGCATTAATTTTTCTTTCTTTTTTATTCTTTTCTATTTATTTGTTTTATTTCTTTTTTTAGTTTAATTCATAAATTAATTTTTTCTTTAACATAAAAAATAATAAAAAATCAGAAAGACAAAAATAAGAATATATTTTATTTAATGTTATGTTTGCAAATAAATTGTATTAATTAATTTAGTTGATTCTAGGTTTGAATTTTAATATTTTTGTAATAAACTAAAAAATATAGAATTAGGGTTTTATACTTTTATCCTTTTTTTCTTTTTCACCATATTTAATTATTAATTATTATTTTGTAAATAAAATTTACCATGTAAATAATTAATTAAAATTAGGTCAAAGTAAAAATATTTCTTAATAAATAAAAAATAGTTAGAACTAGGGTTAATTAACTTTTTCTTTTTAATTCCAATTTAATTTTCTTACTAAAAATCCATAAATGCAAAAAACTCCAAAAAACAATTTCTTTCTTTTATTTAACTTAATTAATTTGTTAATTATAATTTAATTTCCTTAAAAGGGTCCAACGCCCTCGCATTTGATCATAATTCTATTTCGCGCGCTTATTTTATTTCTTCTCTTATAAATTTCATGTAATTATCCCAAAGCCATGTAATAGATTAATTAGGATCTTTATTTTTTCGCACTTTATTTTATTCAAATCGGGTCTTGGATTAATTTGGCGATGTAGACCCGCGCCTTTGTAATAGCGTAGGACCTTTTAATTCAGCATCTTTTAAACTGTTAATAATTTGCATGAAAGAATGAATGTCAAAATAAAAAGCAACGCGTAGATCACCAATGCATGAACAAGACAAAAATATCTGAAAACGACACACAAATCACACACCACCCCTAGGGTACGTCTCACTGTTGCCTTGCCCCTCGAAAGGTGGTCGTCGAGTAGAGGATGTTTTAGTAAGTCCTCATGTCCATGAACATGGCATGAGGGTAGCTTCTAAGGTGTCTTCCTATTGCTCCGGTGATCACCATGTCCCGAACCCTCGAATTGACCCGAACACCTCCAACGGTGGTGCTACCTACCTCTCAATGGTGGGATGGCACTACTTCAAGGACATTTACACAGACGAATTCCTTAGGGTAGGTAGACGACTCTAGATACTTGCTCTAATTTCAAAACAAATCAAAAAATACTTTTCACACCGACACTTTTTCAAAACGCTTTCGAAAGCAACTTTTCAAACACTCTTGAGGACTGATACAAGAGTCGAACTGAAATTTTCAAAGAAACTTTTAAAACCCACAGTTGAAAAGCAAACAAACCATTTTGAAAACACAAATGAGAAAGTATCTAAGAGCCCATGGATAACCATGGATAGAAAGGGTGCTAACACCTTCCCTTTCTATAACCTACCTCCCGAACCGAGAGCAATCTCTATAAGGAATTTTTCTGTGCTTTTGTCCTTTCCATTTGGAGAAAATAAAAGACGGTGGCGACTCTTGCTTCCGCGACATTTCGCGAACCAGCGTTAAACTGTCAGTTCCAGATCCACCGATCACAGAACTGGCGACTCTGCCGGGGATTTAAATTTAAAGTGAGGTGTACCTTAGGACTAAGATCACTGTGTTTTCAATTGCTTTGAATGGTTTGCTTTAAATTGTGGGACTGTCTCGGGAGTTCTATAGATCCTAACCCGGATCTGGGGATACCTACTTAGAAGGTAGCAACAAGGCTGTGAGGGAACTGTGCGGGGTATACCGACATGGTTGAAACAGTCTGCTACGTTGATGTGGCACTTTGGTGTGTACCGGTAACCCTTGAGTTCAGTCAAGGAGAGTACGGGGCCTCCGCGTGGTGTCGTGAAGCATCAACTGACCTTAGGAACCTTAATTGAACTATCTTGGCCTCTTTAGGGTAGTGAGATAACTGACTTTGGTGCAGTCCGAGGTTGGTTGATACTCGATACTACACTCAATTGAGGGTTGCTTTCCTGGAATATTTTGGTCGCCAGTTCAGTGGCTAAATCGAAACGATGAACAATGAAAGCAATCCAGTGATATTGGGACCCTTAGAACCCGGTTACTTCTAATAGGACAGGTTGAGCCCACCAACTTCAAGAGGGTAATACCCAGACCCCATGCTGGCCTAAACTCTAAGGGTTTGTCTTGTGTGACTTGTGTGCCTTACATGTTTGCCTTTGTAAATATTTGTGGTGTGTTTAATCATAGCATCATGACATCATCCAGCATCATATGCATTGGCTAACCATTTCAGGGGTTCAAATCTTCATCTTTGTTCTTGTTTTGTAGGACATGGAAACTGTTCGCAGAAAGACAATTCAAATCAGCCTTGTAAGGATCCCTCCTCAGCTTAATGAGCTTATATCCAGGATTCCCGAGAGCTCTTCATTCAGTGAAAGACATGGAAGACTCATCAGCTTGGTCAATACCAACATTGAGGAAGATATGATAAAGGTCCTGTTCCAATTCTTTGACCCTCTGCATCACTGTTTCACTTTCCTGGATTATCAGCTGGTACCTACACTGGAGGAGTTCTCCCGGCTTCTGAAGATCCCTATCCTTGATCAACTACCCTACAACGGTACGGAAAAGGAACCCAAGCTTGAAGAGATTGCTAAGCCTTACACCTACAATCATCTGACCTCAAGGGACATTGGGAAGTTAGAAGTGGCATCAAAGGGTTATTAGCCAGGTTTCTGTTTGAAAAGGCCCAAGAATGTTGGAACTCCCTTGACTTACAAGCTTTTGAAGAAGTTGTGGCCCTCCTTGTCTATGGTTTGGTGTTGTTCCCTAACCCAGATCAGCTTATAGATATCAGTGCTGTCCAGATCTTCATGTCCAGGAATCCTATACCTACGTTGCTGGGGGACATCCTTCACTCATGTTACACTCGAACCATGAGAAAAAGAGGTGTCCTTATGTGCTGTACTCCTCTCCTGGGAAGGTGGTTTATTTCTCACCTTCCACAATCAGTTTTGAAGAATGAGCGGGGTTTGAGATGGTCACAACGATTGATGACTCTTACGCATGCATATATACATTGGTGCCCTCGGTCCAGAGAGGATGTCACTATCATTGATCGTTGCGGGGAGTACGCTAATGTTCCTTTACTTGGAATCAGAGGAGGTATTACTTACAACTCATGCCTGGCTTGGAGACAGTTTGGTTATGCTCGGAGGGATGGCCCTCATGACATGTTAATTCCTGACATAGTTTTTGATTTCGACAACGATGCACAAGGACTTCGCCAGAGATTTATCAGAGCTTGGAGGATGCCTAGTAAGATAGATAGCAAGACACTGGGGCACAAGAATTCCATCCCATTGGAACCTTATCTCAAGTGGGTACGAGCCCGCTCCCAGAAGTTAGTAATGCCTTATCCTCATGTGCTCCCTGTGATCAAAGAGCCAGTCTTGGAAGGAGAAGTGTCCTACACTATTCAACATCCTGACATGCCCACGTCCTGGGAAGAGATGCAGAAGAGCTGGATCCAGCTTAAGGAAGAACGGAATTCTCTTGAGACCAGCCTACATGCTAGTGAAAAGAAGGTCTTGGAGCTCACCCGCCTATTGCATGAGGAGAGGAATCTCAACACCTACATAGCTCCAAAAAGGATGCGTAGTGTCTTTTGGGATTGATTTGCTTTGTAATATGTGCCCATGAGGCTTTGATGTACTGAACAATTATTTCCTTAATGATAGCGTGTGTTCCTTTTTGTCTACAACAAATTTGAACTTTCGAACCCTTGAATGCATTGCATAAATACATATCATTCATCATGTGCATAGCAGGTTTTCTTATTTTCAGGTTGCTTACTGTTCTTCGCTGTTTATTTCAGCATCATGAATCCTGACTCATCATCAACCGAGATGTCTATCAAGGCTCTTCAGGCGCAGAACACGCAATTTCAGGAATTGATCATGGGTTTGGCTCAAGGCCAAGAAGAGCTGAAGGCTTTGCTCCTGAAGAAGGAGAAGAAGAAGAAGAAGAGAACTGTTCTTTTCAACTCAGGCCGAAGGTTTGGCAACACTCTGCAGAATGAAGAGGCTGGTTCTTCTATAGGCAAGAGCAGTCCCCAAGGGGGAAAAGGTCCTAGTCCGGTAGTCTCTGACAACGAGACTGACTTTAATGAGGAGCAGTATCCTCCGGCTGAAGACCGATATAAGCAGTTGGAAGATAGACTAAATGCAATGGAGATCCAACAAGTGCCTGGGCTGGATTTCGGAGATTTGGGCTTATCTACTGGTGTGATCATTCCTCACAAGTTCAAAGCACCATCTTTTACCAAGTATGACGGGGCGTCTTGTCCCAAACTACATCTCAGATCTTATGTGCGGAAGATTCAACCGTACTCAGTGGATAAGAACTTGTGGATCCACTTCTTCCAGGAGAGTCTTTCAGGGACTCATCTCGAATGGTTCTATCATCTGGATGGGACCAAAGTTCGTAACTGGGAGGAGTTGGCTACTGCTTTTTACAAGCAGTATCAATATAATGCCGACCTTGCTCCTACACGTACCCAACTCCAGGGTATGTCGCTAGGGTGAAGCGAAGGTTTCAAAGAGTATGCACAGAAGTGGAGGGATCTTGCTGGCAGGGTGCAGCCTCCGTTAACTGACCGGGAGTTGGTAGACATGTTCTTGGGGACCCTATCTGGGCCATTTTTCAATCATCTTATCGGTAACTCGTCTGCAGGGTTTACTGATCTTATTCTGACTGGAGAGAGAATAGAGGCTGGAATGAAGTCTGGCAAAATTCAGAAGGGTGCATCGTCAAATTCTGAGAAGAAGCCCTTTAAGAAGGAGGCCAGTGCTGTATATGGGTCTAGAAGACAAGAGAAACCTGAGCGCCGCCAATCTGTCAACGCGGTGATGATTGCTAAACCTGCTGCCGCTCCTCGGCAAACCAATCCTCAAAGGGCTGAAAGACCCAGAAGAGAGTTTACCCGGCTGAGTATGACTCTATCACAAATCTTGCCGCAGTTACTATCCACCAATTTGGTGACTGTTAGAGAGGCCCCGAAGGTTGTGAATACTGCCTCTCCGAAATACAATCCAAATGCCCTCTGTGCTTATCACTCCGATAGCCCGGGGCATTCCACTGATGACTGTTGGGCCTTAAGGAATAAGGTGCAAGACCTTATTGACGCAAAAGAGATACAATTTGAAGTGCCTGAGAGGCCAAATGTGGTGACCGCTCCTATGCCCCAGCATGGAGTGAATGCCGTTGATGAAGATGTATATGCCATTTCTGTGAATGATGTAGCTACTCCCTTGATGACTGTTAAGAGGAACCTACTGTTGGCCGGTTTATTTCCGGGTTGTAGTGAAGGTTGCCTTTTCTGTGCTGTTTCCCTTTCTGGTTGTCCTTTGCTGAAGTTGGGCATCCAAAGCCTGATGGACAGCAAAGAGATTTTGTTCAAGAAGACTGCTGTTCAGTTTGTTCCGGTGGAAGAAGTTTCTGTTGTTACAATCTTTAATAATCCGATCAAGGCTCTCCCAAGGAAGCCGGTTAAAATCATGACTATCGCACCCGTTGTTATTACTGTTCTGGGGCCTCTCCCCTACGAATCTGATAAGGCTGTCCCCTGGCACTATGGGGCAGACGTGTATGTGCATGGAATCAAGCAAGAGTTCAACACTGGCACCAGCATCAGCAATATCACTGGTCCAGCCAAAGTTACCCGCAGTGGCAGGGTCTTCTCGCCTGACATTGCGCCACCCGCTATTCGAAGACCCCTCACTATAACACCTGCAAGTGTACCTGTTCCCAGTTCTGATCAAGTTGTTTCCCCTGCTGCCGAGTCATCTAATGCTCGGGGTAAAGGGATTGAAGATGAGCCTGCCCGGATGGAGGCGCCAAAACCTGTGAATGCTGAGGCCTCCCAACAAGAGATGGAGGAAATTCTGAAAATAATCAAGAAGAGTGACTTTAATGTTGTTGAGCAGCTGGGGCATACCCCCTCCAAGATCTCTATGCTCTCCTTGCTACTGTGCTCAGAGGCCCATGCTAAGGCCCTGATTTCATTTCTCAAGACGGCCCATGTGCCACAGGAGACATCTGCAGTCCAATTTACTGATTGCATAGCCAATCTGACAGCGGACAATGGTTTGGGCTTCTCAGATGCTGACCTTACTGCCAAGGGAAAGGACCACAATGACGCCCTGCATGTCTCTATTGAATGCAGGGGCACTACTCTTGCGCACGTGTTGGTGGACACTGGTTCCTCCCTGAATGTGCTACCCAAGAAGGCCTTAGACCGTTTGGATTGTGAAGGCCTGGAGCTGAAACCTAGCAATATCATCGTCAGAGCCTTTGACGGTTCTAAGAGGATGGTTCATGGAGAGGTAGACATTCCTATTCGGGTGGGTTCTCAAGTATTCGACTCCACTTTCTATGTGATGGATATCCGTCCATCGTATTCTTGTCTACTGGGTCAACCTTGGATCCACAAAGCTGGGGCAGTGACCTCTACCCTACACCAGAAACTCAAGTACCCCGTCAGAGGGAAGATTGTCAATGTGCAGGGAGAGGAGGAGTATATGGTGAGCCACTTGAATTCTTTCAGGTATATTGAGATGGACGGGGAGTTTATTGAAACCCCCTTTCAGCATTTCGAAGAGGTACCCCCAACATTGGCAGCAGCGGAAACAGTGGTTGAAAAGGATGTTCCCTTGAAGATGGCTTCCTTGAAGGATGCCCGGGCTGTGATCAAGAAAGAGGGTCAGAAGGCTGTGCGCAAGGCAAAGACCAGAAGACCTCCTGTGCTCATTACCAATCCAGGAGTGAATGCTGTTGGGGACGAAGATGAAGTGGAAGAGTCAGAGTTTGAAAGCTGGATCTACCCGACGACTGATGGTGGATTGACCAATTGGACTGCTAAAGATCATACTCCTGTTACTTTTGTTACGCAGTAATAAACTCCTATGTTTTGTTATTTGTAATAAACAATTAAAACTCTATGGCCCAGTGTCTTACCCGAGGCACCGTTGGCTTCATTTGTGAGGGTATATTAATTGTCATCTCATATATCATGAATAAAGATCTTGGACGTTTTCTCGCATTTCAAATCTTATGCTCCTTTTCTTTCTTTCCTTTCTTTATATATTGCAAAACAGTTGTATTTACACACACTCACTCATACAGGTTTCAATCCACTCTGGATCTCACTGGTAACGACTCTGCTATTGCCAGTTATGACTTCAAAAATCCGATCAACTTAGCCGAAGACGAAGGTGAAGATGATTGCGAAGTGCCTGGCGAGCTTGCAAGACTGTTACTCCAGGAAGAGAGGGCAATTCAACCACACGAAGAGCCGGTGGAAACAATAAATCTGGGTACTGATACAGACAGGAAGGAAGTTAAGATTGGTGCCAACCTAGAGCTCAGCGTGAAGCAACGGTTGACTCAGATGCTACATGATTATGTGGAGATATTTGCCTGGTCCTATGAATACATGCCTGGGTTAGATACTGACATTGTGGTCCATCACTTGCCTACCAAGGAAGACTGCCCTCCGGTTAAGCAAAAGGTCCGCCGTATGCGTCCAGAGATGTCTGAGAAGATCAAAGCCGAGGTTATGAAGCAGTTTGACGCCGGGTTCCTTGCAGTGACTTCTTACCCTCAGTGGGTTGCTAATGTGGTGCCGGTACCTAAGAAAGATGGGAAAGTCAGAATGTGCGTTGACTACAGGGATCTGAACAGGGCCAGCCCTAAAGATGACTTCCCTCTACCTCACATTGATGTCCTTGTTGATAATACTGCTCAGCATAAAGTATTCTCTTTCATGGATGGTTTTTCAGGGTATAATCAGATCAAGATGGCTCCGGAGGACATGGAAAAGACTACCTTTGTCACTCAGTGGGGTACCTTCTGCTACAAGGTCATGCCATTCGGGTTGAAGAATGCTGGGGCAACCTACCAACGTGCCATGGTTGCTTTATTTCATGACATGATCCATCATGAGATAGAAGTGTATGTTGACGACATGATCGCAAGGTCCCAGACTGAGGAAGAACACCTTGATCATCTGCAGAAATTGTTTGACCGTCTGAAGTTGTACAAGCTGAGGTTGAACCCGAACAAGTGCACCTTCGGGGTTAGATCTGGAAAGTTGCTAGGCTTCATTGTAAGTGATCAGGGTATTCAAGTGGACCCTGCCAAGGTTAAAGCTATTCAAGAGATGCCAGTTCCTAAGACAGAGAAAGAGGTCAGAGGCTTTCTAGGACGCCTGAATTACATTGCTCGGTTCATCTCACACCTGACTGCTACCTGTGAACCAATCTTCAAGCTGCTGAAGAAAGATCAGGTAGTACGTTGGAATGATGAATGTCAGGCTGCTTTTGACAGAATCAAGGAGTATCTCCAAGAACCACCCATACTTATGCCACCGGTTGAAGGGAGACCTCTGATATTATACCTGACAGTACTTGAAAACTCAATGGGGTGCGTGCTGGGGCAGCATGACGAGTCTGGCCGAAAAGAGCATGCCATTTATTACCTTAGCAAAAAATTTACCGACTGTGAGACCCGATACTCACTGCTCGAGAAAACTTGCTGCGCTTTGGTATGGGCTGCCCACCGGCTGAGACAGTATATGCTGACTCACACTACCTTGTTGATCTCAAAGATGGATCCTATAAAGTATATATTTGAAAAGCCTGCTCTGTCTGGGAGAATAGCAAGATGGCAAATGATCTTGATAGAATATGACATCCAGTACACGACTCAGAAAGCCATCAAGGGAAGTGTATTGGCAGACCACTTGGCACATCAGGCAGTAGACGACTATCAGTCAATGAACTTCGAGTTTCCAGACGAGAGCATCATGATAGTGACTGATTGTGAAGTACCTGGACCGGATGAAGGACCTGAGGAAGGATCCCGATGGTCTATGCACTTTGACGGAGCCTCCAACGCTTTGGGTAACGGTATCGGTGCTGTAATCATATCTCCTCAAGGCACTCATACTCCACTTACGGCCCGGCTATGTTTCAACTGCACCAACAACATGGCGGAGTATGAGGCATGCATCATGGGTCTCCAAGCTGCAATCGACTTAAGGATCAAGTTTCTGAGTGTCTTCGGAGATTCCGCTCTCGTGATCAATCAGATCAAAGGAGAGTGGGATACGAAACATCCGAATCTTATTCCTTACAGAGAATGTGTGTTCACTTTGATCCCCCACTTCACAGAGATAACCTTTGAACATTTTCCAAGAGAGGAGAATCAGTTAGCGGACGCGTTAGCTACGATGTCTTCCATGTTCAAAGTCAAATGGGACAATGAGGCTCCCCGGATTATTATTTGGAAACTGGACGAACCGGCATACTGTTGTGATCTTGAGACTGAATTGGTGACTGAGAAGCCTTGGTACCATGAGGTGAAGAGATATTTGGAAGCTCAGGAATACCCTGAAGGTGCGTCTGTCAACGATAAGAAGTTTCTGAGAAGGTTCGCAGCAAAGTTCTTCCTTAGCAACGACATTCTGTATAAATGAAACCATGATTCGACCTTACTGCGTTGTGTGGATAAAACTGAAGCAGAAAGGATCATGGAAGAGCTACATGAAGGGACCTTCGGAACACATTCCAGTGGACACACTATGGCAAAGAAAATCCTTCGGGCAGGGTATTTCTGGTCCACAATGGAAGCCGACTGTTACCAACACTCTCGGACATGCCATAAATGCCAGATATATGCAGACAAGGTGCATGTTCCTCCAGTCCCTCTAAATGTTCTGACTGCGCCTTGGCCGTTTGCAATGTGGGGCATAGACATGATCGGTGAGATTAAACCAACGACATCTGTGATCGGTGGATCTGGAACTGACTGTTTAACGCTGGTTCGCGAAATGTCGCGGAAGCAAGAGTCGCCACCGTCTTTTATTTTCTCCAAATGGAAAGGACAAAAGCACAGAAAAATTCCTTATAGAGATTGCTCTCGGTTCGGGAGGTAGATTATAGAAAGGGAAGGTTTTAGCACCCTTTCTATCCATGGTTATCCATGGGCTCTTAGATACTTGCTCATTGTGTTTTCAAAAATGGTTTGTTTGCTTTTCAACTGGGGGTTTAAAAAGTTTCTTTGAAAATTCCAGTTCGACTCTTGTATCAGTCCTCAAGAGTGTTTGAAAAATTGCTTTCGAAAGCTTTTTGAAAATGTGTTGGTGTGAAAAGTATTTTGTTTTGTTTTCAAATTTAGAGCAAGTATCTAGAGTCGTCTACCTACCCTAAGGAATTCGTCTGTGTAAATGTCCTTTAAAGTAGTGCCATCCCACCATTGAGAGGTAGGTAGCACCACCGTTGGAGGTGTTTGGGTCAATTCGAGGTTCGGGACATGGTGATCACAAGAGCAATGGGAAGACACCTTAGAAGCTACCCTCATGTCAGGTTCCCGGATCATGAGGACTTACTAAGACATCCTCTACTCGACGATCACCTTTCGAGGCAAGGCAACAGTGAGGCGTACCCTAGGGGTGGTGTGTGATTCGTGTGTCAGATTCGTTTATTTTTATCTTGTCATGGTATAGGTGATCTACGCGTTTGTTTTTATTTATTGTCATTCATTCTTGCATGCATTTGTTTAACAGTTAAAATATTGCGAGAAATAAAAGTTCTAAGCTATTACAAAAGGCGCGGGTCCACATCGCCAAAATTTCCAGAACCCGATTTGACAGAAAAATAAAGAATTAAAGTAAAGTAAAAGTGCGAGAAAGTATGAAATTACACGGCTTTGGGAGAAGTACATAAATATTTATAAGAAAAAGAAATAAATATGCGAATTAAAATTTAAATTAGAAACGAGGGCGTTGGACCCTTTTAACGAAATTAAATTAAACGATTATTAAATTAATAAAATTAAAAAAATAAATTATTTTTTAGTTTTTTGTATTTATGAGAATTTAATGGGAAAGAATTAAATGAAATTAAAAGATTAACCCTAATTCTAATTGTTTTAATTTATTAAGAAAGTATTAAATTGTAACCTAATATTAACCTAATTATTTACATGCAAATCTTGATTTATAAAAGTAAATAATATTTTAATAATTAATTATTGTGAAAGAAAAGAAAAAAGGATAAAAAATTAATCAAACCCTAATTCTACAAATTTTAGGTTTTTTATTGAAAAAAAATATTAAGATTAAGTCCTAAATTAAAAACTAAGTCAATTAATGAACTTTATTTACAAAAATACTAATTAAATAAATATATTTAATTTTTGTCTTTTTCTGATTTTTTTATTGTTTTTTATGTATTTTTTTATAGAAAATAATTAAATTAAAAAAAGGACAAATAATTGAGTCAAAGAAAAAATGTAAAAAAGATATTAAAGAGATAGCAAACCTAGGGGGTTCTGCCCCTAATGTGGAGGTGTAATTGTGGCAATTTTGGCCCAAGGTTCCTGGCCCCATTGACCTTTTCAAGACGCGTGTGGTATCTTTGACTAGGGTCCACCATGCTCTTCAGATCTGGGCCCTTGGATGGATGAGATTGGCCAAGTGGCGCGTTGGATGGAGGAGCATATGGTATTCCTTTGGACTGAACCTGCACAGGATAATAATTGAAAAAATATTATTGGAAAGGGGTGGGGACCTGGGATCGAACCCAGGTCCTGTGGTTTACCAACGCTTATGCCTGCCAGTGGAGCTGCTTGAGTTCTTTGTATATTAAATAAACAACGAATATAATAAAACAAAACAAAAGTTAGTGCTTGTCTTTCGCGCGAGAATTTGAATAAACCAATCGCTACTGGACACCTCCTCTTCTTCTTCTTCGTTGTATTTTTTCCTGAAACATGAAAACTATTAGCAACGGTTTTTGAACCGTCCCTATAGACACCCTATTGGAAAATAGCGATTAGCCCCTGGGCATGTATAAATTTTTCGGACTAGGGCCATTAGAATCGTCTCTCTCTCGCGATTCCAATGATGTATCTCTCATGGCCTAATTGTTCAAGGTTTGGAAACCCCTAAATCAATTTTCACGAAACCCTAATATGCTCTCATGGTGGATCCTTCGTTTTAGCATGAAACTCCAATCAAATTATGCAGGTAGCTTGCAAACATCATTCTAAACACAAAAATAACAATGGAATATGTTAAAAGCGCATGAATGATGGAAAACGATTTTGGAATTTTTCTCACCAACTTCAATGGTGATTTCGTGTTCTCTTGAGTATGGGACTTAGTGAATGATTGGAAAACGTTCTATGATCCTCAAGGAAGGCGTTTGAAAAGCTCTTGCACCTTGAATTCACCTGTAAAACCAAAATCGAATTTTTAAAAATATGTGAGTTTCTTGAGTTTTTGTATGGCTTGGTTATGCAGCTTGGAGTCCTTTTGCACGAGGGTTTGCTTGTGTATGTATAGGTGAATGATTTAGGTTAAGTTTTCTTGTCCAAGGAATCAAGGAATTGATGTATGGATATTGATTTTTATGGCAAAATATTTTCCAATCTTTTCATGCACATTTGCTCTCAATCATATCCAATCACCTTCAATTCTTCCCTAATCTGATTTGCACGAAATCTTGGAGATGTTTTATGCACAAAAAGATTTGAAACATTAGGTTTAACATTTTTCATGTATTTTAATTAATTTAAATGAATTATTAATAATAAAAATCCAAATAAATAAATAAAAAATGAAGAAAAACTTCCCTTTGGGCCAAATGGTCGTGCACATGCCTTGGATAATGAATTGTGGAAGAAAAAGAGGCCCATTAGCAATTTTAGGTCATTTGAAACAATGTTGACTTTTCAAAATATCCAAAAATTTCCCAACTTCCACAAGGCATAACTTGTTCAATTTTTAAGCTTTGCTCATGTTCTTGGACATTTTGGAAAGGTCTTTGAGTCCTCTAACCAATGCCTTTGGTACCATGTCATTTTGATTTACCAATCGCAAGTTATGGCCTTTGACTTAAAGTCCCTTTTTGTTGACTTTTGAAAATGACCTATAATGTTGAAATTGATAACTTTTTGTGAGAGCATTTCTTGGACTTAAAGTATGAAGAGGAGTTGTAGGAAATGTCTTTCTCTTCAAAATGAGCTTTGGATGGAATTTTTCTGATAATCCATGTGAAAGTTATTCCCTGGTCAATTTACAGTTGACTTTTTCAACTGTCCAAATATGGAAACTTTTGCATCTTGATGATTTTTGAGCCAAGCTTTGAGAATCATGATCAAGTATTGATCAAATGATGTTTGTGGCTTCAAAATGAGATGTTGACCAAAAATTTGAACTTTTGACTGTCAAATGACCATTTTGCCCCTACAGTTGACTGTAGTGCAATTAGGGTTTTTGACTGTGCAATTTTGTGCTGAAAGTCTTGAAACTTGGTATGAGGATGCTTGACCATGTTTATAGGCATGTGGGACTTGATTGAACCCTTGGAAACTTCATTTTCTTTGTCAGAACCAAAACCCTAATTTTGACTGTTAGGAGGCCCTTGAACTGTGCAGCCCTTGGGGAGATCTTGAAGCTTGACTTGGCAATTTCTTGAAGAATATGGGAGGGCAAATTTTGGGGTACAACAGTTGCCCCTGTTCAATCTTCTTAGACCTGAGGATGCAGATTGGCTGACGTGCCTTTCGTAATCCGAAGGTGGAAGATGATTGAACACTAGAGTGCCCAGAAATTTGCGCTCACATAGTAGCAGTGTGATGGTGGAATGGGCTTATAGATGCCATTTAGAGATTGATGGATAGGATGATGGGCTTATAGATGCCATGCTAAGAGATGATGGAAGGTGGATGGGCTTATAGATGCCATCTGGATGTTGATCGCATAAGAGATTCCTTAGCGAGAACTTGCGTACCTGCAAAAGAAAAATGATTACCTGACCTGTTACGGGAGCTGGTTTTCAAATTCTTTGTGTAGATGTGTCCTGACTGGTTACAGGAGCTGGGTCTGGAGCTTCAAACGGTGATGAATGAACCAGGGATGGTTACTACCTCAACGGGACGGTGAGAGAACCTTGGATGACTTTAACCTCAACAGCAATCATTGAGAAAATCTTGGGATTACCACCTCCGCAGTATCGGGGAGAGAACCATAGGCGACTACAACCTCAACAGTAAACATTGAGAGAATCTTGGTGGGAATTATCATCTCCGCAGTATCGGGGAGAGAACCATAGGCGATTACAACCTCAATAGCAATCATTGAGAAAACCTTGGATGGAATTATCATCTCCGCAGTATCGGGGAGAGAACCATAGGCGATTACACTCTCAATAGCAATCATTGAGAAAACCTTGGATGGAATTATCATCTCCGCAGTATCGGGGAGAGAACCATAGGCGATTATAATCTCAATAGCAATCATTGAGAAAACCTTGGATGGAATTATCATCTTCGCAGTATCAGGGAGAGAACCATAGGCGATTACACTCTCAATAGCAATCAATGAGAAAACCTTGGATAACTTCTACTGAGTCTTCATCAGAAAAATCTGTTTGAGGTCGATTTAACTGGACTAGAGAAGGCCTTGGACTGGATAAGAAACAGAGAATCTTAGGGTCGATTAACTGAACCGGTCTAGGTCTTGGAATGTCTTCAACTGGGTCTTTATCAGAAAAATCTATTTGGGGTCGATTTAACTGGACCAGAGAAGGCCTTTGACTGGATAAGAAATCTTTGGAGTCGATTAACTGAACCGGTCTAGGTCTTGAAATGTGATTGAGAATTTAACTGAATCTTTCCTGAAAGGTAAAGGTCAGTCATATGCAATGCATGATATGGATCAAGCAATGATGTTCTCAACATAAATGAGATTTGTAAGATATGATGCGTACATGCATGCTATAATGATGTATGTGATGTTTATGTATGTTTTCGTCTAGGAAAGTAAATCCTTGACGGGTGCCGGGAAGTCACTCCTGGGCTGATGTTGAAGGATAGATCTTTTGCCTCCGCTGGGGATGATAGTTGCAAGCATACCAGTGGGAGAAGATAACTCCGTTGGGGAATAAACTTGGCGAATGGAATATTCTGCGGGGAGAACAGTACTCTGACGATCTTGCTGGGGAGCAATACTCTGTGGGGAGAGAGATACTTTGCTGAGTGTTGATAATAACTTGCTGGGGACACCTTTGTTATGCTGGACGTGTTAATAGACTTCGCTGGGGATAAGAAGACTTCGCCGAGAACGATCTTCCCGTGGCTTTTGGTTGAGGATAACCCAGTTATATCCTGGTAAGGAAATAACTCTTTGAATAAAGCCGGGAGACGTATTCGTGTTCTGCGAGGATAAGCTTCCAGAATCTACTGGGGATAAGCTTACTGCTTGGGGAGATGGATTCCAACTTTCCTGGGGAAACTGGGCTGGACTCTCCTGGGGAAGTTTTGAACTGTGTCGGGAAGATGACTCCATTAAATGCTGGTATACCGCCAGGGAACAATCTTTAGACCAAGACTGTCGGGGATGCTTGTTAGGAATATATATGCTGCTGGGGAATGTTGAGCTCTGCGGGAGGATACCCAACTTCCTTTAAGTTTGATAGTAGCTTTGCTTGGGAGAGAGTGTACTGCTTGCTGGCTCACTCTCTGGGGAATTAAGATATGCCGGTTATGTTCTTTAGCTGAACCTATCTTGATACCTTGGAGGATAGAACAATTAGATTGCTTAGACAACTCTTTATTGCCCCTGTTTCTAATGTTACCTGTAATTAATCCTTTGTTTCGTATGCAAATATTTATGAGTTAGCAAATTATTGTCAATGCATATATCACAAATTGAACCTTGGACGTTCTTCGCAAGACAAAACAGAAAAGGAAAAACAATTGGCACTTTTTAACTGAAAAGTATATTTGTATTGATTTTTGAATGGCCTGTAAATAGGCGTTTTGTGTACAAGAGGCTGACGTCCTAGTAAGAGAACGCCGCCGAACAAAAGAGTTTATACAAATTTTGTACAAAAGAAAATAAAACAGCTGTGTGAAGTGAATGATCCCACTGGGTTTCAACTCTGCTATTGCTTTTATAACTCCGAGCGTCTCATCACTTGATGACCTTGGTTGAAGGTGAAGCTGACTGATCGATGCCGTCTGAACTTGATGTAGATACCGGATTCTGGATGCAAAGTGATCCAATGAGACATAGTATTACGCTTTTATCCCTAACTTTTGCCTGGACCGCCCTTTCGGGTTTTTAGTTCACCGGGATACCCATTTTTGCCCAAGCCGCCTTTTCAGGTTTTCGACTTGCCGGGTGTACAGATTTTTTCATTTCATCCCTTCATTTTGCCCGAACCCTTTTGGTTCGCCGGGAAGCCCTAATTTTTGCCTAGGCATGTCAGCCTAGCGGGTCTTTTTTCATGCGTAGTATCTTTTTACTATGTCTGCATTGGCGGGGTGAGGAAGGTCGTCACCATCCATATTGGTTAGAATCATGGATCCTCCTGAGAACACATGCTTAACCACAAATGGCCCTTCGTACGTAGGGGTCCACTTGCCCCTTGGATCACTCTGAGGAAGGATGATTCGCTTGATTACCAGATCCCCAACTTGATATTCCTGTGGTCTGACCTTTTTGTTAAATGCCCTGATCATTCGTTTCTGATACGTCTGACCATGACAGATAGCAGCAAGTCTCTTTTCATCAATAAGGTTTAGCTGATCCAGTCGTGTCTGGATCCAATCATCTTCGTTCAGATTTGCATCCTTCATTATCTGGAGAGAGGGTATTTGCACTTCGATCGGTAAGACTGCCTCCATACCATAAACCAAAGAGAAAGGAGTTGCCCCGGTTGACGTCCTAGCTGAGGTACGGTACCCATGTAGAGCGAACGGTAGCATCTCGTGCCAATCTTTGTAAGTCACTGTCATCTTCTGCACGATTTTCTTGATATTTTTATTTGCTGCCTCTACAGCCCCATTCATCTTCGGTCTGTAAGGAGAAGAATTGTGGTGCTGTATTTTGAACTGTTCGCAGAGCTCAGTGATCATCTTGTTATTCAGATTGGTACCGTTGTCTGTAATGATCCTCTCTGGGACGCCGTACCGATAGATCAGATTATGCCGAATGAACCGTGCCACAACAGTCTTGGTTACTGTAGCGTAGGAAGCTGCTTCAACCCACTTTGTAAAATAATCAATTGCCACTAGGATGAAGCGATGCCCATTAGATGCCGTAAGTTTAATCTCACCGATCATGTCTATGCCCCACATTGCAAACGGCCAAGGCGCAGTCAGAACATTTAGAGGAACTGGAGGAACATGCACCTTGTCTGCGTATATCTGGCACTTGTGGCATGTCCGGGAATGTTGGTAGCAGTCAGCTTCCATTGTGGACCAGTAATACCCTACCCGAATGATCTTTTTTGCCATTGTATGTCCACTGGAATGTGTACCAAAAGTCCCTTCATGTAGCTCTTCCATGATTCTTTCTGCTTCAGTTTTATCCACACAACGCAGTAGGGTTGAATCATGGTTTCGCTTGTACAAGATGTCGTTGCTAAGGAAGAACTTTTCCGCGAACCTTCTCAGGAACTTCTTATCATTGACAGAGGCACCTTCAGGGTATTCCTGAGCTTCCAGATATCTCTTCACCTCATGGTACCAGGGCTTCTCAGTCACCAATTCAGTCTCGAGATCACAACAGTATGCCGGTTCGTCCAGCTTCCATATGATGATCCGGGGAGCCTCATTATCCCATTTGACCTTGAACATAGAAGACATTGTAGCTAACGCGTCCGCCAGCTGATTCTCTTCTCTCGGAAAGTGTTCAAAGGTTATCTTCGTGAAGTGGCGGATCAAGGTCAACACACATTCTCTGTAAGGAATCAGATTCGGATGTTTCGTATCCCACTCTCCTTTGATCTGATTGATCACGAGAGCGGAATCTCCGAAGACACTCAGAAACTTGATCCTTAGGTCGATCGCAGCTTGAAGACCCATGATGCACGCCTCGTACTCCGCCATGTTGTTAGTACAGTTGAAACATAGCCGGGCAGTGAGTGGAGTATGAGTGCCTTGAGGAGATATGATTATGGCGCCGATACCGTTTCCCAAAGCGTTGGAGGCTCCGTCAAAGTGCATAGACCATCGGGATCCTTCCTCAGGTCCTTCATCCGGTCCAGGTACTTCACAATCAGTCACTATCATGATGCTTTCATCTGGAAACTCGAAGTTCATTGACTGATAGTCATCTACTGCCTGATGTGCCAAGTGGTCTGCCAATACACTTCCCTTGATGGCTTTCTGGGTCGTGTACTGAATGTCGTATTCTGTCAAGATCATTTGCCATCTTGCAATTCTCCCAGACAGAGCAGGCTTTTCGAATATGTACTTTATAGGATCCATTTTTGAGATCAACAAGGTAGTGTGAGTCAGCATATACTGTCTCAGCCGGCGAGCAGCCCATACCAAAGCGCAGCAAGTTTTCTCAAGCAGTGAGTATCGGGTCTCACAGTCGGTAAACTTTTTGCTAAGGTAATAAATGGCATGCTCTTTTCGGCCAGACTCGTCATGCTGCCCCAGCACACACCCCATTGAATTATCAAGTACTGTCAGGTATAATATCAGAGGTCTCCCTTCAACCGGTGGCATAAGGATGGGTGGTTCTTGGAGATACTCTTTGATTCTGTCAAAAGCAGCCTGGCATTCATCATTCCAACGTACTACCTGATCTTTCTTCAGCAGCTTGAAGATTGGTTCACAAGTAGCAGTCAGGTGCGAGATGAAGCGAGCAATGTAATTCAGGCGTCCTAAAAAGCCTCTGACTTCCTTCTCTGTTCTAGGAACTGGCATCTCTTGAATAACTTTAACCTTAGCAGGGTCCACTTGAATACCCTTATCACTCACAACGAAGCCTAGCAACTTCCCAGATCTTACCCCGAAGGTGCACTTGTTCGGGTTCAACCTCAGCTTGTACAACTTCAGACGGTCAAACAATTTCTGCAGATGATCAAGGTGCTCTTCCTCAGTCTGGGACCTTGTGATCATGTCGTCCACATATACTTCTATCTCATGATGGATCATGTCATGAAATAAAGCAACCATGGCACGTTGGTAGGTTGCCCCAGCGTTCTTTAGTCCAAAAGGCATGACCTTGTAACAGAAGGTGCCCCACTGAGTAACAAATGTAGTCTTTTCCATGTCTTCAGGTGCCATCTTGATTTGATTGTAACCTGAAAAGCCATCCATGAAAGAGAACACTTTATGCTGAGCTGTATTGTCAACAAGGACATCAATGTGAGGTAAGGGGAAGTCATCCTTGGGGCTGGCCCTGTTCAGATCCCTGTAATCAACACACATTCTGACCTTACCGTCTTTCTTTGGTACCGGTACCACATTAGCGACCCACTGAGGGTAAGAAGTCACTGCAAGGAACCCAGCATCAAATTGTTTCATAACCTCGGCTTTGATCTTCTCAGACATCTCTGGACGCATGCGACGTACCTTCTGCTTAACCGGAGGGCAGTCTTCCTTAGTAGGCAAGTGATGGACCACAATATCGGTATCCAACCCGGGCATGTCTTCGTAGGACCAGGCAAATATCTCCATATAATCGTGTAACATCTTAGTCAACCGTTGCTTCACGCTGAGCTCTAGGTTGGCACCAATCTTTACCTCTTTCCTGTCTGCTTCAGTACCCAAGTTTATTACTTCCACTGGCTCTTCATGTGGTTGAATTGCCCTCTCTTCCTGAAGTAACAGTCTTGCATGCTCGCCAGGCACTTCGCAATCATCTTCACCTTCGTCTTCGGCTAAGTTGATCGGATTTTCGAAGTCATAACTGGCAGTAGCAGAGTCGTTACCAGTGAGATCCAGAGTGGATTAAAACCTGTATGAGTGAGTGTGTGTGTAAATACAGCTGTTTTGAAATATGTATAAAGGAAAGAAAGACAGAAAAGGAGCACAAGATTTGTAATGCGAGAAAACGTCCAAGATTTTCATTCATGATATATGAAATGACAATTTATATGCCCTCACAAATGAAACCACGGTGCCTCGGGTAAGACACCGGGTCATAGAGTTTAATTTATTGTTTATTACAGATACCAAAAACATAGGAATTCATTACTTAGTAACAAGAGAAACAGGTGGATTGTCCTTTGCACTCCAATTGCTAGGTCCACTGTCGGTTGCCGGGTAAATCCAGCTGTCAAACTCAGCTTCATCCACCTCGTCTCCGTCCCGAACAGCATTCACTCCATGAGCAGGCAGGGGAGCTGTCACTACATTAGGCTTCTCTGATGCCTCAAATTGTACCTCCTTGGCGTCAATAAGATCCTGCAGCTTGCTCCTTAATGCCCAACAGTCATCAATGGAATGCCCCGGGCTATCAGAATGGTAAGCACAACGAGCATTTGGGTTGTACTTCGGAGAGGCAGTGTTTACAGCTTTTGGGGCCTCTCTAACAGTCACTAGATTGGTGGATAGCAACTGTGGCAGGATCTGCGATAAGGTCATGCTCAAACGGGTGAACTCTCTCCGGGGTCTTTCAGCCCTTTGAGGATTATATGGCCGAGGAGCGGCAGCAGGCTTAGCAATCATTATCGCACTGACAGATTGGCGGCGCTCAGATTTCTCTAGTCTTCTGGACCCGTACACAACACTAGCCTCCTTTTTGAAGGGTTTCTTCTCAGAACTAGACGATGCACCCTTCGGAATCTTTCCAGACTTCAACCCAGCCTCAATTCTCTCTCCAGTCAGAATCAGATCAGTGAACCCTGCAGACGAATTCCCGATAAGATGGTTGAAAAATGGCCCAGATAGGGTCCCCAAGAACATGTCCACCAATTCCCGGTCAGTCAACGGAGGCTGCACCCTGCCAGCCAGATCCCTCCACTTCTGAGCGTACTCTTTAAAACCTTCACTTGAACCTAACGACATACCCTGGAGTTGGGTACGTGTAGGGGCAAGGTCGGCATTATACTGATACTGCTTATAGAAAGCAGTAGCCAACTCCTCCCAGTTACGAACCTTGGTCCCATCCAGCTGATAGAACCATTCGAGATGAGTCCCTGAAAGACTCTCCTGGAAGAAGTGGATCCACAAATTCTTATCCGATGAGTACGGTTGAATCTTCCGAACATAGGACCTGAGATGTAACTTGGGACAAGACGCCCCGTCGTACTTAGTGAAAGATGGTGCTTTGAACTTACGAGGAATGATCACACCAGTTGACAAACCCAGACCTCCAAAATCCAGCCCAGGTACCTGTTGTATCTCCATAGCATTCAACCTGTCTTCCAACTGCTTGTATCTGTCTTCTGCAGGAGGATACTGCTCTTCATCAAAATCAGTCTCGTTGTCAGAGACTACCAGACTAGGACCTTTTTCCGCTTAAGGAGTACTCTTTCCAATAGAAGAACCAGCCTCTTCATTCTGCAGAGTATTGCCAAACCTTCGGCCCGAGTTGAACAGAACGGTTCTTCTCTTCTTCTTCTTTTCCTTCTTCAGGAGCAGAGCCTTCAGCTCTTCTTGGCCCTGAGCCAAGCCCATGATTAATTCCTGAAATTGCGCATTCTGCACCTGAAGAGCCTTGATGGACATTTCGGTTGATGATGAGTCAGGATTCATGATGCTGAAATAAACAGCGAAGAACGGTAAGCAACCTGAAAAGAAGAAAACCTGCTATGCACATGATGAATGATATGTGTTTATGCAATGCATTCAAGGGTTCGAAAGTTCAAATTTGTTGTAGACAAAAAGGAACACACGTTATCATTAAGGAAATAATTGTTCAGTACATCAAAGCCTCATGGGCAAAATAATACAAAAGCAAATCAATCCCAAAATATACTATGCATCCTCTTTGGAGCTATGTAAGTGTTGAGATTCCTCTCCTCACGCAACAGGCGGGTGAGCTCCAAGACCTTCTTTTCACTAGCATGTAGACTGGTCTCAAGAGAATTCTGTTCTTCTTTAAGCTGGATCCAGCTCTTCTGCATCTCTTCCCAGGATGTGGGCATATCAGGGTGCTGAATAGTGCAGGACACTTCTCCTTCCAAGACTGGCTCTTTGATCACAGGGAGCATATGGGGATAAGGCATCACTAACTTCTGGGAGCGGGCCCGTACCCACTTGAGATAAGGTTCCAATGGGATGGAATTCCTGTGCCCCAGTGTCTTGCTGTCTATCCTACTTGGCATCCTCCAGGCTCTGATAAATCTCTGGCGAAGTCCTTGAGTATCGTTGTCGAAGTCAAAAACTATGTCAGGAATTAACATGTCATGAGGACCATCCCTCCGAGCATAACCAAACTGTCTCCAAGCCAGGCATGGGTTGTAAGTAATACCTCCTCTGATTCCGAGTAAAGGAACATTAGGGTACTCTCCGCAACGATCAATGATAGTGACATCCTCCCTAGACCTAGGGCACCAATGTATATCTGCATGTGTAAGAGTCATCAACCGTTGTGACCATCTCAAACCCCGCTCGTTCTTCAAAACTGATTGTGGAAGGTGCGAAATAAACCACCTTCCCAGGAGAGGAGTGCAACACATAAGGACACCCCTTTTTCTCATGGTTCGAGTGTAACATGAGTGAAGGATGTCCCCCAGCAACGTAGGTATAGGATTCCTGGACATGAAGATCTGGACAGCACTGATATCAATAAGCTGATCTGGGTTAGGGAACAACACCAAACCATAGACAAGGAGGGCCACAACTTCTTCAAAAGCTTGTAGGTCAAGGGAGTTCCAACATTCATGGGCCTTTTCAAACAGAAACCTGGCTAAGAACCCTTTGATACCACTTCTAACTTCCCAATGTCCCTTGAGGTCAGATGACTGTAGGTGCAAGGCTTTAGCAATCTCTTCAAGCTTGGGTTACTTTTCCGTACCGTTGTAGGGTAGTTGATCAAGGATAGGGATCTTCAGGAGCCGGGAGAACTCCTCCAATGTAGGTACCAGCTGATAGTCCAAGAAGGTGAAACAATGATGCAAAGGGTCAAAGAATTGGAACAGGACCTTGATCATATCTTCCTCAATGTTGGTATTGACCAAGCTGATGAGACTTCCATGTCTTTCACTGAATGAAGAGCTCTCGAGAATCCTGGATATAAGTTCCTTAAGCTGAGGAGGGACCCTTACAAGGCTGATTTGAATTGTCTTTCTGCGAACAGTTTCCATGTCCTACAAAACAAGAACAAAGATGAAGATTCGAACCCCTGAAATGGTTAGTCAATGCATATGATGCTGGATGATGTCATGATGCTATGATTAAACACACCACAGATATTTACAAAGACAAACATGTAAGGCACACAAGACAAGCCCTTAGGGTTTAAGGCCAGCATGGGGTCTGGGTAGTACCCTCTTGAAGTTGGTGGGTTCATCCTGTCCTATTAGAAGTAACCGGGTTCTAAGGGTCCCAATATCACGGGATTGCTTTCATTGTTCATCGTTTCGATTTAACCACTGAACTGGCGACCGAAATATTCCAGGAAAGCAACCCTCAATTGAGTGTAGTATCGAGTATCAACCAACCTCGGACTGCACCAAAGTCAGTTATCTCACTACCCTAAAGAGGCCAAGATAGTTCAATTAAGGTTCCTAAGGTCTGTTGATGCTTCACGACACCACGCGGAGGCCCCGTACTCTCCTTGACTGAACTCAAGGGTTACCGGTACACACCAAAGTGCCACATCAACGTAGCAGACTGTTTCAACCATGTCGGTATACCCCGCACAGTTCCCTCACAGCCTTGTTGCTACTTTCTAAGAAGGTATCCCCCAGATCCGGGTTAGGATCTATAGAACTCCCAAGCAACCCACAATTTAAAGCAAGCAAAGCAATACAATTGAAAACACAGTGATCTTAATCCTAAGGTACACCTCACTTTAAGTTTATCCCCAGCAGAGTCGCCAGTTCTGTGATCGGTGGATCTGGAACTGACTGTTTAACACTGGTTCGCGAAATGTCGCGGAAGCAAGAGTCGCCATCGTCTTTTATTTTCTCCAAATGGAAAGGACAAAAGCACAGAAAAATTCCTTATAGAGATTGCTCTCGGTTCGGGAGGTAGATTATAGAAAGGGAAGGTGTTAGCACCCTTTCTATCCATGGTTATCCATGGGCTCTTAGATACTTGCTCATTGTGTTTTCAAAAATGGTTTGTTTGCTTTTCAACTGGGGGTTTAAAAAGTTTCTTTGAAAATTCCAGTTCGACTCTTGTATCAGTCCTCAAGAGTGTTTGAAAAATTGCTTTCGAAAGCTTTTTGAAAATGTGTTGGTGTGAAAAGTATTTTGTTTTGTTTTGAAATTTAGAGCAAGTATCTAGAGTCGTCTACCTACCCTAAGGAATTCGTCTGTGTAAATGTCCTTTAAAGTAGTGCCATCCCACCATTGAGAGGTAGGTAGCACCACCGTTGGAGGTGTTCGGGTCAATTCGAGGTTCGGGACATGGTGATCACCAGATCAATGGGAAGACACCTTAGAAGCTACCCTCATGCCAGGTTCCTGGATCATGAGGACTTACTAAGACATCCTCTACTCGACGATCACCTTTCGAGGCAAGGCAACAGTGAGGCGTACCCTAGGGGTGGTGTGTGATTCGTGTGTCAGATTCGTTTATTTTTATCTTGTCATGGTATAGGTGATCTACGCGTTTGTTTTTATTTATTGTCATTCATTCTTGCATGCATTTGTTTAACAGTTAAAATATTGCGAGAAATAAAAGTTCTAAGCTATTACAAAAGGCGCGGGTCCACATCGCCAAAATTTCCAGAACCCGATTTGACAGAAAAATAAAGAATTAAAGTAAAGTAAAAGTGCGAGAAAGTATGAAATTACACGGCTTTGGGAGAAGTACATAAATATTTATAAGAAAAAGAAATAAATATGCGAATTAAAATTTAAATTAGAAACGAGGGCGTTGGACCCTTTTAACGAAATTAAATTAAACGATTATTAAATTAATAAAATTAAAAAAAGAAATTATTTTTTAGTTTTTTGTATTTATGAGAATTTAATGGGAAAGAATTAAATGAAATTAAAAGATTAACCCTAATTCTAATTGTTTTAATTTATTAAGAAAGTATTAAATTGTAACCTAATATTAACCTAATTATTTACATGCAAATCTTGATTTATAAAAGTAAATAATATTTTAATAATTAATTATTGTGAAAGAAAAGAAAAAAGGATAAAAAATTAATCAAACCCTAATTCTACAAATTTTAGGTTTTTTATTGAAAAAAAATATTAAGATTAAGTCCTAAATTAAAAACTAAGTCAATTAATGAACTTTATTTACAAAAATACTAATTAAATAAATATATTTAGTTTTTGTCTTTTTCTGATTTTTTTATTGTTTTTTATGTATTTTTTTATAGAAAATAATTAAATTAAAAAAAGGACAAATAATTGAGTCAAAGAAAAAATGTAAAAAAGATATTAAAGAGATAGCAAACCTAGGGGGTTCTGCCCCTAATGTGGAGGTGTAATTGTGGCAATTTTGGCCCAAGGTTCCTGGCCCCATTGACCTTTTCAAGACGCGTGTGGTATCTTTGACTAGGGTCCACCATGCTCTTCAGATCTGGGCCCTTGGATGGATGAGATTGGCCAAGTGGCGCGTTGGATGGAGGAGCATATGGTATTCCTTTGGACTGAACCTGCACAGGATAACAATTGAAAAAATATTATTGGAAAGGGGTGGGGACCTGGGATCGAACCCAGGTCCTGTGGTTTACCAACGCTTATGCCTGCCAGTGGAGCTGCTTGAGTTCTTTGTATATTAAATAAACAACGAATATAATAAAACAAAACAAAAGTTAGTGCTTGTCTTTCGCGCGAGAATTTGAATAAACCAATCGCTACTGGACACCTCCTCTTCTTCTTCTTCGTTGTATTTTTTCCTGAAACATGAAAACTATTAGCAACGGTTTTTGAACCGTCCCTATAGACACCCTATTGGAAAATAACGATTAGCCCCTGGGCATGTATAAATTTTTCGGACTAGGGCCATTAGAATCGTCTCTCTCTCGCGATTCCAATGATGTATCTCTCATGGCCTAATTGTTCAAGGTTTGGAAACCCCTAAATCAATTTTCACGAAACCCTAATATGCTCTCATGGTGGATCCTTCGTTTTAGCATGAAACTCCAATCAAATTATGCAGGTAGCTTGCAAACATCATTCTAAACACAAAAATAACAATGGAATATGTTAAAAGCGCATGAATGATGGAAAACGATTTTGGAATTTTTCTCACCAACTTCAATGGTGATTTCGTGTTCTCTTGAGTATGGGACTTAGTGAATGATTGGAAAACGTTCTATGATCCTCAAGGAAGGCGTTTGAAAAGCTCTTGCACCTTGAATTCACCTGTAAAACCAAAATCGAATTTTTAAAAATATGTGAGTTTCTTGAGTTTTTGTATGGCTTGGTTATGCAGCTTGGAGTCCTTTTGCACGAGGGTTTGCTTGTGTATGTATAGGTGAATGATTTAGGTTAAGTTTTCTTGTCCAAGGAATCAAGGAATTGATGTATGGATATTGATTTTTATGGCAAAATATTTTCCAATCTTTTCATGCACATTTGCTCTCAATCATATCCAATCACCTTCAATTCTTCCCTAATCTGATTTGCACGAAATCTTGGAGATGTTTTATGCACAAAAAGATTTGAAACATTAGGTTTAACATTTTTCATGTATTTTAATTAATTTAAATGAATTATTAATAATAAAAATCCAAATAAATAAATAAAAAATGAAGAAAAACTTCCCTTTGGGCCAAATGGTCGTGCACATGCCTTGGATAATGAATTGTGGAAGAAAAAGAGGCCCATTAGCAATTTTAGGTCATTTGAAACAATGTTGACTTTTCAAAATATCCAAAAATTTCCCAACTTCCACAAGGCATAACTTGTTCAATTTTTAAGCTTTGCTCATGTTCTTGGACATTTTGGAAAGGTCTTTGAGTCCTCTAACCAATGCCTTTGGTCCCATGTCATTTTGATCTACCAATATCAAGTTATGGCCTTTGACTTAAAGTCCCTTTTTGTTGACTTTTGAAAATGACCTATAATGTTGAAATTGATAACTTTTTGTGAGAGCATTTATTGGACTTGAAGTATGAAGAGGAGTTGTAGGAAATGTCTTTCTATTCAAAATGAGCTTTGGATGGAATTTTTCTGATAATCCATGTGAAAGTTATGCCCTGGTCAATTTACAGTTGACTTTTTCAACTGTCCAAATATGGAAACTTTTGCATCTTGATGATTTTTGAGCCAAGCTTTGAGAATCATGATCAAGTATTGATCAAATGATGTTTGTGGCTTCAAAATGAGATGTTGACCAAAAATTTGAACTTTTGACTGTCAAATGACCATTTTGCCCCTACAGTTGACTGTAGTGCAATTAGGGTTTTTGACTGTGCAATTTTGTGCTGAAAGTCTTGAAACTTGGTATGAGGATGCTTGACCATGTTTATAGGCATGTGGGACTTGATTGAACCCTTGGAAACTTCATTTTCTTTGTCAGAACCAAAACCCTAATTTTGACTGTTAGGAGGCCCTTGAACTGTGCAGCCCTTGGGGAGATCTTGAAGCTTAGCTTGGCAATTTCTTGAAGAATATGGGAGGGCAAATTTTGGGGTACAACAGCATCCAATGGGCATCGTTTCATTCTGGTGGCGATTGATTACTTCACGAAGTGGGTGGAAGCGGCTTCCTACGCTACGGTAACCAAGACTGTTGTGGCACGGTTCATTCGGCATAACCTGATCTGTCGATACGGGGTCCCTGAAAGAATCATTACAGACAACGGTACCAATCTCAATAACAAGATGATCACTGAGCTCTGCGAGCAGTTTAAGATACAGCACCACAACTCTTCGCCTTACAGACCGAAGATGAATGGGGCTGTAGAGGCAGCAAATAAGAACATTAAGAAAATCGTGCAGAAAATGACAGTGACTTACAAAGATTGGCACGAGATGTTACCGTTCGCTCTACATGGGTACCGTACGTCAGCCAGGACGTCAACCGGGGCAACTCCTTTCTCCTTGGTCTACGGCATGGAGGCAGTCTTACCGATCGAAGTGCAGATACCCTCTCTCCGGATAATGAAGGATGCAAATCTGAATGAAGATGATTGGATCCCAACACGACTTGATCAGCTAAACCTTATTGATGAAAAGAGACTTGCTGCTATTTGTCATGGTCAGACGTATCAGAAACGGATGATCAGGGCATTTAACAAAAAGGTCAGACCACAAGAATATCAAGTTGGGGATCTGGTAATCAAGCGAATCATCCTTCCTCAGAGTGATCCAAGGGGCAAATGGACCCCTACGTACGAAGGGTCGTTTGTGGTTAAACATGTGTTCTCAGGAGGAGCCATGATTCTAACCAACATGGATGGTGACGACCTTCCTCACCCCGCCAATGCAGACATAGTAAAAAGATACTACGCATGAAAAAAAGACCCGCTAGGCTGACATGCCTAGGCAAAAATTAGGGCTTCCCGGCGAACCAAAAGGGTTCGGGCAAAATGAAGGGATGAAATGAAAAAAATCTGTACACCCGGCAAGTCGAAAACCTGAAAAGGCAGCTTGGGCAAAAATGGGTATCCCGGTGGACTGAAAGCCCGAAAGGGCGGTCCAGGCAAAAGTTAGGGATAAAGCGTAAAACTATGTCTCATTGGATCACTTTGCATCCAGAATCCGGTATCAACCTCAAGTTCAGACGGCATCGATCAGTCAGCTTCATCTTCAACCAAGGTCATCAAGTGATGAGACGCTCGGAGATATAAAGGCGATAGCAGAGTTGAAACCCAGTAGATCATTCATTTCACACAGCTGTTTTATTTTCTTTTGTACAAATTTGTATAAACTCTTTTGTTCGGCGGCGTTCTCTTACTAGGACGTCAGCCTCTTGTACGTAAACGCCAAGCATACAAAACAAAGGATCAATTACAGGTAATATTAGAAATAGGGGCAATAAAGAGTTGTCTAAGCAATCTGATTGTTCTGTCCTCCAAGGTATCAAGGTAGGTTCTGTTGAAGAACATAACCAGTACATCTTAATTCCCCAGAGAGTGAGCCATCAAGTCAATGCACTCCCCCCAAGAAAAGCTATTATCAACCTTAAGGAAGTTGGGTATCCTCCAGTAGATCTCAACATTCCCCAACAATATACATGCATTCTTAACAAGCATCCCCGACAGTCTTGGCCTAAAGATTGTTCCCCGGCGGTATATCAAACATACAATGGAGTCACTTCCTCAGTAGTTCAAATCTCCCCAGGAGAGTCCAATCCAGTTTCCCCAGGAAAGTCGGAATCCATCTCCCCGAGCAGTAAGCTTATCCCCAGTAAATTCTGGAAGCTTATCCCCGTAGAGCACGAACGCGTCTCCCGGCTTTATTCAAAGAGTTATTTCCCTACCAGGATATAACTGGGTTATCCTCAGCCAAAAGCCACGAGAAGATCGTCCTCGGCACAGTCTTCTTATCCCCAGCGAAGTCTACTAACACTTCCAACATAACAATGGTATCCCCAGCGAAGTTACCATCAACATTTCAGCAAAGTACTTCTCTCCCCACAGAGTATTGCTCCCCAGCAAGATCATTAGAGTATTTTTCTCCCCGCAGAGTAATCCATTCGCCAAGTTTATTCCCCAACGGAGTTATCTTCTCCTACCGGTATTCTTGCAACTATTATCCCCAGCGGAAGCAAAGATCTATTCTTCAACATCAGCCCAGGAGTGACTTCCCGGCACCCGTCAAGGATTTATTTTCCTAGACAAAAAACATACATTCGTAAACATCGCACTTCCATACATTATAGCATGCATATACGCATCATATCTCGCAACCTCATTTATGTTGAGAACATCATGGCTTGATCATATCACGCATTGCATATGACTGACCTTTACCTTTCAGGAAAGATCCAGTTAAGTTCTCAGCTATGTTCAAGAGTTTTGCCTGGTTCAGTTAAATCGACCCTAAGATTTTTCTGTTTCTTATCCAGTCAAAGGCCTTCTCTGGTTCAGTCAGATCGACCTTAAGATCTCCCTGTTTCTTATCCAGTTGAAGATTTCAAGACCTTGCCGGTTCAGTTAAATCGACCCTAAGATTTTCCTGTTTCTTATCCAGTCAAAGGCCTTCTTTGGTTCAGTTAAATCGACCCTAAGATTTTCCTGTTTCTTATCCAGTTGAAGATTTCAAGACCTTGACCGGTTCAGTTAAATCGACCCTAAGATTTTCCTGTTTCTTATCCAGTCAAAGGCCTTCTCTGGTTCAGTCAGATCGACCCTAAGATCTCCCTGTTTTCTTATCCAGTTGAAGATGTCAGGACCTTGTCCGGTTCAGTTAAATCGACCCTAAGATTTTCCTGTTTCTTATCCAGTCAAAGGCCTTCTCTAGTCCAGTTAAATCGATCCCTAAAAGATTTTCCTGATGAAGACTCAGTAGAAGATATCCAAGATTCTCTCAGCGTTACTGTTGAGGTTGAAGTCGCCCAAGATTCTCTCAGCGTTACTGTTGAGGTTGAAGTCGCCTATGATTCTCTCAGCGTTACTGTTGAGGTTGAAGTCGCCTATGATTTTCTCAGCGTCACTGTTGAGGTTGAAGTCACCCAAGATTCTCTCAGCGTTACTGTTGAGGTTGAAGTCGCCCAAGATTCTCTCAGCGTTCCTGTTGAGGTAGTAATCATCCAAGGTTCTCTCAGCGTTCCTGTTGAGGTAGTAATCGTCCAAGGTTCTCTCACCGTCCCGTTGAGGTAGTAACCATCCCTGGTTCATTCATCACCTTTTGAAGCTCCAGATTCAATTCCTGTAACCAGTCAGGGCGCATCTATACAAAGAGTTTGAAGACCAGCTCCTGTAACAAGCCAGGTACTCATTTTCTTTTTTCAGGTACGCAAGTTCTCGCTAAGGAATCTCTTACGCAATTGACATCCAGATGGAATCTATAAGCCCATCCACCTTCCATCATCTCTTAGCATGGCATCTATAAGCCCATCATCCTATCCATCAATCTCCAAATGGCATCTATAAGCCCATTCCCACCATCACACTACTATGTAAGCGCAAATTTCTAGGCACTCTAGTGTTCAATCATCTTCCACCTTCGGATTACGAAAGGCACGTCAACCAATCTGCATCCTCAGGTCTAAGAAGATTGAACAGGGGCAACTGTTGTACCCCAAAATTTGCCCTCCCATATTCTTCAAGATTTGCAAAGAGCATGCTTCAAAAGCTCCCAAGGGTTGCACAGTTCAAGGGCCTCCTAACAGTCAAAAACTAGGGTTTTGGTTCTGACAAAGAAAATGAAGTTTCCAAGGGTCCAAACAAGTCCCACATGCCTATAAACATGGTCAAACATCCTCATGCTAAGTTTCAAGACTTACAACACAAAATTGCACAGTCAAAAACCCTAATTGCTCTACAGTCAACTGCAGGGGCAAAATGGTCATTTGACAGTCAAAAGTTCAAATTTTTGGTCAACATCTCATTTTGAAGTCACAAACATCATTTGAGCAATTCTTGATCATGATTCTCAAGGCATGGCTCAAAAAGTCTCAAGATGCAAAAGTTTCCATATTTGGACAGTTGAAAAAGTCAACTGTAACTTGACCAAGGCATAACTTCCACATGGTTCATCAGAAAAATTCCATCCAAAGCTCATTTTGAAGAGAAAGACATTTCCTACAACTCCTCTTCACACTTCAAGTCCAAGAAATGCTCTCACAAAAAGTTATCAATTTCAACATTATAGGTCATTTTCAAAAGTCAACAAAAAGGCACTTTAAGTCAAAGATCATAACTTGAGATTGGTAAATCAAAATAACATGGGACCAAAGGAATTGGTTAGAGGACTTCAAGACCTTTCCAAAATGTCCAAGAACATGATCAAAGCTTAAAAATTGAGCAAGATATGCCTTGTGGATGTTGGGAAATGTTTGGGAATCTTGAAAAGTCAACTTTACTTCAAATGCCTCAAAATTGCTAATGGGCCACATTTTCTTCCAAAAATAATCATCCAAAGGCTATGCACGACCATTTGGCCCAAAGGGGATTTATTTCATCATTTTTTATTATTTATTTGAATTTTTAATCACCATTAATTCATTTAATAAAATAAAATATGAAAAAAATACTAAAACAAATGTATGTGAATCTTTTTATGCAGCATTTGCTCTCATTGGTTGTTGAAGATTCGTGCACATCAAAAAAGGAAGGTTTGGCCATGATTGGAATCAAAAACACATGAAAAAGATTGAAAAAATATTCATTGAAAATCAAATATTTGATACATCAATGCATTGATCTTTTGGCTCAAAATTCAACCCTAATTCATCCCATACATAAGTCAGATGCAAAACCTAATGCTAAAACCTTCAAGCTGCGCCCCATATCAAGAACACACTTTGCAATTTTTGAAAAAAAAGTCAAAACTGAAAACTGCAGTAGAGGACGATTCAAGGCTTCTAACCAATTGAAAAAGCTTTCTGAGGCATCACTGAACCTGACTGAATCCTTTTCCACGCCCATAGCATCAAGAATTGGTACATGGAAGTCGAAATTTCTCATACTTTATGCATAATCGTATTTCAATTTCTAGGCATTCTCCATACAGTTTAATTGTTGTTTTGCACTAATTTGGACCTTTTGAATCTATTGACATTGTTTAATTGAGTTTTCATAGCCTATATGCAAAGTTACCATTGAAGCTTGCTAGGGTTTCAGAGCTGCAAAATTAGGGGTTTCCTCTTCAGGAAAAATCAGACCACGAGACCCACACCATTGAAACCAGAAGCTTATGACTAATTGATTCCATACCTCGTGATTAATTTATGACTAACAGGTTTCTAATCGCAATTTTTGTGTGCAACGTTTAGTGGGGGTTTAAAACCCCCGCTACTTGATGTTTTTTTTCCAGGCAAATGCAGAACGATTGGGGAAGAAGGTGAGGTGTAAGCCAGCGGTTGGTGCGTTTGAATTTCGCGCGAAAAAACACCACTAACCATCGTTTTACATTATATTGTTTATTTGTTATATTATATACAAAGCGTGTAAATGGCTCAGTGGCAAGGCATTGATTTGGTACACTCTAGGACCTGGGTTCGATTCCCAGGTCCCCTCCCTTTCTCATATTATTTTCTTTTCCATATTCCTACGCAACGCATATTCCAGGGGTTCATCATACATCCACCATCCAAGCTTGCCACGCGCCCACTGATCTCAATCCAATGGCCATGATCTGAGGAGCACCCTACGCCTTGGTCAATGAAGCCACTCACGTCCCAGAAAAGTCAACAAGGCCAGGAATTAAATGGGCCTAATTGCTGGCCAGATACCTCCAAATTGGGGTCAACACCCCCATTGTTTTGCATTAATTTTTCTTTCTTTTTTATTCTTTTCTATTTATTTGTTTTATTTCTTTTTTTAGTTTAATTCATAAATTAATTTTTTCTTTAACATAAAAAATAATAAAAAATCAGAAAGACAAAAATAAGAATATATTTTATTTAATGTTATCTTTGCAAATAAATTGTATTAATTAATTTAGTTGATTCTAGGTTTGAATTTTAATATTTTTGTAATAAACTAAAAAATATAGAATTAGGGTTTTATACTTTTATCCTTTTTTTCTTTTTCACCATATTTAATTATTAATTATTATTTTGTAAATAAAATTTACCATGTAAATAATTAATTAAAATTAGGTCAAACTAAAAATATTTCTTAATAAATAAAAAATAGTTAGAACTAGGGTTAATTAACTTTTTCTTTTTAATTCCAATTTAATTTTCTTACTAAAAATCCATAAATGCAAAAAACTCCAAAAAACAATTTCTTTCTTTTATTTAACTTATTTAATTTGTTAATTATAATTTAATTTCCTTAAAAGGGTCCAACGCCCTCGCATTCGATCATAATTCTATTTCGCGCGCTTATTTTATTTCTTCTCTTATAAATTTCATGTAATTATCCCAAAGCCATGTAATAGATTAATTAGGATCTTTATTTTTTCGCACTTTATTTTATTCAAATCGGGTCTTGGATTAATTTGGCGATGTAGACCCGCGCCTTTGTAATAGCGTAGGACCTTTTAACTCTGCATCTTTTAAACTGTTAATAATTTGCATGAAAGAATGAATGTCAAAATAAAAAGCAACGCGTAGATCACCAATGCATGAACAAGACAAAAATATCTGAAAACGACACACAAATCACACACCACCCCTAGGGTACGTCTCACTGTTGCCTTGCCCCTCGAAAGGTGGTCGTCGAGTAGAGGATGTTTTAGTAAGTCCTCATGTCCATGAACATGGCATGAGGGTAGCTTCTAAGGTGTCTTCCTATTGCTCCGGTGATCACCATGTCCCGAACCCTCGAATTGACCCGAACACCTCCAACGGTGGTGCTACCTACCTCTCAATGGTGGGATGGCACTACTTCAAGGACATTTACACAGACGAATTCCTTAGGGTAGGTAGACGACTCTAGATACTTTCTCTAATTTCAAAACAAATCAAAAAATACTTTTCACACCGACACTTTTTCAAAAAGCTTTCGAAAGCAACTTTTCAAACACTCTTGAGGACTGATACAAGAGTCGAACTGAAATTTTCAAAGAAACTTTTAAAACCCACAGTTGAAAAGCAAACAAACCATTTTGAAAACACAAATGAGCAAGTATCTAAGAGCCCATGGATAACCATGGATAGAAAGGGTGCTAACACCTTCCCTTTCTATAACATACCTCCCGAACCGAGAGCAATCTCTATAAGGAATTTTTCTGTGCTTTTGTCCTTTCCATTTGGAGAAAATAAAAGACGGTGGCGACTCTTGCTTTCGCGACATTTCGCGAACCAGCGTTAAACAGTCAGTTCCAGATCCACCGATCACAGTATGGAAAAATGGAGCAACTTTCATGTTTGCATATTTCATTTTTATTGAGAAATGGTGAAGATACATGTTGTCTGGCTGGAGGTTGAAGATGAAGTGTATTCATGACTTGTTTTGTATTATATATTTATCATTTCAGTTATATTAACGGATGTATAACTACCCCAGTGGTAAGTCAGCGCGCTGGTAATCAAGAGATCATGGGTTCGAACCTCAGCGTGTTGCCTTTTACTTTTTTTTCTCTTCATATTTCTTTACATTTTTTTATTCTTGCAGCGCCTGGGCCTCCAAATGATTGGGCCTAACTTTTTTTGCTATTTCTGACCTCTGCCTTATTGTTTATACCCCTGGTCCATCTATTTTTCTTTGTTATTTATTTATTTTATTTTTTTTCATTTTATTAATTTATTTATTATTATTATTATTATTTTCATTAATAAAAAATCCAAAAAATATTTATATTTTATTATTTATATTTATTTAGTTTATTTTCTTCATAAAAACTAAAAGAACAAAAAAAAAACATTTCCTTTAATAAATTAATTTACTTTTTTTAATACTTAGATAATTAGTCTTAATTATTCTATTATATTATTTTTCTTGTAAATTAAAACCAATTTAGAATTTAGGACTTTTATTGAATTATTTTTATTTACTAATTTAATTAAATTCACAAAAACTCTAAAAAACTTGTTTTCTTTAAATTAATTTATTTTACTAACTTAATCTTAGTTTTCTTATTTTTAGTTAATTATTTTATTTTAATTAATTAGGACAAAAAAACCCTTTTAATGAAAACCAAACAAAAATCACATTTCTTTTTACAGTTACATTCTTCCATTTTTACTTATTCATTTTTGTATATTTATTCAAATTCAATATGGTTGTAATAGATAATTAGGGTTTTTAATTTCTTCCAATTCCCCATTTGTAAATTTATACACCCCCTCCTCTAAATGATGTAATAACTTAGTATTTTTAATTTCTGCAATTTAATGCTTTATATACAAATGCTAGTAATTAGGATTTTATATGGAAAGATTAAAACCAACAAATAGCAAATCCTAATCAAGACAAATCAAGCATGTAAACCAACACACTTGCACACAAACACCCTTAGGGTAAATCCACTTGGTTGCCTTACAAAAATGGTCATATTATGCATGTGAGGTATCTTATCAAAAACAAGCAAAAAAATACAAGATCATAATCCCTCGATGACGCTATCAAAGTTGCCTTTCAAAATGATCTTAGTCCCTAAAGAAAATACTAAGATATATTACAACATTGCTAATCATGGTTATACGATGACCCTTGACCGTCCCTTTTACATCCAAAGATAGGGTTACTGACCAAATCAATGGTAAGATAACAATGTCAAAGGAAAGTAGAAATAAACATGAAAGACTTTTGAGTAGGTAGATTACTCCTAGTTGCTTGCTCAATTTCAAAACAAAAACATCCTTGCTATTCTCAAAACAAACACCAACACTTTCAAAAACATCTTTCAAACTTGAAAACATTTTCAAAAGATCAATACTTTGTATACATTCTTACGAACGAGAATCATTACAAAGTTTGCATAAACGATGGCACCTTTTCAAAATACTTTCAAAAACCACAGCAAAGCATATTTTCAAACAAAAGCAAGTGATCTAGCAAGTAACTAAGAGCCCATGGAAAACCATGGATGTAAAGGATGTTAATACCTTCCCTTTTCATAATCTACCCCCCGAACTCAAGAAAACATCTCAAAGGTCTTTCCTGTTCTTTTTAGCCTTTCCTTTTGGATAAAAGAAAAGTCGGCAATGACTCTTGCTAACCGCAACATTTGCAATCAAACGCAAAACACCCAAGTCACTTCTCCCACCGCGTTACAGAACTGGAGACTCTGCTGGGGAGATATCTTAAAAGTGGGGTTACCTTAGGGCTAGATCACATTTATTTGCTTTCATTGTTTGACTTGTATGCTTTACATTTTTGTTCTTTGTTTGGGTTTGAATCCTCTAACCGAATTTAGGATACCTTATAGGTAAATAGCAATACGTTGTGGAAACTATACGGGGTATACCGACATGGTCTAAGCAATAGCTACGTTAGTGTGACATATTTGTGGGTACTGGTAGCCCTTGAGTAGTCAAGGAGAATACGGGGCCGCTGAGTGATGTCGTGAAGCACTAACTAACTTCTAGAACCTTTACTTGACCAACTTGGCCATTAGGATGTAGTGAGATTACCGGCTTTGGTGCAGTCCGAAGTTGGTAGATACTCGATACTACACTCATCGAGGTTTGTGTTTTTGGATATTTCGGTCGCCATTAAAGAGGCTTGCGCTGAAACAATGTCCGAGGAAACAAACTAGTGATATTGAGCTCCCTTAGAACCCGGTTACTATTGCTAGGACAAGTTTGAGCCAACTAAACTTCAAGAGGGTACTTACCTATGAGACTCCATGCAAGCCTAAACCTAATGACTTGTTTACTTTGTTTGTATATATCTACTTGTATATAACATCATAAACATCATAACATCATACTCATACTCACTAACCATTTCAAGGATTTTGGGATTTATCTTTTTTCTATTTTTGTAGGACATGGATTTTGTTCGCAGGAAAACCATTCAAGTCAATCTTGTAAGGATCCCTCCTCAACTTAAAGATCTAGCATCAAGGGTTCCTGAAAATTCTCCATTTACCGAAAGACATGGTCTCCTCCTAAACTTGGTGACCTCCAACACTGGTGAGGACATGATGAAGGTGCTCTTCCAGTTCTTTGATCCTCAACACCATTGCTTCACATTTCCCAATTATCAACTTGTGCCAACTTTAGAAGAATTATCCCAACTCTTGAGGATTCCCATTCTCAATCAACTACCTTTCTACGATACGGAAAGAGATCCAAAGCCATAAGAGATTTCTCAAGCCATACACTTGCAACCATCTGATATCGCAAATAATTGGGAAACAAGGAGTGGTGTCAAAGGTTTCTTAGCCAAGTTCTTGTTTGAGAAAGCTCAAAACTGTTGGAACTCCTTGGACTTGCAAGCTTTTGAGGAAATTGTGGCTCTCCTCATCTATGGGATGGTTTTGTTTCCAAATCCTGACCAACTCATAGATGTAAACACCGTCAAAATCTTCATATCTCATAACCCGATGCCTACTTTGTTAGGAGACATCCTACATTCTTTTCACACTCGCACTATGAGGAAAAGGGGTATTCTCATGTGTTGTACTCCTCTCTCGGAAAGATGGTTTATTTTGCATCTTCCCCAATCTGTATTGAAGAACGAGCAAGGTTCAAGGTGGTCACATAGGTTGATGACACTCAAACATTCAGACATTCATTGGTGTTCCTGATCTGTAGAGAATGTTACTATTGTCGACCGTTGTGGAGAATTCCCTAATGTCCCCTTACTTGGCATTAGGGGAGGTATCACCTATAACCCCTGATTATCCTTAAGACAGTTTGGTTACGCCCGAAGGGATGACCCACATAAGATGCTTATTCAAGGGTTGGTATTTGACTACGAGAATGACGATCAAGGTCACCGCCAGAGGTTTATCCGAGCTTGGAGAATGTTGAACAAGGTAGATAGCAAGACATTGGGGCACAAGAATTACATCCCTCTTGAGCCTTACCTCAAATGGGTACTGTTGTACCCCAAAATTTTCCCTCCCATATTCTTCAAGAATCAAGATTTCTCAAGGGTTGCACAGTCCAAATGCCTCCTAAGCCAGTCAAAACTAGGGTTTTGTTTCTTTCAAGGAATTTTAGGTTTTCAATGGTTCAATCAAGTCCCATAAGCCTACATACAGCCTCAAGCATCTATATGTCAAGTCTCAAGATTCACAGGGTCAAATTGCACAGTCAAAAGCCCTATTTGCTTTACAGTTAACTATAGGGGCAAAATGGTCATTTTGCAGTCAAAAGTCAAATTTTTTGGTCAACATCTTATTTTGAGTCCACAATAAACATTTGATCAAGTCTTGATCATGATTCCACAAGGATAGCTCAAAAATCATCAAGATGCAAAAAGTTACTATTTTTGGACAGTAGAAAAGTCAACTGTATTTTGGCCAAGGCATAACTTTTTCATGGTTCATCATAAAAATCCCATCCAATGCTCATTTTGAAGGGGATGATATTTCATACAACTCATCTTCACATTCCAAGTCCAATAAAAGCTCTCACAAAAAGTTATCAATTTCTACATTATAGGTCAATTTCAAAAGTCAACAAAAATGCACTTTAAGTCAAAGACCATAACTTTAGATTGGTAAATCCAAATGACATGGGACCAAAGGCATTGGTTAGAGGACTTCAAGACATTTCCAAAATGTCCAAGAACATGTTCATATGATCAAAATTGAGCAAGATATGCATTGGAGAAGTTGGGAAATTTTTGTGAATTTGCAAAAGTCAACTTTGCTCAAAACACCTTGTTTTTGCTAATGGGCCTCAAATTTCTTCTTGAAACTTTATCCTAGGCCTATGCACGACCCATCAAACTTAAATTGATTTATTTTCTTATTTTTATTAATTAATTGGATTTTTAATTGATTTTAATTCATTTAATTAATTTAAAATGTAGAAAAATATCAAGATATGGGTTTTCAATCTTTTCATGAAGCAAATATGACCTACAAGAGCTGGCAAATTCGTGTGCACATCAAGGGGACAAAAATCTCCAAGTTTGGCAAGTTTTCTCAATCAAAAAGATGCAAAAAAATATGATTGCAAATCAAATATTGAAACCATAATTCCATGGATCTTTGCTCAAGGATTTAACCTAAACTCAGTCTCCTATATATACACAACCCAACCCTAATGCATTAGACGTGAGAATTGCTGCATAAAGCCATATCCAATATTGAAAAAAATCAAGAAAAAGCCAAAACTGTTTTCCAGGTTCTAGGCCCTTTCAAAGCAATTTGAGGATTCAAACACATTGCTAGAACTTCCAGAAACGTATTGGAATCAGAACCAAGTGCTAAGGCATAAGAAATCGCTCTACACGAACCCATGGTTTGCACATTTTTTTTCATAATCAAACTCATAATTCATAAGCATTTGATGTGATTTGTTGCTTGTTTTGTATTATTAAAGACCACAGGAAACTAATGGCATAAGCTAATTGCATTATAACACGCAGAATCATAAGTTACCATTCGAGGATTTTAGGGTTCTTGAGGTCTCGAATTGGGGCTTTACAGCCCAGGAAAAATTAGAACCTCTAAAGCCCATGGTTGAAATCGTCAAGGCCAGACGAACACAATGCAATGCTCGCGAAATATTTATGTAGCCTAGGGAGCTAATCGCTATTTTTCCTTTTTGCAGTTTGTGGGGGTTAAAAGCCCCCGCTATTTAACTTTGTTTTACAGGGAATCTGGGGAAGACGAAGGACGTGTTAGTTCCTGGTTGGACGATTCAAAATACGCACGCGATTTTGTTTGTTTCCAGCACATGTGATTGCTTTTATATATTATCTTTATTTCTTATCATGATAACAAATGCGTTCAAATGGCCTAGTGGAAGACGTGCTGGCATGTAACCACTGGGACCTGGGTTCGAATCCCAGGTCCCCCAAATAATTGTTTCTATTTTTCCCCTTGTGTTCACGTGCAGGTATTCTAAAGGCATCATACCATGCGCTTCCAACATCCACACGCCATGTGTCTTCAGGTAGCAATCCAATGGCCAAAGATGAGTGACCATCATACTCCTGGTCAATGCACGTGCAGCCAATTACAAAAGTCAAACAGGCTTGTGAAACAAATGGGCCAGAATTGCTAATCCACCTCCACATTGGGCCATCAAATCCCCCTGGTTTCTTTGTTTTTTCCTTTTTATTTTTTATTTTCTTTTATTAACTATTATTGTTATTATTATTTAATTAATTCACAAATAATTATTTTTCATAATAAATTCAGACAACTAAAAAATGTAAATATTATTTATTTTTATTATTTATTATTTTCACCTTTAATTATTATTTTGTATATAAATGTAATTAATTAATTTAGTCTTTTTAAATTAGGTTAACTTTAATTATTTTCATAACAAATAAAATAAATTAGAATTAGGGTTTTTTTGACAACTTTTAATCCTTTTTATTTTATTTTCATTAAAACATAAAAACCAAAAAAATACTTTTTCTTTTAATTATTTAATTAATTAGTAAATTAGGTTGAATATTTAATTAATTGCAAAAGGGACCAAAATTTCTTTCTTTTCTCAAAAAGGGTCAAAACCCTAAGGACTATCTCGATTCAATTTTATTCGCGCATTATTATTTTGATCATATTTATGTATCTGTTCCGAGAATGTAATAGATAATTAGGACTTTTTACCGCTTTCTTTATTTTCTCGCATTTATTTTCAAGGGTTATGTTTTTGGCCATGTAAATACCCGACGCCTTGTAATAGCGTAGATCTACTTTCCGCAATTTATTTTCTGCACAATTATTAACTGTTAATTATGCATGACAAGACTTGTATGAAAAATAAAATCAACCCGTAGCTCACAATGATGCATGTTCAAAGATAATTTAAACATTGAAACCTGACACACATGCACATGCCACTCCTAGGGTACGCCTCACTTGGTTGCCTCGAGGTGGTCATTAAGTATAGGGTGTTTTAGAGATCACTCTCCTGTCTAAAGATCCAGTTGCCTCGAAACGGTTGCCTCGGATAAAAAGGATCTAGGACATTAGGGTTACCGCTAAGGCGTCCTACTATTGCTTTGGTGACCACATATGTCCCTATAATCGAATTGACCCGAATAACTCCAACGACGGTGCTACCTACTTCTCAATAGTGGGATAATACTGTCTAAAGGACTCTTACACAGCTTAATTTCTTTTGAGTAGGTAGATTTCTCCTGGGTACTTTCTCTTTCAAAAAACAAAAACAACTTTTCGCACCTACACTTTCAAAAAGTTTTCAAACAAATACTTCATACACTCTTGAGGACTGATACAAGAGTTACCTAGAAGTTTTTCAAACTAAACTTTTTCAAAACCCACAAACACAAGAAAAGCAAACAATTTTGAAAACATAATGAGCAAGTACCTAAGAGCCCGTGGATAACCACAGATACAAAGGGTGCTAACACCTTCCCTTTCTATAATCTACCTCCCGAACCCGAGAAACATCTCGAAAAGGAATTTTGCTGTGCTTTTGTCCTTTCCTTGTTGGAGAAAATAAAAGACGGTGGCGACTCTTGCTTACCGCGACATTTCGCGAACCAGCATTCCAAAACAGTCAGTTCTATTTCCACCGATCACAGAACTGACGACTCTGCTGGGGATATTTTATAAGTGAGGTGTACCTCAGGATTAGATCATACTTATGTTTTCAATTGTATGCCTTGTTTGATTTAATATTTGTGGGCTTGCATCGGAGTTTCATAGATCCTAACCCGGATCTGGGGAATACCCTTTAGGTAGCAAAAGCTGTGAGGGACCTGTCCGGCGTAGACCGACACGGGTGAAGCAGTAGCTACGTTGGTGTGACACCTTGGTCCGTACCGATATCCCTTGTGTTGGAACGAGGAGAATATGGGTCTTCTAAGGAGTCATTAAGCACCAACCGACCTTAGAACCCTAAATTGACCCAACTTGGCCATAGAACAGTAGCAGTATGCTACACTCATTGAGGCTAAACTCTCGCGATGGTTCTGGCCGCAAGAAAAGATTACGACGCTGAAGTTATGACCGATTAAGGGTAGTCAGTGATATTGAGATCCTCTAGAACCCGATTACTATTTTCTAGGACAGGTCTTAACCAACTGAACTGAAAGAGGGTAGTACCTAAACTTCATGCTGGCCTAAAATCTAAGGGCTTTTTGTGTGACTTGTGTGCTTTCAAACTTGAACTACTTGCACATTCTTGTTATCTGACACATGAGTTCCTTGCAGGTTTTGTTTACGGTCCTTAATCTGGACTTATTACAGGGCTTACTTACACCTCACACCTTTGCATCCACGTACATAACATCATACGCATCATAACATCATACCATAGCATTTCCTTAACCATTTCAAGGATCTCAAGGGCTTGTGATGCAGGTCATGATGAACCAAATGTCTCGCAAGGGGAAAAGGGGATTTACTTTCCTCTAGCCAAGGTTGTTCGGAGATCAAAACATGATAACTTGAGTCATGGGCTATGACCCACTCGATATGGTGAGCTTTGACTCTTGAAGAAGGACTCTCAGCAACAGGAAGTTCCTTCAATCAAGCTACCAAATTCAAATTCTAACAAATTTCCTTGTTTACCCCGCGAGATCCTTGAAAACATTGCATACATATCATACATATCATTGCATCGCAGGTTACTCTTGACATGTCTCTCATATTCTCGCTGTTTATTTCAGCAATGGCTTCCCAACAAGACAACCGGGACCTTCATACTCAAGAGACTCAGTTCAGGGAAATCTTCCTAAGCTTATCCAAGGGGCAGGAAGAGTTGAGAGCACTCCTCATGGGGAATTTGGTCAAGAGCAGTCCTGAAGACGATAAGGACGAACGACTGAAACGTCTGCAGGCTGAGGTAGATACAATGAGAACCCAGATGCTGGGGCAAATGGCCCTTATCCAAGGCCTAGCTCGGGAGCAAGAAGAGTTGCGAGCCTTGATCAACCAGCTTCATCAAGACAAATACAATAGTATGAAGTAAACGGTCAAGGATGGGGATCAAACCAGTAATCAGCCTCAAGGATGGGGATCAAACAAGTAATCAGCCTCCATTTAGACTATGAAATAACATTGACCTGTAGAGCAGCATGAGTGTATATACTTTGTTCACAGTCTTTTTGTCTTTCGTTTGAATCTGTACAGGTTAGTTCCAACATATATACAGACAATAAAAGTAAACAAACCAAGAGGACATAAACGAAGAATATAACTAAGAGGCTATCTACCTATTATGCTGAAACGAAATGTAAGTAAAAGGCTATTTACATGTCATGCTGAAATGAAAGATGCAAGGTCAAGGGGACTTACCTTGCTTAAAACTGGAACTTGTGTGGGGGACTAGAGTTACTGGATACCCTTGGATTCGAACAGATAAGGGGCAAGTGTGGTGTGATCTTGTTGAGTTTTGAGAATTTTTTGGTGTGCTTCTCTTAGGCTGTGTATGTGTGTAAATCAATATGTGTGTATAGTTCCTGGGTTTATATCTCCAGCTGTATGCGTATCTTTATTTCTTGTGGGTCTATCCTCCTGTTGGCTTGTGGAAGTGGCTTGTATTTATATGAGATGGGGATGCATGGAAATGGCAAGAGATAACCACTACCCATGCTTTGAAGGCCATGAGACCAAAATCAGACACATTAAAGCATTTCCATTTTTTAAAATATTCATGCCTCTTTGGAATCTTGAATGAACATGGACACCTTTGTCTTTCGAATTCCTTCAGGCCATGCTCTTCGATTGGCCTTCAGCTGCCTCCTTTGAATGGACTTCTTGTGTACCCTTCGAATGGAACTTCTGAATTCTTATTCAAATGGACCTTTGTTACTTCCTTCGAATGGCTCAGATTCTCATCACTGGGGCTTCTAAGTTTGATTCCCTGTTTAGCTAGCCTAAACGAAAACTCTTTCCTGGCCAATCGAAGCTTCCTTTGGTATGAATGTGTTTGTGCAGGAAATGGTAAGGGACAACCAAGAACTAGAATTTGAAGACCATGAGACAAGAATCCAGCTGTTGCACCCCAAAATTTTCCCTCTTAATTCTCAAGGGTTTTCTCACAAAGATTCTCAGGATTCAAGCTTTCACAAGTACATTGGGATTTTCCAGTACCAAAATTAAAAGGAAACTATCAAAAAGGGAGAAAACAGATAAAAATAACATTTTGACAAATTTGGAGAAAATAGGCCTCCTTCGATTCAGCCTTTCGATTGGACAAGTGTGCTTCCTGCATGCTTTCAATTGAAGGCCATGACTTGCTGGCCACAAGTGCCCCCTGCAAGGCAAACTCTTCGATTGGACAAAATAGCTGCCTACAAGCCTGCTTCGATTTGGACAAGTTTACTACCTGCAAGCCTGCTTTGATTAGGCATATGCTGCCTGCATGTTTGTTTCGTTTGGACAAGCTTCGATGGGACAAAATAACCATCTCTATGCATCCTTCAAATCCACTTGCACCAAGGGCCTCTTGCAGACTTTGCCTCTCACAAGTTTCGTTTGAGCCAAGAGATATCTTCATACAAGATTTGACTAAGTTCTTGCTTCCCTTAAAAGAACACCCTTTGATTCAGAAGCCAGGAACTTCCCTCACGCTAAAAGGAAATGTCTCCCTTTATGTTTGTTTTGATCCACATGCTTCGATTGGGCAACATGCTTCCTTAGAACACAAGCTTTCGATTGGGCAATATGTTTGCTTCGATCCAAGCTTCGACTGGGCATTAGCTTCCTTCGAGTAAGCTTGTTTCGACCACAAGCTTCGACTGAGGCAAAGGCTTCCTTCGAACAAGTGCACTTCGATCTAATTCTTGCATTCGACTTAAGACCAAATCTCATTTTCCAGGCTATGTTGCTTTCAAATCTTCACATAACTAGAGGTTTACACAAGTTCGTGATACATTTCCTAAGGGCTCGAAGGTTTATTCGAAGGATAATAACATTCTTGGATAAATTGGCAAAGGACTGGGTACTCTTTTTCATAAAAGGAACTTTTATCACAAAAGAAGCTTTCAACCTGAATTTGGTCTGAGCATAAGCAACGCCAAAAAGCACAAGTCACATCTTCTGCACCCCAACTGCCAAGAGGCCCCCCACATGTACTTTCATGTTACCTATTATTTTATTGTTTTTTGCAAGGCTGGCTACTTTAACGTCTCCCAAGCATTTCCTCTATAAATAGAGGAACCATGAACAAGGAAAAGGAGAGGATTTTTTTGGACCAGAGGAACGAATCTCCCAAATTTTCTCAAACACAACAAATATTCAAGTTTATCAACACTTGAGAAATAAAAAAAAACAGAACCACGCTCACCTCTTTCGATTCTGAAGAATCCTCACACTTCAATTTCCTTCGAATCCAAAGAGCATCACATTTGCTCTTCTCCTTCGAATCCAGCATTCAAAGCCTAGCTTTTGGCCCCCTCCTTCGAATCCAACACCCAGGGCCTCCACTCAAGGTGCCACACCCATTCAAGGCTGAAGCAAGGTAAGTCACTCTTACCCTTAAACTTTTCATTGCATGGCATAGTATGTGAATAATTCTCCCTTTTGTTTCAAAACATGTGCATAACACTTTGGTTCTTTTCGTTTTCACCTCCTTAATATGTTTTCAGAGCTAACCCCCCTTTCATTTTGCTTCTTGTTCACCTAAATATGCATTAAGTATTAAAATGTTTGTAAGGAAATACTAGCATGGCCTTAGGCCATGTTACTGTTCAAAAGTTCAAATGAAAGAAACATGAGGAAGGAGGTATGAAACGAAGCCTTTGGCTTCCATTCTGATTTCCAGGCCCAGACGAAAGGCACTCCCTCACTGTCTCTAACCCAATCGAAGAAGGCGACAAGACAGAAAGGCATAACCTTGGGCTTCTCCATACACTGGCTGCCAGGCCAATTGAAGGACATGACCTCACTGGTGTCAGCCCCCAATCAAAAGACATGACCCTGCTGGTGCCTACCCAATCAAAAGACATGACTTTGCTGACTCCAGTCCCCAATCAAAGGAGGCCAAGAAATGCAAATCGAAGGCTGCTCCTGCCCCAATCGAAAGACTCTATTTTTTTCCCTTCTTTTTATTTCATTTTTGCCTTTATATTTTTATGCACTTCAATATGGTTGTAATAGTGTAGGATTTATTTTCTGCATTTTTTATTACTCTTACACAAATGCTAGTAAATAGGATGTATGGAAAGACAAAACTAACCGCTAGACAACCCTAATCAAAGATAAAATTAACTTGAATCAAACACACTTTCACACACGCACCTCTAGGATAACCTCACTCGTTTCCTTCAAAAAATACAGTCACATCCCTCGAATATGGGACGCTTTAGCAAAGACCCTTCATAAAAAAGATCGTAGTCCCTCGATGTTGCCTTCGATAAAATGATCTAGTCCCTTACAAAAATTGCTAAAGCGTCTCATAAGTTTCCTTCTATGAATGTACAAAAGTCCCGCGCCTGTCCCTTCACATCCAACGATGGGCTTCTTACCAAATAAATGGTAAGATAGCAACATCTAAAGGAGGAAGAAAAGAACATTTAAGACCTTTCGAGTAGGTAGATTCACTCTTAATTGCTCACTTGCTCACAACCAAACATTTTACACCAACACTTTCATATTAAAATCTTTTTCAAAAGACAAAAACTTTTTGTATACGTTCTTATAGAGACGAGAACTATTACAAAAACATCTTTTCAAAATCACCTTCAAAAAACACAATACACAAACACCTCTTTGAACTATTTTTCAAAACAACCCTTTGTATGCGTAGAGATGAGAACCAGTGCAAAGACATTTTCAAAATACATTCAAAACCCACACCACAAGCACATTCAAACAAAGCGAGTGATCTAGCGAGAAACTAAGAGCCCATGGAAAACCATGGATGAAAGGGGTGCTAACACCTTCCCTTTTCATAATCTACCCCCCGAACTCAAGAAAACATCTCTCAAGGTCTTTCCTGTGCTTTTTTACCTTTCCTTTTGGATAAAAGAAAAGTCGGTGGCGACTCTTGCTATCTGCACAATTGCGATAAAACACAAACCACCAAGCCAGTTCTCCCACCGTATCACACCAGCATATTAAAAGATTTCCATTTTTGAAATATTCATGCCTCTTTGAGCCTTGGGATGAACCTGGACATGCTTCCTACTTCGAATACCTTCAGGACATGCCCTCTGATTGGCCTTGAGTTGCCTCCTTAAAACGGCTCCTTTGATTTGACCCCTGCACATATCCTTCGAATGACTTTTTGTGTATCTTTTGAATAATCCACACGTATGCCTTATGCTTTCTTCGAATGGTCTATCAATGCGTGTCCTTCGAATGGACCTTTGGAGTGCTCTTTCGAAGGGATCATATTGTGTGTCATAGTACAAAAATTGGCCATGTGAATTGAAAGCAAGCACAGAGGAAGTCTTTGCCTTATGCATTGAAGGCAATTATAGAAGAAACCTTTGCCCTTATGAATCCAAGTCAAGTCTGAGGAAGCCTCTGCCTTGTGGATCGAAGGCCAGTTGGGGGAAGCTTTTGACTTAGCGAATCTAAGGCAAGCATGAAGAGGCCTTTTCCTAGTGAGTCAAAGGTTGCACGTAGAGGCCACTACTGGTGAATCGAAAGGGACTTATAGGGGGTTCTTACCTTGTGAATCGAAGGCAAGGCCTGAAGTAATTAATGCACTGTCGAAGCCTTGTGAACCAAGCTTGATCGAAGGAGGCCCAACGCTCCATTGAAGACATTGTAACATCAACTTGATCAAAGGGGGGCCAATGCCCAATCAAAGACTTATAGACCAGAGCCTGATCGAATGATTTTAGATGCCCAATCGAATCTCCTTGTCCAGATGCCAAACACCTAATCGAAGCTTACTAATCAAGGCATGATCGAAGAGGGCCAAATTCCTAATCAAAGTACCTCGTACCAATGCCAATCAGAAAACAAATTGCCCATGCGCCAATCAAAAACACCTTATCTCAAAGTCAATCGAAGACACCTTGTTTATTTTCAAAAAAATTTATTTTTCTTTAATCAAGTATTTATGGCCAACCATGTAAGAGAAAACCTTGGGAAACATGAAAGGGAAAATTTTAGGGAATAACAGCTGCCCCTATTCAATCTTCTTAAACCTGGAGATGTAGATTGGCTTGTCTTCCTTTCGTGATCTGAAGGTGGAAGATGATTGAACACTAGAGTGCTCATAAATTTGCACTCGATGATGTGTCGGTTGATTGTGTAGGGAATGGGCTTACATATGCCATTTGGAGAAGATGATAGAGAGTCGTCAAATATGGGCTTATAGATTCCATCAAAAGTAGATGCTGACTTCATAAGAGGTCTCTTTATGGGGATTCTTGTTCCTACTGTCGGAGGAGGAATCTGCTAGGGAATGTTGATTGCTGCTGTTCTTCTGCTTGAGGAAATCTCTATGGGGAATAGAGTCTAGGAATTGCAGTTATCCATGGCTCTACTGAGGAGTTATCTCTAGAGAGATGAAAGTTTGTCATTTTATGGTTGGAGTCCAGGTCTCACAGTAACTTGCTGGGGATAATGGAATTAATCGTTACCTGAAAATGTATTAGAAAGAGCCTGCGTAGGGCTGCTCCAGGATGAGTCTGTGTTAGACTACATCTGGAAAGTTTGAGAAGGAATTCGTGTAAGATTGCTTCAGGATGGTCATGTAAATAGTTTTCCTGTCTTGTTACAGGTATTTATCTTCAATCTCTTCATGTGGATAGTTCTCTTGGCTTGTTACAGGTATTAATCCACAGTCGATCGTCCACAGATAGTTCTCTTGAATTGTTACAGGTATTAATCTGGAACTTGAAAACTGTCAGTCGTCGAGATAGTTATCCTGACTTATTACAAGTATTAATCTCTGACCTGAGAAAGAAAGATAGTTTTCCTGGCTTGTTATAGGTATTAATCTTCAATCTCCTTATGTAGATAGCTTTCCTGGCTTGTTACAGGTATTAATCTACAATCGGTCGTCCACAAATAGTTTTCCTGGCTTGTTTCAGGTATTAATCTCGAACTTGAAAATTGTCGATCGTCGAGATAGTTCTCCTGGATTGTTACAGGTATTAATCTTTGACCTGAGAAAGAAAGATAGTTTTCCTGGCTTGTTACAGGTGTTAATCTTTAATCTCCTCATGTAGATAGTTCTCCTGGCTTGTTTCAGGTGTTAATCTATAATCAGCTATCCACATATAGTTTACTTGGCTTGTTACAGGTATTAATCTGGGACTTTTTTTGTTGGTCACATAGATAGTTTCCCCGTTCGGTTTCGGGCATTAATATCTGGCATGCTGTATTTGTTGGTAAACCCGTCTTGCTTCGGGAGTTCATACCACTTGGTCGTGTAGATAGCTTCCCCGTCTGGTTTTGGGCATTAATCTTTGACCTACTGTATAGGTTGACAGTGTTTGTCTGTCTGCTAATTTAACCTGAAAAGGTAAAGTTAGTTTCATGCGATGTCATGATGTATGAATTGCATGACGCTCTCAAAATAAATGAGATTATGATATATGTGTTTGTGCTGCATATGCTATGATGTTTGTATGAATGCAATGTATGAACGTATCAATTATTCCGTTGCTGTATTGCTGAACTAGGGAAAATAAATCCCTAATTTTAGCTGGGGGTGAAGAATGTAGGTCTTCAAATTTTGTTTGAAGTTGAAATGTTGGGAGATGAAATTCCGTTGTTAGAGAAATAAACTCTGTTGGGGAAGGGAAACTCCGTGCACTGCTTGGGGATTTTGTTGAAATCTCGTCGGGGAATCCTGAGAAGCTTGTCAACTTCACTGGGAAATTTTTAGAGGTTGGAGTAGTAATTTGGAGATTCTTTCTCCATTAGGGATATGAGAACACCTGACACCATTAGGCTGCATACTGAGAATATGGCAGCGACCTTGCAATAGGATGTCACTGCCTCTGTACCTGATGGAGAAGGTATCTGATGGGGAAAACATCTGCAGGGATTTTGTGGATGGACCTTAGATATTGTCTCGTTTCTTAAAGTCATTAACAATTGTCTTTCTGTTTTTATACGTGTATTTGTAAGCAATAATCACATTAAAATGCATATGATCAAAATAATCACTGGACGTTTTCATACACAAAACAGAAAAATAAAAATAGAAGTTTTGCACTTTCAAAGAGATAGCTTTGTATTAACTCGAATAAGTGTTTTTGTATAAGGAGACAAACATCCTAGTAAGAGAATGTCGTCGTGAGAATAAATTTTTACAAAATAGCATACAAAGAAAACAACTATGTGAAATAATCCCATTGGGTTCCCATTCTGCTATTGCCTTTATGTCTTTAAGCGTCTCATCTCTTTCGCTGCTTGTTCAAAGCTGACTGGATTGATTAGTGCCGCTTGAGCTTGATAGTTGATACTGAATATTGGTTGTAAGGTGTGTAGCGGTAGAAATGTTCAAGACTAAGCCATTGGATTGACTAGACTTTATACAAATCAAAATAAAAATCGCCACCGCGCTTTATTGTTTCCAAAGGAATGGGAAAAGAGCGAATAACCCAAAAAGAGGTGGAAAGATTCAAGGTAAGGGGGTTGGTTATGCAAAGGGAAGGTATTAGCACCCTAAACATCTACGGTACTTCGCAGGAACCTCTTTGAAAAAATCTGTATATTTTGGCTATAAAAATATGTTGTATATAAAATGGATGGTGGAGGTGAGAAGAGAAATATATTTTTTTATGATATTTACACCTGCCGCAATTGCGAACCTTTAGTGCCTACGTACCACCTTTCGTGCAATAGAGGATCAGGGTACATGTAGTTCCTCTTTTAAAAATTTGAAACACAAGTGTGTTGGATAATTTAATGAGATAAGACATCATTGTCATTGTCCGTGTGGAAAACATACTTACTACCCACAATCATGAGAAAGGAGAATTTGCATCATCTCAAAGTGGAGGATATGACTTGGATCTTAAAATCAACAATGCCTCACTTAACACCCAAGTGGAAAATATCTCACTTCGCTACATATTGTAGAAGTATAGTTGTTTGCATCAATACAAGGATTGACAAGAGTCTAATCTTTTGAGAAAAGTTTAAAGATAAAAGCCAAAGTGGCAAAATGGTTTGAAATGAGATTGATTGACTTTTAGTCTTCTCACAAAAAAGTGTCAAAGTATTATTAAATTGATTGAAGTTTATTGATGAAAATGTTTTGAAAATGCATGGACCTAAGTCCAAGTTTATTATGAAAGTGTTTCAAGTTTAGAAACAAGAAGAATTTAAAAAAGAGGGAGAAGATTTTTGAAATTAAAGAAGATGGGAGGAGAAGAAGAGACATCCTAAAGCATAAGGTAAAAGCTAAGGAGAAGAATCATCTAACCAACAAGAAGCCAAAACTTGACATTACGAGCCAAGATAGAATTCCCATTCTTTGGATTGAAACCAAGCAAGCAAAGATACTAGACCTCTTCAAATGTATTAAGTCTTCACAAAAATTGGGCAGAGTAACGGCTGTATACGGGTGAATTCCAGATCACAAACAAAGGATGTAATCACAAAAAACCTACACACAAAAACAAACAAGCAACCCAATGTCCTGAGGTAAACCTCAAGAACTCCAGACAAAATAATCAGATAAGATCACAAGGTCTCCAAAATAGGCCAAGATTTCTAATCCTAAGTCCAAGAAATAGTCTCATGCTCCATAATGCCAAGGATAGTAACCAAATAGTCCAAGTACCATTAAGATTTTTTTAGGGTTTATGTTTATTATTAAGTATCTTAAGAAAAGAAAAGAAAAGCTCAAGTGAGCAAAGTAAAAATGATAAGAAAATAAATGCTCAAATGAGCAAAGATGAAAATGGCATGAAATGAAAAATGCTAAAAAAAACAAATAGTACATAAAGCATAAAAAGAATAAAAGCATAAGATAAACAAGTCAATAATTAGTGGTTAGTTAGATGACCATCTTGAAACATGTATTTGGAACTCATTAGAGGATTGGTAGAACCAAAGCCTCCACACAACAAGTTGCATTTGCTTTTTGTCAAGTATATCATCCATTTGGAATTCTCATAAGTATCATTTGATGATCAATGATGTTTAAGTGATCCGCGTTGACCAAAGGTGTTGTAGATCCATTGGAGGATTGGTAGAACCAAAGCCTCCACACAATGAATCTCAAGGTTATTGGATCAAAGAGATCAAATTAACATACTTGGGCTTGCAATCATAAGTTTGGGCCACAAATGATCATTTATTTGAATCAGGACAAAATTTAGCGCTATGTTAAGCAATCGTAAGTGGACTTATACAGAAGTCGCACCTATTTTAAGGTCGGTCAATAGCAATCTATGTACCATTTGTTTTGAGACATGATATAAAGATCATGCTCCAACAACATTTAGTGCAATGAGAAGGGGATGAGATGAAGAGGATTAGGGAAAAAGATGAATAAACCACTTTTGAATTAAAAATTTAATCAAACTATTATTAAAATCATTCATCCATTTTTGTGGAGTTAAACTCAACACCATGGATCCAATGATGTTAATAAAGTCATGATAAAAAAATCAACCCAAGACAGCCAGAAAATAATCACAAAATAATAATGTATTTAATATATACATTAAATGGTTTAAAAATGTTTAAAAAAAAAGGAAAATAATGAGGAAAATATCAATTATATTCAAATTAATCAAGAAATGAAAAATAAGACCATATAAAAATCAGAAAAGTGGCCAAGTAATTTTACAAATTTTTTGGTAATTTTTAAAAGTCAGAAACTATTTTTTAAAAATTAAAATAAATGGGTAAAATAAACAAAAATAGTAAAAAATAGTAAAGTCATAAACAAAAATGAAATAAGGTCACCAATATTTATCACAATATCATTGGATCATTCCATAATTTTTTCAGAATTTAAAAATGTATAAAAGTATTTTTAAACATTTTAAACAAATCAAATAAGTGTAAAATTCATAAAAAATATCAAAGCACAAAATTAAATTATGAAAAAATAAAAATCAGAAAGAGAATAATCAAAAATATTTTTCATAATTTTTTCAATTTTTTGGACTAAAAATGAATTTTCTATAATTTTTTTGAAATTTAAAACAATTAAAATATAAATATCAGAAAAAGAAAAATAAAAGTAAAAGATGTGGATCATTGGAAGAGAGTCAAAACGCGTTAGTAATCAAATCCAAGGGATCTTGCGCGCTGTGCATATCATGGTCATTAATGAATAATGTACATAATCAATAATAAATCAGATTTTTTGAAAAACACAAATGGCACGCCATCATTGGTTAGAAGATGACACGTAGGTCATCTTCAACCTCCATCCAACGTGATTTGCAGGTCTCTCAAATTGTAAAATCAGAAGCTCGGACCTATGCCAATCGCTTCGTCTCTTCAAGACAAAAACAAACACACCCTCGCGCCAAATTTATATAAACTGTAGCTCAAGCAATTTGGAAGGAAAGTTTTGAAAAGGGATTTGAAAGTTCATGGTCAAAACATGCTCCCAGTGAAATGTAAGTGTTGCAACTAGAACCAGGGCAATGAGAGCAACACAATGATATCAGAGTTTTAAAGAATTGATGAAGGAATCTACCTATTGAAGTTGAGTTGCAGAGCTCTGAAACTAGACTTCTATGGAGCAATCTAGGGCACGATTCTTGAATGTAATTATATGGTTAGCTTCAGGGAAGATCAAGGAAGGTGAATTGAGGGAAAAAAGGATTGAAAAAGGTTTAAGAGTAGATTTCGAAGTTGCTGAATTCTGGGTTGTGAAGCAAGTTTGGCAGGGTGATTCTGGCTATCTAAGCTTGGGAAATTTAATGGGGGATGACCCTCTATTTATAGGGAAGTAAATGGGATCAAAAGGAATAGCAAATGATGCATTTTGGAGGGAATTCGTATGGGTTTGCATCATGAAGAAAGTGTGACTCAAACTTGATCAAAACTCAGCCAAATCGTGCGTTTCATGATGCTAATCACTTTTGGCAAGTTTCTAAACATGATTAGAACCAAAAACGCATGGAAATCTTGTGATTATAAGCCAAAACAAAGATTTCAAAATCCCGACTTTGTGCAAAATTCAATTTTAAACTATCCAATTCAAATCCATGGCATTTCCACCTCAAGGGGTCTTAGGGCATAATTCTTGATGCTTTAGAACGATGAGGTTACAAGCTTTGCAATGGAAAAAGAAAGGAACCAAATGGATGCTTGAGCTGAAAGCTACATGGAGTCAAAGTTGAAGAAAAAGAGTTCACTTTCCATACTTAGAAATATTTCAAATTCTTCTTTAAAAATGACCTATAATCTTTTACATCCAAACATGGCCTTCCACTTAGAATTTACTCTTGACCAAAAAAGATGGAACAAAGTAGATCTCTTGAGTGACATTTTGCAATTTGAACCACTCAAAATTTCCAAAAATTGAGCAAGTTATGACTTGTTGAAGTTGGCCAAAAATCTTGAAGTGACCTATAATCTTTTGCATCCTTAAGGCAACTTCCATCCATTTTCTTACTTTGCACATAAAATAAGGCATGAAGTACACATCCTTAAGATCATCATTAAAAATAATGGGCTCAAGGTGATAAAAATTGACCAAGTTATGACCATTTAAAGTCACATATGGAAAATTGGGGATTCATCTGAGTGACTTGTAATCTTTCTTCTTCACCAAGTTCCTTCCACATGAAAAATCCTTGGAACTTTTGAAGTGATTTGTTGGTAACTCTTTGAAGAGAAGGATGTTTTTGGAATCACTCAAAAATACCAAAAGATGAGCAAGATATGATCCTTTGAAGTCCAAAACCCTAGCCTCTAGATCAAGAGAATGCTTTGAGGAAATTTGCCAAGTTTGAACAAGTTTTTTGTGCCAATATTCTTCCTTTGTGAATAGAAGTTGTTGAGGAGGATGATGAAGACTCATAGCCACCAAAACCACTTCCATATCTTGAAATTAGAGAGAAATATTCTCTTGTGACCAATAGGAACAAGACCTTGTCCAATCATGACAACTTCTTCCCTTAACCCTTTGTACTTTTGAATCAATTTTGATAACTTTGAAAAATGTTGAACCAAAATGAGCCTTGTCATGCCATTTATTCCAAAATCACTCCAATAGTGAGGTTTGAATTTCTCAAGCTATGTTGACTAGGGCATGAAAATAAACTCATGAACCCATGAAGCAACTTGTAAATTTCATTGCCTTTACCTACATTATTAACAAGTAAGACAAACCAATATTGTATTTTATTAATTAGAGAGAAAATGAAAGCAAAATATCCATGATCACAAAAGAAAACAAGTCAAGATGCTTGGTAACTCCTTAAAAGAGCAAGGCTAATGATAGGGAGAAGAACCTAAATCCCTAATGTGATCTTGTTCTGATTGAAACAATATGGTATGATGCAGGAATCTTAGGGGAAAAAATTGGGGTACAACAGCTGCCCTTATTTAAGTTTCTTCTATCCGGAGATACGAAGGTTAAAAATCTTCGTGTCGACGTGATCGAAGATACTTAAATATAAAACAAACATTATTTTTGGCCCTAAGATGCCATGCAAATGCTTATGCGTATGAATGCATATGAACAGAACCAAAGAGACGCAAAGTAACATTGGGGATGCAACAAAAAATGAAGAAACAAAGAAGCAACCCCACCAGGAAAATAAATCGCTGGTGAACCACAAGAACAGAATCAGAGAGGGAGATAACAAGCATCAACGTTCACTGCCGATGTCCTACCAACATTCACTGAAGGTAGAAAGAGAAAATATATCATATCATCGCCGTTCAATGACGATGAACTATCAACGTTCACTGAAGATAGCAAAAAGATAATAAACACCGACGTTCACTGCCGATGTCCTACCAACGTTTACTGAAGGTAGAAAGAGAAAATATATCATATCATCACCGTTCACTGACGATGAACTATCAACATTCACTGAAGATAGCAAAAAGATAATAAACACCGACGTTCACTGCCGATGTCCTACCAATGTTCACTGAAGGTAGAAAGAGAAAATATATCATATCATCGCTGTTCACTGACGATGAACTATCAAAGTTCACTGAAGATAGCAAAAAGATAATAAACACCTACGTTCACTTCCGATGTCCTACCAACGTTCACTGAAGGTAGAAAGAGAAAATATATCATATCACCGCCGTTCACTGACGATGAACTATCAACGTTCACTGAAGATAGCAAAAAGATAATAAACACCGACGTTCACTGCTGATGTCCTACCAACGTTCACTGAAGGTAGAAATAGAAAATATATCATATCACTGCCATCCACTGACGATGAACTATCAACGTTCACAGAAGATAGCAAAAAGATAATAAACACCGACATTCACTGCCGATGTCCTACCAACGTTCACTGAAGGTAGAAAGAGAAAATACATCATATCATCGTCGTTCACTGACGATGAACTATCAATGTTCACTGAAGATAGCAAAAAGATAATAAACACCGACGTTCACTGTCGATGTACTACCAACATTCACTGAAGGTAGAAAGAGAAAATATATCATATCACCGCCGTTCATTAACGATGAACTATCAACATTCACTGAAGATAGCAAAAAGATAATAAACACCTACGTTCACTGCCGATGTACTACCAACGTTCACTGAAGGTAGAAAGAGAAAATATATCATCAAGTTTTCCCAAAATTCTGGTGTTTCACCTAGAACGGGTCTCAACTTCTTCTTTAACCAAGGAAACCTGCCTGGAAAAGATCAAACATAAGCTGTCTCAAATAAAGAGACTTGTTACTCATTTCCATGGGGAATTTGCAAAAAGAAATGACTTTCTGGAGATAGAAATATGACTTCCCGGGGAAATGCCACGATATTCCTGCTGAGGAAATAAATTCTTCCCGTGCAAAATAAATGCACAAACCAAAACTCAAAGTTCTCAGAAATCCAAAGTAAATAATATTGTCATGCAACCACATATCCAAATCAGAGATAAATTGGAGCAAGACGGCCAATGAAGATACATCCTTTGAGAAATAAACTCAAGAGGGAAAACCAGATCCGTCTAAGCAAGGAGCGCTGCAGGAAGGTCAGAACACAATGTTAATGAACAATGATTTGTCAATTTTAGCTATGCATGATGTATGTATGAATGTATGAGTGCTATCATGCATATGCTGGTAAAAGGAGACATAATCAGTACAAACAAACAAAACCGCCTCAGGTACTAGCAACATTGGGCTAAACTTTAACCAGAAATATCATTCCAAGAAAGGTAAAACCAACTGCGGAAACCAAACCTATTGCCTGCCTTAACTTCACTGAGGAGAAACATAATCCAGATGTAGCCAAATAAAACAGATACCAGGATATAATACCTTTCTTCCAGTTTCATTGGAGAAGCATTTTTCCAAAAGTAACATGCCTACTGGAGATTGCAATACCAACCTCAAATAAAGCAAACTGACGCCGACACAACCAAACCTCACTGGGGGATTCAAGCCTACCTCCCTGGAGAAAAAACTGCGGATTGAAAATTTTCATCACGAACACTTATTCCAACAAGAGATGCCCTGGGATAACCTTCCCGGGAAATCAAGAAGTCAACACTAGTGCCAATACTGCAAAAAGAACGACATCTCAGCACACCAAGGGAATATAACCTTTCATCATATAAGGGAAGACTTCGCTGGGGAATCTGGGATGGAGGTTTCTGATCATGCAAACCCAAAATCAAAAGCGAACCAAGACTTGAATGGGGATAATGGGACCACAAACCCAATACTGTACCTTGCACCCACTGATATTGTCTTTAACTATCTGAGAAACACACAAAGATTGCGCACATACCAGAAAAATGACCTAAGAAAACCTTCATGAAAGGAGTAAATCTTCTTAAAACAACCGGAGTTTGTTCATTCTTGGGATCACCATTCTTGTTGTCATTGTTTCATCATAAATCCCAAAGTAAATTGAATTGTAAAGATCTCTTTTTTTTTGAAAAGTCAATTTTGCTTTTTTAATCTTTTTGCTTTAACAGTTATTATCAGTAATAAATGGAGTCTTTGCAAGCTAAATAAAAATAAGAACACAAAGAATTGGGTAAAAGCTCGAATTTCATTAATAGAATGGTAGTCTGCGAATGGCGAGACTCCATGGATGATTACAAAGTTTGGGAAATGGTAATACATAATGGAAAAGATACATTGAGATACAATGACCACTATTCCCCCTAACAACTTTTGAAATCCTGAGCAACAGCTTTTGTTGAAGTATGGTGAGGATCCGAGAAGATTGTTGCTTCAACGATCAAGTCTTGTCTGACGTAGTTACTTGCCAAGAAAATCCCTAACTTTTGCCTAAGCTGCCCTTGCGGGTTTTCAACTTAGCGGGAAATTTATTTTGTTTATGTCTCTAATTTTTGCCTAGACCGTCCTTTCAGGTTTTCGGCCTACCAAGACGCTCTTTTTTTGCCTAAGCCACCCTTTTGGGTTTTCAACTTAGTGAGCTGTTCTTTTATTTCTTTAGGCGAAGTATTTCTTGATTGCGTCAGCATTCATGGGACGTGGGAACTCCTCGCCATCCATAGTTTTAAGAATTAATGCACCACCAGAGAAGGCTTTCTTAACAACATACGGGCCTTCAAAATAGAGAGTCCACTTGCCCCTAGAATCAGTGTTGAAAGACATGATCTTCCTGAGCACGAGGTCGCCTTCTCTGAATTCACAAGGTTTGACCTTTTTATCAAATGCCTTCTTCATTATTTTCTGATATAACTGCCCATGACATAAAGCTGTCATTCTCTTCTCTTCAATCAAATTCAATTGGTCAAACCTGTTCTGGACCCATTCAGCCTCTGTCAACTTGGTTTCCATTATCACACGCAACGAGGGAATCTCTACCTCGACAGGGAGTATAACTTCCATTCCATACACTAGGGAGAACGGGGTTGCTCCTGTTGAAGTGCGAACAAATGTTCGATATCCATGCAGAGCAAAAGGGAGCATTTCATGCCAATCCTTATAAGTGACAACCATTTTCTGGATAATTCTCTTGATATTCTTATTAGCAGCTTCAACAACCCCATTCATCTTTGGCCTGTATGGAGATGAATTGTGATGTACAATCTTGAATTCTTCGCACAATTTTGTCATCATCTTGTTGTTCAAATTTGAGCCATTGTCAGTGACGATTCTTCTCGGCACACCATACCGACATATAAGATTGTTTTTAATGAAACACACGACCACATGTTTGGTAACATTGGCATATGAAGCAGCCTCTACCCATTTGGTAAAGTAGTCAATTGCTACCAAGATGAAACGGTGTCCATTCGAAGCTTTGGGTTCTATCATCCCGATCATGTCAATACCCCATATAGAGAAAGGCCATGGGGAGGAAATCACATTGAGAAGTGTCAGAGGCACATGGATCTTATCTACATAAATCTGGCATTTATGGCACTTCTTTGCAAATTTGTAACAGTCAGATTCCATTGTCAACCAATAATAACCTGCCCTTAACATCTTTTTAGCCATCGAATGTCCATTAGCATGAGTGACAAATGAACCTTAATGAATCTCATGCATCAACATGTCCGCTTAATGTCTATCCACGCATCTGAGCAGGACCATGTCATAATTTCTCTTATATAACACATTTTCACTGAGGAAGAAACCGCCTGCCAATCTTCTCAGTGTCTTTCTATCTTTCTTCGACGCACCAATCAGGTATTCTTGAGTCTGAAGAAAATGCTTGATATCATAATACCAAGGTTTTTCATCTGCTACCTCCTCTGCCGCAAACACATGAGCGGGCCTATCTAGTCGTCAAATTGTAATTCAGGGTATATCATTCCAAGTATTCACTTGGTACATGGAAGCCAGAGTTTCCAGAACATCCGCCATTTGATTTTCATATCTAGGAATGTGATGGAATTCAACTTTATTGAAGAAGGGTAGTAATCTTCTAGCATAATCTTTGTAAGGGATCAAGCCAGGGTGACAAGTGTCCCATTCTCCTTTAATCTGATTTATTACCAAAGCTGAATCGCCATACACATCTAGAATTTTGATTCTGAGATCAATAGCTTCCTCAAGACCCATGATGTAAGCCTCATATTCTGCCATATTATTAGTGCAATCAAATGTTAACCTTGCGGTAAAAGGAATATGTGATCCATGAGGAGTAACAATCACAATACCAATTCCTTTACCATAAGCATTCACAGCTCCATCAAATATCATACTCCAACGAGATTTAGGGTCGGGGCCCTCCCCAGGAAATGGTTCATCACAATCTTTCACTTTCAGAAACATCACATCCTCATCGGGGAATTCATACTCTGCAGACTGATGATCCTCCACCGGCTGGTGAGCAAGGTAATCTGCCAACACACTACTTTTAATAGCCTTTTGAGTGCGGTATTCGATATCATATTCAGATAACAACATCTGCCAGCGAGAAATTCTTCCACTAAGAGCAGGCTTTTCAAAAATATACTTGATTGGATCCATTTTGGTGATCAACCAAGTGGTATGATTCAACATATACTACCACAAATGCTTTTCCGCCCAGGCCAAAGCATAACATGTCTTTTCTAGTGTGGAATACCGCGAATCACAATCAGTGAACTTTTTGCTGAGATAATAAATGGCGAACTCTTTCTTTCCTGTTTCATCCTGTTGTCCCAGAATACAACCCATGGATTTATCTAATACTGTTAGATACATAATCAACGGTCTTCCTTCTACGGGAGGGAGCAAGATAAGAGGTTCAAGAAGATATTCTTTAATACTCTCAAATGCCCTTTGGCAGTCATCCGTCCACACATAACCTTGATCTTTCTTTAACAACTTAAAGATTGGTTCACACGTTGCAGTCACGTGGGAAATAAATCTGGAGATATAATTCAAACGCCCGAGGAAACCCCTGACTTGATTTTCAGTCCTTGGTGCTGGAATTTCTTGAATTGCTTTTAATTTATCAGGGTCAACTTCAATTCCTTTCTGGATAACAATGAAACCTAACAATTTCCCCGATCTAACTTCGAAGGTGCATTTATTTGGATTCAAGCGGAGACAATACTTCCTCAAATGCTGAAACAACTTCAACAAATCTTCTATATGCCATTCTTCAGTTTGGGATTTGGAAATCATATCATCAACATATACTTCGATTTCTTTGTGCATCAGATCATGGAATAGGGTTGTCATAGCCCTCTGGTACGTTGCACCAGTGTTCTTCAACCCGAAGGGCATCACTCTGTAACAGAATGTTCCCCAGGGTGTGATAAACGTTGTTTTTTCCATGTCCTCTGGAGCCATTCTTATTTGATTATACCCGGAAGATCCATCCATGAACGAGAATACTTTGAATTTCGCTATGCTGTCCACTAACATGTCGATGTGAGGCAATTGAAAATCATCTTTTGGACTAGCTTTATTTAGATCTCTGTAATCTACGCACATGTGGACTTTTCCGTCTTTTTTCGATACTGGGACAATATTGGAAATCCATTAAGGATACACTGACGTCATAAGAAAACCAACATTAATCTGCTTTAGGACCTCCTCTTTGATCTTTACTGCCATATCCGGGTGGGTTCTTCTCAACTTTTGTTTAACTGGCGGACACTCTGGCTTCAACGGCAAACGATGCTCGACAATGTCTGTATCTAGACCAGACATATCTTGATAAGACCAAGAAAAAATATCCACATACTCTTTCAATAGCTCAATCAACCCGCTCTTTACATCAGGATGCAACGATGCTCCAATCTTGACTTCCTTTGGATCTTCTTCTGAACCCAAATTAATCACTTCCAAAGGCTCCTTATATAGCTGACTGGTATTTTCCTCGTGCTCAAGAAATCGTGAGACCTCTTCTGGAATCTCATCATAATCTTTTTCTTCAGCCCCAAACACAGGACAATTAAAGTTGGGAGAGGGTGCATGGTCATTGTATTCAACGGGTTTTTTAATTAATCTGCACATATGATTTATGATAGCTTTTAGAAACTGACACATATAACAAGTGATCATGAAGATTAATTTTCAGTTATTATTTATTTTGAAAGGTTTTTTTTTATTATTACCATTTCCCAAGAAAAAAGCAGAAAATAAAAGACATAATTTTGGAAGCAAAGATAACTTTTATTAATGATCTTAAAAGTTATAGCAAACAGATAAGCCCTGTAACATTAATACTTCCACCTTGGGCAGAGTGAAAGCTTTTCAAAAGAAAGAAATAGATTAAGAAAACAAATTACTTTGAAACATGTATGCAAGAAGGAACATCAATGGTGACCCAGTTCTGAACTCGAACTCCATGCGTCACATAATTTGGTACTTCCCGCTCTGCTTCATCCTCTTCAACAGCATTAATTCCAGAACCAATTGGATGGAGGTAGCCTCTACTGCGGAAAACGTCATGATAACTGTTCACAAAAGACTTTGACTTCAAATTTTCGCCTTTGTCATTCCTCGAAGGGAAACCCAAACCAACTCTGTTTTTGTTCACGGGTGGATCCATAAGTCGTCCCCAAACTGCATTATGACCATTGCGCACAACCTGTTGCGCGTCCTTCAGGGAAACCACAAAATTCTCATTCCTCCTTATGTTGTCAATGGATAGGGCTTGGAACTGGGTTCCAATAGCAGCCTCATCCGCTTCTACAATACTAAAATAGGACAGATGGGATATTAACAACGCCTGCTCCCCATTTATGATCACTACCTTCCCTTCATGCACAAATTTTAGCTTTTGATGCAGAGTTGAAGTGACATCCCCTGCTTCGTGTATCCATGGCCGTCCTAGCAAACAACTATATGCAGGAATAATGTCCATGACCTGGAAGGTTATCAAGAACAAATGTGGTCCTATATGGATGGGCAAGTCCACTTCACCGATGACAGATTTCCTCGACCCATCAAAAGCCTTCACAATGATGCCACTCGGGCGCATAGTGTTAGAACATAGTTTGATTCTACAACCCTCAGTTAGAGTTTTGATGATAACAAAATACAAGATTAAATGAATTATGAGATTTATATAAGACATATGTGCTACTCAAAATTATGCTGTGTATTCGCAGGAAACTCTGATGGAATCAGCATCAGAATATCAATATCAACATCAACATCATAAGATTTGTCAGCACCAAAAGATCAAAACATGTGCTTACGCTGAAGCCCGATGAACAGAATATGCGCTTAACATACTCTGATTCTGATCAAGATCCTAATCATGTCATCAGCATTCAGAAGCGCCAGAATAAGCTAAAGCCAAGAACACTCTGATTTTCATTAAGCAGAACATTCTGAAGTGTCAACGTTACTGCATTCAAGGCAGATTAATTACCAACGGCTTTATTCCAAGACAAAGATCTTCTCAAAAAGGAAAGAACATTATGAGCATTGAAATGGAATTATGGACAGCAACGTATCTATTCCAAGGCTATATAAACAAATCAGTGAGAAAAGAAATGGCTAATAATCCTTACACACGCACATACGCATAAGCTAATCATCTTCGTTCTCACTCATCCAGTTTGCTAAAGTTCTCAAGCGCTTACTCTATAGCTCTAGCAATCTAGTTTCACATAAGCTTCATATTGTGTATTATCACAGTTGTGATATATAGTTTTTGTAGAAAACATCAAACACATTTGTTCATTTATCTGTAAGTGAAATTCCTTGAGAAACCGGTCTGTGGTTAGACTCAAGAAGGCTTTAGCAGTTGTTAAAGCATTTGTTTGTATTCAGTTGAATATAGTGGATTAAGACCTCGTTGGAGAGAGGCGAAATCACCTTGATGGGTGGACTGGAGTAGTTTGAGATCAAACGAACCATGATAAAAATAACGTGTTGTCTGCATTTGATTTCAAGTTTCAACAATTCAACCCCCCTTCTTGTGTTTTTCACATCTTCAATTGGTATCAGAGCGCCTGATTCTGAGCTTATAACACTTAACCGTGTCAGTACAAGATCCAGCGTTAGAAAAACACTATGGCAGGACAACATCAAAACATCAGCAATGACAACAACGAAGAAAGAGACAGATTCAGTGGCAAACCTCCAGTATTTGATGGAGAGAACTTTGATTACTGGAAAGACATAATTGAAAGCTTCTTTCTAGCCCACGATGTTGATCTATGGGATATGGTGACTGATGGATACATGCACCCAGTGAATGCAAGTGGTCAAAAGATTGACAGGAAAGCAATGTCTGATCAACAAAAGCGTGATTTCAAAAACCATCACAAGGCCAGAACAATTCTTCTCAGTGCTATCTCTTACTCTGAATATGAAAAGATATCAAACAGAGACACTGCAAAGAATATGTTTGACTCTCTGAGAATGACGCATGAAGGCAACCTTCAAGTTAAAGAAACTAAAGCTCTTGCGCTCATTCAGAAGTATGAGGCATTCAAGATGGAAGAAAGTGAATCTATTGAAACAATGTTCTCAAGATTTCAGATTCTGGTTGCTGGTCTCAAAGTTCTGGACAAAGGGTATTCTACTGCTGATCATGTTAAGAAGATCATCAGAAGCTTGCCAAAATAGTGGAGGCCAATGGTCACAGCGCTGAAGCTAGCTAAGGATCTTAACACAATCTCTCTGGAGGAACTTGTCAGCTCCCTCAGAAGTCACGAGATAGAGCTAGAAGCTGATGAACCTCAAAAGCAAGGTAAGCCTTTAGCTTTAAAATCTAACAGAAAATCTGACTCCAAGGTTTTGCAAGATGTAGAAGAAACCTCTGATGGGTCCTCATCAGAAAAAGATGAACTGTCTCTCCTCTCCAGAAGGGTGAACCAACTATGGAAGCAGAGGCAAAGGAAGTTCAGGAATCCCAGAAGATCAGAGAATCATAATGAATCCTCCTCCAGATACAGAAGGTCAGAATTCTCCTCTGGCCACAGAAGATCTAAAGGCTCTTCAGGAAGCAGAAAGCCAAACAACAAAGACATCATCTGCTATGAATGTAACGAGCAAGGGCACTACAAAAGTGACTGCCCAAAGCTTCAGAAGGAAAAGCCCAGAAGAAAGTTTGGCAAGGAAAAAAAGAAAAGTCTCATGGCTACATGGGATGACTCTGACACATCTGAAGCTGACTCAGAATCAGATGATGAGAGAGCAAACATAGCTCTCATGGAAAACATAACAGAAGACAGTGAAGCTTCTGAATCAGACTCTGAATCAGACACATAAGAGGTATTTCCTGAATTTTCTATTAACTTTACTAAGGCTGAACTTACTGAAAGCCTTAATGAGATTCTGGAAAGATATCAACAGATCAGAGTCAAATTCAGAAACCTGAAAAGGGATCTTGCTTCTGACTCTGATAAAACTGATAGTCTCAAATTGGAGAATTCTGAGTTGAAAAACAAAATTTCAAAATTAGAAAATCTATTGCAAAACTCTCAGAAGGAAACAATTCCTGAAACTCCCAGTAGTGCTGATGAGATCATCAAGGAGTATGATCACAACTTTCAGAAGTTTATAGCTAAAAGCATATATATAAGCAAGATGGCTTCAATGATCTATGGAGTTAGCAGAAATGGCAGAAAAGGAATAGGATACCAAGGTAAGGTACCTACACCAAAGAATGCCATGGATTTAGTGATAAAACGCACTTCACTTGAGTCTCACTTTGTATATGGGCACACACATGACATCAAATATACTAGTAGCAATTATTATGTCAAACCAAAATTCAACCAGAGTTTTGGTAAAACTAATAAATCAGGACCCAAGAAAATATGGGTACCTAAGGATAAAATAGTATATGTTGCAGATATCTTTAGCAGCAAAGCAGAAACACCAGTCATGGTACCTGGACTCTGGCTGCTCACGACACATGACGGGAAGAAGGCATATGTTCCAAAGCCTGAAACTTAAGCCTGGAGGCCACGTAGGCTTTGGAGGCAATCAAAGGGGAAAGATCATTGGCTCTAGAACAGTAGGTAACAGAAATCTTCCCTCTATAAGTAATGTTCTATTAGTAGATGGATTAATGCATAATCTGTTATCCATAAGTCAATTAAGTGATAACGGTTATGATATAATATTTAATCAAAATTCATGTAAAGCTGTTAGTCAGAAGATGGGACTATCCTGTTTAATGGAAAGAGGAGAAACAACATTTATAAAATAAAACTTTCTGAACTAAAAAGTCAGAATGTAAAGTGTCTTCTGTCTGTTAACAACGAGCAATGGATCTAGCACAGAAGATTGGGACATGTTAGTATGAGAAGAATATCTCAGATTAACAAACTCAATCATGTCAGAGGACTTCCTAACCTGAAGTTCAATTCAGATGCTCTGTGTGAAGCATGTCAGAAAGGCAAGTTTGCAAAACCTGCTTTCAAATCTAAAAACGTTGTTTCCACCTCTAAGCCATTAGAACTTCTGCACATTGACTTATTTGGACCAGTTAAAACTGCTTCAGTCAGTGGCAAGAAGTATGGGTTAGTAATCATAGATGACTATAGTAGATGGACATGGGTAAAGTTCTTAAGACACAAGGACGAGTCACATTCTGTGTTTGTCACCTTCTGCAACCAAGTTCAGAATGAAAAGGATCTTAGAATCGTCAAAGTCAGAAGTAATCATGGTGGAGAGTTTGAAAACAAAGATTTTGAATCATTTTTTAATGACAAAGGCATTCTGCATGATTTCTCTTGTCCTAGAACTCCCTAGCAAAATGGAGTTGTAGAACGAAAGAACAGAACATTGCAAGAAATGGCCAGAACCATGATCAACGAGACTAACGTTGCTAAGATCTTCTGGGCAGAGGCGATAAACACAGCGTGCTACATTCAGAATAGAATCTCCATAAGACCTATTATGGAAAAGACTCCATATGAATTGTGGAAGAACAGAAAGCCCAACATTTCATATTTTCATCCATTTGGATGTACTTGCTTTATTTTGAATACTAAAAATTATTTGAACAAGTTTGACTCTAAAGCACAGAAGTGTATTATGTTAGGATACTCTGAACGCTCAAGAGGGTGCAAAGTATACAATACAGAAACACAGATTATGGAAGAATCAATCAGTGTTCATTTTGATGATAAGCTTGACTCTCAAAAGTCAAAGCAGAATGAAGTATTTGCAGGTATGGAAGTTGAATTCACAGGTACTGAAGACAAGTCATCAGAAGCTCTTAACAGAGACACTCCCTCAACATCAGAAAGAGGCACTGCAAGCAATCCAGCACCTTCTGTTGATCAACCTCAGAAAAGACCATCCAGAAGCAGCATGGATCACCCAGAAGAAACAATCTTAGGAAGAAAGGAAGATCCAATCAGAACAAGAGCCAGCTTCAGAAACTCTGAAGAATCCCTCATGGGACTTGTTTCTATGATTGAACCATCTTCAATTGATGAAGAACTTCTGGACAATGACTGGATTCTAGCAATGCAAGAGGAGCTGAATCAATTCACAAGGAATGACATATGGGATCTAGTTCCTAAACCAAAAGGATTCAACGTTATTGGAACCAAATGGGTGTTCAGAAACAAACTGAATGAACAAGGTGAAGTCATCAGAAACAAAGCACGATTAGTAACACAAGGTTATAGTCAGCAAGAGGGGATAGACTATACAGAAACCTTTGCTCCAGTCGCCAAGTTAGAATCTATCAGACTTTTATTTTCTTTTGCTGTTAATAAAGGCACCACTATGTATCAGATGGATGTTAAGAGTGCATTCTTAAATGGCTATATAGAAGAAAAGGTATATGTGCACCAACCCCCTGGTTTTGAAAGTTCAAAAAATCTAGAATATGTTTTCAAACTAAAGAAGTCACTGTATGGTCTGAAACAAGCTCCCAGAGCTTGGTATGAAAGACTGAGTAACTTCCTGTTAGAAAAGGAATTCACCAGAGGGAAGGTGGACACAACCTTATTCTGTAAGACAATTAAGAATGAAATTTTAGTCTGTCAGATTTATGTTGATGATATTATATTTGGATCTACTAAACCTTCTCTGGGAAGAAAGTTTGCTAAGTGTATGCAGGCAGAATTTGAGATGAGCCTGATGGGGGAACTGAAATTCTTTCTGGGCATTCAGATCAATCAAACCCCAGAAGGAACTCACATTTATCAGAGAAAATATGTCAAAGAACTTCTGAAGAAATTTGATCTCTCAGAATGTAAGCCATCAAAGATTCCAATGCATCCCACGTGCATTCTGGAAAGAGAAGAGGTAAGCAAAAAGGTAGAACAGAAGGTCTACAGAGGTATGATTGGTTCTCCTCTTTATCTGACAGCCTCAAGGCCTGATATCTTATTCAGTGTATGCATTTGTGTAATATTCCAATCAGATCCTAGAGAATCTCACTTAACAGCAGTTAAGCGAATTTTCAAGTATCTGAAAGGTACTGCTAATCTGGGTCTGTTTTATAGAAAATCCAGTGATTACAGCTTAGTAGGATACTGTGATGCTGAATTTGCTGGAGACAGAGTAGAGCGTAAAAGCACTTCTGGAAGCTGCCAGTTTCTGGGAGAAAATCTGATCTCATGGTCCAGCAAAAGACAATCCACAATTGCTCTATCAACAGCAGAAGCTGAATACATAGCAGCAGCTGGATGCAGCACACAAATACTCTGGATGAAAAGTCAACTTGAGGACTTCTAGATTTCTGAGAGTAACATCCCTATACTCTGTGATAATACTTCTGCTATTTGCTTAAGTAAAAATCCAATTTTGCATTCTAGGGCTAAGCATATAGAAATAAAACATCATTTTATTAGGGACTATATTCAGAAAGGAATCTTAAACTTAAAATTTATTGATACAGACCATCAATGGGCTGATATCTTTACAAAACCACTTTCTGTAGATAGGTTCAACTTCATTCTGAAACATCTCAGCATGAAGCTCTGTCCAGAATAAAACTGTTTTAATTTTATATATTAACCTTCAGAATTATGTTTATTTCTCTGTGAACTTCTGATCAATCCTCTTTCAGAATTTTTAGAAATGTAGATTGTATCAGAATCTATCCATGAAGATCTGAGCGCTTCAGTTCAAGGATAGATGTGTTGTTCACTCAAGCAAACAAGTGTCATCCAGTCATCAGCTGTTTCCTGAGGCAGAACACGCGTTCACGCTTCTGAAAAGGCAAAGCGCTGATTGGTTGCATTGAGACACATGTCATTGGTAACCGTTTAAGTATCTTTCTGAAATCCCCTAAAATCAGCTATCATTAAATGCTATTAATCATGATTAATTTCTCTCTCTTAAGCATTTATGTTTTCAAAAACTTTTTCGAAATCTATTTAAACACCATTCACACCATTCACAACTTTTACCCTTACTTTCGTTTTCAATCAATATTTCTGAGTTCTGTGTTCTTCATTCTCAAGAAAACCCTTTCAAATTTATTTTCAAGAAATCCTCGTGTGAACATGGCGTCTTCCAGCAATCTCTCTTCAGGTTCCTAGAAAGATGCATCAGCTGAGCAATATGAGGTTCCTCTCAGAACACTTCTCACTCCAGTCAAGAACCTTGAAGCTCTGTCAGAGATTATAGTGGATTTCAACAGTCTCAAGGAAAATGGATTTGATTTATCAGAAGAGATTTAAGCTCAAGGATGGGAGAAATACTTTGACAGGTTGGTGGGTCCAACTTTTCTTATCCTAGTAAAGGAATTTTGGATTCACGCTTCTTCCTAAAATCACCAAGTCACTTCTTACATAATGAGGAAGAAGATTGTGATTACTGAAGACCTGATTGCAAGACTGATAAGGTACAATGGAGGTGGTATTCACTGTATAGATATGGCAGAAAGATGTTCAGATGTTGCTGTTATAGCAAGGGAAATTTTCACGCTGGGGCTTCCCTCCAGCAAGATAAGGGATTTGAAAGATAAGCACAGAATTTGGGCAAAGATTATTCTGGGCTTTTTCAACCACAGGAAGCCTACCAGCTCTCCTGATTACATAAACATAGATCAGCAGTTTCTGATCTATTTTATTTCTGAGAGGGTAAAGATTAATCTAGCTCATCTTCTGTTCAACCATCTGAGAACAAACGTCAAGGAGACAAGAGAAGATGAACGCACTAAAAGGGATTGGATACCCTTGGGAAGATTGATATCAGATATTCTGACTGAGAATAGGCTAATTGAACATTTGACAGAGGCACAAGAGAACCAGAACCAAATACTGCAACCATACCAGAACCAGAACTTGCACAAGTTCTGTCTGATATAGACCAACACACTTCCGCTCCCCAAACAGAAAATCCAAATCCACAACCAGAAATTCCCATTTCTCCACAACCTGAAACTCCCCTCTCACCAATACCAGAAACTCCACTCTCTCCAATTCCAGAACCAGAAATCCCATAACCTTCCTCTCCTCAACCAGAAAGTAATCCACCCTCTCCTCAACATGAACAAACTCCACAACCTGAGACTCAAAACTCTGAGGATCAAACCTCTGAATCTCCTGAACCACAACCTTTGGCCATCCAATTGCCCTGTGGTACCACTGTTAATATGTCTCAACTTCCCTCTTCACCAGAAACAACTCCTCCAAACACCCCATCAAGTCCAATCGTTATTTCTGACTCTCCCACTCCCTCACCTAAGAAAAATATAGAAAACCACAGCAAGACAGTCATTGATCTAACAGTCTTTGAACTCCTTGCTGCAATAAACCAGAAAACAGCCATCCCTAAACCGAAAAAACCAGATGTTAGTTCCAGCATGTTGAACTTTGAAACAGATATGCAGAAGTGGATCACTTCTTTGAAACAAGCAAGTCTGGAAGTGGTTGATCTTGCTGTATCAGGCCTCTTCTGGACTCAATTCAGAAGATGGGTATGCGCTGAAACCTTCAAGCTGCAAGACCAGAGCTATGGACAGGCTCAACAGAACTTCAACAATCTGCTGAAGGAAATGGAAGGTCCAGTTTTGAGCAAGCTGCTAAAGGAAGAAGTTCTCCATCTGGACAGTGAGCCTTGGTCTGAAAAGCGTCCAGCATCTAAAGTTCAACCTGCAGAAGAACAGATAATTCAAGATGAAGACTTGGGTCAAGCAGAATAAACTACAGAAAGCTTTGAGAAGCAGCCTGTATCTGAAGATCCTCAAGGTTCCTCTCTTGATAGGCAGACTCTGGAAGATTTGAAGAGATCAGATATGCTTATGAATGAACGGATGGACAAGCAGGATATCAAGATTGATTCTATAGCAAACATGGTAGCTAAGCAAAACGAAACCAGCGTACAAATCAAGAGCATGTTGGAAGCTCTGTTCACACGACTTCCTCCTTCTTCTTAGATGTTTCTTATGTTTTCCTTGTTTTCTTTACATGTTTGTCTGTAATTTTTTCTACTTGTTCTAAACTATCATTGCTTCTGTTTTAATACAAACGTGTTTTTACTCTGATCATTTTAACTCTGATTATTCGCGCTTTTTGATAACTGACAAAAAGGGGGAGAAAGAATGATATTTTTCAAATAACGGATTACTGAGACATAAGTCTCAAACATTCTAACATCCTTATATATTTGCTGTTCTAAAAAGCTTACAGGTACAAGAATCTGATGAACTCTGATAAAGTAAAATTCTGATGCTCCAAGAAAGTTCAGTAAAGTTTCGATGCTCAAGGTCTCAAGGAATCAAAGGGAAATAATCAACTCAGGGGGAGTTTTTTTCATCATTACTCTGATACTTTTTATTACTTACCCTCTTAGCTCTGATACTTTTTACTCATTATCTGATTATCTCTGATACCGTTTCCTCTTTATCCTTAAACTCTGATACTTTCATCATTTTATTTTAATTGAAAAAATCTGGTTTTTGTCATCATCAAAAAGGGGGAGATTGTTAGAACATAGTTTGATTCTACAACCCTCAATTATAGTTTTGATGATAACAAAATACAAGATTAAATGAATTATGAGATTTATATAAGACATATGTGCTACTCAAAATTATGTTGTGCATTCACAGGAAACTCTGATGGAATCAACATCAGAATATCAATATCAACATCAGCATCAGAAGATTTGTCAGCACCAGAAGATCAAAACATGTGCTTACGCTGAAGCTTGATGAACAGAATCTGCGCTTAACATACTCTGATTCTGATCAAGATCCTAATCATGTCATCAGCATTCAGAAGCGCCAGAATAAGCTAAAGCCAAGAACACTCTGATTTTCATTAAGCAGAACATTCTGAAGTGTCAACGTTACTACATTCAAGGCAGATTAATTACCAACGACTTTATTCCAAGACAAAGATCTTATAAAAAAGGAAAGAACATTATGAGCATTGAAATGGAATTATGGACAACAACGTATCTATTCTAAGGCTATATAAACAAATCAGTGAGAAAAGAAATGGCTAATAATCCTTACACACGCACATACGCATAAGCTAATCATCTTCGTTCTCACTCATCCAGTTTGCTAAAGTTCTCAAGCGCTTACTCTATAGCTCTAGCAATCTAGTTTCACATAAGCTTCATATTGTGTATTATCACAGTTGTGATATATAGTTTTTGTAGAAAACATCAAACACATTTGTTCATTTATCTGTAAGAGAAATTCCTTGAGAAACCGGTCTGTGGTTAGACTCAAGAAGGCTTTAGCAGTTGTTAAAGCAGTTGTTTGTATTCAGTTGAATATAGTGGATTAAGACCTCGTTGGAGAGAGGAGAAATCACCTTGATGGGTGGACTGGAGTAGTTTGAGATCAAACGAACCAGGATAAAAATAACGTATTGTCTGCATTTGATTTCAAGTTTCAACAATTCAACCCCCCTTCTTGTGTTTTTCACATCTTCACATAGGTGTTCCTTGATACTTTAACTTCATGAGGGTACTCCTCGGTATAACATTCAACGCGAATCTATTATCAATTAGCACATTAGATATCGAGTCATTCTTGCAGTTCATAGATATCTAGAGGGCCAGGTTGTGATTCCTCCCTTCATCTGGTAACTCATCATCGCAGAAACTCAAGTTGTTACATGACGTAATGTTTCCAATTACACTGCTGAATTGATCTAACGACATGTCACTCTCCACAAAAGCTTGGTCTAGTACTCTCATAAGCAATTCTCTATGAGCAGAGGAATTCATCAATAAAGCTAGGATGGATATCTTTGAAGGAGTCTGTAATAGATGATCTACAATTCTGTAGTCACTCATAATTATCTTCAAGATATCATCCACTTCTTTCTCTAATATGGCTCCGCTAGTCTCTCCTGCAGCCTTTTTAGGCTCATCGGTCTCAGCAATTTTCTTTCCAACAACAACATCCCTTTGTACAACCAGCGCAAACACACGACCACTACGGGTCACCTTGCTATTTTCAGCTACATTTCCAACATCAGGCATTGGCTGGATGGGAACTTCCACCCCATCTTCTAAGATTTTAGCGTTGTATTTGTAAGGCACAACCTTATCTGATTTATAGGGAACAAGACATGGAAGACTAATTACCAATGGGGTAACAACTGGTTTCCTATGGTACTCCACCTCAAGATGAGCGGGTGCACCAAAACAAGATACGATGACGTTTACCCCTTCCTCAACACAATCAACCATCAAAAGGTCATTTCCGGCAAACAAATCTTCGTCTGAAAAGAAATACTCTTCCGTGGAGGCATACTCTTCCTCTGACTCTTCTTCCATCAAACATACTTCAACCATATCAATCTCATGATAATCATCTCTCTGACCTGTGATCTTGATAGTTCCATTGTCTAACAACAATTGAACACCCTCCCTCACACTAGAATATCCTCGGGGATCTTAACAGCAAACTATGCAAGATCCATATTGGTGTTCCACCTGACCAGCAGTATGACAGAAGGTAGCATGCAACTTCACGAGATCCTCATTCAAATATTCCACATAAAAAATTCTGAATTCACCCGGACATCCAGAAACCATATTCAATTCCTCTTCATATTCTGCCCTAGGCCTGATTACATGGATTAAACCTTCATCCATCATCTCCTGTAAACCAACCTTTATCTTCTCGCAACCCTGTATGTCCGTACTGCAAACAGCATAGCCGGCATGGTCATGCGTATAATAACTGAATTCACAGAGGTCTGCGTGCATCTTCACCAAATCTCCTCTAACCAGATTAATGTCAAAAATATGGAAGTCGCCTGGACAACCGACCACCATATTTACAGCATTCACTCCCCCGTGCTTGGGTAGAGGATTGTCTTTCACATTAGGTCCCATGTCTTTGAATGATAGAATTCTAGACTTCAACAACCTTTGCACTTCAGTCCTCAAAGGATAACAATTTTTAACACTATGCCCTGGTGCTCCCTGATGAAAGGCACACGTTTGGTCTGCTTTGTAATACCAAGGCAATGGTGATGGTACGACGGGAGATGGTCGTGTCTGGACCAACTTCTTCTGAATCAATGCTGGTAGTAGTTCTGCATAGCTCATGGGAATAGGGTCATAGTTCTCCCTTCTTTGATTATTCCCTTGGTTCCCCTGCTGGGACTGTCTTTGATAAGCAACGGTAGTAAGAGCGGCATTCATAACAGGAGTAACTGAGGCAACTTGATGGTGACACTGATAATGCCTTCCAGGAGCGTTTAGTCTCCTCTCTTGTATGACAACATTTATATCCCCCTCTTTCTTCTTTGTAAACCCATAAGCTGGATTTTTCACACCTCTGGATCCTTCACCCTTTGTCAAACGGCCTTCTCTTACTTCCTCTTCTAGGCGGACACCCATTCCTACCATCTCTGTAAAATCACTTGGGGCACTTGCTACCATTCTTTCGTAGTAGAAAGCGCCCAACGTCTTCAGAATTTTTTTAGTCATTTCCTTCTCCTCCATGGGAGGAATCACTTGTGCAGCCACTTCGCGCCATCTCTGCGCATACTCTTTGAACGATTCTCTATCTTTCTGAACCATGGCCCTAAGCTGGTCATGGTCGGGCGCCATGTCCACATTGTACTTATATTGTTTAGTGAATGCTTCTCCCAAATCATTAAAAGTATGGATGTTGGCGCTGTCTAAACTCATATACCATTTCAACGCTGTGCCGGTCAGACTATCATGGAAAAAGTGAATCAGCAGACGCTGATCATCGGTGTGGGTAGACATTCTCCTCACATACATCACCAAGTGAGCGCGAGGGAAAGTGTTGCTCTTGTACTTCTCAAACTCTGGGACCTTGAACTTAGCAGGCACTTTAACATTCGGGACCAAACACAGCTCATTCACATTCTGCCCAAATATATCTTTTCCCCTAAGAGCATTTATCTCTCTTTGCATTCTATCAAACTGCTCTTGAAAATAATCCATTATGTAATAAAGACCCAAGTCTTCACTCAGCGGAGGGAAAAGATGACACACATCTTCATTAACAAATGGAACCAAATTCACCGAAGGAGGTGCGGAAGGAACAGTATGCACCATAGGAGGTGCTGGAGTAACAACAGTTTGAGCCACTGGAGCATCTTGGGGGCCCAAATTAAAACCTTCAGGTGCAAAAATCTTTGGTATTCCCCACAGATAACCCTGAGGCACACGGTTTTGAACAACGGCCAGAGTGGAGGATACAGGAACAATAGGAACTTCATCATTTTCCCTTCTTGGTTGAGGTTGAACACTCGGTGGGTGATTCTGAGCAACCACCAGAGCGTCCATCAGAGTATTCAAGTTAGCCAAACCAGCCTTCAAAGCAGAAACTTCTTCGCGTAGCTCGCGATTCTCCTATTCCAAGTTGTCCATCTTCTTTTTGAAGTTAGCCCGAGTGTTGTAGTGATGAGTCAGCTTGTTGAACGAAGTAAAGAAGTTGGGTAAGGCACCTGGATATGCATAACAAATGCAAGAAATATGTGAAATATGATGCATGATATGTAATGCATATGATTATTTTCTACTTTATCATTTAATATTTCAAGGAATTTAACATTTATAGACATATCGCAAACATCAAAGTAATTACGCATTTGAAGTACTGAATTTTTTTATTATAATAACTTCAAAATGGATTACAAGTTTCAATGATCCCAAGTACAAGATGAAAATACAATCTAAAAGTCCTGAGGAAAAGAACTGATAGAGATTAATCTGTATGCTGGCGCTTCCCTGTGAGCCTGGCAATCTAGCCCTCAACCTCTGGTTTTCTTCCACATGTCTGATGGCAACCTCCTTCCAATCATCTGGATCAGAAAGTGAGCAATCAGAACTTGTTTGAGGCTTAGGAGAAAATAAATCCCCTTGCCTCTCCATAGACTCCACCGCTCGACTCTCGAGGATCTCGATCAAATCGTCTTTCTCCTTCAAGTCCGCTCTGTAGGAACTCTCTAAAGTCTGGAACTTGTTCTTCCAAGCATCCCTTTCCTGTTGCATCCTGACCAAAGCAAGCTGCAACTCTTCTAGATCATCTAATAAGGGAGGAGTGGTCTTCATAAATAGATCAGGCATGGGTGTCTCCCGAGTATACGACATCTTCAACTGAATGGCTCTTGATCGGACCCACTGAAGGCATGGCTCCAAAGAAACAACACCCCTAAGTCCCAAATCCTTCCTACTCTTCTTATGAATGTGACGCCAAGCCTTCGCAATCTGCTCCCTAGCTTCCCTGTGGTCTTCTCCTTCCTTCAGAAAGAAACTACTCAAATGAATAATGTTCGGTTTATCCCTCATCGGATAACCAAGTTGTCATCGTGCAAGAACATGGTTATAGTTAATTCCTCTCTTTGTACCAAGAAGAGGTACATTGGGGAAACTACCACAAATGTCAATAATCTCTATATCCTGATAAGCTCGATGATACCAATCAATATCCGAGTGAGTAAGTGCCATGATCTTAGGAGCCCAACGGGGTTCCTTCTTGACATCCCAAAAAGCATCAGACTGAGGCATATGAGAGATGAAACACCGGTACAACAAAGGCGTGCAACAGATAATCATTCCCCCATGATAAGAACTCCGAAGATGAACAGAGTAATAAACATCACCCAACAGTGTAGGAACTGGGTTTCCAATCATGAGAATCCTGATAGCATTAATGTCGACAAACTTGTCCACATTAGGAAATAAGAATAACACGTAAGCAAGTAGAGCAAAGATGGCCTCAAAAGCGACTGTACTCTTCATCCTGGCAAAGTAACGAGCTTTCTCCAATAAGAATTGAGCTGGTAATCCTCTAATCCCTCCTTTGGTAGTCATATAGGCTTCCACCTCAGACTTCCCCAGATGAATCAAAGCAGCTATCTCATGTGGTTATGGCTCACCCTCCAAACCAATAAAAGGAACACGATCGGTAACAGGTAAATCCAATAGATAGGAATACTCCTCAAGTGTAGGCATCAACTGATAATCGGGAAAAGTAAAGCAGTGATACATCGGATCATAGAACTGGACCAAGGTCGAGAGAATACCCTCCTTCATCTTCAGCTTCATAAGAGGAATAATGGATCCATACTTCTTCCGAAAGTCTACAGAACACTCGATCTCTGGAATTAGACTGATCAACTCATCTATCTTGGGATCCTTGAAACTGTATTTCCCGGTCTTTCTCTTTTCAGAATCCATGGTTAAAAGTACCTGCGATATTCACAAATAGTCAACCTTTAAATCCCTTGAAATATTGGTTTCTTCAAAAGATGCTTATGAGTGCATGGATACATGATGCAACAATCACACACAATATCACACATATAGGGTTCATAGGTTCAACGTCACGAGCATGAGGTCGAAGGTACTACCCATAATGTGTTGGTCTAAGAGTTATCACCTTCCGAACAAGGTTCTAGAGGTTCCCAGAGTCTACATCCTTCCTTCGGATATTACCAACTTCCCGATTAACTCGGTAATTAGTAATATTCTCAAGAAGGACTCGTCCGAGCATAGTATCGCGTGACAACTATTTCCGAATTACTCCGTCATAGCTTCCGCACTACACCTACAAGGCCAAGATGGGTTAGGTATTCTATGGTCCTCAGCTTCAGCAGGCTCCCAGGTCAAAAGCAGTATGTCTTCCTGATTACTCGGTAAACGACACTACAGTCAAAGGGGCCTCCACTGAGTGGGGGATCTCATGCCTCATTTTTTGGGATTACTCCCTCAAAGTTAACATGACTATACCGCCCATCCTATCATAAAGTTTGCCCAAGTCCTGGTATAGGACTTATGAGTAAGCACCAAGCACCATGAAAACCAGGAAAATCCAGACAAACATATATACAAATTATAGCACATAAACAACAATAGCACATATACATATATAAACAAAGATAGGCTCAACCCACTTAGGGATGGACCAGCAAGAGGTCAATCTTTCCCCAGTGAAGTCGCCATTTCTCTGTAGCGGTAGAAATGTTCAATACTAAGCCATTGGATTGACTAGACTTTATACAAATCAAAATCAAAATCGCCACCGCGCTTTATTGTTTCCAAAGGAATGGGAAAAGAGCGAATAACCCAAAAAGAGGGGAAAAGATTCAAGGTAAGGGGGTTGGTTATGCAAAGGGAAGGTATTAGCACCCTAAACATCTATGGTACTCTGCATGAACCTCTTTGAAAAATCTGTATATTTTGGCTATAAAAATGTGTTATATATAAAATGGATGGTGAAGGTGAGAAGAGAAATATATTTTTTAATGATTTTTGCACCCGCCGCGGTTGCGAACCTTTAGTGCCTACGTACCACCTTTCGTGCACTAGGGGATCAGAGTACACGTAGTTCCTCTTTTAAAAATTTGATACACAAGTGTGTTGGTTAATTTTATGAGATAAGACATCATCGTCATTGTCTGTGTGGAAAACATACTTACTACCCACAATCATGAGAAAGGAGAATTTGCATCATCTCAAAGTGGAGGATATGGCTTGGATCTTAAAATCAACAATGCCTCACTTAACACCCAAGTGGAAAATATCTCACTTCGCTACATATTGTAGAAGTATAGTTGTTTGCATCACTACAAGGATTAACAAGAGTCTAATCTTTTGAGAAAAGTTTAAAGATAAAAGCCAAAGTGGCAATGGTTTGAAATGAGATTGATTGACTTTTAGTCTTCTCACAAAAAAGTGTCAAAGTATTATTAAATTGATTGAAGTTTATTGATGAAAATGTTTTGAAAATGCATGGACCTAAGTCCAAGTTTATTAGGAAAGTGTTTCAAGTTTAGAAACAAGAAGAGTTTAAAAAAGAGGGAGAAGATTTTTGAAATCAAAGAAGACGGGAGGAGAAGAAGAGACTATCCTAAAGCATGAGGTAAAAGCTAAGGAGAATAATCATCTAACCAACAAGAAGCTAAAACTTTACATTATGAGCCAAGATAGAATTCCTATTCTTTGGATTGAAACAAGCAAACAAAGATACTAGACCTCTTCAAATGTATTAAGTCTTCACAAAAATTGGGCAGAGTAACGACTGTATACGGGTGAATTCCAGATCACAAATAAAGGATGTAATCACAAAAAACCTACACACAAAAACAAACAAGCAACCCAATGTCCTGAGGTAAACCTCAAGAACTCCAGACAAAATAATCAGATAAGATCACAAGGTCTCCAAGATAGGCCAAGATTTCTAATCCTAAGTCCAAGAAATAGTCTCAAGCTCCATAATGCCAAGGATAATAACCAAATAGTACAAATACCATTAAGAGTTTTTTAGGGTTTATGTTGATTATTAAGTATCTTAAGAAAAGAAAAGAAAAGCTCAAGTGAGCAAAGTAAAAATGACAAGAAAATAATTGCTCAAATGAGCAAAGATGAAAATGGCATGAAATGAAAAATGCTAAAAAAATAAATAGTACATAAAGCATAAAAAGAATAAAAGCATAAGATAAACAAGTCAATAATTAGTGGTTAGTTGGATGACCATCTTGAAACATGCATTTGGAACTCATTAGAGGATTGGTAGAACCAAAGCCTCCACACAACAAGTTGCATTTTCTTTTTGTCAAGTATATCATCCATTTGGAATTCTCATAAGTACCATTTAATGATCAATGATGTCTAAGTGATCTGCATTGACCAAAGGTGTTGTAGATCCATTAGAGGATTGGTAGAACCAAAGCCTCTACATAATGAATCTCAAGGTTATTGGATCAAAGAGATCAATTTAACATACTTGGGCTTGCAATCATAAGTTTGGGCCACGAATGATCATTTATTCGAATCGGGACAAAATTTAGCGCTATGTTAAACAATCGTAAGTGGACTTATATAGATGTCGCACCTATTTTGAGGTCGGTCAATAGCAATCTATGCACCATTTGTTTTGAGACATGATATAGAGATCATGCTCCAACAACATTTAGTGCAATGAGAAGGGGATGAGATGAAGAGGATTAGGGCAAAAGATGAATAAACCACTTTTGAATTAAAAATTTAATCAAACTATTATTAAAATCATTCATCCATTTTTGTGGAGTTAAACTCAACACCATGGATCCAATGATGTTAATAAAGTCATGATCAAAAAATCAACCCAAGACAGCCAGAAAATAATCACAAAATAATAATGTATTTAATATATACATTAAAAGGTTTAAAAATGTTTTTAAAAAAAGGAAAATAAAGAGGAAAATATCAATTATATTCAAATTAATCAATAAATGAAAAATAAGACCATAGAAAAATCAAAAAAGAGGCCAAGTAATTTTACAAAATTTTTGGTAATTTTTAAAAGTCAGAATCTATTTTTTAAAAATTAAAATAAATGGGTAAAATAAACAAAAATAGTAAAAAAAATATTAAAGTCATAAACAAAAATGAAATAAGGTCACCAATATTTGTCACAATATTATTGGATCATTCCATAATTTTTTCAGAATTTAAAAATGTATAAAAGTACTTTTAAACATTTTAAACAATCAAATAAGTGTAAAATTCATAGAAATACCAAAACATAAAATTAAATTGTGAAAAAATAAAAATCAGAAAGAGAATAATCAAAAATATTTTTCATAATCTTTTCATATTTTTTGAACTAAAAATGAATTTTCTATGATTTTTTGAAATTTAAAACAATTAAAATATAAAAATAAAAAAAAAAGAAAAATAAAAGTAAAAGATGTGGACCATTGGAGGAGAGTTAAAACGTGTTAGTAATCAAATCCAAGGGATCTGGCGCACTGTGCATATCATGGTCATTAATGAATAATGTACAGAATCAATAATAAATCAGATTTTTTGAAAAACACAAATGGCACGCCATCATTGGTTGGAAGATGACACGTAGGTCATCTTCAACCTCCAGCCAACGTGATTTGCAGGTCTCTCCAACTGTAAAATCAGAAGCTCAGACCTATGCCAATCGCTTCGTCTCTTCAAGATGAAAACAAACACACCCTCACGCCAAATTTATATAAATTGTAGCTCAAGCAATTTGGAAGGAAAGTTTTGAAAAGGGATTTGAAAATTCATGATCAAAACGTGTTCCCAGTGAAATATAAGTGTTGCGACTAGAACCAGGGCAATGAGAGCAACACAATGATATTAGAGTTTTGAAGAATTGATGAAGGAATCTACCTATTGAAGTTGAGTTGCATAGCTCTAAAACTGGACTTCTATGGAGCAGTCTAGGGCACGATTATTGAATGTAATTATATGGTTAGCTTCAGGGAAGATCAAGGAAGGTGAATTGAGGGAAAAAAGGATTGAAAAAGGCTTGAGAGTAGATTTCGAAGTTGCTGAATTCTGGGTTGTGAAGCAAGTTTGGCAGGGTGATTCTGGCTATCTAAGCGTGGGAAATTGAATGGGGGATGACCCTCTATTTATAGGGAAGAAAATGGGATCAAAAGAAATAGAAAATGATGCATTTTGGAGGGAATTCGTGTGGGTTTGCATCATGAAGAAAGTGTGACTCAAACTTGATCAAAACTCAGCCAAATCGTGCGTTTCATGATGCTAATCACTTATGGAAAGTTTCTAAACATGATTAGAAACAAAAACGCATGGAAATCTTGTGATTAGAAGCCAAAACAAAGATTTCAAAATCCTGACTTTGTGCAAAATTCAGTTTCAAACTACCCAATTCAAATCCATGGCATTTCCACCTCAAGGGGTCTTAGGGCATAATTCTTGATGCTTTGGAAAGATGAGGTTACAAGCTTTGCAATGGAAAAAGAAAGGAATCAAATGGATGCTTGAGATGAAATCTACATGGAGTCAAAGTTGAAGAAAAAGAGTTGACTTTCCATACTTAGAAATATTTCAAATTCTTCTTTAAAAATAACCTATAATCTTTTGCATCCAAACATGGCCTTACACTTAGAATTTGCTCTTGACCAAAAAAGATGGAATAAAGTAGATCTCTTGAATGAAATTTGCAATTTGAACCACTCAAAAGTTCCAAAAATTGAGCAAGTTATGACTTGTTGAAGTTGGCCAAAAATCATGAAATGACCTATAATCTTTTGCTTCCTTAAGGCAACTTCCATCCATTTTCTTATTTTTCACATAAAAGAAGGCATGGATTATACATCCTTAAGATCATCATGAAAAAAGAATGGACTCAAGGTGATAAAAATTTACCAAGGTATGACCATTTTAAGTCACATATGGAAAATTGGGGATTCATCTGAGTGACTTGTAATCTTTCTTCTTCACCAAGTTCCTTCCACATGAAAAATCCTTGGAACTTTTGAAGTTATTTGTTGGTAACTCTTTGAAGAGAAGGATGTTTTTGGAATCACTCAAAAATACCAAAAGATGAGCAAGATATGCTCCTTTGAAGTCCAAAACCCTAGCCTCTAGATCAAGAGAATGCTTTGAGGAAATTTGCCAAGTTTGAACAAGTTTTTTGTGCCAATATTCTTCCTTTGTGAATAGAAGTTGTTGAGGATGATGATGAGGACTCATAGCCACCAAAGCCACTTCCATATCTTGAAATTAGAGAGAAATATGCTCTTGTGACCAATAGGAACAAGACCTTGTCCAATCATGACAACTTCTTCCCTTAACCCTTTGTACTTTTGAATCAATTTTGATAAATTTGAAATATGTTGAATCAAAATGAGCCTTGTCATGCCATTTCTTCCAAAATCACTCCAATAGTCAGGCTTGAATTTCTCAAGCTATGTTGACTAGGGCATGGAAATAAACTCATGAACCCATGAAGCAACTTGCTAAATTTCATTGCCTTTACCTACATTATTAACAAGTAAGACAAACGAATATTGTATTTTATTAATTAGAGAGAAAATCAAAGCAAAATATCCATGATCACAAAAGAAAACAATTCAAGGTGCTTGGTAACTCCTCAATAGAGCAAGGCTAAAGATAGGGAGAAGAACCAAAATCCCTAATGTGATCTTGTTGTGATTGAAACAATATGGTATGATGCAGGAATCTTAGGGAAAAACATTGGGGTACAACAAGGTGATCCAATGGGACATAGTTATACACTTTGAATCCCTAACTTTTTCCTGGACCGCCCTTTCGGGTTTTCAGTCCACCGGGATACCCTTTTTTTCCCAAGCCGCCTTTTCAGTTTTTTGACTTGTCGGGTGTACAGATTTTTTTATGTATATCCCTAATTTTTTCCCGAACCCTTTTGGTTCACCGGGATGCCCTAATTTTTCCTAGGCTAGTCGACCTAGCGGGTATTTGTTTATGCGTAGTATCTTTTAACTATGTCCTTTTTTACAGGGTGCGGAAGATCGTCACCGTCCATAGTGGTTAAGATCATGGCTCCACCAGAAAATATGTTCTTGATCATAAAAGGCCATTCGTATATGGGACTCCATTTGCCCCTGGGATCACTTTGTGGAAGTATAATGTGCATGATTACCAGATCACCGGCCCAATATACCAGACATCTGACCTTCTTGTTAAAAGCTTTGATCATACATTTTTTCTACATCTGACCGTGACAGACAACCACAAGCCTCTTTTCATCAATTAGGTTTAACTGGTCAAGTCGAGTCTGAACCCATTTGTCTTTATTCAAACCTGCATCCTTCATGATCCTCAAGGAAGGGATCTAAATTTCTATGGGTAAGACAACTTCCATCCCGTATACCAAAGAGAAAGGAGCTTCCCTTTTGACGTGCACACTGTGGTGCAGTAACCATGAAGAGAAAATGGTAATATCTCGTTCCAGTCTTTATATGTCACTGTCATCTTCTGTATGATTCTCTTGATATTTTTGTTAGCAGCTTCAATAACGCCATTCATCTTCAACCGATTAGGAGAAGAGTTATGATGATGGATCTTGAATTGCGTGCAAAGCTCGGTGATCATAATGTTATTGAGACTGGTACCATTATCTGTAATGATTCTTTCTGGAATACCATACTGATAGATAAGGTTATGTATGATAAATCGAGCCACAACTTTCTTGGTAAAAGAAGCAAATGAAGCTGCCCCGACCCACTTCATGAAGTAATCAATGGCAACCAGGATGAAGCGGTGCCCATTAGAAGTTGTAGGTCTAATTTCCCCAATCATATCGATGCCCCACATTGTGAACGGCCAAGGAGAAGTCAAGACATTTAGAGGAACCAGAGGTACATGCACCTTATCAGCATAGATCTGTCACTTATGGCAAGTTCGTGAATGCTGATAATAGTCTGCTTCCATAGTGGACCAGTAGTATCACGCCTGTAGGATCTTTTTAGCCATTGTATGTCCACTAGAATGAGTGCCAAAGGTACCTTCGTGTAAATCAGCCATAATATTTAGTGCCTCACACTTGTCTACACACCCAAGCAAGGTGGCATCATGATTGTGCTTGTAGAGGATCCCGTTACTGAGGAAGAATTTAGCAGAGAGTCTTCTTAGGAACTTCTTATCATTGATTGAAGCTCCCTTAGGATACTCTTGGGATTCGAGATATCTTTTGACTTCATGGGACCAAGGCTTGTCCACTACTTCTTCAATACCAATCTCTTGACAGTATACTGGCTTGTCTATCCTCTCAATGGTGATTTAAGGAGATTCATTGTCCCACCTAACCTTGAACATGGATGACATCGTAGCTAGCGCGTCCGCTAATTGATTTTCCTCTCATGGAAAATGCTCAAAGGTAATTTCTTCAAAATGCAGAATCAATGTCAACACATGCTATTTGTAAGGGATAAAATTAGGATGCTTCGTGTCCCATTCTCCTTTAATCTGACTGATTACTAGAGCTGAGTCTCCAAATACACTCAAGAATTTGATCCTTAAGTCAATAACAACTTTGAGACCCATGATACATGCTTCATACTCAGCCATATTTTTGGTACAATTGAAACATAACCTGGCAGTGAAAGGAGTATGACAACCTTCAGGAGATATGATCACAACACCGATGCCATTGCCAAGAGGGTTGGAAGCTCTGTCAAAAATCATAGTCCATCGGGATCCTTTTTCAGGTCCTTCATCCGGTCCAGGTTCTTCACAATCAGTTACTAACATGATGTTCTCATTCGGGAACTCGAAACTCATGGATTTGTAGTCTTCCACAGCCTGATGAGCCAAATTATCAGCTAGTACACTTCCCTTAATTGCTTTCTGGGTTGTATACTGAATGTCGTATTCAGTCAGAATCATCTTCCATCTTGCTATTCTTCCGGAGAGAGCGGGCTTCTCAAAGATGTACTTGATTGGATCCAGTTTAGATATCAACAAGGTAGCGTGAGTCAAAACGTACTATCTTAGTCAGTGAGCAGCCCATGCCAAAGTGCAACAAGTTTTCTGGAGCAGTGAATATCTTGTTTCACAGTCGGTAAACTTTTTGCTAAGGTAGTATATTGCATGCTCTTTTCGACCAGACTCGTCATGCTTCCCCAACACACACCACACTGAGTTCTCTAATACTGTTAAGTATATGATCAGAGGTCTTCCTTCAACTGGAAATCGTCATTCCACTTCACTGCTTGATCTTTCTTCAATAATTTGAAGATTGGCTCACAAGTAGCGGTCAGATGTGAAATGAATATGGAAATGTAGTTCAGACGTCCCAAGAATCCCCTAACTTCCTTCTCAGTGCGAGGAGTTGGCATTTCTTGTATAGCTTTGACCTTTGCAGGGTCGACTTCAATGCCTTTGTTGCTGACGACGAACCCTAAGAGATTACCAGATCTTACTCCAAAGGTGCACTTATTCGGATTCAGCCTCAGTTTGTATTTCTTCAACCTTTCAAAAAGCTTCTGTAGGTGATCAAGGTGCTCCTCTTCAGTCTGAGACTTGTCTATCATATCATCAATGTAGGCCTCTATCTCGTGATGGATCATATCGTGAAACAAAGCTACCATGGCACACTGATAGGTTACCCTGGCGTTCTTTAACCCAAATGGCATAACTTTATAACAGAAAGTACCCCACTGTGTGACAAAGGTCGTCTTCTCCATGTCTTCAGGTGCCATATTGATCTGATTATACCCGGAGAAACCATCCATGAAGGAGAATACCTTGTGTTGTGCAGTGTTGTCAACCAGAACATCAATATGGGGAAGCAGAAAATCATCCTTGGGGCTTGCCTTATTCAAGTCTCTGTAATCCACACACATACGTACCTTACCATCCTTCTTAGGTACTGGAACAACATTAGCAACCCATTACGGATAAGAGGTGACAACTAAGAAACCAACGTTGAACTATTTTATGACTTCGGCCATGATCTTCTCTGACATCTCAGGCCGTATAAAATGAATCTTTTATTTCACTAGAGGGAAGTCCTCTTTTGTAGGTAGGCGATGAACCCAATATCGGTGTCAAGTCCCGGCATGTCTTTGTATGACCAGGCAAAAACCTCAACATAGTCATGTAGCATCTGTATTAACCACTTTTTGACACTATGCTCCAGATCAGCACCTATCTTGACTTCTTTGTTGTCCTCTTTAGTACCCATGTTCACTGTCTCAACTGGCTCCTCATGAGGCTGTATTTCCCTTTCTTCTGTTGTAACAGTCTGGAAAGCTCTCCCGGTACCTCACAATCTTCCTCACCTTTGTCCTCGGCTTGGTAGATCGGATTTTCAAAGTCATAATGAGAAATAGCAGAACCGTTATCAATGGAATCTAGAGTGGATGTGGATCTGCAGTTTGATATGTGGGTGTGTGTAAGAGCATAGCTGTATATTTTTGATAAAGTAAAGAGGCATAAAAAAAATAAAGAGTGTAAAATTTGTATGCGAAACGTCCAATGTTTTATTGATGACATATAAAAATGAAGTAATGACCCTCACAAATAGACCACTGTGCCTCGGGTAAGACACAAGGCTTTAATGTTTCAATTATTCAAATATTACATTTCCTCAAAACAAAAAGATAAATTACTCTTGAATAAAATTAATGGGCACAAAGTCTTTAGGCTCCCAATTGTTGAGTCTACCATTGATGGTTGGGAAGATCCACTTGTCCAGGTCACAATCACTATCACTGTCCTCCAAAGCATTAACTCCATGGTTGATGATCCACAAATGTTGTCCCCCGGTGCGAGCACGACGAACAAATCTCTGGGCTCCTGAAGTAAAACCCAAAGCAAATTTGTCAGATTTGTAGGGAATATCCGGAAGTTGGCCTTAAATTGTACACCCACCTTCTTCAACCACTGCTTTGGCATCCTTCAAATAAGCCATCTTAAATGGATGTCTAGTAGTCTTTGGAACACTGGAAATGGTCTTGGTTGCAGCAACGGTCTGTGAAACCTCCTTAAAGTTTTGACAGGGGGTCTCAATGAACTCGTCGTCCATTTCAATGTACCTAAAAGAGTTCAGGTGGCTCACCAAGTACTCCTCCTCCCCGTGAACTATGATAATCTTCCCATTGACTGGGTACTTCAGCATCTGATGTAGGGTGGAAATCATAGCACCAGCCCCATGGATCCAGGGTCGACCCAATAAACAAGAGTAAGACAAGCGGATGTCCATCACATAGAAAGTGGAATTAAAGGTCAGGGTACCAACTTTGATAGGGATGTCCACCTCCCCGTGCACCATTCTTTTAGAAGCATCGAAGGCCCTCACCATAATGTTACTGGGCTTTATCGTGAGTCCTTCGCAATCCAACCTGTCTAGAGCATTCTTATGCAAGACATTCAATGACGAGCCTGTATCCACTAGAACATGGGCTAATGTAGTTCCCTTGCACTCAATAGAGACATGCAGGGCGTCATCGTGTTTCCTCCCCTTGGGAGTTAGGTCTGCATCAGAGAATCCTAGGCCATTGTCAGCTATCAAATTAGCCACACAATTCTCGAATTGATCAGCAGAGGTCTCCTGAGGCATGTGGGCAGACTTCAAGAATTTTACTAAAGCCTTGGAATGGGCTTCAGAGTACAGCAGTAAGGCCAACATTGGGATTTTTGAAGGGGCCTGCCCCAATTATTCTATGACATTGTAATCACTTTTCTTGATTATTTTCAATATTTCTTTCATATCCTATTTAGAAGCCTCATGAATGGCTTCTGGACGCGCCTTCGTCCGAATAGGCTCAACCAATACCTCTTTTCCCCAAGTCTCAACCGACTCGGTAACATGGATAATAATAGGACTAACAGTAGGAGTAGCCATGGGAAAACTGGCAGGAGCAGCAGCAGGAATAATCACCGGAGTAGTAATAGGAGTACTAGCAGGAGTAACATCAGGGATTATCACAGGAGTAGAAATGGTCTTTGTAGAGACTTCGGGGGAGAAAACTCTCCCACTTCTCGTTATCTTACTAGTCCCGATGATATTGGTGACGTCAGGATCAGTACCTTCAACAACTTTGTCTTTAATAGCCAACAGGTCTTACTTGACACCATGGTAATAGACGTCAGCCCCATAATTCCAGGGAACAGCTTTGTCTGAGGAATATGGTATTGGCCCTGGCATGATGATGATCAGGGGAGCAAACTTTGGAAAAAAATGTAATCCTGATGGGTCTTTTGGTGGAGACCCTGGGAGGATTGTCGGAAATGGTGATTATCGAAACATCTTCACATGAATTTCTGGCAAGAGGAACTTTCTTGAACAAGATTTCTTTGTTAACCATCAGGCGCTGGACTCCCATCTTCAACAACAAACAATTATCTGGTAGAGAAATGCATAAGTGGCAACCTTCACCATAACCAAAAAATAAACTGGAACTCAATAGATTCTCTTTGACAGTCAGAAGAGGAGTAGTTAATTCATCCACGAAAGAAACAAAATGGTCATCATCAATATCATTGACACCTTGGCCATGTTTGGGCATTGGTGCTGTTATTACATTAGGTGTCTCGGGAAGGTCAAACTTAATCTCCTTTGCCTCAATGAGATCCTGTACCTTATTCTTTAGAGCCCAGCAGTCCATTGTATCATGCCCCAGAGTCTCAGAATGATAGGAACATCGAGCATTAGGATTGTAGCGGGGAGAGGCAGTATTAGGATTCTTCGGGGCCTCCTTCAGAGTCACCATATTGGACTTCAGCAGATGGGGTAAAACCTGGGATAAAGTCATGTTGATCCGGGTAAACTGTCTTATAAGTGCATCTGGTCTGCGCTGATTGTTTCGTTGCTGGTTTGATGCAGGATTAAAAATCATAACAGCCCCTACCGTCGGACGATGCTCAGTTTTGTTGTGATTTCTTTGGATATAAGAAGCACTGACCTCCGTCTTTCCTGTGAAAGGTTTCTTTTCAGAACTGGAGGATGCATCTCTTTTGATTTTTCCACTTTTAATACCAACCTCTACCCGTCCACCAATCAGTATCGATTTAGTGAATCCACCAGACAAACTTCCAATCAGATGGTTAAAGAACGGCCCGAATAACGTGCCTAAGAACATGTCCACCAACTCCCTATCAGACAATGCAGGCTGGACTCTTCCCGCAAGGTCCCTCCATTTTTGGGCATAATCTTTAAATCCCTCTCCAGAACCCATAGACATACTTTACAATTGCGTATGAGTTGGGGCGAGGTCAGCATTATATTGGTACTGCTTGTAGAAAGCAGCAACCAGATCTTCCCAATTGCGAACGCTGGTTCTCTCCAGTTGATAGAACCATTCCAGTTGAGTTCCCGACAAATTCTCTTGGAAGAAATGCACCCACGAATTCCTATCAGTGGTGTGGGGTTTAATCTTCCTGACATACGACCTTAAATGCAGCTTGGGACAGGAGACACCGTCGTACTTAGCAAAAGTAGGGACCTTGAATTTTTGCGGGATGACCACCCCTGAAATCAGCCCTAGCTCCTCAAAATCCAACCCAGGTATCCTCTGGATCTCCATAGCATTGAGCCGATCCTCCAGCTATTTGTATTTATCATCAGCGGGAGGATACTGCTCCTCAGAATAGTCAAGTTCCTCTTCCTCAGACCCTGTATTGTTGTTTTCTTCCACTGGCTTCTCTTCTTGATTGTCCCCTTCATTTGACGGGGTTGCAAAATCTATAGCTCGCTTGACCGGTCCTCTGATCCTTCTTCCCAAATTCACTACACCAACTGGTTTCTTTAGCTTCTTGGTCTTCTATTTGATGATTAAAGCTTTCAGATCTTCTTGCCACTGGGCCAGAGCCATGAACATTTGCTGAAACTGAGCGTTATGGGCTTGAAGGTCCTTCACTTTCTGTTCGAGAGCCATTTCTTTTGCTAAAATAAGCAGCGAAAAGAATAAGAAACCTGTCTTGACAACCTGTTTATGCGATGATGTGCATGATATGCTTATGCAATGTTTTCAAGGACTTTTAAGATCTTAAATTTGCTTAGCCAAAAAGAACAAACATTAATTGCATTCAATAGTTTGAATCGTTACAAAGATGCCTTTTGGGATTTAAATAGAAGAAACAAAGATAAAACAAAAATCCTGAATCATACAGGACTCAGGCTTCCCATGGGTGCATCCTCTTTGGTGCAATATAGGCGTTCAAACTCTGTTCTTCATGCAATCATCTTGTAAGCTCCAAAGTCTTTTTCTCGCTTGCATAGAACTGGGCTTCAAAGGTATCTCGCTCCTCATTGAGCTGGATCCAAGATCTTTGCAACTCCTCGAGAGTAGTTGGCATGTCAGGATGGAGAATGGTATTAGGTATATATTCATCAGCAACAGGTTCCATTATGATAGGTGGGATGGCAGTATAAGGCATCATAAAATTTTGAGCACGTGCTTGTACCCACTTAAGATAAGGCTATAAAGGGATGGAATTTTTATGCCCCAATGTCTTGCTATCCACTTTGTTTACCATGCCCTAAGCTCGTATGAACCTCTGATGGTAACCTTGATTGTCTTCCTTGTAATTGAACACAATGCCTTGAACCAATACATCATGAGGACCATCCCTCCTAGCATAACCAAACTGTCGCAATGCAAAACAAGGATTATAAGTGATTCATCCCCTAATGCCAAGGAGAGGTACATTAGGGAATTCCCCACAATGATTGATGATGGTAACATTCTGCAAGGATCAAGGACACCAATGAATATCCGAATGCGTGAGGGACATCAACCTATTAGACCATCTCATGCCCTGCTCATTCTTCAAAACAGATCGAGGCAGGTGCAAAATAAACCACCTAGCCAATTGAGGAGTGCAACACAGCAGGGTCCCTCTTCTCTTTATAGTGCGGGTATGCAGAGAGTGTAGAATGTCTCAAAGTAAAGTAGGCACCTGATTGTGAGACAGAAAAACCTTGACCGTGTTCACATCTATGAATTGGCCCGGATTAGGAAATAGTACCATCCCATAGATGAGAAGGGCCAACACTTCTTCAAAAGCTTGTAAATCTAGGGTATCCCAAAAATGGCGAGCCTTCTCAAATAGAAACTTAGATAAAAAACCTTTGACGCCTCTTCTTGTTTCCCAATTTGCCACGACACCTGACCGTTTTAAAGACAGAGTTTGAGCAATCTCCTCAGGTTTTGGGTCCTTTTCCATACCGTTGAATGGTAATTGATTAAGGATGGGTACTCCTAATAACCGAGAAAACTCCTCCATAGTAGGCACCAATTGGTAATCAGGAAGGTGAAGCTGTGATGTAAAGGGTCGAAGAATTGAAAGAGCACCTTCAACATTTCTTCATTAGGGCTTGAGGTGACCAGATTGAGAAGTCGACCATGTATTTTAGTGAATGGAGAGCTCTCAGGAACCCTTGATGCTAATTCCTTGAGTTGAGGAGGTACTCTTACAAGGTTGACCTGGATAGTACTTCTGTGAACGATAGCCATGTCCTATAAAACAGACACAAAGATAAGTCCTAAAAGTCCTTGAAATGGTCAGTATGATATGCCATGTTATGATGTTATGTACAAACAGATATATATATATATATATATATATATATATATATATATATATATATATATATATATATATATATATATATATATATATATATATATATATATATATATATATATATATATATATATATATATATATATATATATACAATCACACAAACAAATCCTTAGGTTTAGGCTTGCATGGATTCCATAGTGTGATACGGTGGCTGAATCGACTGTTTAATACTGGTTTGCGTTTTGTGTTTTTTGTTTGCAAAATTTCGCAGTAAGCAAGAGTCGCCACCGACTTTTATTTCATCCAATCATGGAAAAGGAAAAAGAACAGAAAAAACCTTTTTTCGAGATATTCTGAGTACCGGGGGGTAGATTATATAAAGGGAAGGTGTTAGCACCCTTTCTATCCGTAGTTATCCACGGGCTCTTAGGTACTTGCTCATTTTTCAAATTGCTTGTGTGTGTTTGTCTTGAAAATGTTTTACTTCGTGATAACCCTTGTATCAGTCCTCAAGTATGTGACGAAGTTGTTTTGAAAATTTGTTTTGAAAGGTGTTTGTGTGAAAAAAATTTATTGAGCAAGTACTTAAGATTCTACCTACTCGAAAAAAAAGGATTGTTCATTCTATTTCCTTTAGACAGCGCTATCCCACTATTAAGGAGTAGGTAGCACCATCGTTGGAGTTGTAAGGGACATTCGAAAGGGACAAGTACAATCACTAAAGCAATAGTTAGAAAACTTTAGTAGTAACCCTAGAGTCTTAAGATCTTTCCAAGGCAACATTCGAATGGGACAATTTGATCTCTTTAGACTGGAGGGCAACCACTAAAATCTCCTATGCTTAATGATTGTGTACCGAAGGCAACCGAAGTGTGGTAAACCCTAGGAGTGAATATGTGCATATGATTTGCTTCAGTTATTTAATCTTTTCATATTAGGTGATCTACCGTTTTAATTTTCCAGACATTCTTGCCATACAATCCTATTAGCCATACATCCAGACAGTTAAAGATTGCAGAAATTAAAAGTGCGAGGAAATAAAACTAGCTATTACAAGGCTTCGGGGAGGGGGATTAATTACATAACCAAAAATCAGATATTTAAACAGTAAATAAAAACCCTAGATTAACTATTACAAACCCCGAACAGTTACAAAATAATGGCAAAATAATTAACAAGCGCGCGGCAAATTAAATGCGAGGACGATTGAAATAATCTTAAACCATAATTTGAGAGAAAAAGTATTTTTTGGATTTTTATTGAAGAAAACAATTTAAAATCAATTAAACCTGATTTCTAATTGTTTTTATTTATTATGAAAGAAATTAAATTAACCTAATTTTTCTAATTAAATTAATTAATTGAAGAAATAGATATTTATGAAAAAAAATGATCTTTGATGTATTTTAAAGGAAATTAATTAAGTTATGTACAATTTAAAACCCTAATTCTAATTATTTTTTCATTATAAAAAGAAAATTAAATTGCCCTAAATTAATTAAACTAATCAATTCAAAAAATATTTATTAAGAAAAAGAGATATTTTTTGTGATTTAATTTAATACAAATAATTTTTTGTATTAATTAAAAAAAGGAAAAGAAATAAAGAAAAGAAATTAAAGAAAATAATAAATGAAATAACCAAATGGGCCTGCATGCTAGCTGAAAGGGGGGTATGAATCTGAATTCCTTGGCCCATTAAGCATCAAGCCTAGTCAACCACGCTGGATCTGGTGCAGCGTTGACCTGGAGGAGTATCATGGACCTTCATGGCTGGAAGCGTTGGATTTGGATAGAAGTGCATCCAGTGGTCAGGAATTGCTAGCGCATGGTGGGTGGTTGAGTGCATGGTACACCTGATTACATAAGAAAAAATAATACAAAGCAATTGTTGGGACCTGGGATCGAACCCAGGTATTTGTACCCCTACCAACGATGCGTTGCCAACTGCGCTAGCTTGTTAACTTGTTTGTATAATGAGAACAAAATATAATAAATAAAATAAAGTAGTAAATTCAGAAAAGCGTGCAAATTTCAAACGAGCCAATGGTGGACTGCTACATACTATCTTCTTCGCTGCAACCGTCGTATTAGGTGAAGGACTTTTACCTACAGACACAAGTCTACAGCTATAACCCCTGCAAATTTCAAAAATGCACAAAACGCATGATAAATGATATATAAATACATAGCTCCATTCGTGGTGATCTCGTGAACACCCTGGTATCCTTGTTTTTGGCTAATTTCACCTGTGTAAGAAAGCCCTAAATTGCAAACGTAAACCCTAACAATGGCAACATCGTGTATAGGCTTCAAAAATGCAATTGAATAATACAGTTAGCTTGTAAAACATGATGAGGATTACAAATATATGACTTAAACGTGCTAAAGATGCCAAGAATACAGTAATCTATTTTGAGGGCAAACCGTGAGAGCGATTACGCATGTTTCTGGGTGCTTCAAGCCTTACAACTGATCCAATTAGCTTCTGGGAAGGTCCAAGAATCGATTAGCAACGTTGGAATGGTCTGAATTGATCTCTAAATGCAAAAACAATTCAGCACTTTTTTTCACTTTTTTGGAATTTGGTTTTGTGTTTTCACGACTGCTCAACCTTGTTTCTTGATCTGCAATTGTTGTATACATATAGTAGACTGGATTAGGATTGTAAAATTGCATCATATCTTTGAGAATTATGAAAATGTGATTTGATTTGATTCATGTATGATATCTTTCTAAAACAAGCTTCAATCTAATATTTTCCAACCCTAATGATCCTTGCACGAATTGATCATCATGCTAGCTGTATATGGACTCCAAATGTGCACAAAAATCCCACGATTTGATTTGTTTTCATTATTTTACCATTTAATTTGATTTATTTTGATTTAAATGAATAAAAAATAAAGATAAATGATAAAAGTAATAAAATAATAGGTAGAAAAGCTCAGGGGTCATGGGTCCTATTAGAAACATGTTTCAAGCAAGAAAACATGGGCCCCTTTGGAAAAAATGCAAATTTGATCAATGTTGACTTTTGACAATTTTCCAAAAATTACCAACTTTGACAATGCACAACTCTCTCAATCTTGACCCTAGAGGGGTGTTCTTGGACTTTTTAGAAATCTTAGTATGTCCCCTAAGCAACCCTTTTTGTCTCATTTCAATTGGATCTTCCATGTTCATGTATGAAGCTTTGACCCAAAAGGTATTTTTGTTGACTTTTCAAAATGACCCATAATGTAGAAATTCATATCTTTTTGTGGGCGCATATTTTGAACTTGTGAGCTGAAGATGAATTGTAGGTAATTGCATCCTCTTCAAAATGAGCCTTAAATGGAAAATTTCTGATAAAGTATGAAGAAGTTATGCTTGGTCAAAGTTGGGTTGACTTTTACTAAGAAACCCTAATTTAGCAACTTTTGGGTTTTGATGAATTTGGAGCATTCCTTGAGGAATCATGATCAACCCTTGATCAAATGATGGAAGTAAATTCAAAATGTTGATGTTGACCCAAAATCTTGAGGTTTGACTGTATGTGGGCTACAATGGACTTTTGACCTAACACAGTCGATTTCTCAAGCATCTGAGCAGTTGACTGAGCAAACTTCTTATGCAAGGCATGAAACTTGAGATGTAGGGTCTTGAGAACATATTAAGACCATGGAGAGAATATGAGACCTTTGTGGTCCACCCATCTTGATGAAAATAGAAACCCTAATTTGGGGTATACTGCCTTAGGAGAGAGCTTGTCTGGTTAACTCTTGGGCAACCTTGAGCAAATTAAGGATCTCAATGGACATGTATTGAGTAAAATGAGAGGGAAAATTTTGGGTTACAACACATAGGTAAGTACCCTCTTGAAGTATAATTGGTTCAACATTCCCTATTAATAGTAACCGGGTTCTAGGGAATCTCAATATCACTGATTTTTCCCACAAGTTTCGTTTCGATCGACAACTGACTTGCCACCAAACAAAACTCAGGAGTCAAATCTTAATGAGTGTAGTATCGAGTATCAACCGACTTAGGACTACACCAGCGACAACTATCTCACTACTTCCTAATGGCTAAGTCATTCAATTAAAGGTTCTAAGGTCAGTTGATGCTTCATGACACTATGCAGCGGCCCCGTATTCTCCTTGACTACTCAAGGGATACTGGTACCAACCAAAGTGTCACATCAACGTAGCTATCGCTTCAACCGTGTCAGTATACCCTGCATAATTTCCACGATCTATTGCTACTTACCTAAAAGGTTCCCCAGATCCAGGTGTAGGATCTATAGTAACCCAAACAAAGCCCTCAAAAGTAAATCAAACAAAGCATAAAAAGCAGTTAAATAATGAACTAAATCTAAGGTAACCCCACTTTTTATTAATCCCCAGCAGAGTCGCCAATTCTGTGATATGGTGGCAGAACCGACTGTTATGCTGGTTTTGTGTTTGTATTTGCAAATGTTGCGGTAAGCAAGAGTCGCCACCGACTTTTCTTTTATCCAAATTAAGGAAAGGGTGAAAAGAACAAAAAATACCTTTTCGAGAATTTTCTGCGTAAGGGGGGTAGATTATGGAAAGGGAAGGTGTTAGCACCCTTTCCATCCGTAGTTATCTACAGGATCTTAAATGCTTAGCTCATTTTTGAAATACCTTTGTGCTTTGTGTGTTTTTTGAAAAGAAGTTTGAAAATGCCTTAGTGTGGCAATTTGCTTTGTGATAATTCTTGTATCAGTCCTCAAGAGTGTTGACAAAGAAAATGTTTTTGAAAGTTGTTTTTTTGAAAGTGTAAGTGTAAAAGTTGTTTTGAGCAAGCATCTAACAGCTATCTACTTGGATTCAAAACGGTCGTTCTTTTCCTCCCATCGTTTAGACAGCGCTATCCTACTATTAGTGAGTAGGTAGCCTTATCGTTAGATGTTAAGGGACAATCGAAGGGACGTACAGTCATAAAGGCAACATGTGGAGACGCTTTAGCAATTTCTGTTTAGGGACTAGATTATTTACCGAAAGTCAACCGTAGGTTCATCGAGGGACTATGATCTTTTGATTTATGGGTCTTTGCTAAAGTGTCCCCGTTTCGAGGGACATGACTGTTTTATCAAAGGCAACCAAAGTGGGGTACCCTAGAGGTGTATATGTGCATGTGTGTTATGTTTAAGTTATTTTTGTCTTTTCATTAGGTTTGATAGTGTTTGGTTTTAGTCTTTTCCATACAATCCTATTCATCATACATCTAGCAGTTAATATGAGAAGCAGTAAAAATGTAGAAAGTATGAGTCCTACGCTATTACAACCAAATTGAAAGACAAGAAAATGTAAAAAAAACAAAGAACAAAACAAAGAAGAGTTTGAATTCTTCGATCCAGGCCAGGGACTCCTTCGATTCACCCTTATTTTGCCTTATTTCGATTGGGCTTGATAGTTTGACGTGAGTAGGCTTCGATTTGCACCTTTTCCTGCCTCCTTCGACTGAGTTTGGGAATGGTATGGGCATCCTTCGATTGCAGCCTTCCCTACTTCTTTCGATTGAGTCAGGGAGTGGGTATGAGCAACCTTCGACTGCAAACTCCTCAGCTTCTTTCAATTTAGACTATGAAATAACATGGAGATGTAGAGCAACATGATTGTATATCCTTTGTTCACACTCTTTTTGTCTTTCGTTTGAATCTATACAGGTTAGTTCCAACATATATACGGACAATAAAAGCAAACAAACCAAGAGGGAAGAAACGAAGAACATAACTAAGAGGCTATCTACCTATTATACCGAAACAAAATGTAAGTAAAAGGTTATCTACATGTCATGCTGAAATGAAAGATGCAAGGTCAAGGGGACTTACCTTGCTTAAAACTGCAACTTGTGTGGGGGACTAGAGTTGCTGGATGCCCTTGGATTCGAACGGAGAAGGGGAAAGTGTGGTGTGATCTTGTTGAGTTTTGAGAATTTTTTGGTGTGCTTCTCTTAGGCTGTGTATGTGTGTAAAGAAATATGTGTGTATAGTTCCTGTGTTTATATCTCCAGCGTGTGTGCGTATATTTATTTCTTGTGGGTCTATCCTCCCATTGGCTTGTGGAAGTGGCTTGTATTTATAGGATATGGGGATGCATGGAAATGGCAAGAGACAACCATTACCCACGCTTTGAAGGCCATGAGACCAAAATCAAACACATTAAAGCATTTCCATTTTTGAAATATTCATGCCTCTTTGGAATCTTGAATGAACCTGGACACCTTTTTCTTTCGAATGCCTTCAGGCCATGATCTTCGATTGGCCTTCAGCTGCCTCATTCAAATGGACTTCTTGTGTACCTTTCGAATGGACCTTATGAATGCTTCTTCGAATGGACCTTTGTTACTTCCTTCTAATGGCTCAGGTTCTCATCACTAGGGCTTCTTCGTTTGAACTCCTATTCAGCTAGCCCAAACAAAAACTCTTTCCTGGCCAATCAAAGCTTCCTTTGGTATGAATGTGTTTGTGCAGGAAATGGTAAGAGACAACCATTAACTAGACTTTGAAGACCATGAGACAAGAATCCAGCATATTGAAAGACTTCCATTTTTGAAATATTCATGCCTCTTTGAGCCTCGGGATGAACCTGGACATGCTTCACTCTTTTGAATACCTTCAGGCCAGGCCCTTTGGTTGTCCTTAAGTTGCCTCCTTCAAATGGCTCCTTCGGTTTGACCCCTCTACATATCCTTCGAATGACTTTTTTTGTATCTTTCAAATAATCCGCACGTATGCCTTGTGCTTTCTTAGAATAGGCCATCAATGTGTGTCCTTCGAATGGACCTTTGGAGCGCTCTTTAAAAGGGATCATATTATGTGTCATAGTACAAAAATTGGCCTTGTGAATTGAAAGCAAGCACATAGGAAGTCTTTGCCTTATGAATTGAAGGCAATTATAGAAGAAGCCTTTGCCCTTGTGAATCCAAGACAAGTCTGAGGAAGCCTCTGCCTTGTGGATCAAAGGCCAGTTGGGGGAAGCTTTTGACTTAGCGAATCCAAGGCAAGCATGAAGAGGCCTTTTCCTAGTGAGTCGAAGGTTACACGTAGAGGCCACTACTGGTGAATCGAAAGGGACTTGTATGGGGTTCTTACCTTGTGAATCGAAGGCAAGCCTGAAGTAGCTAATGCACAGTCGAAGCCTTGTGAACCAAGCTTGATCGAAGGAGGCCCAACGCTCCATCGAAGACATTGTAACATCAACTTGATCAAAGGGGGCCAGTTCCCAATCGATGACTTTCAGACCAAAGTCTGATCGAAGGGTTTTAGATTCCCAATTGAATCTCCTGGTCCAGATGCCAAACACCTAGTCGAAGCTTACTAATCAAGGCATGATTGAAGAGGGAAAAATTCCTAATCGAAGTACCTTGTCCCAATGCCAATAGAAAAATAAACCACTCAGGCGCCAATCGAAAACACCTTGTCCCAATGCCAATAGAAAAATAAACCGCTCAGGCGCCAATTGAAAACACCTTATCTCAAAGCCAATCGAAGACACCTTGTTTATTTTCAAAAAAAATTATTTTTCTTTAATCAAGTGTTTGTGGCCAACCATGTAAGGGAAAACCTTGGGAAACATGAGAGGGAAAATTTTGGGGTACAACAATGATGTTATGATGTTATGTACAAAAAAAAAATATACAGTCACACAAATAGATCCTTAGGTTTAGGCTTGCATGGATTCCATAGGTAAGTACCCTCTTGAAGTATAGTTGGTTCAACCTGTCCTATCAATAGTAACCGGGTTCTAGGGAATCTCAATATCACTGATTTTTCCCACAAGTTTCGTTCTGATCGACAACTGACTTGCCACCAAACAAAACTCAGGAGTCAAATCCAATTAGTGTAGTATTGAGTATCAACTGACTTAGGAATACACCAAAGACAACTATCTCACGACTTCCTAATGGCCAAGTCGTTCAATTAAAGGTTCTAAAGTCAGTTGATGCTTCATGACACCATGCAGCGGCCTCGTATTATCCTTGACTACTCAAGGGCTACCGTACCAACCAAAGTGTCACATCAACATAGCTATCACTTCAACCATGTCGGTGTACCCCGCACATCCCCTACAATCTATTGATACTTACCTAAAAGGTGCCTCATATTCGGGTGTAGGATCTATAGTAACAACCCAAAAAAACCCTCCAAGGTTAAAGCATGCAAAGCAAGCAATTAAAACAGTTTTAAAATGAACTAACTCTAAGGTAACCCCACTTTTTCCCCTAGCAGAGTCACAATTTCTATGATACGGTGGCAAAACCGACTGCTTATACTGGTTTTGCATTTTGTGTTTGCAAATATTGCGGTAAGCAAGAGTCGCCACCAACATTTCTTTTAGCAAAATTAAGGAAAGGGTGAAAAGAAAAGAAAAATAAACCTTTTCGAGAGTTTTCTGAGTAAGGGGGGTAGATTATGGAAAAGGAAGGTGTTAGCACCCTTTCCATCCGTAGTTATCTACAGGCTCTTAGATCCTTAGCTCATTTTTAAAATACCTTGTGCTTTTCGTGTATTTTTGAAAAGTATTTTGAAATTCCTTAGTTCGGCAGTTTTCTTTATGATAACTCTTGTATCAGTCCTCAAGAGTGTTGATAAAGAATTATTGAAAATGTTTTTGAAAGTGTTTTGTATATGTGAAAAAATTTGTTTTGAGCATAGCATCTAGGAACTATCTACTTATACTCGAAAGGTTTGTTCTTTTCCTCCTATCCTTTAGACAGTGCTATCCTAATATTAGTGAGTAGGTAGCCCTATTGTAGGATGTTTAAGGGACATTCAAAGGGACATTTTTATAGTCACAAAGGCAACTGGGCAAGAATTTTTAGTAACTACCCTAGGGCTCTAAGATCATATTTTTACCGAGGCAACGTAGAAAGGGTCATCGAGGGACTTATTATCTTTTGAACCAGAGGGTAGCCACTAAAATCTCTCACGTTTCGAGAGTTATGACTTTTTCCGGAGGCAACCGAAGTGGGATACCCTAGAGGTACGCATGTGCAATTGTGTTTAGTTCAACTATTTATCTTGCACATTTAGGTTTGTTAACACTTTAATTTTTCAGTCTTGTCATGCAATCCTAGTTACTAGTAGTTAATATGTATAGAAAAATGTAAAATGCGAAAATATAACCCTACACTATTACATGGCTTCGGGGAGGGGGATATTTACAATGTACAAAACTTGGGGGATGAAAAATTAAGAAAGCGGTAAAAATCCTAATTAGTATATTACATCCAGTATATAGGTACAATAATGTAAAAATGCGAGAATAAATAAAGCGCAAAAGGTAAAGACGTCTAAAGCCTAAAGCAAATCTAAATGAAATAAGAAATTTTTTTTTTTTTGTTTATTTTAAATTATTTTAAGAAAATAACTAAGTGAAATTAATACCTAAAATTTAATTAGAAAACAAGATTAACTAAAAAAAATTTAAAATCTAAGTTTTTGTTGTTTTTATTATGATAAGAAAATAATTAAAGCTAAATTAGATCCTAAATTCTAATTTCTTTTAAATTAATGAAAATGGTTAAAATAATTAATTAATTAATTAAAGGAATTAATTATTTGATTAAAGAAAAATTAATTCTAAATATTTTTGTGATTTTTTTGATTATTATGGTTAATTAAATAAGTGAAAAAAAAATAAAAAAATAAAGCAAAATAACAAAAGAAATGTAAAAATGGGCCATGATGCTGAAATAAAATGGGGGTTGGAATTGGAAAAAATTCGTTGGGCCCAAATGTTGGAGCCCAGATTATGCCTGATCCTATATAGACACGTCTTGAGGGCATACAATATATTGCGCACTTGGATGTGCTGGCTTGGATTAGATGTACATCTGATGGCCTAGACTGAGGGTGCATGGTGCACATCCGACCATGCTTTACATGGGATCTGCATGAACATTGTTAGAAAAATAAGAAAATGTTGGACCTGGGACTCGAACCCAGGTCCTCTCCCTTCACACAAACGCACCTTGCCAGCTGAGCTACTTGGTTATTTGTTACATAAAATAAAACAATAATATAATATACAAACAAAATGTCAATATTTGAGAATTAAAAAAAACGCGCGCGCTGTTTAAATGGCCCAATGGGAAGCTGCCACGCCTTGTCTTCTTCCTCGCTCCGTCATTTTAGGTACAGAGACCTATAGTGACAGTTTTTGTTTGTCACTAAAACACCTACACTCTACAAAATCCATAATACGCAACATAAATTAATTATGAGGCCATGGATCGATTGGCCTCGACCTCCTGAGCATGATAGTACCCTTGGTTTGGGCTAATTTTTGCTATTGCAAAAAAAAACCCAAATCGGAGGTATAAACCCTAGCCATGGTAAAACGTCATTCCTACATCGAAACTTAAATCCAGCTATGCAGAAAGCTTGCACACACTCATATGAACAATAATACATGGTCATAACAGATTTATATTACACGAATCAAGAAAACAAGTTTGAAAAAAATGCAAACTGTGAGCTACTGAATTAGGTGTTTCGTGATGCTTCAATGCACGGTGATGATTGGAAAAGCTTCAGGGGACTTCCAGGAACGTGTTTGAGTCCTTTGTTTCGACTGAGGGAGGCTAGATCAATGGTTTTGGAATTTGACAACTTTGGAGATTTTTTATAATTTTCCGTGGCTCTTTCTAGGCTGTATCTATGCGTACATGATGCTTGCAGGGAGGTTCCTTATATAGAGGAGATGGAGGGGTAGGAGAAAAGGAGGAAAGAAATCATGACATAAACCATGGTTTAAACACCAAAATCAAAATTTGAAAAAATTCCAAAAATGGTTATTCTTGCTCATTTTGTTTGGGGGAAGAACCTGGACAGCCTTGCACGAAATTATGGGCCTAAAATCAATCCAAACCAAAAGCCCAAGTGTCATGATCCATTATTCACTATTTTATATAATTCATCTTGTATTTAGGTGAATAAAAACACAATAAATATGAATAAAATAGCTAAGAAATGCAAGGTAATGTAAGAATGAAATTAGAGGTCCTCTATAAGCTTAGGGAGATGTTTGAAGTCCAATAAATTAAACCATTGCCCCAAAAGTTCAAATTTGCTCAATGCATCATTCTTGAAATTTCCAAAATTTTCCCAACTTGGGCAAGCCATAACTTGCTCAATTTATCTCATGATGATGATCTTGGAATTTTTGGAAAGTACAAGATGTATAATTCAATCCCTATTTTTATCAATTTTGCATTTGAAGACTTTATCTTGATGTAAAAGTTCTTGGAAAAAAGTGCCTTTTGTTGACTTTCTGAAAAATGACCTATAATGTATGACCTTGTATCTTTCAAATGGCGCATCTCTTGATCTCGACGACAAAAGAGAAGTTGTAAGGAATGAGATTCTCTTCAAAATGAGCTTTGTTTGTGAAAAAATGGATTAAGTATGTGAAAGTTATGCCTGGTCAAAGTTTAGTTGACTTTTCCTATAGAAACCCTAATTTAGCAATTCTTGACTTTTGATAATTTAGGAGCATTTCTGGAGGAATCATGATCAACCCTTGATCAAATGATGGATATTAATTCAAAATGTTGATGTTGACAAAAAATCTTGAATTTTGACTATATATAGGCCACAATTGTCTTTTGACCTAGTACCGTTGATTTTAAAGCATTTGAGCAATTGACGGAGCAAACTTGTAGTGGAAGGCATAAAATTTGTCATGGACAATCTTAAAGGCATATTAGGACAATGGAAAACATTTGATACCTTTGTAACTCACACATCTTGATGAAAAGTGAAACCCTAGTTAGAGGTTCATTGCTTAGGAGGAGAATTTGTCTAATCAATTCTTGGTCAACCTTGAGCAATTGAGGACCTCTAGGAGCGTGTCATGAGTAAAAATGGAAGGGAAAATTTTGGGGTGCAACAAATGTTTATGATGTTGATCATTAACTTACATATTAAAAAATCC